>CAUJRU010000031.1:2410000-3048351 GCA_963277665.1 Viscum album | reverse complement strand
TGTGGTCACCTGGAGGTTCCTGTACTGCCAGTGGAAGCGCACCCAAGGAATTGACCATCCTCGTAGGATCCGCTCCTGTCGATCCTCAACCTCTACTAGAACCCCACAAAAGTCACCCATCGCCAAAGTCCAGTTCCCCATGGTCGATGACATGCGTCGGGTCAAGAATGTATCTCCTCAGTTGAGATACGTGGAAGTCGTCGTGCACCCGATGCAACTGAGGTGGATGAGTCAAACGGTAAGACACTTCGCTTACTCTACTGAGGACCTGAAAAGGTCCACTGAACCTCGGAGATTACTTGCCGCTTCGGCCACATCTTTGTAAACATCGTTGAGGTGAGACCTGTATAAGAACGTGGTCGCCATTCTCGAACTCTAGAGGTCTCCCTTTCCTGATAGAACTAAAACTCAATACTCCCAGCTGCCACGAGGGTAAGGTTGGCCGACCCATGAATGATCGGGTACACCCTCCCATGCACGAGTTTATCTTGTGCTGCCTGGGGTTTCCTTTTCGCCAACCAAGGAAAACCCATCCCGACGTTTGCCTAATACCATCAATTTGAGTATGAATAGTGATTGCCCAATCCAAACTCAAAATAACGTCGTAAGGCCTCGACGCTGCCACCAAGAGGTCCCAACCGAGACTCTCGCCTCAAGGGTCAGATCACACTGTTGGCGTAAGTGTGAATGTCGAGTCTCCTCCCAAAGGTATCTTCAGACGTGAGGGTCAAGTCAACGGCATAACCAGAAACTCTAGGTCTGGGACTATATTCATGGAAGGAAGGGATGATTTGTATCGATGTCTATGGCTACGGAAGCTAGTAGAAGACAAATTCCGCACTTCGAATCATCCTTAGAGCCATTTCGGTCGCACTCCTTGACCGCATTGCAGCTACTCTTTTCCCCTGCCCTCGAGCTCCCTGAGCCTGGAGGGGACAACAAAGGCAGGTGGTTGTAACATGTTGAAATGTACACCACCTCATGCTGCTCTCCTAGCTCTGCCTCGACGTCTGATGCTCTACAGATTTATCTATCCTTAACATTTCCTCTTCTTGAAACATTTGCACGCCCATGTTTCTGAGACTAGCACCAGGTCGTTGTGTTCCAAATTATAACATTCTCTAGATGTATTCATTCAGCCAAAGAACAGTAAACCTCAAGGTTCTCTCTATCACCCTAACGCGAGTAGGAATTCATAGAGGAAAAAGTGATGGCTCGAATCGTATTCATCGAGTTCCCAGAATGTTCGGTACGCCTCGAGGAATTCTCAGCTACCGACATGTCATCCAGCCGAAGATGTATAAGCTCTAGAAAACTCTCAGCCACCTCCTCAAGCCAGTCCTCAGACGCATATGAGTCAGGATCACCTCGGAACATGAGGGTATCTGATTTTAGAACACATGTAAGGCAGTAAGCTTACATGTGTTACCTACTGGTACCGCCGGTTGTAACTGCTGACCAACGGGTAGTGATGTAAAGCTGTCACACTACCCGAAGGCACTATCTCAGGCATCGGTCCACGTACCGAAGCCTCATTACTATGCAGACCATCCTCATGGTCATTCACTGGAAAAAACTAGTTTCCAAGTCCACCATCCACTCTCCTGATGTCTCAGCTAGGCAGAAAACTCTAGCATTCGCCTCCAGCCAGTGCTCTGCTCTCTGGGAATATGCCTTGCCTCGTATCCTCGGAGGCCGCTGCTGCTGGAACTCGTGTAACGCGCTCTGCCAGCATGCACAGTTTGCTAGTAAGGCTGGTGGCATCTGCTGCCCAACATGTGGTCGTGCTGCTGGTACACCACCCGAGGGTGCCAACATAGTAAAAAGGGCCCCGCACCAGAGCCTCGCCACTCGGTGGGCCGTCATCGAGTACTCTCTCGGAACTCCAACTGACAGTCTGTGTGGAGACATCCTAAACAGATACGACACGGTCAAACGATTTATACCTGGTGAGCTGACCTGGTTTGAGCTGACTTTAAAACTCTTGGAAACACACACGCAATCAGTGTTTTCGTTCACAAAGTCGGAAATCATTAGTCAGGGTCCTAGTGTACGGATACGTTGGCCGCCGTACCAACACTGGACTCCCTGAACTGAAAACCACACTCGGTACCCTAAACACTATTGCTTCACAGAAAGGGAATATCAGAGTTATAAGTTCTGCGGTAGAACTGACTCCTCTGATACCAATTTTTCACGACCCGTCCTCGGGGACCGTGTCGTGACTACCCCAAGCCCGCCTTCCATAGGCCAGGGGCTGGCGACTAGCACCAAAGGCGTAAATCCCGATAACTGGGAAGAAATTGCCTTTATAAAAGTAAACAAAACACCACAGAGTACAAGTAGAAGTAAAACACTAAGTAAAAACTGAAACAAGATGTGCTGAAAGTAAAGGGGCTGGAAATACAAGCCCAACTGTAAAGTACAAGGAAAAAGATAAAATAGCTGAAAGGTGACAAGCAGCTCCTGGATCGTCCACCAAGGATCCTACCTGAAGGGTAGGTACAGATAGTGCAGCTCCTAGATCATCCACCACGGATCCTACCTGAAGGGTAGGTAAAGATAGCCTCCTCAGTGTCCTCGTCCGTTAACCTCCTCCGGGTACCGACTCGTCGTGAGGTCCACCTCCGGGTACTGACTCATCGTGAGGTCCCCCACCAGGTGTCGTCCAGTCCTCGTACACTCGACCTCTGTCAGTGCTATCTGTCGTCTGCAACCAACACAATGAGGTGTGGGCATAGCCCGTGCAGGGGTGAGTATAACGATACTCATTAGGTACACCGAGACCCTCAAGGTCTCTCTAAATCCAACAAGGATATCCACAAAGAAGAAACTCAACAGATAACCCTTACATAGGTATAAGCCCATACTTATACCTAAGTTATAAAGTAACCCATCTCATTCATGAGGGAACAAAAAGGTTATGAAATCAACGAATAACCTCTACCCAGGTATATGCCCATACATATACCTAAGTTATCAAGTGACCCATCTCTATCATGAGGTAAACACAAAGGTCATAGACTCAGCTCAAACCAGGATTTTTATTATCGAAACCGTAACTGATGAAGAGCCCCGTCTCTGGAGTGTACAGTGGTCTTGTCACGATACTGAGGTATTGCTCACTAACCTAAGACTGTTGAGGTACTCCTCATGTCGATTACTGTGGGCCTGCTACTACAACCAAGCGCTTCCCACCATGGGTCTGCAGCTACAACCAAGCGCTCCCCCTCATAGCCTCCAGAGGTACTCCTTCTGTTGAGTACCGCGGGTCTGCCACTACAACCAAGCGCTCCTCCACCGTGGTTCTGCCGTTACAACCAAGCGCTCCCCCTCATAGCCTCCAAAGGTACTCCTTCTGTTGAGTATCGCGGGTCTGCTGCTACAACCAAGCGCTCCTCCGCCGTGGGTCTTTCGCTACAACCAAGCGATCCCCCTCATAGCCTACAGAGGTACTCCTTCTGTTGAGTACCGCGGGTCTACCGCTACAACCAAGCGCTCCTCCTCCGTGGGTCTGCTGCTACAACCAAGCGCTCCTCACTGGGCTATCCGAAACACACCGAGTCGATCGGTCAAGCAGTCGTCAGGTCTCAGCCGGCTACACGGTCTCCGTACTCTGCACGCTCGTCTCCAGGAGGGTCCACTCCACGAGCTACTGGTCAATACTCCAAGTATCAAAAAGTCTCACGAAGAAGTATCTCAAAGGACCGCCTCGTCACAGGGGTCTCAACGCAATAGACGGTGTGTCAATCGGACGCCCGGTCTATGTGTTACTGGCCTTTTCGTCCCCGGGGGCCGGTTGGTTTTGTGTGCGAAACAATCCGGCTGTATCTCAAATGTACCCTGCACTCTCATAGGGTAAAATCATAGGTACCGTTTCTCCACGAGATCACCAATGTCGCTGACGGTTCGTCAAACGGACGTCCGGTCTGAAAGTTATCAGCTTTTCCGTTCCAGGGGCCCGATTGGATTTCGGGTACAATCCAACCCTACCACTACCCAACTGCGTCCAAACCATGGGAGAATTATGCCAAAAGTTCCGTCTCCTCAAGAGGAATTCAACGAGACAGACGGCGCGTCAATCAGACACCCGGTCTGTGAGTTATTGGCTTTTTCGTTTCAGGGGCCCGGTTGGTTTCGTGAGCGAACCAACCCGACCACACTCCGATAGCATCCAAACCTCAAGAGGAGTAAGCCAAAAGTTTTTTCACATAAAGAGGAATCCAACAAAGTTGATGGCATGTCAATCGGACGTTCGGAGCTCAAGATATAGGAGTTTCCGCTCCGAGGGCCCGGTTGGTTTCGTATCCGAACCAACCCGGCCGAACCCAAAGTTTTCCAAAACCTTTAGTGTAATATACCAAAACAACCGTCTCGATCCAAGGATCTCTAGACAACTGACGGTGCATCGATCAGAGGTCTGTATCCCAGGATATTGGCAAAAGACTAGAAGTGATCCGAAAACAGGGGGTCTGGGCCCGGACCGACCCGGCCCAACCCCCCCTGGGTCGGCCCGAACCGGGTCGACCCGACCCGGGTCTGGGTCCAGCCCGGCTAGGCGCGGCCTGGCTCGGTCCGCCCAAGCTGGCCCGGCTCGGCCGGGGGGCTCGCTGGCTCGGCCAGCGAGCTGGTGCTCCAAGGACGTGGCGCGCGCCGCGTCCCCCCTGGATCCCGCCCGGCCGCGGGATCCATCAGCTTGCCACCGCGGCTTCAGCCGCGGCGGTTTCTCTAGGCGGCGTGCCGCTGCCTCCAGCCGCCGATGGTGTCCTCGGGCCACCGGAGTTGCTCTGGTGGTCCGTTTTCAATTCCTTCTGCGCCGATGCTCATTCAGGGTCCCGTTCTTCCCTGCGGAAACATCAAATCGTCTCTGCGGCCCATTCCGTCAATACCCATCGTTTCGTACGTAAAAATAACAAACTGCAGGTACTTCCGTTTGCTTTCGCGATCCCAATAACAACCACACTTTCATTCGGCCTCGATGACACGGCGCGACGGCGCTGCGCATCCTTGCTGCCTTCTTCCAGGTTTCTGCTTGGTGTCGACGCACCATTCCACCATCTTTCGAACCGCAACAACACAACAACAAGGGGGAGGAGGGTCGGCTGTGTTCGTGCGGTCCGACCTCCTCCCATTATGATGATAACAAGCGGCCCAAAAATATAAGACGAGGAACGACAAAGGATGTTTCCCGAACAAGAAGCAATAAACCCCTACCGTGTCGAACAAGTTTAGCGAGGATTCGTCGTGGAGATAACCGTCGCGGGAAGAGGCGTCGCGAAAGGAGAATCGTCGCGGAAGAAGGCGTCATTGGCGTCGCGGAAAAATAGAGTCGCGTCGCGGGGACGGCGTCACGTCGTCGATCTCCGAGGAATCCGGTGTTCTTCGCGTTCTTCGCGTTCTTCGTCGAAGAGGAAGAAGTTCTTCAAGCTCCTTAGCTTTTCTCCCAAAGACTCTCAAAGAAACAAGACTCCAACAAAAATAAAATAAGTCTCTTACTTATTTTATTAACATAACTTGAGTTTGAAATTTAAAAGTTTGAAATAATCCACATAATTAATCAACATAACTTAAACGTTTGAAATTCAAACATTCACATTAAACTCACTTAATTAAATAACTTAAGTTATCAAATTAATGGTGAGTTGAGGGAGTTAGAGAATATGAAGGGGTAGGGTTCGTGTGGGCCCCACCACCTTCATAACATCCAAATGGATTTTGGGTGGTTTTCCCCAACTTCCACCCAAATCTTAAACTACTTAGAGTAAAATAAAAATTAATGAAATTTTTATTTTACATTCCACATAAAATTAACAACTTCTCTCGTGTAAACGCAACTCCGGAAATGGCGTTTGATTAGTCACTGAAAGTGGCTAATATTAATTGTTAATATCTTTATATTAATTTTTCCAAAGTCCATAAACATTGTTTTTAGCGCATTACATAAATAGAACTTCATTTCTCATCAAAATTGCAATTCATGTTTAAAATGAAAATTTGGGCCCAATCATTAATTTGATTGTGGACAACATTATATTCATTTTATGAATTTAAAATTTCTGGATATGATTGAAAACTTTGTTTGGAACACATTATCTTTTAGGACCGATGGATGAATCCCAAAGGAAGATGGAGAGTTTTGCGCCTGAAGGTAGAAACTTTCTGGAAAAATCCTAATGGGCCTAAGGCCCATAACAAAAATGTGGGGCCCAGAAACCAAGCCCAATAAATCTCAAATTTATACAGTAGAATGATGAAAATATGAGGATCATTTTATTCAACTGTGGCCGGAGCTAATTCTGATTTTTTTATGATGATAAAGTGATTTGAAGTTGAGATTTAAATGGTGGACCCGACATTAATGCACAGAAATCCGTCCCACCATTTAGACCATAACTTCAAACGGCTGATCTAAATTTCCTGAAATTTTAGAAGATCGTAGAGGACAGATGGAAGAATATGTTTCTCTTCTAAAACCCCTCCGTATTCGGCCTTCTTCAATTGAGAATTCACACGTCAATATGGTGGATGAATCTGGACAGTTTTCCGGGTCAAATTTGAAACATCAATTTCCTTTTGATTATTCACCCTCCATTTGACTCTATTAATTGTTGGGGGGTGAATTAATTGTTGGGGGATGTACCTAAGGCTCCTAATATGGCTATATAAGGAGCTAGTGGTGAAGGGAATAGGGGTGGAAATTTTTTTCCTATCATCTTTTGTTGCTTGTTTCATTGTAAGGTTATGCTTCCAAATTTATTTTGTAATGTTTTCCATTTCCATGTAAGTTTCTTTTTTTGTATCCTTATGTTCTTAATAAAATTCTTTCTCTTCTATATTTTCCATTTCATTTATTAAAACTTTATTATCACAAATCACAGTGATATCTCTGTGTTGTTGTGAATTAGTTCACACATAGGTGTGAATTTCATTCACACACACGGAGGAGTGCTCGTTATTTCCGTGGTTTTAATTTCTTCAATCCAATTCTTGTTAGCCATCTTCCGCCCACCATTGAGAGTATACCATCAATGGAGGGCTAACACTTTAATGGGTTGATATTAGGAGGATGAAAAGTTTGGGTTGAATGTTATTTTATGAACGAATTATTGTTAATTGGATAATTAATTTAAGACATCCATTCTTTAGTTATTTCTACTCTCCATCTTTACTGTGTTTGAGCAATCTAAATTCAATTACTAAATGACCATATAACTCGGAGAGATCATGAATTTGGTTCTCTAAGTGTATAGGGGATTAGTAATTGTGTTTAGTAAGCACCAAACCAGAAAATGATGAATGTAGTGTTATTTTTGAAGAATGGATTCATCAAGAATTAATAAAACTAAAATTGTCTAAAGAAGTAAAATTCATTCAATCCACCCTGAGCATAATCCTAAGATCAACCCATTTTATTTGAATTTAATTCACTTAGGATTCTTAGTGTTGTTTAAAACCATCCAAAATCAAAACCAAATTTGGCTACTTCATAGCCCATCCTTCACCAAATCATAGCGTCTCAAGGTTACTTCTTCGGTCCCTGTGGACTCGACCCCTACATGTACTACATCGATTGCTTTTACCAGTAGGTTAAATTTGGGCGCATCCAAATTTTGGTGCCGTTTCCGGGGACCCAAGTAAGTGCCTTAGACACTCATCTTCTTTTCTCACCCAAAATTCTCTATTCTCTCCCTAATTTCTCTTCTATATTCCCCTTTCTATTTTTGCATGTCCAATGATTCCCAAAAACAACTTTCAATCAACTCCAATGGATTATCTCCAACAATACCCATTAATATACCAAGGCTATAATCAACTGGAAAATAAATATTTTGAATCACCTCACATAGAAAATTTCATTGACCAAACCATGATTGAATACACCACACCAAATGAGATGTAAAATCAATGGGATGCTGATTGTTTAAAGGATCAATTTCCATACCTCTCGAGGATGATTGAAGAGATCAAACATAATGATGTTCATGATGTCAAAACATCTATCAATCCTAATTCTGAAAAAAATTCTTGAACATTTGTGTAAAAAAATGGATAAAATAAATTCAGAGGTTTTATCTTAAAGAGTAGAACTACAAAGCATTGAAATGGTTGTGGAACCCATTCCAAATCAGGTTGTCTCTTCCTCATCACTAATACAAGAATCTTGTATCTCAAAAACCTCAAATGAATTTATTGAAGAACCAACCATTAGATTTGGGATAGTTGAAGATAATCAAGGAATTGTTTATGGGTGCTCAAATCAAGAGGAAACTGATTTTTTGTATTCACAAGAGGGAAACTTGACATTGTGGATGGAGATTCCTGAATATTTCTCCATTGATGATTTTTCAAAAACACAAATCACTGAACAATTAGGATAAATACCAAACATTGATCCCATACCCACACCTAGAATTCAACTATACACTTTTGGGGATGAATCATATTTTAAAACGGAACCAATTCTTTCTAAATTTTTTTGAGAAGAAACTGACTTTCATTCAAATATCCAATCTTTATTAGGAAATTAAAATCGACCAGAACTCAAAATCATTATCCTTCCTTCCCCAGACAAGAATTCCATCATAGGTGATAAAAAAGACCTTGCAGTTTTAGTTCATTCATCTAAAGAAGCCAATAATTTTGTAATGATAATTGATGTATTAGGAAAGAATATAAGTTCAACTCGATCAACCATTTCAGATATTCCTTGGATTTTACCAATCATTGTAGAAAATTGGATTTTACATGAAAAAAATTTCAAAAAAATAATCAATCTCAATCTTATTGAAGTGGAAAAATATGGGTTAATTAAAATGTCGAAAGTTGGAATTGGATAAGTTGGGGGGGTACAAGTCGAGATAACGACGTTAAACAAAAGCACTGCACGGGAGGCAACCCGTGGTTTTCATGTTTCCAATATTTTTGGAATCATATTTATTTTTCAAATAGGATTAATAAATCATTTTGATATTTTAAAAATATAAAAATAAAAAATAGACTGTTGACATGTTCTTCTTTTATGAGTAAGGATGGGTATGAAAGGGGAGCACCGTATTCATCCGTGTCACGCAGTGTGATCCCTGAGTAATACCTTACCCAGAAAATATAAATAAGACAATGTATCATCAGTTTGTTTTAATTTATTTATGTTTTTTTAGGTTAAAAAAAATTAGACTCTTGACATGTTCTTCTTTTATGAGTATGGATAGGTATGAAAGGGGAGCACCGTATTCATCTGTGTCACGCAGTGTGATTCCTGAGTAATACCTTACCTAGAAAATATAAAGAAGACAATGTATCATTAGTTTGATTTAAAAAAAAACATGGAAAACCATAAAAATGATGGTACTTGGAATTAAATAAATCATTGTGTTGTCTGTTTTGTCTGCTTTGTCCTTATTTTTATGGTTCAGGAACTATTTTGGGTGATACATGTTCCATCAAGGAGGTGCCTACACCCCCCAAGAGATCAAAGGAGTAATCTGGAACATCATGAACTTCAACTTCAAAAACCAGGTGAATTTGTTCCATTTTTATCATTATCAATTTCATCTTTTAACTCCTATCCTACCCCCTTATAACTTTTATTTTCTTTAAACACTGGGGACAATGTTATTCTAAGTTGGGGGAGATAAAAAATGATTTTTTTTGTGAATAAAAACATGCATGAAAAGAAAAATTCCATTAACCATAAACATAATAACACACATTGCAAACTCTAAAATTGGATATCAAATAAATTTTGCATGCCTTGATTCAGATTTTAATGCAAGTTTATGTTCATGAGCATAGTTTTTGGAAAGTGCAGTTGTCCGATGTAATTTTTCAATGTTTACATTTTCTTCCTCTTAATAAAAATGCCACAATGCACGTCTACTGGATTGTGGGTGTAAATTTGAGTTCTTGGGTCCCTTTCATTATAACATAGGGTTCTGGGGCCACTTTTAGTTTAATTTGAGTATCCAAAAAATAAACAAAAAAAAAATATTGACCACATAGAGCAATGTTTTGTCCAAATGCGTGGCGTCCAGCACTTGGTGATCGTGACTCCATAGTTGTCTTTCCTAGAGTTTGGCTTTATATCTCTATTGTAGAGCATGAAATTGACAATATGTGTGGCGTTCGGCACTTGGGGATCATGACTCCATAGTTGTCTTTCCCAGAGTTAGTCTTTTCATATCTATTGTGGTTAAAAAATAATAAAAAAATCAAAAAAAAAGGATACTCATCTTAATGTTTAATGTTATTCCCACCTAGCGCTTCCATTTTTTCCCTTGAACAATAAAATGGGCCCCATATCTTTTATGATGCTCAACACTTTATCATGCTTAATTGGAATTTGATGAAATGTGGCAATGAATTTGAACAAAGGAATGGGCTTGTGCTTGGGATATGCTTATGGACCTAGCATGTTTTTAATGATTTTGATGGGTTTTCATAATTTTTTTGGTATTAGATATTTGGGTGAGCAATGTGTATTAAACTGTTTTTGGGATAGGGGATTTGAATTTCATATTTGTAATTTATTTTGCTCGGGACTAGCAAAACTCAAGTTGGGGGTGTGATTAGTCACTGAAAGTGGCTTATATTAATTTTTAATATCTTTATATTAATTGTTCCAAAGTCCATAAACGTTGTTTTTAGTGCATTACATAAATAGAACTTCATTTCTCATCAAAATTGCAATTCATGTTTAAAATGAAAATTTGGGCCCAATAATTAATTTGATATTGGACAACATTATATTAATTTTATGAATTTAAAATTTTGGGATATGATTGAATGCTTTTTTAGGAACACTTTATCTTTTAGGTCCGATGGATGAATCCCAAAGGAAGATGGAGAGTTTTGCGCCTGAAGGTAGAAACTTGCTGGAAAAAGCATAATGGGCCTAAGGCCCATCAAACAAATGTGGGGCCCAGAAAACATACCCAATAAATCTCAAATTTATACATTAGAAATATAAAAATATAAGTATCATTTTATTCAACTGTGGCCGAAGCTAATTCTGATGTTTCATGATGATAAAGTGATTTGAAGTTGAGATTTAAATGGTGGACCCGACATTAATGCACAGAAATACGTCCCACCATTTAGTCCATAACATACAAACTGATAAGCTAAATTTCCTGAAATTTTATCAAATCTTAGAGGACAGATGGAAGAAGATATTTCTCTTCTACAACCCCTCCAGATTCGGCCTTCTTAAATTGATAATGCACAGGTCAATATGATGGACGAATCTGGACAGTTTTCCGGGTCAAATTCGAAACATCAATTTCCTTTTGATTATTCACCCCCCATTTGACTCTATTAATTGTTGGGGGGTGAATTAATTGTTGGGGGATGTACCTAAGGATCCTGATATGCCTATATAAGGAACTATTGGTGAAGTGAATAGGGGTGGATATTTTTTTCTTATCATCTTTTGATGCTTGTTTCATTGTAAGGTTATGCTTCCAAATTTCTTTTGTAATGTTTTCCATTTCCATGTAAGTTTCTTTTTTTGTATCCTTATGTTCTTAATAAAATTATTTCTCTTCTATATTTTCCATTTCATTTATTAAAACTTTATTATCACAAAGCACAGTGATATCTCTGTGTTCTTTTCAATTAGTTCACACATAGGTGTGAATTTCATTCACACACACAGATGAGTGCTCGTTATTTCCGCAGTTTTAATTTCTTCAATCCAATTCTTGTTAGCCATCTTCCGCCCTCCATTGAGAGTATACCATCAATGGAGGGATAACCCTTTAATGGGTTGATCTTAGGAGGATGTAAAGTCTCGGTTGAATGTTATTTTATGAACGAATTATTGTTAATTGGATAATTAATTTAATACATCCATTCTTCAGTTATTTCTACTCTTCATCTTTACTGTGTTTGAGAAAACTAAATTCAATTACTAAATGACCATATACCTCGGAGAGATCATGAATTTGGTTCTCTAAGTGTATAGGGGATTTGTAATTGTATTTAGTAAGCACCAAACCAGAAAATGATGAAGGTGGTGTTATTTTTGAAGAATGGATTCATCAAGAATTAATAAAACCAAAATTCTCTACAGAAGTAAAATTCATTCAATCCACCCCGAGCATAATCCTAAGATCAACACTTTTTATTTGAATTGAATTCAATTAGGTTTCTTAGTGTTCTTTAAAACTATCCAAAATCAAAACCAAAGTTGGCTACTTCATAGCCCATCCTTCACTAAATCATAGCGTCTCAAGGTTACTTCTTCGGTCCCTGTGGACTCGACCCCTACATGTACTACATCGATCTCTTTTACTAGTAGGGTAAATTTGGGCACAACCAGAGTTCCTAAGCAATTACTGGTGGTACGGTTCTATCGGTACCCTCGGATTTCGATTCCGAGCACCAGTTCAGAAGTAAGAAAAACCCACACGTTCGTTCACTGAACGTACCCGAGCTAAACTTCGGAAATTGATTCCGGGAACACCGGGCCTCGGAATCAGGCGCCGTCAGAAACTGCATTCTTGTAAAATCCCAAAGAAAATTAAGAAAAAATTTTCCTTGAATTTTACGGGTCTTTACAGGGGTGGATGGGTTTTCCAAGTGGGTTGTGGGGGGTAGGGGTGTCCAAGTATGGTGGGGGGGGGGATGGGTTTTCCAAGTGGGGTGGGGGTAGGGCTATCCATGTGGGGTGGGGGGTGCTGGGTTGTCCAAGTGGGGTGGGGGTAGGGCTGTCCAAGTGGGGTGGGTAGGGTGGGGGTAGGGTTGTCCAAGTGGGGTGGAAAACCAAAATTTAGTGTTTTAATTGGAGATTTGGTTTGTTTTATTAGGGATTGGGTGTATGAGGCGTTCCCATTCCTATTATGGGTGGTTTTAATAAAACGTTTTGATGTTGGAACCATTTATGATATTGTCGTCTCTATTTAATCTCATTTCCCCTAACTTAACATTAAATTCTATATCACATTTGGTTTCTATTTTTTTAATTTCTAGTTAAGTTATTTGTGGTCGATGATTGTCTCATGTTAATTTTTTTCAATGGTTTGGCGTGGAAATTGGGCATTTAATGTGACTTTTCTAAATGAGGGTGCCTTGATAATACTCCATATATTTGTTAAAAATGATCAAAGGGTTTTTTTATTTAAAATGGATTTCGAAAGATATTTTCTATTAAAGTTTAATTCTATTGAATTGTTTTTGACAAAATGACTTATATAAATTCTTTTTACAGAATGGACAGAAGTTTCATGTATGAAACCAATCGGATCTCAAGTGATTTTCAAAACAATTTGGAGAGATTTATAGATTTTTCATTTCACATTGCTTCAGATAGTGGTCGCATAAACTGCCCATGTTCCAATTGTGTTGGTAAACCTTGGTTGAGCTATGAAGAAGTCAGCTACCACATAACCAAAAATGGTTTTCAAGCAAACTACTTTGTGTGGTATCACAATGGGGAGAAAATGAAATCTCAAATTGGTGATGATCGAAATGAAAGGACTGGAATGGAGAATTTGTTAGATGATCAGTTTCCGTTTATTCGTCATCATGAAAAAGAAAGGATTTCGACTCAAGAAGTCTTCGATATGAGGATAGCTGATGCGTCTAGTGAAAATGATGATATTGATAGGGTGAAAAAATTGAATGATGCTGCCACGACTCCTGTATATCGACATTGCAATAAAATGAAAAAGCTGGAATTTTTAATTTGATTGTTTCATGGGAAAACTATGTATGGGATTTCTAATACAGCAATCGATTACATTATTACCCTCTTAAAGTATTTACTTCCAGATGATGTAGATATTCCCTCAAACCACTATATGGCATGAAAGTTAGTTTAGGAACATGGATTTACAAGAAACAAAATTCATGCTTGCCCGAAAAATTGCAGTTTATTCTGAGAGGAAACTGCTGAATGAAATGATTGTATAAAATGTGGCACATCCCGTAGGAAGTCAAAATCTGATGGAACACCATCCCGCATTCCACAGAATGTAATGTGGCTCTTTCCATTGATCCCCAGACTCTAGAATATTTTTATGTCTGATGACATATCAATAAAAATGAGATGGCATGATACTGAGAGAAAGATGACTAATGATGAGTTGGTTCATCCTGCAGATGGATTTGCATGGTAGCGATTTGATGCTTGACATCCTGATTTTGAAACTGATGTGCATAATGTGAGGTTGGGTCTTTCATGCGACGGTTTTAATCCTTTTGGGAAGATGCTTACTTCACACAGCACATGGCCAGTTTTTATACACATTTATAATCTTTCGCCATGGTTGTGTATGAAATAACCTTTCACATTCATGAGTATACTCATATCTGGTCCTTCTGATCCCGGCATTGATATTGATGCATACATGCAACCTTTAATAAAAGATTTAGAAACTTCTTTGGGATTTGGGTGTTCGCAAATATGTTACATGTTCGAAAGACATATTTCAGTTGTGTGCAGTGCTTACGTGGGCGATCAATGATTTTCTGGCTTATGCAATGATGTCTGGATGGAGCACAAAGGGAAAATTGTAATGTGCAGTTTGTATGAAGAATACATGATCCAGAAGACTGAAACATCGCTATAGTTTTAGTTTTATGGGACATCGACGATTCTTTCCAAAGGATCATCCATATAGAATGAATCGTCGAAGATTTGATAATACAATAGATACCGATGATCCACCTTAGTGTATGTCTGGAACTGATGTGCTTAATGAATTGAAAGATTTTAGTTTCTCATTCGGGAAGGGTTAAATGAAATCTGGAAAGAGAAAGAATGTTTCCAATGAAACCTATTATAATTGGAGGAAGAGGAGTATCTTTTTTTATTTGCCTTATTTGTCAACCAATTTGTTACGTCATTTCTTAAACGTAATGCATATTGAAAAGAATATAGGTGAAATGTTTCTTTCGGTTCTTCTAAATTTCAAGGGGAAGACAAAAGATGATTTACGATCTCGGCGTGACTTGGTGTATTGGGGCATCAGACCAGAATTGCATCCTGTGCGTATCAGTGAAAATAAATGGAAACTTCCATGTGCTTCTTATGTGATGACACCTACGAAAAAAAACAATTTCTCGAAGTATTAGAGACTATTAGAGTTCCTGATTGTTATTCAAGCAACATATCTAAACGGGTCAACAAAAGAGAGTTGAAGCTAAAATCTTTGAAGACTCATGATTATCATGTTCTACTGCATGATTTGCTTCCAATAGCAATCCGTCATCTTTTTTCCAATAATGTAAGGGTGGTTGTTATTCAATTGTGCAATTTTTTTAGAGATCTTTGTGCTAATAAGTTGTCCAAGTCTTTCTTGAAAAAAATGTTGACATATGCCCCCTTAATTTTTTGTGAGTTGGGGAAAATATTTCCTCCATTATTTTTCACATGCATGTTGCATCTGACTGTCCATATTCCCACTGAAATACTTCTCGGAGGACCTGTTTCATTTTTTTGGATGTATCCAACTGAAAGAAATATGTTCAAATTAATGTCTTATGTCCGAAACAGAAATCATCTCAAAGGTTCTATCATGAACGGTTACCTGGCTCAAGAATGTACGGATTTCTACTCGATGTATTTGTCTGATCTTACTACAAGATTGAACAAACCAATGAGAAATGAAGAAGAACAATACGAGCAAATTGAACCCACTTTTCCATCACTTCCTCAAACAAGAGGAATTCCTAGATCATATACATTGAAGACATTAAGCCATGAAGAGCGGGAGATGGCACATCGCACAGTTTTTTTCAACTGTGATTTGTTCGAGGACTATATTAGGTAACTAAATTGATTATGTATATCTTACATATATATCTGTTAAACTATTCATATTTTTTATCTACAGGGAAAATAAAACAATGATAAATAGGAAGAATCGTTCTTTATCTTTGAGAAGAATAGAGACTTTGCATAGAAAAGAGTTTTCTTCTTGGTTAAAATTTAAGGTAAAAATATTACTATTTAAATTAATTATTTTAATATTAAATTAAGTTTAACAGTCATTTATATTGCAGGTATTGTGTTTGTCTGATGACTCTATCTCTGAGGATATCAGTTCTTTGGCTTTTGGTCCTAATACCATGGTCCGTGACTATAAATCAATTGTTATCAATGGGTACAAATTTATTGTCACTGAACGAGCAAAGAATAAGGGAAATTGAAAATGTGGGTTATTATGGAGTCGTTGAGAAAATAATAATATTGGATTATTACTTTCATGGACGAGTCATGATGATGAAATTCCATTGGTTTGATTCGATGACGAGACAAGGCACATTTATTGATGATTATAGATTTCGAGTAATTAATATGACTCACCTCTTGCTACCGAAGAACCATATGTGTTGGCATCAATGGATAAACAAGTTTTTTATGTCAAAGACCAACTTCGACCTCAATTTGGTTTCCTAGTTGAAGTAATTCCAAGACATATTTTTGATGATGGTGATGATGGAATTGACCCTGTCCCTATTGCCATTGGAACCAATCCATTTTTTTTTCTTTTGATGACTCCAATAGCTCAATTGTCAGAGTTGATTTTGAACCTGAAGTTGTGGTTGAAAATATATAGAATCATTCATCCATGTTCTCAATTCTTTTGGTTTACCTCGAGTTGGGTTGTTAAGGTTGGTAATATTCAAATTGATTTAGTATTGATCACAAATATGTTTTAGCTGAATTGACCATTATGTGAATTTTCAATGTTTATTGGTTGCTGTTTTATTTGAATTGCATTTTCTAATTTGGAATTGAACTGTATTCAAACCTAGTCAAACAATATTTCTTACTTGGTGAACATTACAACTTGTATGATTTATTAAATTCATTTAAGATCTTCTAAAACAATTGATAGCTAAATTACCAATCAATCCCCATATTTCATTATATATTTAGTTTTTTGGTTTACACATTAGTTTAATTTTTCTAAGTAATTAAATATTTGTTTTCAAAAGCAGGAAATGCAGCCAATTGAAGAGAGATGAAGGAAAAAATGATGGAGAACAATTTGTCGGATGGTGGAGATGGGCGTTCCACCATTAGTGCCTATAGTGAGTACATTATTTCAAATATATATATTTAAATAATATATAATGTCATGTGATTAATTTTTTTGTAAAATTTTTTGTAGGATCCAACTATACCTCGACAGTTATTTGACGAGGAGCCTAGTACTGGTCCTAGTACTCAGGTCGGTGGTACGAGGAGGGTTCGTACCAGAGGTGGACGATCAGTTGCACGTGCCCGACTAGACCCTGCCCCTCCCACTGACATGTCATCCTTCCCACATTCTGATCTCAGTGCATCATTAGGGACACACGGGATATTTAGGCCTCCCATGTTTTCACTACCTTCTACATCTTCTACCCCATCATTTTTACATCCCATGATGATTCCCACTCCCTAGTTAGAATATGGTCATACTGTTGTCCCATCTTCTTTTCCTTCTATTTCTGTCTCTCCGAGCTTCTATATTCCATCATCTTCGACTCCTGTTCCACCACAGGGTGTTCCATCAGTTTTTGTGGATCCGACGGCACTCAGCGATCAGACTGGCACAGGTATATTTATAAAACCCTAACAAATTTTTATAGAAATATTTTTTTTATTATAACATGTTTTGATAAAATATTTGTTTTTCTTTCATGATAGATACATATACTGACAGGAGGCAGGAGCGAGGGCGTACATGCATGTGTTCAGTGTGGAACCACCGCACACATGTTATGGTGGATTACAATGAAGACAACCAAATGGTTGAGAAATCAGGGCAGCAATGTCGGAGTTTTTTGGCGACGCTTTCCAAATACTCCGACATCATTCTCATCAGCCCGCTGTCATGGAGAAATTTTCCACATGAGGTCAAGGATAGATCTTGGTCAGAGACATGGGTAAAAAATCTGTTGTATTTAATGCCATGAATTATTTTTGTATTTATATGAGTTAATATTTTGATGTCAGCTTCGATTTAATTTTCCCGATGGTGAGGGTGCTCGAGCGGAATGTCTAAAGGATTTAGGAGAGTTTTGGAGAGCCTACAAGAATGAGATGTATATTTGCTGGTGTTCTAGAGTTGGCACTAAATTAGAGGCGGTACCAGTCGTGGATGATTGTCCTATAGAGCAGTATCGTCAGATGATTACTCATTGGATGAGTACCCAGTTTAAGGTATGAATTACATTTAAGTTATTTAAATAATAACTTTCATGTTTTTCATTAATATTATCCTTGTAATTATTGAATTTTATTTATGAACCATCTGGAAAAAATAAAAAAAACATTGATGCAAAAAAATACCTCCACACACTAGGACGTACGACGATGCCGGATCATGAGAGGAAGCGGGTATGATAATTTTTTATAAGTTTTCTTTGCGACTTAAATTTTCTTTTGTTTTCTCAATTATTTAATTATTTTATAAAGTTTTCATATAAATTTAGTTTTCAATGTCATTTTAGAGGCAAATACATAATATTGAAGGACGTGTGCCTCGAGCAAAACTGTTTTTCTCGAGTAGACGAAAAAAAGGATGGAAGTGCCGTCAATGAAGTGACACAGCGGCAGATTGTAAGTTTTAATCTGTTGATTTTATATGTTAATATCTATTTTGTAACTTAATAATATATTTATATTTGTAACAGGTTGCTTTAGAGGCCCTCGATGCCCAAGAACAAGGCAATTTTGTGCCAACAGATCACTTACATCAGGTGTTATGAGAGGAGCATCCTACCAGAGTACGTTGCCGACCTAGGATAGCCCCGATGAGGTATTGTCCCTCCTCAAGTACGAGATGTAGTGCCACCAAGCTGCAGAAAGTTAGGTCATAGGCAGAATAGGCTTAGAAAAGGGCCACCGAGATGACAGAACAGTATGCTAGGGCAAACAGTGCGTTTATGAAATTTATTGAAGTTCTACGTCCAACACTTCTAGCAGAGGCCAACCCAGCTTTTGATGAGTATTTTTCATCGATACGTTCTATATATGGTGCACCAGGTGGCAGTTCTAGTGGTTTTCATGATGATTTCCAGCTTGATGATGATGATGGTGAGGAGTCTAATGCAGAAGAGGAGGGAGAGGAGGAGGGCGAGGCGGGTGGCAAGGGCGAGGAGGAGGGTAAGGGTGAGGAGGAGGGCGCTGAGGAGGGAGAGGAAGATGATGAGGATGAGTACGAGGGTGATAATGATGTTGATGATGGTGATGGTGATGTGGGACAAGTTGATCTTTTACATTTTTGCCTGATATTACTGAGATTTGATGTTAAATCTATTCTAGTTGTTGTTATTATTTAGACTTGTAGTATAGTATTAGAGTTGAGTTTTTTTTATATATTTATTGTTTTCATGGATGTTGATGTCTTTTAGTGGTTGTGTGTTTGTGAACCCCCCTCATTCCTGGACCCTGGAAAAC
Source organism: Viscum album (assembly GCA_963277665.1). Taxonomy (NCBI): domain Eukaryota; kingdom Viridiplantae; phylum Streptophyta; class Magnoliopsida; order Santalales; family Viscaceae; genus Viscum; species Viscum album. The sequence goes on along the minus strand of CAUJRU010000031.1, from coordinate 3,028,955 downwards.
CCCCCAGCATCATCGTTGGACCCCAGACACCCCCCGGACAACCCCCGAACAGCACCCCGAACAGCCCCCCAGACAGCCCCCCAGACAGCCTCCCGGACAGCCCCACCACCCTCCTCCTTAGACCCCGAACAACCCCCGAACAACTCCCAGACTACCCCCCGCACAGCCCCCCCACCCTCCTCCTTGGTCCCCGGACAGCCCCCCGGACACCCACCGGACAGCCCCCCGGACAGCCCTGCCGGACAGCCCCCCACCCTCCTTGATTTCATTTACTACTAGAAAATCTATAATATATATTTTATTTATTTTCATCATGATAATCAATGTAAATAACATTTATACATCTAATCAATATCATAGATTCTTGGTATGTTATAAAACAGATGTATTCATTGGGCATGACATTGTTAGCTCTGAAATGTTTAATAGCATGATAAACTAAAATCTAATCCATACTAAGAATGATATAAAAATATTCTATATGAATGTACACTAGATTTTAAGTAAATACCATTCCACTAATAGACACATGAGGATTCCCATAAAATGGACAACATTTTAAGTACATATGGAACACTAACCAAACACATTCGGTTTCCATTGAAAATTTAAGATAACAATCCATGGGTCATATGTGACGTGTACGAATCAACCCCGCCTCAATATGAGATGTGGTGTGGCCGGCACCACTCAAAGTGTCTGTCTTTTGTTTCAAAAGGACGTCATTTTAATTGAAAAACATCAATTGGCATACGGAAAACTGACCAAACTCATTCGGATTTTGTCGATACTTTAGCACAATGATCCACGAGTCATATGTGACGTGTACGAGTCAACCCCGCCTCAATCCAAAGCGTGGTGTGGCCGACACCATTCTGAGTGTCTCTCTTTTGTTTAAAATGGACAAGATTATAAGTGAAAAGAACATCTGACATACAGAAACCCGACCAAACACATTAGAAATGTGTTGATTCTTTAGGAAAATGATACATGGGTCATCTGTGACGTGTATGAGTCAACCCGGGCTCAATCCGAGGCACGGTGTGTCCGAGATCACTCTAAGTGGCTCCCCTTTGTTTAAAATGGACAACATTTTATGTACATACATGAAACCAACCAAACGCATTAGGTTTCCATTGAAACTTTAGGAGAACGATCCATGGGTCATATGTGACGTGGAAGAATCAACCCCGCCTCAATCTGAGATGTGGTGTGGTTGTCACTACTCAAAGTGTCTGTCTTTTGTTTCAAAAGGACGTCATTTTAATTGAAAAACATCAACCGGCATATGGAAAACTGACCAAACAGATTTAGATTGTGTCGATACTTTAGAAAAATGATCCACGGGTAATATGTGACGTGTACGAGTCAACCCCACCTCAATCCGAGGCGCGGTGTGACCGACACCATTCAGAGTGTCTCTCTTTTGTTTAAAATGGACATGATTATAAGTGAAAAGAACAACTGACATATGGAAAACCGACCAAACACTTCTGAAATGTGTTGATGCTTTAGTACAATAATCCATGGGTCATATGTGACGTGTACAAGTCAACCCAGTCTCAATCCGAGGCATGGTGTGGTCGGGATCACTCTAAGGGGATCCCTTTTGTTTAAAATGGACAACATTTTAAGTACATATGGAAAACCAACCAAACGAATTCAGTTTCCATTGAAACTTTAGGAGAAATATCCATGGGTCATATGTGACATGTACGAATCAACCACGCCTCAATCTAAGACGCAGTGTGGCCAACACCACTCAAAGTTTATGTCTTTTGTTTCAAAAGGACATCATTTTAATTGAAAAAAATCAACTGGCATACGGAAAACCGACCAAACGCATTCGTTTTCCGTTGAAACTTTAGCACAACGATCCACGGGTCATATGTGACGTGTAAGAGTCAACCCTGCCTCAATCTGAGGTGCGGTGTGGCCGACACCATTCATAGTGTCTCTATTTTGTTTAAAATGGACATGATTATAAGTGAAAAGAACAAATGACATAAGGAAAACTGACCAAACGCATTCGAAATGTGTTGATGCTTTAGGAAAACGATCCATGGGTCATTTGTGACATGTACGAGTCAACCCGGGCTCAATCCGAGGCACGGTGTGGCCGGTATCACTCTAATTGGATCCCTTTTATTTAAAATGGACAACATTTTAAGTACATACGGAAAACCGACCAAGCGCATTCGTTTTCTGTTGAAACTTTAGGAGAAAGATACATGGGTCATATGTGACGTGTACAAATCATCCCCGTCTCAATCTGAGACGCGGTGTGGCTAGCACCACTCAAAGTGTCTGTCTTTTGTTTCAAAAGGACGTCATTTTAATTGAAAAACATCAACTGGCATACGGAAAACCGACCAAACAATTCGGATTGTGTTGATACTTTAGTACAACGATCCACGGGTCATATGCGACGTGTACGAGTCAACCCTCCCTCAATCCGAGGTGCGGTGTGGCCGACACCATTAAGAGTGTCTCTCTTTTGTTTAAAATGGACAGGATTATAAGTGAGAAGAACAACTGACATATGGAAAACCGACCAAACGCATTCGAAATGTGTTGATACTTTAGGAAAACGATCCATGGGTCATATGTGACGTGTACAAGTCAACCCGAGATCAATCTGAGGCACGGTGTGGCCAGGATCACTCTAAGTGTCTCCCTTTTGTTTAAAATGGAAAACATCTTAAGTACATATGGAAAACTAACCAAATGCATTCGGATTCCATTGAAACTTTAGGAGAACGATCCATGGGTCATATGTGACGCGTACGAATCAACGCCGCCTCAATCTGAGACATGGTGTGGCCGGAACCACTCAAAGTGTCTGTCTTTTGTTTCAAAAGGACATCATTATAATTTAAAAACATCAATTGGAATACGGAAAACCGACCAAACACATTCGGATTGTGTCGATACTTTAGAACAATGATCCACGGGTCATATGTGACATGTAAGAGTCAACCCCGCCTCAATCCGAGGCGCGGTGTGGCCGGTATCACTCTAGGTGTAAGTATTTTGTTTAAAATGGACATCATTTCAGGTAAAAATATATGGTACATGAAAAACTGATCAAAATATGAATTGAATTTCAGATTCCACATATAATTGTCATCTAAATTTTAAATTGAATTTTAAATGAATTATGTATGTTTATAATTACGTTATGAATTATAATTTAATTATGGATGTGTATAGTTCCATGATGCATTATATGTTAAATGTGTATGAATTTGTTCTCTATATGTATGTGTTAGTTGGTTATTGCAGGTACAATAATTGTATATGTATGTTTTAGTTTATTTCAGGTACTATAATTGGATTGAAAATGAGAGGGAATGCACAAAATGAGACCTGGTGGGAAAATTGCAGACCTACTATGCAAATTGCAAGCTGCTGTGCAATTTGCACCGCAGAGACTATGCCAACGGTTTCAAACCGTTGCCATAGCATCTCTAGGATTTTTTTACCAACGGTTCATAGAACCGTTGGTAAAAAACTTTTCCCAACGGTTTATAAAAGTTGGGAAAGAGGAAGACTGCTTGGGCTTTCCCAACAGTTTGACAGAACCGTTGGGATAGGTTATTTTTTCCCCACCCTATCCCAACGGTTCACTGTAAACTATTGGTAAAAGCTTTCCCAACAGCTTACTTCCCTACGGTTTGCAGAACCGCTGGTATAACATATTCCAATGGTTTTGCAGCCTTTCCCAACGGTTTAGAACCATTGGGAAAGACAGTATTTCCAGTAGTGGCAGTTTTTAGGATTTATATAATGTGTTGTAGCTTTTTTTGGTTTATCTAGAGTTATTTAGTGTTCTTTAGAGTTTAGTATTGTTCTTTAGGGTTTATTAGGGTTCTTTATGTTTTATTAGTGTTTTTTAGGGTTTGTTACTATTTATAAGCATTTTTTATTGTCTATTACGGTTTTATTGGGCTTTTGTAGGCATTAATAGCTTTTTCTAGGGTTTATCAACCTTTTAAGGGTTATTTAGGATTTTTTAGGGTTTATTTTATTTATTAGGGTTTAGTAATGTGTATTAGGGTTTATTACGTTTTGTTAGGGTTTATTATTCTTTGTTAGGTTTTATTGAGGTTTATTAGGGGTTTGTTATGGTTTGTTTCATTTTGTTACAATTCATTTGGCGTTGTTTGGATTTGTTACGGTTTATTTGGGGTTTTTAGGGTTTGTTACGATTTATTTTGGGTTATTAGGGTTTGTTAGGGTTTATTAGTGGGTTGTAAGGTTTTGTAGGCTAGTATTCGGAGGTTTTGTAGCTTTTTGTCGGGTTTGTTTGGGTTTTTAGTGATTATTAGGGTTTATTATTGTTTGATAGTGTTTTTTAATGTATATTAGGGGTTTTATGGATTTTTTAGCATTTATTAGGGTCTAATAGAGTTTGTTAGGGTTTATTATAGGTTATTACGATTTATTAGTGTTTATTAGGGTTTTTAAGGTTTAATAGTGGGTTTTGGGGGTTATTAGGGTTTGTTAGTGATTCTTTGGGGTTATTGGTGGTTGCTAGGGTTTGTTAGGGTTTGTTAGGGTTTTTAGGGTTTGTTTGAGTTGTTTGTGGTTTTATACATTTTTTTGGGTTTTATGTGTGTGTTTGGATTTTTTATGCATTATTAGGGTTATTTTAGCATTTTTTGGGGTTTTGTTGCGTTTTGTGGGGTTTGACGCATTTTTTGGTTTTTTGTAGCAATTGTTAAGGGTTTTGGTAGCGCTGTTAGTGGATTTAGTGGTTCTTTAGGGATTTATTTGGGGTTTATTAGGGTTTAAGTTTTTATATTATGGTATATTAGGGTTTAATATTTTTTATGGTTTTGAAGGGTTTTTAGTGTTTTTGTAGCATTTTTTCGGGTTTGTGTAATGTTGTTATAGTTTATGTAACATTTTTAGTGTTTATATAGCATTTTTAGGGTTTAGTTAGCAGTTTTAGGTTTTATATATCATTTTTAGTGTTTATGTAATGTTTTTTGGGTTTATGTTGCGTGTTTAGAGTTTTGGTTTTTTGTAGCATTTTTTAGGGTTTATGTTGCGCTTTCTGGGTTTATGTAGCATTTTTAGGGGTGATGTAGTGTTTATGATTCATTTTTTAGGGTTTATGTATCGTTTTTAGGGTTACTGTAGTGCTTTTAGGGATTATATTCTGTTTATAGGTTTTACATTGCAGTTTTTAATGTTTATGTTGCGTATTATTGGGTTTATGTTGTGTTTTTTTGGGTTTATGTTACAGTTCTAGGGTTTATGTAGTGCTTTTAGGGTTCAGGTAGCATTTTTGGGTATATGTTGCGTTTTTTGGTTTATATTGCACTTTTTAGGGTTTTTGTTGAATATTTTAGGGTTTATGTAACATTTTAGGGTTTATGTATCTATTTGATGCCTTTTTATTATATTAATGATTTTTTATGGTTTGTAGTGTTTTTTAGGGTTGTTAACGGATGTTTATGGTGTTTCATGGTATCTGATGGATTTTTAATGGTTTTTGGTGGATTTTATGGGTTTATTTGTTTTTTTGGGATTGATAGGGGTTGTTAGGGTTTTTCAGTGTGTTTTAGGGTTTGTGTGGGTATTGTAGCATTTTTTAGGGTTTAAATAATGTGTTTTATCATTTTTGTGTTGTTTAGGGGTTTTTAGTGTTTTTAGAGTTTAATATGGATCTTTAGGGTTTATTAGGGGGTTTTTAGGGTTTATTAGTGTTCTTTAGGATATGTTATAGTTTATTAGAATTTTTTATTGTTATTAGGTTTTTATTGGGCTTTTGTAGGCGTTAATAGATTTTTCTAGGGTTTGTCAACCTTTTTTAGGGATATATTGGATTTATTAGGGGTTATTTTATTTATTAGGGTTTAGTAAAATGTATTTGGTTTTATAACGACTTATTAGGGTTTATTATGATTTATTAGGGTTTATTAGGGGTTTGTTATGGTTTGTTTCAGTTTGATACAATTTATTTGGCGTTGTTAGGATTTTTAATGATTTATTTAGGGTTTTTAGGGTTTGTAACGATTTATTTTTGGGGTTTTTAGGGGGTTTACGGTTTATTAGTGTGTTGTAGGGTTCTTTAGGATATTATTTGGAGATTTTTTAGCGTTTTGTCGAGTTTGTTAAGGTATTTAATGATTATTAGGGTTTATTATGGTGTAATAGTGTTTTTATTGTATATTAGGGGTTTTAGGTCTTTTGAAGCATTTATTAGGGTCTAATAGAGTTCGTTAGGATTTATTATAGGTTATTATGATTTATTAGTGTTTATTATGGATTTTAGGATTTAATAGTGGGTTTTTATGGGTTATTGGGGTTTTTTTAGTTGTTCTTGGGGGTTATTAGTGGCTATTAGGGTTTGTTAGGTTTTGTTAGGGTTTTTAGGGTTTGTTACGGTTTTTTGAGTTGTTTGGGGTTTTATGCATTTTTTTTGGGTTTTGTTGGTGTGTTTAGATTTTTTATGCTTTTTTAGGGTTATTTTATCATTTTGGGGTTTTGATGCGTTTTGTGGGTATTGAAGCATTTACGGTTTTTTGTAGCAATTGATGGGGTTTATGTAGCATTGTTAGTGTCTTAAGTTGTTCTTTTGGGTTCTTTAAGGTTTTTAGTGTTCTTTAGGGTGTATTAGGGTTTCTTTTGAGGTTTTTAAGGTTTTCTAGGGGGTTTTATGGGTTTCATAGGGTTTTTTTAGTGTTTTGTTCGGCATTTTTAGGCATTTTTGGGTTTTTAGCGTTTTTATCGGTTTTTAGGTTTTTTAGGGGTTTTGGTGGTTTTTTGAGGTTTTTTTGGGGTTTTATTTTTGTTTTCGGGTTTTCTCGGTTTTTTGGGTATTTATGGGTTTTATTGTATTTAGGGTTTTTTGGGTTTTATAAGGATTTTTTAGGATTTTTATGCTTTTTAGGGGTTTTAATTTTTTAAGGGGTTTTTTGGTTTTAATGGGTTTTTAGGGTTTTGTTAGGATTTTCCAGGTTTGTTTTGGGATTTTTTGGGAATATTAGCATTTTGAATGGTTTAATAGATTTTTTGCTGTATATTTGGGTTTTAGATATTTTGTAGCTTTTATTGGGGTCTAATAGGTTTTTAGGGATTATTATGATTTATTAGTGATTATTAGGGTTTAGTAGTGGGATTTAGGGTTTATTATGGTTTATTATTGGTTCGTAGGGTTTGTTAGGATTTATTAGTTCTTATTCGAGTAATTTAGGGTGTCTAAGGGCTTGTTAGGGTTTCTAAGGGCATGTTAGGGTGTCTAAGGGTGGGTTAGGGTTTTTATGGGTGGATTAGGGTTTCTAAGGGTGTGCCATGGTTTATAAGGATTTCTAAGGTTGTGTTAGGGTTTCTATGGGTGCTTTGGGGTTTCTAAGGGTGTGATAGGGTTTCTAAGGTTGTGTAGGGGTTTCTAAGGGTGTTTTAGGGTTTCAAAGGGTGTGTTAGTGTTTCATAGGTTTTCATAGGTTTTGTTAGGGTTTTTAGGGTTTTTAGGGTTATGTTAGGGTTTCTTATGGTTTCTTAGTAGTTGTTAGGTTTTATTCAGGGTATTTGTGTTTATTGGGGTTTCTTGGTGATTCTTGGAGTTTGTTAGGGCTTGTTAGGGTTTGTTTGGGTTTTTAGTGTTTGTTATGTTTTTAGGGGTTTTGTGGGTTTTGGGGGTTTTTAGGGGTTGTTAGGGTTTGTTAGATTTGGTTAGTGTTTATTATTGTTTGTTAGGGTTTTTAGGGTTTTGTGTGGGTTTTAATGGCTTTTAGTGTTTTTGGGGTTATTCATGGATTTTTAGGGTTATTTAGTTGTTCATGGTTGTCACAGATGTGTAGAGCTAGTCGCAAGCTTCAATTTGATATGTGGTAGAGGTGAAACGGAGACCCAGAGCAGAATTTATTGTCATTTAGAGGAATTAAGGACCTTTTGGGTCTTTATGAACGTGATAAGGTGTTCCTATTGGTCAATGAGGTGTATATATAGTCGAAAGCTTCAATTTGATATATGGTAGAGGCAAAACGGACTCTCTGAGTAGATGTTATGGTCTTTTGGTGGGTTTAAGTACCATTTTGGTCCTTCAAGGATGTGAGAAGGTGCATCAGTGGTTATAGGAGTGTAGGTCTAGTAACAATCTTCGATTTGATATGTGGTAGAGGAAAAACAGACACCCATAGAAGAATTTATTGCAAAACGGAAACCAAAAGCCAATCTTTTGACCATCCAAAGGGATTTTGGGTCTTTTAGGGGCTTGAGAAATGTCAGAAAGGGTTCCAGTGGTTACCAGAGTGTGTATCATTCCACAATCATTGATTTGATATATGGTATATCAAAAATGAACACACATAGAAGAAGTTATTTTTGTTTTAAATTGAGTAACCCTCCTAGTTCCGAAAAACCTAAGAAACCCATAACTCACTAAAATAGGCATAACTTATCCTTCGGGTGACCGTTTGAGCGCTGTGACTAGAAAAATCGAAGCTCGTAAGATGAGTGAGGACCAAGTATAATCGAAACTGTGAGAAGATCAATGAAACAGATGATATATTAGTTATACCACTCCCAAAAAAGTCCAACTTCTAACGGCCATAACATTCACTCTGATTGTCCATTTGAGCTCTACCACATATCAAATCGAAGTCAGGGAAGAGATCTACATAGAATTATAACATGAACAAAGTTCAAGGCATGTTTGTGACAATAAAATCCCAAAAATTCATCAGAAGGACTCCAAAACACCATTTCCGTTTTCGGATCCCTGTCAAATTTTTCATAAAATGGTTTTAACATATGATCTGTCTGTATATTCGGCCTCTGAAACCTGTTTTTATTGTAGTTCGATCCATGACATTTAGTTTGATTATTCATGGAGTGGAAATGGAAACCTGAAGAAGAAGTTATGCTTTTCTAATGACTTTGTGATTTGGTAGGTTTTTTGAGACACCATCTCTAGAACATTTTTCATGTCTTTTGTTTTTTCAAACAACTATAACTTATTATTACATTTATTATTATTATTATTATCATCATCTCATGAAAATTCACCTGCACATGCACGTGAATTATTGTTATATTTTTATTACCAAGCACATGCACATGCAATGCACACATGTTATTTTATTATCGCTTGTGTTGTTATTGTTATTGTTATTATTACTATTGTGGTTCTTGTTGTTGTTGTTTTTGTTATTGTTATTATCATCACATGAAAATGCACATCCAAATGCACATACACGATCATTCAATGAATGTGTGTTATTCTATTATCACATGCATTGTTATTAATAATAATAATAATAATAATAATAATATTATTATTATTATTATCATCACCACCACAAGAAAATGCAATGCACATGAGTTATTTTTTATTACCATAAACTTGCACACATAATGCACATGAAATATTCAATTATTATATGCATTAGTACTACTACTATTATCACGACTACTACAACTATTATTACTACTACTATTATTATTACTATAATCAAATGCAAATGTAGATGCAAATGTGTTATTATTTATTATTTATTACCATGTACGTGCATATGCAATGCACTTGTATTATTATTATTATTATTATTATTATTATCATAGTTGTTATTATTGTTATTATTATTATTATTATTATCATTATCACATGAAAATTCACATGCATGTGTGTTGTTATTTATTATTTATTTCCATGCACGTTCATGCGTTGTTATTATTATTATTATTATTATTATTATTAGTAGTAAAATTAGTTTTGTTAATATTATCATCAAATGTAAAGGCACATGCAAATGCATGTGTTTTCTTATTTATTACTATTTATTTATTATTTACTACTATGCACGTGCACATGAAATGCACTTGCGTTATTCTATTATTATTATTGTTGTTGTTTGTATCATCAAATACAAATGCACGTGCACGTGCGTTGTTATTTGTTATTTATTACCATGAACATGCATGCGTCATTATCATTATCATTGCATATAAATCCACATGCATGTGCATTATAATATATTATTTATATCATGCACATGCAAATACAATGCACTTGTGTTATTCTATTATAACGTGTATTATTATTATTAAATCTAATGCACGTGCACATGCATTGCACGTGCGTTATTCTATTATCACATGTGTTATTATTTTTATTTATTATCATTCACATGAAAAATGCACATTCATGTGGAATTGGATATTATTTATTGTTTATTACCATGCACATGAACATGCACATGAACATTCACTTTTATGTGCGTAATTACTTATTATTTATTATCATTCACATGCACATGCACATACACATGCAATTCAGATGCGTAATAATTTATAATTTATTATTTATTATCATTCACATGCAAAGGCGCGGGCATATGCACATGTACGTGCATTATGATTTATTATTTAAACCATGCACATGCATGTGCGTTATTACTACTATTTTTATTAGAGGTATTTTAGGGTTTACTATCATTTTTAGTATTTTTAGGTGTTATGAACATTTATTATGGTTTGTTAGGGTTTTAGGGTTTTTGATGGTATATTAACGTTTTTTAGGGTTTGGTGGTGGTTAATAAGATTTTATTAGGGTTTATTATGGTGTGTCAAGGTTTATTTGGGTTTATTAGGTATTTTTAGGGTTTTATTAGTATTGACATTGTTTTAATAGGGTATACTATGGTATATTATTGTATATTTGGGTATGTTTAGGATTTATTATGGTCTATTATGGTTTATTATGGTTTATTAATTTTTAAGAGGGTATATAAGGGTTTTTTAGTGTTTAGTAGTGTTTATTCGGGTTTATTAGCACTATTAAGCTTTGTTAGGTTTTATTAGAATTTATTAGGTGTTTTAGGGATTTTTAATGGTATATTTGCATTTTTAAGGGTTTTGTGGGGTATATTATGATTTATTATGGCATGTTAAGGTTTATTAGGGTTGTGTAGGTATTTTTAAGGTTTTATTAGGCTTGAGTCGGTATCTTTAAGATTTTATTAGGTTTTATTAGGGTTGAGTACGATTTATTAGGGTTTGATAGAGATTTTTAGGGTTTACATGGGCTGGTTAGTGTTATTATTAGGGTATATGAGTGATTTTTAGTTTTTGTTAATATATATTAGGGGTTGTTGTGAATTTTTAGGTTTTATTAGCATGTTTTTAGTGTTTTTGAGAATTTTTAATGGTTTATTAGCTTTTATTTGAATTTATTATGGTTTATTGGAGTTTCTAGGTTTTTTTAATGGTTTGTTTGCATTTTTTTTGTTTATTGTGGTTTAGTTGTGTTTTATTAGATTTTGTTATGGTGTGTCAAGGTTTTTTAGTTTTGAGAAGGAATTTCTAGTGTTTTATTATGGTTTTATTATGGTTTATTAGTTTTTATTAGGGTTCTTAGGGATTTTTAGGGTTTGTTAGGGGTTTATTAGTTTTATTATTAGTTTATATTATTGTTTGTTAGGTCTTTTTAGATAATATAGTGAGTTTTTATTGTTTGTGAGCATTTTTTTTTGTTTGTGATCATTTTTAGGATTTCTTAGGTTATATACGAGTTTATTATGGTTTATTAGGGTTTCTAGGGATTTTTATGGTATATTACCATTATTTGTCTTTATTATGTTATATTTGTATTTTTAGGACTTTTTAGGTAATATAGCATGTTTTTATTGTTTGTGATCATTTTTTTATTGTTTGTGAGTGTTTTTAGGGCTTATTAGGTTGTATTAGAGTTTAACAGGGTTTATAGGGATTTATTAAGGTATACTAGCATTTTTTTTCTTTATTAGGGTTTTGTGGTTTTATTAGGGGTTATTATGGCGTGTTAAGGTTTTTTAGGGTTGAGTAGGGTTTATTTGGATTTATATAAGGTTTATTAGGGATTTTAGGGTTTGTTTGGGGTTTATTAGTGTTTATTAGTGTCTATTTGGGTTGGTTAGGGTTGTTTAGGTTTTCTTAATGTGTGTTTAGGGTTTATTAGTTTTTATTATTATTTATTAGGTTTTATTAAGTATTTTTGGTGTTTTATTAGGGTTTAGTAGAGTTTCTTAGGGTTTTTAGGGATTATAAGGTGTTTTTAGGGATTATTAGAGTTTGTTTGGGGTTTATGAGGGTTTAATATTTTATATTATGGTTTATTAGGGTTTAATATTATTGAGGGTTTTAAAGCGTCATTAGGGTTTTTATAGAATTTCTTAGTGTTTGTGTAGCGTTGTTAGAGTTTATGTAGCATTTTTGGTGTTTATGTAGCGTTTTTAGGGTTTAGTTAGTAGTTTTAGATTTTAAGTATAATTTTTAGGGTTTATGTAACATATTTAGTGTTTTTTAGTGTGTTTAGTGTTTAGGTTTTAGGTAGCATGTTTTAGGGTTTATGTTGCATTTTCAAGGTTTATATCGCGTTTTTAGGGGTGATGTATTGTTTATGTTGCATTTTTAGGGTTTATGTAAAGTTTTTTGGGTTCATGTAGTGTTTTTAGGGTTTATATTGTGTTTTTAGGTTTCATGTTGCGTTTTTTAATGTTTATGTTGTGTTTTTAGGGTTTATGTTGTGTTTGTTAGGGTTTATGTAACTGTTCTAGGGTTTATGTAGTAATTTTAGGGTTTAGGTAGCGTTTTTGGGTTTATGTTGTATTTTTTGGTATCTGATGGCTTTTTAATGTTTTGGATGGGGGTGTGGGTTTATTTTTTTTTGGGATTGATAGAGGTTGTTATGGTTTTTTAGTGTGTTTTAGTGTTTGTTTCGGTATTGTGGCTATTTTTAGGGTTTGTATATTGTGTTTTTGCATTTTTTTTGGGTTCTTTAGGGTTTTTAGTAGAGTTTAATATGGTTCTTTAGGGTTTATTAGGGTTATTTTGGGTTTAATGGTGTTCTTTAGGATTTGTTACAGTTTATTACCGTTTTTATTGTATATTAGGGTTTTATTGGGCTTTTGTAGGCATTAATCACTTTTTTTAGGGTTTATCAACCTTTTTAGGGTTATTTAGGATTTATTAGGTTTATTAGGGTTTAATTTATTTATTAAGGTTTAGTAACATGTATTTGGGTTTATTACGATTTATTATGGATTATTATGATTTTCTAGGTTTTATTGCTGATTATTAGAAGTTTGTTATGGTTTGTTTCAATTTGTTATGATTTATTTTTAATTGTTAGTATTGGTTACGATTTATTTAGGGTCTTTAGGGTTTGTTATGATTTATTTTGGGGTTATTTGGGTTTTTTAGGGTTTATTAGTGGGTTGTAGGGTTTTGTGGGCTTTTATTTGGAGGTTTTTGTTGCGTTTTTTCAGGTTTGTTAGGGGTTTTTGTGATTATTAGGGTTTATTATGGTTTGATGGTGTTTTTTATTGTATATTAGGGGTTTTAGGGATTTTTTAGAGTTTATTAGGGTCTAATAGAGTTTTTTAGGGTTTATTATAGGTTATTACGATTTATTAGTGTTTATTAGGGTTTTTAGGGTTTAATAGTGGGTTTTATGGGTTATTAGGGTTTATTATTGGTTATTAGAGGTTATTAGTTGTTGTTAGGGTTTGTTAGGTTTTGATAGGGTTTTTAGGGTTTGTTACGGTTTTCTTATGTTGTTTGGGGTTTTATGCATTTTTTGTATTTTATGGGTGTGTTTGGATTTCTTATGCTTTGTTAGGGTTATTTTAGCATTTTTTGGGGTTTTGTTGTGTTTTATGGGTTTTGAATAATTTTTCGGTTTTTTGTAGCAATTGTTAGGGTTCATGTAGAGTTGTTAGTGGCTTTAGTTGTTCTTTAAGGTTTTTTAGTGTTTTAGGGTTCTTTATTATGGTATATAATGGTATATTAGGGTATATTTGGGTATGTATAGGATTTATTAGGGTTTATTATCATTCATTATGGTTTATTAATTTTTAAGAGGGTATATTATGGTTTTTAGGGTTTAGTAGTGTTTATTTGGGTTTATTAGTTCTTTTATGCTTTGTTAGGTTTTTTTAGAATTTATTTGGGGTTTTAGGGTTTTCTAATGGTATATTAGCGTTTTTGGGTGTATGTTGCATTTTTTGGGTTTATGTTGCGTTTTTTGGGTTTATATTGCGTTTTTAGGGTTTATGATGCATTTTTAGGGTTTATGTTACGTTTTGAGGGTTTATGTGTCTATTTGTTGCCTTTTTTAGGGTTTTAACGGTTGTTTATGGTTTGTAGTGGTTTTTATTGTTTGTAAGGGTTGTTAACAGGTGTTTATGGTATTTATGGTATTTGATGGGTTTTCAATTGTTCTTGGGGGTTTTTAAGGGTTTATTTGTTTTTTCATGATTGATAGGGTTTGTTAGGGTTTTTAGTGTGTTTTAGGGTTTCTTTGGGTATTATAGCTGTTATTATGGTTTATGTAATGTGTTTTGGAGTTTTTTGGGTTCTATAAGGTTTTTAATGTTCTTTATAGTTTATTATAGTTTTTTAGGGTTTATTGGAGTTCTTTAGGGTTTATTAGTGTTCTTTAGGATTTTTTACGGTTTATTAGGGTTTTTATTGTATATTATGGTTTTATCGGGCTTTTATAGGCATTCATAGCTTCTTCTAGGGTTTATCATCTTTTTTTAGGTTTATTTAGGATTTATTTAGGTTTCATAGGGTTTACGTTATTTATTAGGGTTTATTAACGTGTATTTTGGTTTATTACGATTTATTAGGGTTTATTATGATTTTGTAGGGTTTAATGCAGTTTATTACAGGTTTGTTATGGTTTGTTTCAGTTTGTTATGATTTATTTTCCATTGTTAGGATTTTTAACGATTTATTTGGGGTTTTTAGGGTTTTTTACAATTTATTATGGGGTTATTAGGGTTTTATTAGGTCTTATTTGGCGGTTGTAGGGTTTTGTAGGCTATTATTTGGCGGGTTTTGTAGTTTTTTGTCTGGTATGTTAGGGTTTGTAGTGATTGTTAGGATTTATTATTGTTCAATTGTCTTTTTATTGTATATTAGTGGTTTTGGGGCTTTTGTAGCATTTATTAGAGTCTAATAGTGTTTTAGGGTTTATTACAGGTTATTATGATTTCTTTGGGTTTATTAGGGTTTTAGGGTTTAATAGTGGGTTTCATGTGTTATTTGGGTTTATTAGTAGTTCTTAGGGGTTATTAGTGGTAGTTAGGGTTTGTTGGGTTTTGTTAGGGTCTGTTAGGACGTGGGTTATTCTATTATCACACACATTATTATTATCATTTTTATCATTATCATTAGTATCATTATCATTATCATAATTATCATTATTATTGTTGTTATTATTATTATTATTATTATTATCATCACATGCAAATGAAGATTCACATGCATTATTATTTATTATTTATTATATATTATTTATTTCCATGCACGTGCATATGTTGTTGTTGTTTTTATTATTATTATTATTACTATTATTATTATTATTATCATCACATGCAAATGCACTTGCATGTGCGTTATTATTTATTACCTTGCACAGGCACACACAATGCACCTACATTTTTCTATTATCACATGCATTTTTATTGTTATTATTATTATTAATATTATTGTTATTATTGTTATTATCATCAAATGAAAGTGAAAATGCATGTGCATTGTTATTTATTACTATACACGTGCACATTCAATACATGTGCATTATTATATTATCACATGCGCTATTATTATTAATATTACTATTATTATTATTATTATCATCATGTGCACTATGAGTTATTATTTAATATCATGCAATGCACGTGCGTTATTCTATTATCACATGCATTTTTATTATTATTATTATTATTATTATTATTACTGTTATTATTATTATTATTATCATCTCATGCACATGCACAAGCACATGCACGTGCATTATTATTTATTTTGTATTACCATGCACATGCACATGAAATGCTCACACATTATTTTATTATCACATACATTGTTATTATTATTATTATTATTATTATTATTTTTGTTGTTGTTGTTGTTGTTGTTATTGTTATTGTTATTATAATCACATGAAAATGCACATGCAAATACATAAACACACACTTTCAATGCATGTGCGTTATTCTATTATCACATGCGTTGTTTTTGTTGTTGTTATTATTATTATTATCATCGTCATCATCATCACAAGAAAATGCAATGCACACACACTATTATTTATTACCATGCACGTGCACATGTAATGCACATCCAATATTCTATCATCACATGCATTGGTACTACTACTATTATCACTACTACTGCTGCTGTTGTTATTATTATCATCATCACATGCTAATGTAGATGCACGTGCGTTATTATTTATTATTTATTACCAGGCATGTGCATATGCAAGAACTTGTATTATTCTTTTATTATTATTATTATTATTATTATTATTATTATTATTATTATCACAGTTATTATCATTATTATTATTATTATCATTATTATCATTATTATCATTATCACATGCAAATCCACATGTATGTGCGTTGTTATTTATTATTTATTACCATGCATGTGCATGCATTATTATTATTATTATTACAATTAGTATTATTAATTTTATTATCAAATTTAAAGGCACATGCACATGCATGTGCGTTCTTATTTACTTTTATTTATTTATTATTTTCTACTATGCACATGCACATGCAATGCACTTGTGTTATTCTATTATTATTATTATTACTACTACTACTACTACTACAATTGTTTGTATCATCAAATACAAATGCACATTCATGTCCGTTGTAATTTATTATTTATTACCATGCACGTGCGTGTTTCATTATCATTATCATTACATGTAAATGCACATACACATGCATTCTTATATATTATTTATTACCATGCACATGAAAATGCAATGCACTTGTGTTATTCTATTATCACATGTGTTATTATTATTTATTCTCATGCACGTGCACACACAATGAACTTGCGTTATTCTATTATCACATGTGTTATTATTTATTATTTATTATCATTCACATGCAAATGCACATTCATGCGGACTTTGTTATTGTTTATTGTTTAGTACCATGCGCATGCACATGCACATGAACATGCACTTGGATGTGCATTATTATTTATTATTTATTATCATTCACATGCATATGCACATACACATGCAATTCACATGAGTTATTATTTATTATTTATTATTATCCACATGAATATGCGCATGCATATGCACATGCACGTGCGTTATGATTTATTATTTAAACCATGCACTTGCATATGCACATGCACGTGCGTTATTACTACTATTATTATTAGAGTTATTTTTAGGGTATACTATCATTTGTTAGTATTTTTAGGTTTTATTAACATTTATTATGGTTTGTGAGGGTTTTGGGGGATTTTAATGGTATAATAGAGTTTTTTCGGTTTGGTGGTATTTTGGTATATTTGGGTATGTTTAGGATTTATTAGGGTTTATTATGGTTTATTAATTTTTAAGAGGGTATATTAGGGGTTTTTAGGGTTTAGTAGTGTTTATTAGGGTTTATTGGCGCTTTGAAGCTTTGTTAGGTTTTATTAGCATTTATTAGGGGTTTTAGGGCTTTTAAATGGTATATTTGCGTTTTTAGGGTTTAGTGGGGTTTATTATGGTTTATTATTGTGTGTTAAGGTTTATTAGGGTTGAGTATGTATTTTTAGGGTTTTATTAGGGTTGAGTCTGTATATTTAAGGTTTTACTAGGGACTATTAGGATTGAGTACGGTTTATTAGGGTTTGTTAGGGATTTTTAGGGTTTACTAGGGTTTGTTAGTGTTTTTATAAGGGTATATGAGTGTTTTTTGGTTTTTGTTAATATATATATGAGGGTTTGTTATGAATTTTTTGGTTTTATTGGCATGTTTTTAGTGATTTTGAGCATTTTTAATGGTTTATTTTCTTTTATTTGAATTTATTATAGTTTAATAGGGTTTTTAGGGCTTTTTAATGGGTTGTTTGCGTTTTTTTGTTTACTAGGGTTTAGTTGGGTTTTATTTGGTTTTTTATGGTTTGTTGATTTTTATTAGGGTTGAGAAGGTATTTTTAGGGTTTTATTAGGGCTTATTAAGTATTTTTAGGGTTTATTACGGGTTTTTAGGAGTTTATTAGTTTTTTTTGTTTTATTAGATTATATTAGTGTTTGTTAATTCTTATTAGATAATATAGCATGTTTTTATTGTTTGTGAGAGTTTTGTTTTTGGTTATGATCATTTTTAGGTTTTCTTAGGTTATATGAGAGTTTATTATGGTTTATTAGGGTTTCTAGGGATATTTAAGGTATATTAGCATTTTTGTCATTATTAGGTTATATTAGTGTTTTTAGGTCTTTTTATGTAATATAGTGTGTTTTTATTGTTTGTGATCATTTTTTTATTGTTTGTGAGAATTATTAGGGTTTATTCGGTTATATTAGAGTTTATCAGGGTTGCTAGGGATTTTTTATGGTATACTAGCATTTTTCTTTATTAGGGTTTTGTAGGGTTTTATTAGGGGTTATTATGGTGTGTTAGGTTTTGTTAGGGTTGAGTAGGGTTTATTTGGCATTATTTATGGTTTATTAGTGCTTTTTTAGGGTTCTTTTGGGGTTTATGAGGGTTTATTAGTGTTTATTAGTGTCTATTAGGGTTGGTTAGGGTTGTTTAGGTTTTCATAATGTGTTTTTAGGGTTTATTAGGTTTTATTATTATTTATTAGGGTTAATTAAGTATTTTTGGGGTTTTATTAGGGTTGAGTAGAGTTTCATGAGGTTTTTAGGGATAATAATGTGTTTTTAGGGATTATTAGAGTTTATTAGGGGTTTATTAGGGTTTAACCTTTTATATTATAGTATATTAGGGTTTAATATTTTTGAGGGTTTTGAAGCATCTTCAGGGTTTTTGTAGCATTTTTTAGGGTTTGTGTAGTATTGTTAGAGTTTATGTAGCATTTTTATTGTTTATGTAGCATTATTAGGGTTTAGTTAGTGGTTTTGGGTTTTATCTATCATTTTTAGGGTTCATGTAACGTTTTTAGGGTTTAAGTAGCGTGTTTAGCATTTAGGTTTTATGTACATTTTTTACGGTTATGTTGCGTTTTTTGGGTTCATGTTGGATTTTTATGGGTGATATAGTGTTTATGTTACAGTTTTTAGAGTTTATGTGACGTTTTTAGTTTTCATGTAGTGTTTTTAGGGTTTATATTGTGTTTTTAGATTTTATGTAGTGTTTTTTAAGGTTTAAGTTGCGTTTTATGGGTTTATGTCGTGTTTTTTAGTGTATATGTTACAGTTCTAGGTTTTATGTAGTGCGTTTATGGTTTATGTAGAATTTTTTGGGTTTATGTTGTGTTTTTTTATTTATGTTGCATTTTTAGCAGTTTTGTTGCATTTGTTAGGGTTTATGTAAGGTTTTTAGTGTGTGTGTATCTATTTGAAGCCTTTTTTAGGGTTTTAATGGTTGTTTATGGTTTGAAGTGTTTTTTAGGGGTTTTAAGGGTTGTTAACGGGTGTTTATGGGTTTTTATGGTATCTGATGGCTTTTTAATGGTTGGTGGGGGGTTATGGGTTTATTTGATTTTTTAGGATTGATAGGGGTTTTTAGGGGTTTTTAGTGTGTTTAGGGTGTGTTTGGGTATTGTAGTGGTTTTTAGGGTTTATATAATGTGTTTTAGGATATTTTTGGGTTCTTTAGAGTTTTTCAGTGTTCTTTAGAGTTTAATATGGTTATTTTGGGTTTATTAGGTTTCTTTAGGGTTTTTTAGTGTTCTTTAGGATTTGTTATAGTTTATTAGTGTTTTTATTGTATATAAGGGTTTTATTGAGATTTTGTAGGGATTATTAGATTTTTCTAGGGTTTATCAATTTTTCAGGGTTATTTAGGATTTATTGGGGTTTATTAGGGTTTATTTTATTTATTAGGGTTTAATAACGTGTATTTGGGTTTATGACGATTTATTAGGGTTTATTACGATTTGTTAGGGTTTATTGGGGTTTATTAGGGGTTTTTTATGGTTTGATTCAGTTTGTTACGATTTATTTGGCTTTGCTAGGTTTTTTTAGGGTTTATTTGGGGTTGTTAGGGTTTGTTATGATTTATTTTGGGGTTATTAGGGTTTTTAGGGTTTATTAGTGGGGTTTAGGGTTTTGTAGGCTATTATTTAGAGTTTTTGTAGATTTTTGTCCAGTTTGTTAGGGGTTTTAGTGATTGTTAGGGTTTATTATGGTTTAATAGTGTTTTTATTGTATATGAGGTGTTTTAAGTCTTTCATAGCATTTATTAGGGTTTAATAGAGTTTGTTAGGATTTATTACATGTTATTACGATTTATTAGTGTTTATTAGGGTTTTTAGGGTTTAATAGTGGGTTTTATGGGTTATTAGGTTTTATTAGTGGTTCTTAGGGGTTATTAGTGGTTTTTAGGGTTTGTTAGGTTTTGTTAAAGTTTTTAGGGTTTGTTATGGTTTGTTTGAGTTGTTTGGGGTTTTATGCGTTTTTTTGTTTTATGGGTGTGTTTGGATTTTTTATGCTTTGTTAGGGTTATTTTAGCTTTTTTGGGGTTTCGTTGCGTTTTGGGGGTTTTGAAGCATTTTTTGGGTTTTTGTAGCAAATGATAGGGTTTATGTAGCATTGTTAGTGGCTTTAGTGGTTCTTAAGGGTTCTTTAGGGTTTTTAGGGTTCTTTACGGTGTATTGGGGTTTCTTTTGAGGTTTTTAGGGTTTTCTAGGGGGTTTTAGGGTTTTAGGGGTTTCATAGGGTTGTTTAGGGTTTTGTTAGGCATTTTTAGGCTTTTTGGGTTTTTTAGCATTTTTAGTGGGTTTGAGGTTTTTAGTGTTTATTTGCGGTTTTTTTGAGGTATTTTAGATTTTTTAGGTATGTTTTTGGGGCTTTTCGGTTTTTTCAGGTTTTTAGGGGTTTTAGGGTTTTTTTGGGTTTTTAGGGTTTTTAGGGTTTTGTCATGTTATGACGGGTTTCTTAGGGTTTTGTTTGTGAATATTAGCATTTTAATGGTTTAATAACATCTTTGTTGCACATTTGGGTTTTTAGGTATTCTGTAGCTATTATTGGGGTCTAATAGTGTTTTTACGGTTTGTTAGGATTTATTAGTGTTTATTAGGGTTTAGTAGTGGGCTTTAGGGTTTATTAGGATTATGGTTTATTCTTGGTTGGTAGGATTTGTTAGGATTTATTAGTTCTTATTAGAGTGATTTAGGGTGTGTAAGGGTTTGTTAGGGTTTCTAAGGGTGTGTTTGGTTTTCTATGGGTGGGTTAGGGTTTTTATGGGCGGGTTCGGGTTTCTAAGAGTGTGCTATGGTTTCAAAGGGATTCTATGGTGTGTTAAGTTTTCTATGGATGTGTTGGGATTTCTAAGGGTGTTATAGGGTTTCTAAGGGTGTGTTAGGGTTTCTAAGGGTGTGTTAGGTTTTCTAAGGGTCTGTTAATGTTTCTTAGGATTTCTTAGGGTTTTGGTAGGCTTTTTAGGGATTTTAGGTTTATGTTAGGGTTTCTTATGATTTATTAGTGGTTTTTAGGGTTTCTTCTCATTTTTGTGTTTATTTGGGTTTCTTAGTGATTCTTGGTGTTTGTTAGGGCTTGTTAGGCAAAGAAGGCTCGGGTCCAGGCGATTCCTGGAACCCCCCAAAATTTATTAAACAAAAAGACACAAACACTGCAGACAAGGGAGGGGAGGGGTCGAACGACCCACACCCAAAAACCCTTACAACCCACGCCAAAGAAAGAAAAACAAAGAAAGAAAAAGACACAAAAACAGACACAACAGCAGCAGCATCACGTCACATCCAGCCAGTACCAGCATCCAACAGCACTACATCCAACATTAACCAGCACTACATCCAACATTAACCAGCATCCAACAGCTCATAGCTAAACAATGACCAGCATTCAAACTACAGCAACAAACGACATCCAGCAGCAGCAACCAGCCAACCAGAATCCACATCCAACCAGCAACCAATATGTGGTGGAGGTGAAATGGGAACCCATAGCAGAAGTTATGGTCATTTGGAGGACTTCAGGAACTTTTGGTTCTTTGAGAACGTGATAAGGAATTCTAATTGGTCACAGTTGTGTAGATCTAGTCGAAAGCTTCGATTTGATATATGGTAAAGGCAAAACGGTCTCCCGGAGTAGAAGTTATGGTCTTTTGGATGGTTTATGTACCTTTTTGGGCCATCAAGGATGTGAGATGGTGATTCAGTGTTATTGGAGTGTAGGTCTAGTCTCAAGATTCGATTTGATATGTGGTAGAGGAAAAATGGACCCCCATAGAAGATGTTATTTCAAAATGGACACCAGAAGCCAAACATTTGACCAACCAAAGTGATTTTGGGTCTTTTGGGGGGTTGAAGAATGTTAGAAAGGGTTCTAGTGGTACTAGAGTGTGTATCATTTCACAATCTTCAATTTGATATGTGGTAGAGCCAAAATTATCCCACATAGCAGAAGTTATTGTCATTTTAAATTGTGCAACCCTCCTAGCGCCTAAAAACCTAAGAAACCCACAACTCACTAACACAGGAATAACTTCTCCTTCGGGTGTCCATTTGAGAACTGTGAATAGTAAAATCGAAGCTCGGGAGATGATTGAGGACCAAGTATAATCGAAACTGTGAGAAGATCAAAGAAACAAAAGATATATTAGTTATACCACTCCAAAAAAGTCCAACTTCAAACGGCCATAACTTTCACTCCAGTTGTCCGTTTGAGCTCTACCACATATCAAATCAAAGGAAGTGAAGAGATCTATGCAAAAGGATATCTTGAACAATGTTAAAGTCATGTTTGGGATCCAAAAATCCCAAAAACGCATTAGAAGGATTCCAGAACTCCATTTATGTGCCCGGATCCCTTTCAATTTTTTCTTAAAACGGTCATAACATCTGATCTGTGTGTCTGTTCGGCCACCAGCACCTATTTCTATCGTAGTTCGTTCCATGAGATTTTGTTTGACTATTCACAGAGCAAAAATGGACACCTAATGAATAAGTTATGACTTTTTTAATGACTCTATGATTTGTTAGGTTTTTTGAGACACCATTTCTAGCACTTTTGTCATGTCTGTTGTTTTTTCAAACAACTATAACTTATTATTTCTATTATTATTATTATTATTATTATCATCATCATCTCATGCAAATGGATATGCACATGCGTGTGCGTTATTTTTATATTTTTATTACCATGCATGTGCACATGCAATGAACACACGTTATTTTATTATCACATGCATTGTTATTATTATTTTTATTATTATTATTGTGGTGGTGGTTGTTGTTGTTGTTGTTATTGTTATTATCATCACATGCAAATTCCCATACAAATGCACATACACACACATTCAATGAATGTGCGTTATTCTATTATCACATGCATTAATAATAATAATATTATTATTAATATTATTGTTATTATTATTATCATCATCATCATCACATGCAAATGCAATGCACGAGAGTTATTATTTATTACCATACACATGCACACGTAATGAACATGCAATATTCTATTATCTTATGCATTAGTACTACTATTATTATCACCACTACTATTATTATTATTACTACTGCTGTTATTATTACTATCATTACATGCAAATATAGATGCACGTGCGTTATTATTTTTTATTTATTACCATGTATGTGCATATGAAATGCACTTGTATGATTCTTTTTTTATTATTATTATTTTCATAGTTATTATTATTACTATTATTATTATCATTATCATTATTATTATCATTATCACATGCAAATGCACATGCATGTGCGTTTTTATTTATTATTTATTACCATGCACGTGCTTGCGTTATTATTATTATTATTACAATTTTTATTAATAATATTATCATCAAATGTAAATGCACATTCACATGCATGTGTGTTATTATTTATTATTATTGATTTATTATTTACTACTATTAACGTGCACAAGAAATGCACATGCGTAATTCTATTATTATTATTCTTGTTGTTGTTGTTGTTGTTGTTGTTTTTGTTGTTGTTGTTGTTTGTATCATGTAATACAAATGCACATGCACGTGTGTTGTTATTTATTATTTATTACCATGCACGTGCATGCGTCATTATCATTATCCTTACATATAAATGCACTTCCGTGTGCGTTAGTATATAATATATATTATCATGCACATGAAAATTCAATGCACTTGTGTTATTATTTTATCACATGTATTATTATTATTTATTCTAATACAGGTGCACACGCAATGCACATGCATTATTCTATTATCACATGTGTTATTATTTATTATTTACTAGCATTCACATGAAAATGCACATTCATGTGGACTTGATTATTATTTATTGTTTATTACCATGCACATGCACATGTCCATGCACATGCACATGCACATGCACATGCACATGCACATGCACATGCACATGCACATGCACATGCACATGCACATGCACATGCACATGCACATGCACATGCACATGCACATTCACTTGTATGTGCGTAATTATTTATTATTTATTATCATTCACATGCTCATGCACATACACATGCAATTCACATGCATTATTATTTATAACTTATTATTTATTATCATTGACATGAAAATGAGCAGGCATATGGACATGCATGTGCATTATGATTTATTATTTAAACAATGCGCATGCATATGCACCTCCACGTGAGTTATTACTACTATTATTATTAGCAGTATTTTTAGGGTTTAATATCATTTTTTAGGATTTTTAGGTGTAATTAATAGTTATTATGGTTTGTTAGGGTTTTAGGGTTTTTTAATGGTATATTAGCTTTTTATTAGGGTTTGTTGGGGGTTATTAGGATTTTATTAGGGTTTATTATGGTGTGTCAAGGTTTATTAGGGTTTATTATGTATTTTTAGGGTTTTATTAAGATTGAGTTGGGTTTATTAGGGTAAATTATGGTTTATTATGGTATATTTGGGTATGTTTAGGATTTATTAGGGTTTATTATGATTTATTATGGTTTATTAATTTTTAAGAGGGTGTATTAGGGTTTTATAGTGTTTCGTTGTGTTTCTTCAGGTTTATTAGTGCTTTTAAGCATTTTTAGGTTTTATTAGCATTTATTAGGGGTTATAGGGCTTTTTAATGATATATTTGCATTTTTTAGGGTTTAGTGCAATTTTATATGGTTTATTATGGTGTGTTATGGTTTATTAGGGTTGAGTAGGTATTTTTAGGGTTTTATTAGGGTTGAGTCGGTATCTATATGGTTTTATTAGGGTTTATTAGGGTTGAGTACGGTTTATTAGGGTCTGTTAGGGATTTTTAGGGTTTACTAGGGGTTGTTAGTGTTTTTATTAGGCTATATGATTGTCTTTTTAGTTTTTGTTAATATATATGAGGGGTTGTTATGACTTTTTAGGTTTTATTAGCGTGATTTTAGTGTTTGTGTGTATTTTTAATGGTTTATTAGCTTTTATTTGAATTTATTTTGGTTTATTAGGGTTTCTAGGGTTTTTTAATGGTTTGTTTGCATTTTTTATTGGGGTTTAGTTGGGTTTTATTAGGTTTTGTTATGGTGTGTCAAGGTTTATTGGGGTTGAGAAGTTATTTTTAGGGTTTTGTTATGGTTCTATTAGGGTTTATTAGTTTTAATTAGGGTTTATTATTGATTTTTAGGGTTTATTAGGGTTTGTTAGGGGTTTATTAGTTTTTTTTGTATTATTAGGTTATATTACTGTTTGTTTTGTCTTTTTAGAAAATATAGCATGTTTTTATTGTTTTTGAACCTTTTGTTTTTGTTTTTGAGCGTTTTCAGGGTTTTTAGGTTATATTAGAGTTTATTATGGTTTATTAGGGTTTCTAGGGATTTCTATGGTATATTGTCATTTTTGTCTTTATTAGGATAGATTAGTGTTTTTAGGTCTTTTTAGGTAATATAGCGCATTTTTATTGTTTGTGATAGTTTTTTTAATGTTTGTGAGCGTTTTGGGGTTTATTAGGTTATAATATAGTTTATCAGGGTTTTTAGGGATTTTTAAGGTATACTATCATTTTTTCTTTATTAGGGTTTTGTAGGGTTTTATTAAGGGTTATTATGGTGCGTTAAGGTTTCTTAGGGTTGGGTAGGGTTTATTTGGCTTTATTTATAATTTATTAGTGTTTTTTAGGATTTTTTGGGGTTCATTAGGGTTTATTAGTTCTTATTAGAGTCTATTACAGTTGGTTAGGGTTTTTTAGGTTTTCATAACATGTTTTTAGGGTTTATTAGGTATTTTTGGGGTTTTATTAGGGCTGAGTAGAGTTTTATAGGATTTTTAGGGGTTATTAATGTTTATTAGGGTTTTATTAGGGTTTAATTTTTTATATTATTGTATATTAGGGTTTAATATTTTTTAGGGTTTTAAAGAATCTTTAGAGTTTTGGTAGCATTTTTTAGGGTTTGTGTAGAGTTGTTAGAGTTTATGTAGCATTTTTATGGTTTGGTTAGCAGTTTTAGATTTTATGTATCATTTTTAGTGTTTATGTATCAATTTTAGGGTTTATGTATCATTTTTAGGGTTTATGTAGCATGTTTAGGGTTTAGGTTTTATGTAGCATTTTTTAGGGTTTATGTTGCATTTTCTGTGTTTATGTAGTGTTTTTTGGGTGATGTAGCATTTCTGTTGCATTTTTTAGGGTTTATGTCACATTTTTGGGTTTATGTAGTGCTTTTAGAGTTTATATTGTGTTTTTAGGTTTTATGTAGCATTTTTTAATGTTTATGTTGCGTTTTATACGATAGTTTTTAGGGTTTATGTTACAATTCTAGGGTTTATGTAGTGATTTTAGGGTTTATGTAGCGTTTTTTTATTTATGTTGCGTTTTTTGGTTTATGTCGCGTTTTTGGGTTTTTGTTGCATTTTTAAGGGTATATGTAACTTTTTTAGGGTTTATGTATCTATTTGATGCTTTTTTAGGGTTTTAATGGTTGTTTATGGTTTGTAGTTTTTTTGGCTTTTTAAGGGTTGTTAACGGGTTTTATGGTTTTTATAGTATCTGATGGATTCTTAATGGTTTTTTGGGTGGGTTTATGGGTTTATTTGTTTTTTGGGATTGATAGGGGATGTTAGGGTTTTTAATGTGTTTTAAGGTTATTTTGGGTATTGTAGAGGTTTTTAGGGTTTATATAATGTGTTTTAGTATTTTTTGGGTTCTTTAGGGTTTTTTAGTGTTCTTTAGAGTTTAATATGGTTCTTTTGGGTTTATTAGAGTTCTTTAGGATTTATTAGTGTTCTGTAGGATTTGTTACAGTTTATTAGCATTTTTTATTGTATATTAGTGTTTTATTGGGCTCTGTAGGCATTAATAGCTTTATCTAGGATTTATCAACATTATTTAGGGTTATTTAGGATTTTTTAGAGTTTATTAGGGTCTATTTTTTTATTTGTATTAGGTAATGTGTATTTGGGTTTATTACGATTTATTAGGGTTTATTATGCTTTGTTAGGGTTTATTATCAGTTTGTTATGGTTTGTTTCCTTTTGTTACTATTTATTTGGCATTGTTAGGATTTGTTACGATTTATTTGGGGTTTTTTGGGTTTTTTACATTTTATTTTGGGGTTTCTAGGGTTTTTTAGGGTTTATTAGTGGGTTGTAGGGTTTTGTAGGCTATTATTTGGAGGTTTTTGTAGCGTTTTGTCGGGTTTGTTTCAGTTTTAATTGATTATTAGAGTTTATTAAGGATTAATAATGTTTTTTATTGTATATTAGGGGTTTTAGTGATTTTGTAGCATTTATTAGTGTCTAATAGAGTTTGTTAGGGTTTATTACAGGTTATTATGATTTATTAGTGTTTATTTGGGTTTTTAGAGTCTAATAGTGGGTTTTAGTGTTATTAGGGTTTATTAGTGGTTCTTAGGGGTTATTAGTGGTTGTTATAGTTTTTTAGGTTTTGTTAGGGGTTTTAGGGTTTGTTACGGTTTGTTTGAGTTGTTTGGGGTTTTATGCATTTTTGGGTTTTATGGATGTGTTTGTATTTTTTATGATTTTTTATCGATATTTTAGCATTTTTTGGGGTTTTGTGGCGTATTGTGGGATTTGAAGCATTTTTTGGTTTTTTGTAGCAATTTTTAAGGTTTATGTAGCGTTGTTAGTGGCTTTTGTGGTTCTTTAGGGGTTTATTAGGGGTTTATTAGGGTTTAATCTTTTATATTATCGTATATTAGGGTTTAATATTTGTGAGGGGTTTGGATAATGGCACTTGCTCTCGTTTCCCACTGATGGTGAACCTCGTGGTAGGGTTTGGCGATGGCCGCCGCCGCAACCCCTCCTCCCTCTGCGGGGGGAGGGGGACTGTCCTTTCCTGCGCCTGAATCTGGGAAGTGTGGGGATGGTGCTCTCCAACCCTCGCTGGCCACAGGCTTCCTTCTTCCGTCTATCAATGTCGCCCCGAAGGTCCCCGGATGCATCTTCGGCCAACCCATTATTCCAGTTTCATCACAGGAATTCTATGCGGCTTCAGCTTTGCTTTCTAATGCCCTTGTTGCAAGGTTTGTGAAAAGACGTCCGCTGTTGGAGGATTTCAGTAAGTTCGTAAACGAAAAATGGGGGCTCAAGAATTTTGCGCATGTTGGAATCCTTGGACCACGAAAAATCCTCATCCTGTTTGCGGATGATGGGGATTTGGGGAAGGCTTGGTCCCGAAGTAAGATGGATTCGAGTTTCCATCTTCTTCGATGGACCTTTGAAAATCATTTGAATCGTGATTCTCCAAATTCTGCAATCTGGCTGCAGTTGCCGGGACTTCCCATTCCTTTTCAAAATCCAGGACTTCTACGCTCGATAGGTAACTCTATTGGACGATTTATTTGCTGTGATCAAAGAACTTCCTCTTTGTCAAATCCCGCTTCTGCGAGAGTTTGTGTCGAAATGGATCTCTCAAGATTTCCGCCAGAGGTCGTTTGGATCATCGTGGAAGGTGAATACAGGTACGCTCAAAAAATTCTGTATGAAACTTGGATTCCGTTTTGTTCCAATTGTTGAAAACAGGGGCATGAAAAAGTTAAATGTCGAAGAAGGATTCCAGCGCTCCATTCGGGTGAGCTTAATAACACTGGGAATGGTGATATGGTTCAGACTCATGCAGCGCTGAATCCAGGGGCATCTGAAACTGGGTTGGTCCCGGCGGTTGATGAGATGGTTCAGCACAAAACAGGTCTAGATCAAGGGGTATCCGAAATAGGACAAGTCCCAGTGGTAGATGATATGGTAAATAATCAGGGTCATGTTGAGGTTTCTTCAGGAACGTGTGTGGGGCAGGAGATCCAGTCAGGAGAACTGCCAAATGGAAGTAAGAGAGGTATGAAGGATTCAATGCAGGTAAATGAGAGTTCAATGAAAATGGATAACAGAAAGGGGAAAGAAGTAATGGAGCATTCTGATAAAGAGGGGATGAAGGTTTGTGAGACTGATGTGCTGTATATGGGCAGGGGACTGGGGAAAAATCAGACATACAGTGGGAGTAAATCTACAGGGCAGAGCTCTCCTGTCATGGTACAGGTTAGTGATGTTGGATTGATAAATTGTTCGGAAAATTAGTTTGCTGTTTTGATGGATAATGATCAGAAGGAGGATGAACCAATGGAAGAGGAGGCAGTTCAGTGTCTCCCATCTCATGAAGATGCCATCATTGTCCATGTGATGGAGAGTTCAGCTGTTATGACCATCGGTGACTCTGATGGACAGCCTCATGTCTCACCTGGGATGGAGCAGGTAAAAATTGGTAAAAGTTTAGGGGGTTCTGATGAGCAGATCAAGGAGATCTCAAAAGAGGTGAATGGGGTATTGGCATCTTCTCATGGGCAGGTTTCTCAAGGTAGGTTGGACATTAATGGTGTGGCTGAATAGCAGCATGGTTCTAGGGTGGCAGAAGGCAGTGAACATGATCTTGTCATGACAAAAGAAACAATGGTGATGGAAAATCCGAAAGTTTGTCAGGTTGTTGGAAGAAGTATGAATGACTTGAGTAAGAGCAGTAAGGTTGAACATGGATGTGTTGTGGAGTCACATGGTTACCCCTTGCAAGAAGAGGAGCTTCATAACCAAAAAGAATCCTACACTGATGTTGTCAAGCATGGACCTCATGAGCCCCTAAGCAAGGAAGTGGAGGGGAAAACCAAAAGTAGCAGGAAGACACGGAGGGATTATACGGACCTACCCAAACCAATGGCGTCGAGGTCTGCTTACAAGAGTGAATGGTCACAAGAAATTGTTCATGCAAATGGGAATAGTGGCAAGCGAAGGGGAGGGTCTCCTAAGATGGATAATGGACATAGTGGGAAACGGAAAATCAAGGAGAAGATGTCTGAGGAGATGCTTAGGAAGAAAAACATGTATCTTGAGATGATGCGGAGGTATGAATCTTCATAATGGGAGTCAGCTGATCCTGGGGATGAGTTATCCGATGATAGGGAGAGGGATGAGTATGGGTTTGATGTAATGTAGCATTTATATTTTCTACTTTCTTTACTTGCACTTTTTTCTTAATAAATTCTCGGGATCAGGCTTTCGCCTGGTCCAGACCTTTCTGGTATTTGTGAGGGGTTTGAATCATCTTAAGGGTTTTTATAGCATTTTTTAGGGTTTTTGTAGCATTGTTAGAGTTTATGTATCATTTTTAGTGTTTATGTAGCATTTTTAGGGTTTAGTTAGCAGTTTTAGGATTTATATATCATTTTAAAGGTTTATGTAGCGTTTTTAGTGTTTTGGTTTTATGTAGCATTTTTTAGGGTTTATGTTGCATTTTTTGGGTTTATGTAGAGTTTTTAGGGGTGATGTAGCATTTATGTTGCATTTTTTCAAGTTTATGTAACGTTTATAGGGTTTATGTAGTGTTTTTATAGTTTATATTGTGGTTTTAGGTTTTATGTAGCGTTTGTTAATGTTTATCATGCATTTTTTAGGGTTTATGTTGTGTTTTTTAGGGTTTATGTTACAGTTCAAGGGTTTATGTAGTTCTTTTAGGGTTTCTGTAACAATATTTGGTTTTATGTTGTGTTTTTTGGTTTATGTTTCATTTTTAGGGTTTTTGTTACATTTTTAGGGTTTATGTTACATTTTTAGTGTTTATGTATCTATTTTAATCCTTTTAGGGTTTTAATGGTTTTTTGTGGTCTGTAGTGTTTTTTTGGGGTTTTAAGGGTTGTTAACAGGTGTTTATGGTTCTTTATGGTATCTGATGGCTTTTTAATGGTTTTTGAGGGGTATTATGGGTTTATTTGTTTTTTTTGTGATTGATAGGCGATGTTAGGGGTTTTAGTGTGTTTTAGGGTTTGTTTGGGTATTGTAGCGATTTTAGGGTTTATATAATGTGTTTTAGTGTTTTCTTGTGTTATTTAGGGTTTTTAGTGTTCTTTAGAGTTTAATATGGTTTTTAGGGTTTATTAGGGTTCTTTAGGGTTTATTAGTGTTCTTTTGGATTTGTTATAGTTTATTAGCATTTGTTATTGTATATTATGGTTTTGTTAGGATTTTGTTGGCATTAATAGGTTTTTCTAGGGTTTATCAACCTTTTTAGGGTTATTTAGGATTTATTAGGGTTTATTAGGGTTTATTTTATTGATTAGGGTTTAGTAACGTGTATTTGGGTTTATTACGATTTATAATGGTTTATTATGATTTTTTAGGGTTTATTGGGGTTTATTAGGGGTTTGTTATGGTTTGTTTCAGCTTGTTACGATTTATTTGGTGTTGTTAGGATTTGTTACGATTTATTTGGGGTTGTTAGAGTTTGTTATGATTTATTTTGGGGTTATTAGTTTTTTAGGATTTTTAGTGGGTTATATGGTTTTGTAGGATATTATTTAGGTATTTTTGTAGCGTTTTGTCGGGTTTCTTATGGTTTTTAGAGATTCTAAGGGTTTATTAGGGTTTAATAGTGTTTTTATTGTATATTAGGGGTTTTAGGGCTTTTGTAGCATTTATTAGGGTCTCATATAGTTTTTAGGGTTTATTACATGTTATTCACGATATATTAGTGTTTATTAGGGTTTTTTTGTTTTAATAGTGGTTTTTATGGGTTATTAGGGTTTATTAGTAGTTCTTATGGGTTATTAGTGGTTTTTAGGGTTTGTTAGGTTTTGTTATGGTTTTAAGTGTTATTTACGGTTTGTTTGAGTTGATTGGGGTTTTATGCATTTTTTGGGTTTTATGGCTGTGTTTGGATTTTTATGCTTTGTTAGGGTTATTTTAGCATTTTGGGGTTTTTTTTCACTTTGTGGGTTTTGAATAATTTCTGGGTTTTTGTAGAAATTGATAGGGTTTATGTAGGTTTTTAGGGTTCTTTAGGGTGTGTTAGGGGTTTTTGAGGATTTTAGGGTTTACTAGGGGGTTTTAGTGTTTTTATGGGTTTCATAGGGTTGGTTAGGGTTTTCTTAGGCATTTTTAGGATTTTTAGGGTTTTATAGTGTTTTTAGTGGTTTTTAGGTTTTTAGGGCAAGGAAGATGTGAGGGTCGGGCTATTCCCGCCCCCCCCCCCCCCCCCGAAATTTATTATAAAGGAAAAAAGAGACCCCGCAGACAAGGGAGGGGAGGGGTCAATCAACCCACACCCAAAACCCTTACAACCCAAGACACAAAAGACCCCCCAAAAAAAGACAAAGGCACACAAAGCCAAACAAAACATCAGCTTCGACAGCAATAAGACCATAAACCACAACTTCATCACCTCCCATCTTAGCAGCATCCAGCATCCATCATCACAATTTCCAGCATCCATCACGTTCTTCTAAATCAAGTTCACAACCAGAAACACAAAAAAATTCAAAATCACCACCAGTACAGAGCAGCATCCATCATCCATCATCTCCTTACCAAGGAGATCAACCATCAGCAGGACAAAACCACTAGCCCTGCCAGCTTGTAGAACCTCTTCACCACGAAGATCAACCGCCAACAGTGCTACGCCACCAACACCAAACTTGACACCGCTTCTGTCACTCATCACCTCCTCAGAAACTAGACCCACTGCCAACAGCACAGAACAACCAGCATTACCAGCCCCCTACACCTCCTTACTAAGTATCTCCACTTCAACCAATGTAGAGTCATCAGAACCAAACTCTTAAACATCAACTTCAACCCACACCAGACCATCAGCAAGCAGCAGCCCACACAACCATTTCTGACAGCCAGCAGCTCCTTCCACACCTCATAAGCAAACAACAGCCAACATCCACCAAGGGAGAAGAGGTCAGATGCCAAAACCCACAAAGGGTGACCGTGCATCAAGGAGGTCTCCAACCGAGCCATCGAAGTGAGTCCCTCCAATGATGAAGCTTGTGGTACCGTTGCATCCTCTGAAGGTCCTTCTCAAAGGAGCTGAGCGCACCAAAAAAAATCCATCGAACAGCCCTATGGAAGATCCACGCAAACCGAATCCCTTGATTTATTAGTGTTTTTAGGGTTTAGTAGTGGGATTTTGTAACACCCCGAGTTTCCACGATACGCCTCTCTTTCAATAATGCAATAGCTTGCATTGTACGCAAGTTCGAGTTCTAAAACACCGTGACTAATCAAAGTAGCCGTTATGAATAGTAATAACCACTTTTTAAAATTATAGAAATCTTATATTTCAAAATGGACTTCATTTTTGTATTCGTAATATCGAAATTAGCCTATGTTGAATTTTTGGTATTTTTTTGAGAACTTCTAATTTTTTATGAATAGTGAAAAATACTTAAAAACAACTTTTTTAATCAAAATAATTTATAGTGATAAATTATACTATTTAGTGGTTTTAAAGTATAATTAGAATATATTTTTACTATTTTATCCAATGGTGGTCATTAGAATTAATTTAACATTAAAATTTGACATAAACAATTGTCAATCTTTTGATATAAATTGTTTCTTAAAAACACGCTATTTGTTGTGACAGCGGGAATTAATTATAAAATTAATTAATGAAACTTATATGATTGGAATTTTGTAAAATAGACATCATTTTTGAATTCGGAATATCAATTATCTCTTAGGGTGAAATTTTGGCATTGTTCTGAAAAACTGCAATTTTTGATGAATAGTGAAACCACTAAGTGGTAGTTAAATAACTGATTTTTCGTTTAAATGAAATATTACCACTTCTGTGATTTGATTTTCAAAAATCCGACATACATGGTTGTCATTAAGAAGTAAAATGTGGTTCAATAAGATTAAAATAATTTTTGGTGAATAGTAACTTTTAAGTTCTTAATCGCGATTAGAGGTAATTAGTGTAGTTTAAGGTAAAAATAATGTTTTAATAATATGAGATGTGCTTGAAACTTGTCCTACTCCTATTTGATGAGTCATGGCCGACCAAGACAACCCATGGGTCAACTTTGGGACCCCATGGAGCCACTTTAGTTGGAAAATGACATAAATACCTTTTATTTAATGTTAAAGTAAAAAATGACACAAACATGACATGTTTTATTAAAACAATTTTTAAGTGGGGTTAAAAAAGTCCAAATTTGGATTATAAATATTCATTATAAAGATAAAAAGATTTCATACATCATAGTATTTGTTTTATAATTTTTAGACATTAAATAAATTAAATTATTTATGACATCATGATCATGCAGCGATGACCTCATTATTTAACGATTTAAATAAAATGGGAAGATAATGCAAAATCAAAGGCTTACACTTGTCCAAAGCCAATTGGATGAGAATATTTCGAAACCTTATCACCTTATCCTCTAATTATATAAGTGTGGGACCTTTAGAATCCGAAAAGCATTGTGTAATAATGTAACATTTCAATCTTTCCAAAAGTGCCCCTCCTCTCCACTTATAAAAGGCCCCCACCTCTCCCACCTCATTTACACTTTCAATCCATTTGGCTCGGCCAACCTCTGCCCAAATACTCTCCCAACATTCCTCCCTTACTCCTAGAAGCCTCACTTGGGGCAGAACTCTTCCCAAGGAAGCCTTTGGCTCAAATCAAAAAGAGTTACCCGATTTTGAGGTAATGTCTTCTCTAATGTTGTTTTGTATTATTTTTCTTCTCCAACCCCCTAAACTCTTTTTATTCATTTCTTTTGTAACAAAACCAGTATCCTCAATATACTAGGATGTTGTTATAAGATGTATTCGAGCTACACTTAAACACACCTACATCTAATGGTTAAAGAACATACAGTTTCTGTGGATGGCGAATTTCTGCCTCACGAAACGATGATTGTTCAACACTCATATAACACCTTCAAAGGTGGCCATTAAGATGTAACTATTTTTATATATGATATATAATATGTTTATGTTTTAATTATTCTTCTGTATTTCTCATTTATGGCATACTTTATGATTTCCATTATGGGTAAAACGCGATAATTTCATTTTAGGAAGTGCGGACTATCGCCCCCTCAAAGTGATTTGAATCGTTAATGCCATATGTGGGATGTATAAAGGATGGAGTAAATGGTATTATACACTATATTATACTGTAATTATATTATACACTTATATCATTATTATTTCGTTCCATTAAATATGAAATAGAAATGAAAGTAGCGTTCATACATACGTACGGCTTACCGTCTCCATGAACGGTGCATTTCATTTCTTACCTCTAAATGTTACGTAATATTATAAATGAATGTATATACTGGATATATATGATATATATGACATCTAAATCATGAGTATAATTCTGGAGATAATGGATATTCTACCACATAAAAAACTTGTAATTATAAGAAATTTATTGTTGACTCAAGTAACAAAGATCTACAAAACGACCGTTATTAACTTAAATAATTACATAATGTTCATAACATTGTAATAAGTGATATAAAAAGGATAATGAAATTAAAAATGGTTCTTAATAAGTTATATATTAACTCTAGTTTATTATTCAGGAGGTTAAAGAACGGTTGAGTCAAGTCGGACACGAGGTAAGGGAATTTCATAACCCAACTTCCATTCTTTGGGTTAATCTCCTACTTTCAAATTATGTCATGATATTATTATGTACTATCTTGTATGTGTACTTTATTTATGTGTACCTATAGTCAATACACATAATATATCTACTTTATTTTAAAAAAATGATCTTTGTAAGGGTCTTCGTCTCAATCACCTTTCATTGAGGCATATTTGGTTTTATACACAACTTTCTTTTATACGGTGTATAAACCCCTTTGACTTTTACGTTTATTCAAAAGGAATCTTTTTTATACAAAGCGTTTTTCTAAACGACAAAAGGGAATGTTTTTATTTCTGTACTTATGCGGCGACAACGACTTCTCCGCCGCCGTGACCATTATTTGAGTTTCGGCTTCCTCTACAAGCCATCATTTTTTTAATGAAAAATAAATACAAAGTTTTAACTTTCTTTTATTTTGGTATTGAAAATGGTTTTGAAAGCGTTTTTATTATATCAATGTGTTTTATTGATATCTTGTGAATGAAATGTGGAAATGTTATGTTTCCTTTATGCATGTTTCGTGTGATATGATTATGTTAGGGTTTATGATATGTTTAAACCTATTCATATGAGGAATGTATTGGACATAATAAGTGACGGGTGGAGCCCGCTATAGCTCCTCGATGCATCGGTAGGTCTCATGAGACAACTAGACGTGGAATTGGCCGAGGCCCTTTCCCAATTTGATTTATGGTTTTGGCCGAGGCCTTAATCATTTTAGACGTCTTGGCCGAGGCCTTGACAAAATGTTTCAGAATGTCCGGCATTATACATTCCCTCATTATGAAAGTGGTTATTGATATTTCATGTGATTATTCGACCAGTAGAATATCCATGTGAAGAAGTAAATGGCATTATCTCATTTTACTTTTGCCATACTATGTTGATGTTCATGTTTAAAAGGCTTTTGTTCTAGTTATACATTGCCTTAAATGTTTATGTTTATTTATGAAAGCTTCCGCAATATTGTTATCCTTACTGAGCATCTGAGCTCACCCCTTTCAATGTTTTAATATTTTCCAGGATGTGAAGAAGTATTTTATGAATGACCTGCAGGGATTGTG
Organism: Viscum album; assembly: GCA_963277665.1. Taxonomy (NCBI): domain Eukaryota; kingdom Viridiplantae; phylum Streptophyta; class Magnoliopsida; order Santalales; family Viscaceae; genus Viscum; species Viscum album. Next base: position 2,992,065 of record CAUJRU010000031.1, on the reverse strand, counting down.
AGAAGAGGATATGAGGGTGGACTATGGAGACTTTGTTATTGTAGTTTTTCACTCTATGATGTAATGTAACGTTTACGAATGTATCTAGTGTTTCCAAGGCTACTAAACTAATCGGTCTTTCGAGACTTGATCTTTTGTGATCATGCCAATGTTACGAAGTAATGCACTAACTCTGGGTAGCTGGGGTCGGGGCATTATAGTTGGTATCAGAGGTAGTTTAGTACTAACCTTGGAAGCTAGATTTAGATAAACTCTGATTATAGCACATAGACCTAAGATGAACTTTGAGGATTAGTATAGAAGAACTTCCTAAAATTTTGGTATTGTAGAGATTTTGTGAGTTTTCCGATCAATACATCCCTGTCTGGATACGAGCAGGTAGAGGCGACTCTGGCACATATGTACCTAGGGGTAAAACCCGAAAACACCGCTTTGAGCTAGACTCGAATGGGAACTGGTGCACGACAATGGGCCTTGCTGCACTCTTGGTTACGACACTCTCGGGGGATATGCTTTGGATAATTCCCATTTTCTTTACAAACCACTATGAAGGGTTACGAGTATATACTTTCTCAAAGAAAACATTTTTATAATTATGGATTATATCCATAATTAGTTCAATTTATGTTAAGTGTTTTACAAGTAAGGAATTATGTATTTTGATTCATGAACTAATCTAGTTTATGCCATTATTTAGAAATGGCGCCTAGTGGAAGGAATGGAAACCGTATCAAAGCACGCACTCCGTGTAGGGATTTCCCTCCTGCTCAAGATAATTATGGTGGAGCTAGTGATACAACTGGTGCCGATCATCTTCTCACCGTACTGGGACAACTCACGCAGGTTATGAATAATAACCTTACTCGTATGGAGCACCCTGATCCGCAACGTGGAGGATCAATGTTAGACCGCTTCATGAGGCAACAACCGCCAACATTTAATGGGGGTACAAATCCATTAGTAGCTGAGCAATGGATAAATTCCTTAGAGAAAATATTCCATGCCTTGGGGAGTAGCGAAAGGGAGAAGGTTGTCATGGCAGTTTACCGCCTCACTGGAGATGCCGATCAGTGGTGGTCATTGATTCAAAACACAAAGGAAGATGATGACGTATCGAATATGGAATGGAGGGATTTCAAAGAGATTTTCTTAGAAAAATACTTTCCTCGTGACCATCGAGCAGATATGGAAAGGCAATTTCTGAGTCTGAGGCAGAAGGAGGATGAGAATGTCGCAAAGTATGAGGCTAACTTTACAAGGTTAGCGAGGCATGCTGCCGATTATATACGTAACCCAAGGAGTAGGATTGATCGTTTCTTTGATGGGTTAAAACCATTTCTCCGTCGAGCTTTAGTATCACAAACCTTCTCTTCATACGAAGGTATTGTCTCGTGCGCTATCAAGACGGAAAAGGAATTCTCTAAGTCTTAAGACAACAAAGTAAAGCAAGAGAAGAAGAGAACGGTGGAATAAGAGACAGATAAAGGGAAAAAGGGAAAGAAGGATTTTCCATTATGTGATAATTTTGGGAAGAATCACCCTGGTACGTGCCTAAAAGGAATGGGAGTTTGTTATAAATGTGGAGAAAAGGGTCACCAGGCTCGTGATTGCAAGGGAAAGAATGAGGCTGTCAAAGTTGAATGCTACATTTGTAGGGAAATGGGGAATTATGCAAATGAATTTCCTAAGCGTCAAGGAAACTTACCTCAGAAAAGGCCAAGGGATCAAGGCCAATCTTATGTTGTGACTATAGTTGAAGCGGAATAATTAATGTATTGGTGCTTTTGGACTCAAGGATTATATTCTGGTTATAAGAATAATGTGATATATATAAGGAATGTACTGCAGTACTTGTTGATTTCAGTAAGGTTTTAATTTGATGAAGGTAATTATATTTTTAGTATGTGACAATAAGAGAAACTTTACTTTGTTTAGGGAATCTGATAAATTGATTTTGGAATTAAGAGACCTTTTAGAGAAAGTCTGGACGAAGGTATTTTGGATAACTATTAAGGTTGGAATGGATTAAGTTGAACCATGGATAGTATTGTTTAAGGTTAAAGCATTTCTGAAGATTATTTTTGGAATATTATAATACTATAGTTTTAGGAAAAGGACAACCTGCAGGGTGGGTCATAACTCGTCGCGTCGGACAAAGCTGCAGGAATCGAACCCACAACCATAGTGCGACAAGCCTTTATTTCCTACCACTAGCCTACAGGAAGTCCCTGGTTATTACAAAATAGTTTTACTAATCTAAATGGTATGTGTTAACATTTAGAACCTTATACAATTAGGATAAATAGAATATTTTTGAGTTCCATTGCCATATGGAGTAAAAGTTGGGTTTGTGGTAAACATTTATTAACGAATGAAAGTATACATAACAAGTATGTATATTCCCTTACGTTCTTAGTAAATCTCCTAAATAAATTCCTCAACATTATAAAAGGTAACTTAAAACAAAAATGTTGTCGGTTAACTTTTCCAACTGGGGATTCAATGACCGTTTAACCAATCACAAGTTTGTGATTTTCTTATGGTTAAACCTTCTCCTAATCCTGTTTTCTATAACTCTCCATCAGACCTTGATGGTTTGTTTTTCTTCCATATCCATATTTTCATAGAATCCTAGAATGGGCTATATCGGGTGACCTTTGTACTTATCCTGCCTTCTTTTAATGTTATATATTTATTAACCTTATTTCCGATGTGGGTTTTCCTCAAAGGTATTTTCTATTTTCAACCTTTTATTTTCAAAGAAAAATATAAAATTGCGAGGACGCAATTTATTGAAGGAGGGGATAATGTAACACCCCGAGCTTCCACGATACACCTCTCTTTCAATAATGCAATAGCTTGCATTGTACGCAAGTTTGAGTTCTAAAACACCGTGACTAATCAAAGTAGCCGTTATGAATAGTAATAACCACTTTTTAAAATTATAGAAATCTTATATTTCAAAATGGACTTCATTTTTGTATTCGTAATATCGAAATTAGCCTATGTTGAATTTTTGGTATTTTTCTGAGAACTTCTAATTTTTTATGAATAGTGAAAAATACTTAAAAACAACTTTTTTAATCAAAATAATTTATAGTGATAAATTATACTATTTAGTGGTTTTAAAGTATAATTAGAATATATTTTTACTATTTTATCCAATGGTGGTCATTAGAATTAATTTAACATTAAAATTGGACATAAACAATTGTCAATCTTTTGATATAAATTGTTTCTTAAAAACACGCTATTTGTTGTGACAGCGGGAATTAATTATAAAATTAATTAATGAAACTTATATGATTGGAATTTTGTAAAATAGACATCATTTTTGAATTCGGAATATCAATTATAGCTTAGGGTGAAATTTTGGCATTGTTCTGAAAAACTGCAATTTTTGATGAATAGTGAAACCACTAAGTGGTAGTTAAATAACTGATTTTTCGTTTAAATGAAATATTAACACTTCTGTGATTTGATTTTCAAAAATCCAACATACATGGTTGTCATTAAGAAGTAAAATGTGGTTCAATAAGATTAAAATAATTTTTGGTGAATAGTAACTTTTAAGTTCTTAATCGCGATTAGAGGTAATTAGTGTAGTTTAAGGTAAAACTAATGTTTTAATAATATGAGATGTGCTTGACACTTGTCCTACTCCTATTGGATGAGTCATGGCCGACCAGGACAACCCATGGGTCAACTTGGGGACCCCATGGAGCCACATTAGTTGAAAAATGACATAAATACCTTTTATTTAATGTTAAAGTAAAAAATGACACAAACATGACATGTTTTATTAAAACAATTTTTAAGTGGGGTTACACAAGTACAAATTTTGATTATAAATATTAATTAGAAATCTAAAAAGATTTCCTACATCATAGTATTTTTTTTATAATTTTTAGACATTAAATAAATTATATTATTTATGACATCATGATGATGCAGCGATGACCTCATTATTTAACGATTTAAATAAAATGGGAAGATAATGCAAAATCCAAGGCTTACACTTGTCCAAAGCCAATTGGATGAGAAGATTTCGAAACCTTATCACCTTAGCCTAGAATTATATAAGTGTGGGACCTTTAGAATCCGAAAAGCATTGTGTAATAATGTAACATTTCAATCTTTCCAAAAGTGCCCCTCCTCTCCACTTATAAAAGACCCCCACCTCTCCCACCACATTTACACTTTCAAGCCATTTGGCTCGGCAAACCTCTGCCCAAATACTCTCCCAACATTCCTCCCTTACTCCTAGAAGCCTCACTTGGGGCAGAACTCTTCCCAAGGAAGCCTTTGGCTCAAATCAAAAAGAGTTACCCGATTTTGAGGTAATGTCTTCTCTAATGTTGTTTTGTTTTATTTTTCTTCTCCAACCCCCTAAACTCTTTTTATTCATTTCTTTTGTAACAACACCAGTATCCTCAATATACTAGGATGTTGTTATAAGAAGGATTCGAGCTACACTTACACACACCTACATCTAATAGTTAAAGAACATACAGTTTCTGTGGATGGCGAATTTCTGCCTCACGAAACGATGATTGTTCAACACTCATATAACACCTTCAAAGGTGGCCATTAAGATGTCACTATTTTTATATATGATATATAATATTTTTATGTTTTAATTATGCTTCTGTATTTCTCATTTATGGCATACTTTATGATTTCCATTATGGGTAAAACGCGATAATTTCATTTTAGGAAGTGCGGACTACCGCCCCCTCAAAGTGATTTGAATCGTTAATGCCATATGTGGGATGTATAAAGGATGGAGTAAATGTTATTATACACTATATTATACTGGAATTATATTATACACTTATATCATTATTATTTAGTTCCATTAAATATGAAATAGAAATGAAAGTAGCGTTCATGCGTACGTACGGCTTACCGTCTCCATGAACGGTGCATTTCATTTCTTACCTCTAAATGTTACGTAATATTATAAATGAATGTATATACTGGATATATATGATATATATGAAATCTAAATCATGAGTATAATTCTGGAGATAATGGATATTCTACCACATAAAAAACTTGTAATTATAAGAAATTTATTGTTGACTCAAGTAACAAAGATCGACAAAACGACCGTTATTAACTTAAATAATTACATAATGTTCATAACATTGTAATAAGTGATATAAAAAGGATAATGAAATTAAAAATGGTTCTTAATAAGTTATATATTAACTCTAGTTTATTATTCAGGAGGTTAAAGAACGGTTGAGTCAAGTCGGACACGAGGTAAGGGAATTTCATAACCCAACTTCCATTCTTTGGGTTAATCTCCTACTTTCAAATTATGTCATGATATTATTATGTACTATCTTGTATGTGTACTTTATTTATGTTTACCTATAGTAAATACACATAATATATCTACTTTATTTAAAAAAAAGGATCTTTGTAAGGGTCTTCGTCTCAATCACCTTTCATTGAGGCATATTTGGTTTTATACACAACTTTCTTTTATACGGTGTATAAACCCCTTTGACTTTTACGTTTATTCAAAAGGAATCTTTTTTATACAAAGCGTTTTTCTAAACGAAAAAAGAGAATGTTTTTATTTCTGTACTTATGTGGCGACAACGACTTCTCCGCCGCCGTGACCATTATTTGAGTTTCGGCTTCCTCTACAAGCCATCATTTTTTTAATGAAAAATAAATACAAAGTTTTAACTTTATTTTATTTTGGTATTGAAAATGGTTTTGAAAGCGTTTTTATTATATCAATGTGTTTTATTGATATCTTGTGAATGAAATGTGGAAATGTTATGTTTCCTTTATGCATGTTTCATGTGATACGATTATGTTAGGGTTTATGATATGTTTAAACCTATTCATATGAGGAATGTATTGGACATAATAAGTGACGGGTGGAGCCCGCTATAGCTCCTCGATGCATCGGTAGGTCTCATGAGACAACTAGACGTGGAATTGGCCGAGGCCCTTTCCCAATTTGATTTATGGTTTTGGCCGAGGCCTTAATCATTTTAGACGTCTTGGCCGAGGCCTTGACAAAATGTTTCAGAATGTCCGACATTATACATTCCCTCATTATGAAAGTGGTTATTGATACTTCATGTGATTATTCGACCAGTAGAATATCCATGTGAAGAAGTAAATGGCATTATCTCATTTTACTTTTGCCATACTATGTTGATGTTCATGTTTAAAAGGCTTTTGTTCTAGTTATACATTGCCTTAAATGTTTATGTTTATTTATCAAAGCTTCCGCAATATTGTTATCCTTACTGAGCATCTGAGCTCACCCCTTTCAATGTTTTAATATTTTCCAGGATGTGAAGAAGTATTTTATAAATGACCTGCAGGGATTGTGAGAAGAGGATATGAGGGTGGACTATGGAGACTTTGTTATTGTATTTTTTCACTCTATGATGTAATGTAACGTTTACGACTGTATCTAGTGTTTCCAAGGCTACTAAACTAATCGGTCTTTCGAGACTTGATCTTTTGTGATCATGCCAATGTTACGAAGTAATGCACTGACTCTGGGTAGCTGGGGTCGGGGCGTTACAGATTTAGGGTTTATTAGGGTTTATTATGGTTTATTATTGGTTGGTAGGGTTTTTTAGGATTTATTAGTTCTTATTAGAGTGATTTAGGATGTCTAAGGTTTTTTTGGGTTTCTAAGGGTGTGTTAGGGTTTCTAAGGTTGTGTTAGGGTTTTTATGGGTGGGGTAGGGTTTCTAAGGGTGTGATATGGTTTCTAAGGGTTTCTAAGATTGTGTTAGTGTTTCTATGGGTGTGTTGGGGTTTCTAAGGGTGTGCTAGGGTTTACAAGGTGCGTTAGGGTTTCTAAGGATGTGTTAGTGTTTCTTAGGTTTTCTTAGGGATTTGTTAGGGTTTTTAGGGGTTTTAGGGTTATGTTTGGGTTTCTTATGGTTTCTTAGGGGTTTATTAGGGTTTCTTCTGGTTTTTTGTGTTTATTGGGGTTTCTTAGGGCTTCTTGGGGTTTGTTAGGGCTTGTTAGAGTTTGTTAAGTTTTGTTATGTTTTTTATGATTTTTGGGGTTTGTTAGGGTTTGTTAAGGTTTGTTAGGGTTTGTTAGTGTTTGTTATGGTTTGATAGGGTTTGTTATGGTTTTGCGTGGTTTTTAAGGGTTTTTAGTGTTTATGGGGTTATTCATGGTTTGTTAGGGTTATTTTGTTTTTAATGGTTGTCAAAGACGTGTAGAGCTAGTCGCAAACTTCAATTTGATATGTGGTAGAGGTGAAGCAGACACCCAGAGGAGAAGTTATGATCATTTGGAGGACATAAGGACCTTTTGGGTCTTTAATAATGTGATAAGGTGTTCCTATTGGACACAGATGTGGAGATCTAGTCGAAAGCTTCGATTTGATATATGGTAGTGGAAAAAACGGACTCCTGGAGTGGAAGTTATGGTCTATTGGAGGGTTTAAGTACCTTTTTGGGCCTTCAAGGGTGTGAGAAGGTACTTCATTGGTTATAGGAGTGTAGGTCTAGTCTCGAGCTTCGATTTGATATGTGGTAAAGGCAAAACAGACACTCATAGAAGAAGTTATTGCAAAACGGACACCAGAAGCCAATCTTTTGACCATCTAAAGGGATTTTGGGTCTTTTGGGGGGTTGAAGAATGTCATAAAGGGTTCCAGTGGTTACCAGAGTGTGTATAATTTCTCAATATTCAATTTTATATGTGGTAGAGCAAAAATTAACACACGTAGTATATGTTATTGTCGTTTTAAATTGAGCAACCCTCCTAGAACCTAAAAACCTAAGAAACCCGCAACTCACTAAAATATGCATAACTTCCCCTTCGGGTGTCCATTTGAGAACCGTGACTAGTAAAATTGAATCTTGTGAGATGAGTGAGGAACAAGTATAATTGAAACTATGTTAAGATCAAAGAAACATAAGATATATTAGTTATACAACTCCAAAAACAAAGTCCAACTTCAAACGGCCATAACTTTCACTTCGGTTGTCCATTTGAGCTCTACCACATATCAAATCAGAGGCAACAAAGAGTTCTATGTAGAAGGATAACTTGAAGATAGTTAAAGTCATTTTTGGGACCCTAAAATCCCAAAACACATCTTAAGGCCTCCAAAACTCCATTTCTGTGCCCGAATCCAAGTCAAATTTTTCTTAAAACGGTCATAACTTCTGATCTGTGTGTCAGTTCAGCCTCCAACACCATTTTTTATTATAGTTAGTTCCATGATATTTGGTTTGACTATTCACGGAGCAGAAATGGACACCAGAAGAAAAAGTTATCCCTTTTTAATGACTCTGTGATTTGTTAGGTTTTTCAAGACACCATTTCTAGAACTTTTGTCATGTCTGCTGTTTTTTCAAACAACTATAACTTATTATTAATGTTGTTGTTATTATTATTATTATTATCATCTCTTGAAAATTCCCATGCCCATTCACGTGCATTATTATTATATTTTTATTACCATGCATGTGCACATGAGATCCCGCAATCTGAAGACGGCGAAAGATCTCAAAATCACCAACAGAGTTGTCACCATGATCTTTCTGAAGAGAAGCAGCATCCTTGATGGCAATGAGAATATGTGTTTTACCTGCATTGAGATTGAATGAGCAATTATTATGAATAAAATTATTTCTGTCATACCAGATCACATGCAGGAGTTCCGCCACTATAGTCCAAAAAAGATTCTTCATTTTCTTAGAGGAGTCCCAATTAATACAATGTTGTAATTGAGAGCTGATAGTAGCAGGATGTGGTACGGCCTCGGCATTGGAAGCAGAAATGTTGGGAATGATTCATGTGGTGGACTTTAACAAAAAAAGGTTTGGAGAAAGCTATGAATTTAATGTTATTCAACCACTATTGTTCAAGTTATCTGGAAGGGGGTGGTGCACCTTGCATGGCCGCTTACCTCTCAATGAATGAAATGCCTTGCTTTGCTCATGGATCTCAACTGCATTGCCACTCATGTGTTCCATGAAGTAAACTTGGTTGCTAATATTATTTCCAAAAAAGAGGTCAGCCAGGATATTACCTAGCTGGATGATTTTCCTGATGTTTCGCTCCCCTTTTACGATAAATATTGTAATAAGATTCTGTCTTTCAGACTTTTGTAACTCTTCTTTTTTTGAGCAATAAACAGTGCCTTGGTCTTTGACTAAGGCACCACCTCTTATAAAAAAATCACTTGAAAATGTAGATGCACGTATGTTAATATTTATTATTTATTACCATGTACGTGCATATGCAATGCACTTGTATTATTCTTTTATTATTTTTATTATTATTATCATGGTTTTTTTAATATTTTTATTATTATTATCATTATCACATGCAAATTCACATGCATGTGTGTTGTTATTTATTATTTATTAAAATTCATTTGCATTCATTATTATTATTATTATTACAATTAGTATTATTAATATTATCATCAAATGTAAATGCACATGCACATGCATGTGAGTTCTTATTTATTATTATTTATTTATTATTTACTACTATGCATGTGCTCATGAAATGGACATGCGTTATTCTATTAGTATTAGTATTATTATTATTATTATTATTATTATTTTTATTATTCTTATTGTTGTTGTTTCTATCATCAAATACAAATGCACATGCACCTGCATTTTTATTTATTATTTATTACCATGCACATGCATGCATCATTATCATTATCATTACTTGTATATGCACATGCACTTGCATTATTATATATTATTTATTATCATGCACATGAAAATGAAATGAACTTGCGTTATTATATTATCACACGTGTTATTATTTTTTTTAATGCACTTGTGCACGCAATGCGCACGCATTATTCTATTATCACATGTGTTATTATTTATTATTTATTATCATTCACATGAAAATGAACATTCATGTGGACTTGGTTATTATTTATTATTTATTTCCATGCACATGCCCATGCACATGCACAAGCACATGCACTTGTATGTGCATAATTATTTGTTATTTAATATCATTCACATGCACATTCACATACACATGCAATTCACATTCGTTATTATTTATTATTTATTATTTATTATCATTCACATGCAAATGCACAGGCATATGAACATTCATGTGCTTTATGATTTATTATTTAAAGCATGCACATGAATATGCACATGCACATGCATTATTACTACTATAATTATTAGAGGTAGTTTAGGGTTTACTATCATTTTTTAGAATTTTTAGGTGTTATAAACATTTATTATGGTTTGTTAGGGTGTTAGGGTTTTTTAATGGTATATTAGTGTTTTGAGGGTTTCGTGGGGGTTATTAGGATTTTATTAGGGTTTATTATGGTGTGTCAAGTTTTATTAGGGATTATTTGGTATTTTTAGGGCTTTATTAGGATTGAGTTGGGTTTATTAGTGTATAATATGGTATATTATGGTATATTTGGGTATGTCTAGGATTTATTGTGGTTTATTATGGTTCATTATGGTTTATTAAATTTTAAGAGGGTATATTAGGGTTTTTAGTGTTTAGTAGTGTTTATTCTGGTTTATTAGCACTTTTAAGCTTCATTATGCTTTATTAGCATTTATTAGGGGTTTTAGGGCTTTTTAATGGTATATTTGCATTTTTTAGGGTTTAGTGGGGTTTATTATGGTTTATTATGGCGTTTTAAGGTCTATTAGGGTTGAGTAGGTATTTTTAGGGTTTTATTTGGGTTGAGTCGGTATCTATAAGGTTTTATTAGGGTTTATTAGGGTTGAGTATAGTTTATTAGGGTTTGTTAGGGATTTTTAGGGTTTACTAGGGTTTGTTAGGGTTTTTATTAGGGTATATGAGTGTTTTTTAGTTTTTGTTAATATATATGAGGGGTTGTTATGACTTTTTAGGTTTTATAAGTGCATTTTTAGTGTTTGTGAACATTTTTAATCAATTATTAGCATTGATTTGAATTTATTATGGTTTATTAGGGTTTCTAGGGCTTTTTAATGGTTTGTTTTCTTTTTTTGTTTATTGGGGTTTAGTTGGGTTTTATTAGGTTTTGTTATGGTGTGTTAAGGTTTGTTAGGGTTGAGAGGGTATTTTTAGAGTTTTATTATGGTTTTATTAGGGTTTATTAGTTTTTTTAATGTTTATTAGAGATTTTTAGGGTTTATTAGGGTTTGTTAGGGGTTTATTAGTTTTATATTGTTTTATTAGGTTATATTAGTGTTTGTTAGGTATTTTTAGATAATATAGCTTGTTTTTATTGTTTGTGAGTGTTTTTTTTGTGAGCATTTTTAGGGTTTCTTTTGTAATATTAGAGTTTACTATGTTTTATTAGGGATTCTTGGGATTTTTAATTTATATTAGCATTTTTTGTCTTTATTAGGTTATATTAGTGTTTTTTGGTCTTTTTAGGTAATATAGCACTTTTTTATTGTTTGTGGTCATTTTTTATTGTTTGAGAGCATTTTTAGGGTTTATTAAGTTATATTATAGTTTATTGGGGTTTCTAGGTATTTTTTACGGTATAATAGCATGTGTTTTATTTAATAGGGTTTTGTATGGTTTTATTAGGGGTTATTATGGTGTGTTAAGGTTTGTTAGGGTTGAGTAGGGTTTATTTGGCTTTATTTCTGGTTTATTAGAACTAGGGTTTTTTAGGGTTTATTAGGGTTTATTAGTTTTTATTATTGTCTATTAGCTTTGGTTAGGGTTGTTTAGGTTTTATTAATATGTTTTTAGGGTTTATTTGGTTTTATTATCATCTTTTAGTGTTTATTAGGTATTTTTGGGGTTTTATTAGGGATGACTAGAGTTTCTTAGGGTTTTTAGGGATTATAATGTGTTTTTAGGGATTATTAGAGTCTATAAAGGGTTTATTAGGGTTTAAAGTTTTATATTATGGTATATTAGGGTTTAATATTTTTGAGGGTTTTAAAGCGTCTTTAGGGTTTGTGTAGTATTTTTTATGTTTAGTGTTGCGTTGTTAGAGTTTATGTAGCATTTTTTGTGTTTATGTAGCGTTTAGGGTTTAGTTAGTAGTTTTAGATTCTATGTATCATTTTTATGGTTTATGTAACGTTTTTAGGGTTTATGTAGTGTGTTTAGGGTTTAGGTTTTATGTAACATTTTTTAGAGTTTATGTTGCGTTTTCTGGGTTTATATAGCGTTTTTAGGGGTGATATAGCGTTTATGTTGCATTTTTTAATGTTTATGTGACGTTTTTAGGGTTCATGGAGTGTTTTTAGGGTTTATATTGTGTTTTTAGGTTTTATGTAGCATTTTTTAATGTTTATGTTGCATTTTTTAGGGTTTATGTTGTGTTTTTTAGGGTTTATGATATAGTTCTAGGGTTGATGTAGTTCTTTTAGGGTTTATATAGCGTTTTTTGGGTTTATTTTGCGTTTTTTGGTTATGTTGTGTCTTTAGGGTTTTTGTTGCATTTTTTAGGGTTTATGTATAGTTTTTAGTGTTTAGGTATCTATTTGAAGCATTTTTGGGGGTTTTAATGGTTGCTTATGGTTTGTAATGTTTTAAGGATTTTATGGGTTGTTAACAGGTGTTTATGGTTTTTTATGGTATTTGATGGCTTTTTAATGGTTTTTTTGGGGGTGAGAGGTTTATGGGTTTTTTTGTTTTTTGGGATTGATAGGGGTTGTTAGGGTTTTTTAGTTTGTTTTAGGGTTTGTTTGGGTATTGTCACAGTTTTTAGGGTTTATATAATGTGTTTTAGCGTTTTTGGGTTCTTTAGCATTTTTTAGTGTTCTTTAGAGTTTAATATGATTCTTTAGGGTTTATCAGGGTTCTTTAAGGTTTATTAGTGTTCTTTAGTATTTGTTATAGTTTATTAGTGTTTTTATTGTATTTTAGGGTTTTAATGGGCATTTGTAGGCATTAATAGCTTTTTCTAGCATTTATCAACCTTTTTAGTGTTATTTAGGATTTATTAGGGTGTATTTTATTTATTAGGGTTTAGTTATGTGTATGGGTTTATTAGGATTTATTAGGGTTTATTATGATTTTTTAGGGTTTATTGCGGTTTATTTGGGGTTTGTTATGGTTTGTTTCAGTTTGTTATGGTTTAATTAGCATTTTTAGGATTTGTTACGATTTATTTGGGTTTGTTAGGGGTTTTTACAATTTACTTTGGGGTTATTAGGGTTTTTATTGCATTTTAGGGTTTTGTAAGCTATTATTTTGAGGTTTTTGTTGCGTTTTTTCGTGTTTGTTAGGGTTTTTAGTGATTATTACGGTTTATTATGGTTTAATAGTTTTTTTATTGTATATTAGTGGTTTTTGGGCTTTTGTAGCATTTATTACAGTATAATAGAGTTTTTTAGGGTTTATTGCAAGTTATTACAATTTATTAGTGTTTATTAGTGTTTTTAGGGTTTAATATTGTGTTGTGAGACGCACGGGGTGGCCCGATCGTCATGGCGTCGGGCGATGGTTGAAGGATGCATATTGGGGATAAGTGGTGGATGATGGGTCTGAATAGTGGATGAAAGTAGTCAATCAACGCTATAAAGAGTGCGACCTACTACTTAGACAACACACTCAAGGGAGGGTTGTGATAGCCCATCCACACAACAATGCACTTGGGTTGAGGCACAGAATTGGGGGCTTTGTGATTTTGGATTACCAATCAAACTTGTATATTGACAAGGCAAGAATGCACAAGATCAAGGGGAATATTCGTAACAATTCTCACACAATGGAGAGAAACAATGCATAAACTCTCAATTAATTCTTGGATGAAAATACAATGCCATGGGGTGGCTATTTTTAGCCAAGGGGTGATACAATAGTCAAGGGTCTAATACCCTAAAGTCATAAAGGCTAAACCTACCTTGTCCCCATAAAATTAAAAAAGATAAAGTCTAACAAAGACTTTTTGAAAAGTGTCACACAACATTCCAACTATAGCCTAACGTATTTGACTTTGAGTGCATAGCCCACTGGATTTGACTTTGGTGTCCAAAGATGCCATTTCTAGAATCCTACATGTGGGAAGGACATCCATATTCGTGCAACCATGTGGGCCAAACATTAAACATCATGTTTGGGATTGAATAAGTGAGATAATAGGCCTATTTTCTCCATCCATGCAAGGAAAGATCCATTGGACCATTAATGAAGCGAGATGGGCACCCATTGTTGCATTCGATCTCTTTAATCTCCCACACATCATTGAGCCTTTCAAATCCAACTCCTCTACTTGGGTAATCATCTCAGTGCCTTCAACATGGTCCGCATCATCCAACCCCTCTTGAAAATGAGTCATCCTTGACTCTTCATCCTCTACACCTAAAAAATGAGAAATATCAGAAGTAGTGAAAGTGGCACTTACACCATACTCACCTAGCAAACCTATCTTGTAAGAATTGTTGTTAATCTTCTCAAGCACTTTGAAAGGTCCATCACCTCGTGACCTGAGTTTTGATTTCCGCTTGTCAGGAAATATTTCCTTTCACATATGAATCTAAACCAAGTCACCGGGATCGAAAAATATTTTCTTGTAACCCTTGTTTGCATGATCAATAAATTTCTGGGTCATCCAATCGATATATATCCTTGACTTTTCATGGATTTTCTTAATGAATTTTTCACGCCCTTTTGCATCCATATTAACTGCTTCCTACAAAGGAAAAGCAATAGGGGAAAATGGGTTAAAGCCGTAAACAATTTCAAATGGGTAATATTGAGTAGTGGAATTCTTGGCCATGTTATATGTGAATTCCACATGTAGGAGACACTCCTCCCAATTCTCTATGTTCTTCTTCACAATGGTTCACAGAAGGGGAGATAGTGTCCGATTCACCTCCTCAGTTTTTCCATCGGTTTGCGGATGACAAGTAGTGGAAAATAGTAACATTGTTCCTAGTTTGCTCCATAATATCTTCCAAAAGTAGCTATGGAATGTTTTGTCTTGATTTGACACAATTTTCTTTGGCATTCCATAAAATTTGACTACATCCTGAAAGAAAATTATTGCAATGTTAGTGGCATCATCTATTTTGTGACAAGGAATAAAATGTGCCATTTTTGAAAACCGATCCACCACAACAAAAATAGAAACTCTCCCCCTCTTGCTCCATGGTAACCCCACAATAAAGTCCATTGATATTTCATCCCAAGGGGTGTTGGGAATTGGGAGAGAAATATATAGTCTGTGTGGGTTCAGTTTCGATTTGGCTTTATCGTAGACAATGCACCTTCCCACAAATTTCTCAACATCTCTAGATATCCTAGGCAAATAAAAATTCTTGTTAAGAACACTTAGTGTTTTTTCTATACCAAAATTCCCCATTAACCAACCCGAATGTGACTCCTTCATTAAAAGTAAACAGATTGAGAAATTGGGAATGCGAATCTTATTAATCTAAAATAAGAATCCATCCTATAAATAGAACTTTTCCCAACTAACCCCAGGTTTAAAATGTCAATATGGTTCTATAAAATCACTATCAGTGGCATATAAATCCTTAATGTATTCCAAACCAAGGAGTTTTGAATCCAACAAGGATAAAAGAGAATATCTACATGAAAGTTCATCGACCATAGTATTTTATTTACCCTTTTTATACTTGATGACATATGGAAATGATTCAATGAATCCAAGCCATCTATCATGTCTCCTATTTAGTTTATGTTGTCTCCTAAGGTATTTAAGAGCCTCATGATTAGAATGGATCACAAATGCTTTAGGCAAAGATAGTGCTGACATGTCTCTAGTACTCTAAACAATTCATACAACTCTTTGTCATATGTAGCATAGTTTAGAGTTGGTCCATTTAACTACTCACTAAAGTAAGCAATATGATTACCTTCTTGCATGAGTACTCCTCATATGCCAATTCCACTTGCATCACATTCAATTTCAAAGGTCTTACTGAAGTCTGTAAGTTCAAGTAGAGGGCGTGGGTGAGTCTCTCCTTAAAAGAATGAAAGGCCTTCTCTTGAGTTGTCCCCCAACATTCTTCTTTGTCAACTCATTCAATGGTGTTGCTAGTGTGCTGAAGTCTTTCAAAAATATCCAATAAAAACTAGCATGCCCATGAAATCTTCTTACCTATCCAAAAGAGGTTGGAGTTTTCCATTCTTGTATTTAATTGATCTTCTCAGTTTCCGCATCATCTCCATTGCCTCTCACAAAAAATCCAACGAAAACAATATTATCGAGATAGAATTCACACTTATTTATGTTTCCAAACAGGTTTTCCTTCCATAAAACATCTATGACTTTTCTTAAGTGATCAACATGTTCTTGCATGGTCCTACTATAAACCAAGATGTCATCAAATTAAACTACCTCAAATTTTCCAATATATGCATGTAAGACATGATTCATTAACCTCATAAATGTGCTAGGTGCATTGGTGTGACCAAAGGGCTTTACTAACCATTCATAAATTCCATGTTTTGTATTAAATGAAATTTTCCACTCATCTCCTTCTTTCATCCTAATTTGATTGTAGCCACTTCTTAAATCAATTTTTGAGAAAATATTTGAACCATTTAATTCATCTAGAAAATCATCTAACCTAGGGATAGGATGATGATACATGGCTGTGACGTTGTTGATGGATCTACAGTCAATGCACATTCTCCATGTTACATCCTTATTTGGTACTAGAATCACCGGTACGACACAAGGACTAAGGCTCTCTCTGACATATCCCACATCCAAAAACTCTTGAACATGATTTTTAATTTCTTTTGTCTCTTCTGGATTGGTGCGATATGAAGGGCAGTTCAACAATGATGCTCCAGGTATGAGTTCAATTTGATGCTCAATACCTCTAATGGGTGGAAAAACATGGTGGAACCTCTTTTGGAAATACATAATCATACTCCTACAACAACAACTCAAAAAAATTTGGAAAATAGGGTAAGTTGTTAGTATTTAGAAACACCTATTTGTACATGAGTACTAGGAGGGTTTGCTGTGAAAACAAAGCTTCGTTAACCTCACTCTTTTTTCCAACATCACACTTTTCTCTTCTCTCAAGTTATTTTTCCCACTTGATTTTTCTTTGATCTCCATTTCTTTTCTTCTCACATTTTCTCTCTTTCCCTCATTCTATCCCCTTTTATTTTCACTCTTTTTTTCATCATCACTAATTTTTTTTCTTTTCTCTCAAAATGTGATCTTACAGAATTTGTTTCGGGAAAATGTGGTTGAGGGTTATAGGTTCCCATCAGAATACAAAAGAATGACGATTCAAGAAACTGTCATGGGTAACATGCTAATCATACTTCCATGGTCATCCCAACAACAAATGGAGGGCCTTCATAGTAACAACACCACACAAGACCTCATCTTTGTACATCCCGATGGTGAACAGTACCTTTACATACTTGCTGACCATCATCTCCCCACAATAGTTCAACCACTGAAGCTGATATGGATATTGATGCATCAAAGTTGGAAGTCCCAACTTATCTACTAACTCGGTTCCCACAACATTACTAGAGCTTCCTCCATCAATAATAACACTACATAACTTCCCATTGATCTTAAAGCGTGTATGGAAAAGGTTCTCCCAATGCTCGTTCTCTCCCACAGTCATTTGTGCTCTTAGAACTCTCCTAGTGACAAGAATCTCAACATCTTCTGCAAACTCTCCACTATCAATTTCTAGAGATTCTTCCTCCTTCTTTTCCAAGCTCTCTCCATCAGTCTCCCATTCTCCATTCTTGTTGATGGTCATGGTGTGCCGTTTTGCGCACTCACTAGCAATGTTACCCCTTACTTGACATTTGAAACACCGAATATTCCTATTCCTGGGTTTGTTAGCCTTAATAGTAGGTTTCTTTGGTGAACGAATTACCTTGTCACATTTGCGATCAACCACCTCTTTTTTATTTTATGGTTCTCCAATATATTTCCATGGATTTCTCCATGGCGTGAAAGGGGTACCGTGTTTCCTCATGTTGCTCATCTTTTTGATTTGTTGCTCGATCTTGGTGGCTTGATGGATCATATCTTGTATTTCCACATGGTGGTACATCTCCACATTATTGGCAATCTCCAGATTAAGCCCATGTAAAAATCGTGCCATGGATGCCTTCATATCCTACTCAACATTCCCTGAATCATGAAAATTTTCATCTCCTTGTAGTAGTCTTCTACACTCTTACTCCCTTGGGTGATGCATTGAAGTTTGTTGTGGAGATCTCTATGGTAATGTGTGGGAACAAATTGCTTCTGCATGGTGAACATCATGTCTTTATAAGTGTTGATGGGACATCCACCATATCTATCCATTTACTTTTGAACTTGATCCCACCATATTAATGAATTATCAGAAAATTAAAGGGAATAAAGCTTGACATTTTTCTCCTCTGAATACGCATGGCATGAAAATACTTGCTCGGTCTGCATCTCCGACTCCATGTATGCTTCCAGGTCACTTTTCCCTTAAAAAGAGGGGACCTTCACCTTGATCCAACTAAGTAGGTCATCATCATGTTGTCTTCTTTTTCCTCCTCTAGGTTGTTGGTACAACCTCCTCCTTTGTGAGTCATCATCAAGATCATCATCAAAGTTCAACATATCCTCCTCCATGATGTGGGGACGACGTGGTGCCGGAGCGCATCATGGGTTATCATGGAACATCCTTGAGCTCGATTTATTCTCCAATTCATCAATCGTATCATGTATAACATCAAACTTCATATCATCAAGCTTCTCAAATTGGCTCACCAAAGATTGCATTTAGAGTTGTGTAGCTTCTGGTGCGGGAGATCTACTTCGACTTCCTTCATCGCTACCATGTGAAATTTTCTTCCCACGATCTTCTACCATGATAAGTTATGTAAAAAAAACACACACCAGGGGGGATACACACAATGATACAAACTCGCTCACACATGCGACACACACACACACACAAGAAGTACACACTCACACAAACAAGGATACACACTCACACATGCAAGATATACACACTCACACACACATGATTTACACACACACACGCGCACACACCAAGATGTACACACTCACACACACATGATATTTTTTTTTCTTATTTCTCTCCACTCTCAACACTAAATTAAAATTACAATCTCTAATGAAATATAATAACTTGTTTTGGGTGATCACTTGCCACCAATATTTTCCCAATCAAGATTGTGTTGGGGGCTAGTCTAACACAACCCGCTTGAGTGGTAAAGGTTAAAGGGTGAAAAGAGGGTAGAAAATGGATAAAAGGTGGATGAAAAAGGGGGTAGAAATGTGGTATTTGGGTTTTTCCCAATTGTGAATGATAAGAAAAATTAATAACAATATGATCCAAATAGAATATGGGGATGACGAAAAATGGTGGAGAAAGTGATGTAAAAAAATGGAAAGTGCTAAAAATGTAAAGCATGATGATGAAGTAATTTTATCTTCTTTTTTTGTAAATTATCCCCAAAAAGTGATGTGCTTGGACTTTTAAATCACAAGATGATGAATGGCGAGTAAGACAATTTTTGTTATTGAAATCTCTCAAAAGAAAGGATGTGCTTAATTTTGAGAAGAACAAAATGATGAGTTGAGAGAATTTGATTTTTTTTCATTTTTGGTCATATACAAATCACATATAGCGAATTAAATACGAAAAGAAGATGGATGAACAATTGAATCAATGTAAAAATATTTCAATCTTTCACAACAAAGGACAATTATGGACATTTTCAAAGTATAGGTTTTTTTGAATGGGTGGATAATAAAGAAATATGTGAAGAGTATTAGATATATGGGATAAAATAGGGTGATAGATGCCTACCGTGTCAACCAGAGCTTTGATACCAATTGATGTGAGACGCACGGGGTGGCCCGATCTTCATGGCGAAGGGCGACAGTTGAAGGATGTGGTTCGGGGAAAAGTGGCAGATGATGGGTATGAATAGTGGATGCAAGTAGTCAATCAACGCTATAAAGAGCGCGACCTACTACTTAGACAACACACTCAAGTTAGGGATGTGATAGTCAATCCACACCACAATGTACTTGGGTTGATGCATGGAATTGGGGTCTTTGTGATCATGGATCACCAATCTATCTTATAGATTGACAAGGCAAGAATGCACAAGTGAAAGGGGAAAATTCAGAACAATTCTCAAAAAACAGATAGAAACAAATCATAAGATCTAAATTAATTCTAGGATGAAAATACAATGCCATGGGGTGGCTATTTATATCCAAGGTGTGATACAATATTCAAAGGTCTAATACCCTAAAGTCATAAAGGCTAAACCTACCTTGTACCCTTAAATGTTAAAAAGATGAAGTCTAACAAGGTCTTTTGGAAAATTAGTACACAAATTTCTATCTTTAGCCCACCATATTTGACTTTGAGTTCATAGCCCATGAGATTTGACTTTGGTGTCCGAAGATACCATTTCTAGAATCTTCCATGTGAGCAAGACATCCAAATTCGTGCAACAATGTAGGCAAAACTTTAAACATAATTTTTGGGCTTGAATAAGTGAGATAATAGGCCCATTTTCTCCATCCATTCATGTCAATATCCATTTGGCCTTTAATGAAGCGATATGGGTACCCATTGTTGCATTCAGCCTCTTTAATCTCCCACGTGTCATCGGGCCTTGCAAATCCAACACCTCCACTCGGGTAATCGGTTTGGTTCCTACAACATTGTTTGCATCATAGTGTTATTTTGGATTTATTAGGGTTTATTAGTGGTTCTTAAGGGTTATTAGTGGTTTATAGGGTTTGTTAATTTTTTTTTGGGTTTTTAGGGTTTGTTACAGTTTGTTTGAGTTGTTTGGGCTTTTATGCGTTATTTTCTGTTTTATGGGTGTGTTTGGATTTTTTATTCTTTTTTAGGGTTATTTTAGTGTTATTTAAGTTTTTTTTTCATTTTTTGGGTTTTGAAGCCTTTTTCGTTTATTTGGAAATTGTTAGGGTTTATGTTGCATTGTTTGTGGCTTTAGTGGTTCTTTAGGGTTTTTTAGGGTTCATTAGGGTTCTTTATGGTGTATTAGGATTTATTTTGTGGTTTTTAGGGTTTAATATGGGGTTTTTAGGGTTTTTAAGGGTTTTATTGGGTTGGTTAGGGTTTTTAGGCATTTTTAGGCATTTTAGGGTTTTTAGCGTTTTTAGTGTTTTTTTGGGTTTTTAGCATTTTTGTTGTTTTTTTGAGGTTTTTTTTAGGTTTTTTGGGTTTTTGAGGTTTATTTTCGGGTTTTTTTGGTTTCCTCGTGTTTTTAAGGGTTTTAGGGTTTTTCAGAGTTTTTTGGGTTTTTAGGGTTTTTTAGGGTTTTTGGGTTTTTTGGGGTTTTTGGGATTTTTAGGGTTTTGTGAGGTTTTGCCGGCTTTGTTAGGGGTTTTTTTTGTGATTATTAGCATTTTGAATGGTTTAATAACATTTTTTTTGTATATTTGGGTTTTTAGGTATTTTGTAGCTTTTAATGGGGTCTAATAGGGGTTTTAGGGTTTATTACGATTTATTAGTGTTCATTAGGGTTTAGTAGCGGGCTTTAGGGTTTCTTATGGTTTATTATTGGTTGGTGGGGGTTTTTAGGATTTATTGGTGCTTATTAGAGTGATTTAGGGTGTGTATGGTTTTTTAGGGTTTTTAAGTGTGTGTTAGGGTTTCTAAGGGTGGGTTAGGGTTTTTATGGTTGGGTTAGGGTTTCTAAGGGTGTGCTATGGTTTCTAAGGGTTTCTAATGTTTTTTAGGGTTTGTATGGGTGTGTTGGGGTTTCTAAGGGTGCTCTAGGGTTTCTAAAGGTGTGTTAGGATTTCTAAGGGTGTGTTAGTGTTTCTTAGGTTTGCTAAGGGTTTGGTTAGTGTTTTTAGGGTTTTGTTAGGGTTTCTTATGGTTTTGTAGGGGTTTTTAGGGTTTCTTCATGTTTTTTTGGGTGTGTTGGGGTTTCTTAGTGCTTCTTGGGGTTTCTTAGGGCTTGTTAGGGTTTGTTAGAGTTTGTTATGTTTATTAGGGTTTTTTTGGGGATTGTTAGGGTTTGTTAGTGTTTCATAGGGTTTGTTAGGGTTTGTTAGGTTCTCTCAGGGTTTGTTAGGGTTTTTCATTGATTTTAATGGTTTTAAGTTTTTATGGGGTTATTCATTGGTTTTGGGGTTATTTAGTTGTTTATGGTTGTCATAAATGTGTAGAGGTAGTCGTAAGCTTCAATTTGATATGTGGTAGAGGTTAAATGGACACCCAGAGTAGAAGTTATGGTCATTTGGATGACTTAAGAACCTTTTGGGACTTTAAGAACATGATAAGGTGTTTGTATTGGTCACAGATGTGTAGATCTAGTCGAAAGATTCAATTTGATATATGGTAGAGGCAAAACGGACTCCCATTGTAGAAGTTATAGTCTTTTGAAAGGATTAAGTACCATTTGGGCCTTCAAGGATGTGAGAAGCTACTTCAGTGGTTATAGAAGTGTAGGTCTAGTCACAAGATTCAATTTGATATGTGGTAGAGGCAAAAAAGAAACTCATAGAAGTAGTTATTTCAAAACGGACACCAGAAGCCAATCTTTTGACCACCCAAATGGATTTTGGGTCTTTTTGGGGGTTGAAGAATGTCAGAAAGGGTTCCAGTGGTTACCAAAGATTGTATCTTTTCCCAATCCTCGATTTGATATGTGGTAGAGTCAAAATTAACACATGTTGCAGATGTTATTGTCATTTTAAATTGAGAAACTCTCCTAGCAACAAAAAACCTAAGAAACCCACCTCTCACTAAAATCAGAATAACTTCTTCTTCGGGTGTCCATTTGAGCGCTATGAATAGTAAAATTGAAGCTCGTGAGATGATTGAGGACCAAGTTTAGTATAATATATGAGAAGGTCAAAAAAATATAAGATATATTATTTATACCACTCCAAAAAAAGTACAACATCAAACGGCCATAACTTTTGCTCATGTTGTCTGTTTGAGCTCTACGAGATATCAAATCGAATGTAGCAAAGTGAAATATGCAGATAGATGACTTGAAAATAGTTCAAGTCATGTTTGAGACCCTAAAATCAAAGAAACCAATCATAAGGCCTCTGAAACTCCATTTCCGTGAATGGATCCCTATCAAATATTTCATAAAATGGTCATAACATCTAATCAGTGTGTCTGTTCGGCCTCTGGCACTTATTTATGTAGTAGTACATTCAATGAGATTCAGTTTGACTATTCATGGAGCAGAAATGGAAACCCTAAGAATTTATGACTTTTTCAATGACTCGATGATTTGTTATGTTTTTCAAGACCCCATTTCTATCATTTTTGTCATGTATGTTTTTTTTCAAAAAAATATAACTTATTATTACTGTTGTTATTATTATTAGTATCATCATCTCATCCACATGCACATGCACATTCACATGAATATGCATTATTAATATATATTTTTTACCATGCATGTGCACATGCAATACACACACTTTATTTTATTATCACATGCATTGTTATTATTATTATTATTATTATTATTGTGGTTGTTGTTGTTGTTGTTGTTATTGTTATTATCATCTCATGCAAATGCACATGCGAATTCACATACATGAACATTCAATGCACGTGCATTATTCTATTATCACATGCGTTGTTGTTATTATTATTATTATTATTATTATTATTATCATCATCATCATCACATGAAAATTCAATGCACAAAACTGAAAGTTAACTTTTTTTTATTATCAAAACATTTTTTATGAAAAGTGAGAAACCCCATGATCACCCTGGTACACCACTAAATTAAACCACATACTTGTTGAAAAAAAACTTAAGCCTACTGGATGCATTCTCCCTACATAATTCCCAGGAAAGAGCTGGTACCTGTAATCCTCTGTCCTCTATTATTTGATCTTCAAAGTGTGTTGCCAAATGATCCCAAACCTGTAGATACTCATCAATATTGATCTTACCTCTATTGAAGCCCCTAATAAAAATAAGGTCATGCATGTTAATCCATTCACTTTTCTTACTATTAGTGTCCATGTGTATCTCTATTCCCATCATCCTTGCTGCTTCCTCTTTTGTGGCATTAATCGTAAGAACTTTCTCCTCTACTTCTTCTCCTAAATGTATAAGAATTTCCATAGCTTGTTTGGGTTCTATAGAATCCTCCCACTGCTGTCCGTTTGACTTTCCCACAGTGACTGTAGCCTCCTCTTCCATCTGCACATCCTCATATTGCAATATATTCCCTCCAAGAAAGTCCCCAGCATGCTCCTCATCTGCCTCCCCTTGAGAAACCATCAGGGTTTCCATAAAATCATTCCCCTTTGTAACCTCATTGAATTCACCAATTGGCCCTAGATTCCTCTTGATACCCTCCACTCCCTGAAGCTCATGCTTCTTGATGTTACCACCTTTTTTATCCAACCACGTCTCCATTGGTTTAGGGAGGCCTGATTAGTCTTTACGCCCCTTATTTTTCTTCTTCTTGTTGGCAATGAAACTCCTTGGATCCCTATTTTCCTTATTCCCTCTCTTCCTCCTTGGGCTGTGAAGGCCCTTACCATACTCTCCAGTTGCATTGACATTGTCATTTTCATCTGAGATTTCCTTTCCTGACTCTGATCCAGAAAGGACACTACTGCTGCCCTCTGCACAACCATCCTCACCGAGGTGATCAAAACGGTTATTCAGGTTAATACAGGACAAGGTCCTTCTCAGTTGGAGTCCAAGTTTGTCGTTCGACACTCTATCATAGCCATGTTTTGGTTCTAATCAGTCCTGGTCATCCTTAGCACTACCCTACCTAGTCTGTTGGGACACTCCTTCATCATTTATACCACCACCTGCTTGCAAAGACAGTGCATATGTTTCATGGCTAGAATTCACAGTGCCATCCTCACTAACCACACCACTTTCCACTAAGCCTCCAGGTTCCATCCCAGCAACCTGAGGAGCTCCCAGATCCCTCCTCAAGCGTTTGAAGATATCATCCACCTTCAAATTGTTTTCTATTCTCTTATCCAGTAACTTATACACCTTAGGTTGGTCCCTGGAGGAACCCTGTAATGATGGATCCATCATCCCTTCTCCAGATCCAACAACCAAAATGTTACTGCTACCTCCAGAGCCAGCATTCAACTCACTTCCACGCCTGCAAGTAGTCATGACATGACCGAGTTTTTTGCACGTAGAGCAATAATCAGACCACGATTTAAAAAAACAGGTTGTTTCCACTGGAATTCTTCCCCAACTGTAAGCCACACAAAATCAGCTGGCCTTCTAGACACATCCACTTCCACACATATTCGAGGAGCTACTAGATGACATACTGACCTGGTTCTACTATCCGAGCATAGATATCTTCCAACCAAGTTTCCTAACATGTGAAATATCGAAGGATTTTGAAATGGTAAAGGAAGTTCAGGTAGAGTAACCCATATTTACATTGTCAATATATCACGCTTCATATGAAAATTGAAGCACCACCTGAACAAAAAGAATCGGGAACCGTTGCATATTTGAGGATCACTGGACCACGCCTTGATCAAATCGTCCTCCGTTGCAAAACGAATCATGATATGTTTGTTTTCAAGTAATCCCAGGAGCCAAAAACATACATGTCGAAGACATCCACTGGAGGGCGTTGCTATTTGAACAGCGCAATCAGGGTTAGATTCAGAAGAGATGAAGCTTCATGGTACTCGGAGGAAGAGATTGTAAGATTAGGGAATCCTTCGAAAAGATCTGGCACTTTTGGGTTGAGCCGAATCTGGGGAAAGGGAGGAAGGAAATCGGGGTTGGAGATGGGGGAGAAGAATTGCAAAGTGTTAGCTGGAAGTGGAAAGGATCCCTCCCCCGCCAGGGGGGGATGGACCAGCATGACAGCCATTCAAGGTTCAGCGAACCTCAAAACCCGTCCCCGCAGCTTCACCACCTCTCAAAAAATTGTTCCTTAGAAACAACAGTAAAACTGAGAGTCAAATGCAATGCACAAGCGTTATTATTTATTACCATGCACGTGCACACGTAATGCACTTGCAATATTCTATTATCACATGCATTGGTACTACCGCTATTATCACCACCACTACTACTATTATTACTAAATATGTTATTATTACTATCATCACATGCAAATGTAGATGCTCATGCGTTATTATTTATTATTTATTACCATGCATGTGAATATTCAATGCACTTGTATTATTATTTTATTATTATTATTATTATTATTATCACAATTATTATCACAATTATTATTATTATCATTGTCATTATTATTATCATTATCACATGGAAATGCACATGCATGTGCGTTGTTGTTTATTATTTATTACCAGGCACATGCATGTGTGTTCTTATTTATTATTATTTATTTATTATTTACTACTATGCACGTGCACAAGAAATGCACTTGTGTAATTCTATTATTATTATTATTATTATTATTATTATTATTATTGATTGTATCATCAAATGAAAATTCACATGCACGTGCATTGTTATTTATTATTTATTACCATGCACGTGTAAGCATCATTATCATTATCATTACATGTAAATGCACATGCACGTGCGTTGTTATATATTATTTATTATCATGTACATGCAAATGCAATGCACTTGAGTTATTCTATTATCACTTGTGTTATTATTAGTTATTCTCATCCATGTTCACACACAATGCACGTGCATTATTCTATTATCACTTGTGTTATTATTTATTATTTATTATCATTCACATGCAAATGCACATTCATGTGGACTTGGTTATTATTTATTGTTTATTACCATGCACATGAACATTCACATGAACATGCAATTGGATGTGTGTTATTATTTATTATTTATTATCATTCACATGCACATGCACATACACATGTAATTCACATGCGTTATTATTTATAATTTATAATTTATTATCATTCACATTCAAATGCACGTGCATATGCACATGCATGTGTGTTATGATTTATTATTTAAACATGCTGATGCATATGCACATGCATGTTCGTTATTACTATTATTATTATTAGAGGTATTTTTAGGGTGTTCTAGCGATTTTTAGAATTTTTAGGTGTTATTAACATTTATTATGGTTTGTTATGGTTTTAGGGTTTTTAATGGTATATTACCATTTTTTAGGGTTTGGTTGTGGTTATTAGGATTTTATTAGGGTTTATTATAGTGTGTTAAGGTTTATTCTGGTTTATTATGTATTTATAGGGTTTTATGAGGATTGAGTTGGGTTTATTAGGGTATATTATGGTAAATTTGGGTATGTTTAGGATTTATTAGGGTTTTTTATGGTTCATTAGGGTTTATTAATTTCTTAGAGGGTATATTATGGTTTTTTAGTGTTTAGTAGTGTTTATTCGGGTTCATTAGCGCTTTTAAGCTATGTTAGGTTTTATTAGAATTTATTAGGGGTTTAATGGCTTTTTAATGGTATATTTGCATTTTTTAGGGTTTAGTGCGGTTTATTATGGTTTATTATGGTGCGTTAAGGTTTATTAGGGTTGAGTAGGTATTTTTAGAATTTTAATAGGTTTGAGTAGGTGTCATTAGGATTTTATTAGGTTTAATTTGGGTTGAGTAGTGTTCATTAGGATTTGTTTGGGATTTGTACGGTTTAGTATGGTTTGTTAGTGTTTTTATTTGGGTATATGAGTGTTTTTTAGTTTTTGTTAATATATATGAGGGGTTTTTATGACTATTAAGGTTTTATGAGCATGTTTTTAGTGTTTGTGAGCATTGTTTATGGTTTATTTGGGTTTCTAGGGCTTTTTAATGGTTTTTTTCCATGTTCTATTTATTGGGGTTTAGTTGGGTTTTATTTGGTTTTATTATGGTGTGTCAAGCTTTATTAGCGTTGAGAAGGTATATTTAGGGTTTTATTATGGTTTTATTAGGGTTTATTAGTTTTTATTAGGGTTTATTAGGGATTATTAGGGATTATTAGGGTTTATTATGTGTTTATTATTTTTTTTGTTTTATTAGGTTATATTAGTGTTTGTTAAGTCTTTTTAGATAATATAGTGTTTTTTATGGTTTGTGAGCATTTTGTTTTTGTTTGTGAGAGTTTTTAGGGTTTCATAGGATATATTAGAGTTTATTATGGTTTATTATGGTTTTTAGGGATTTTTAAGGTATAATAGTGTTTTTTGTCATTATTAGGTTATATTATTGTTTTTAGGTCTTTTTAGGTAATATAGAATGTTATTATATTTTGTGATGATTTTTTATTGTTTGTGAATGTTTTTAGGATTTATTCGGTTATATTAGATTTTATCAGTGTTTCTATGGATTTTTGAAGGTATACTAGCGTTTGTTTTTGTTATTAGGGTTTTGTAGGATTTTATTAGGGGTCATTATAGTGTGTTAAGGTTTTTTAGGGTTGAGTAGGGTTTATTTGGATTTATTTATGGTTTATTAGGGTTTTTCAGTTTTTTTGGGGTTTATTATGGTTTATTAGTGTCTATTATGGTTGGTTAGGGTTGTTTTGGTTTTCTTAACGTGATTTTAGGGTTTAATAGGTATTTTGGGGTTTTATTAGGGTAAAGTAGTGTCTCTTAGGGTTTATAGGGATTATATGACATTTTTAGGGATTATTAGAGTTTATTAGGGGTTTATTAGGGTTTAATTTTTTATATTATGGTATATTAGGTTTTAATATTTTTGAGGGGATTGAAGCATATTTAGGGCTTTTGTAGCATTTTTTAGTGTTTGTGTAGCGTTGTTTGAGTTTATGTAGAATTTTTAGTGTTTCTGTATCACTTTTAGTGTTTAGTTAGCAGTTTTAGGTTTTATGTAGCATTTTTAGGGTTTATGTAATGTTTTTAGGGTTTATGTAGCGTGTTTAGGGGTTAGGTTTTATGTTGTTTTTTTTAGGGTTTAGGTTGCATTTTTTAGGTATATGTAGCATTTTTAGGGGCGATGTAGCATTTACGTTCCATTTTTTAAGGTATATTTAATGTTTGTAGGGTTCATGTAGTGTTTTTAGGGTTTATGTTGTGTTTATAGGTTTTATGTAGCATTTATTAATGTTTATGTTGTGTTGTTTAGGGTTTATGTTACAGTTCTAGGGTTCATGTAGTCATTTTCGGATTTATGTAGCGTTTTTTGGGTTTATGTTGCGTTTTTGGGGTTTATGTTGTGTTTACGGGTTTATGTTGCATTTTTAGGGATTATGTAACATTTTTTGGGTTTATGTATCAATTTGTTTCCTTTTTGGGTTTTAATGGTTGATGATGGGTTGTAGTGGTTTTAGGGGTTTTAAGGGTATTTAACAGGTGATTGTGGTTTTTATGGTATTTGATGGGTTTGCAATGGTTTTTGGTGGGTTATAAGGGTTTATTTGTTTTTTCGGTATTGATAGGGGTTGTTAGGGTTTTTTAGTGTGTTTTAGGGTTTTTTTGGGTATTATAGCAGTTTTTAGGGTTTTTGTAATATTTTTTAGCATTTTTATGGTTCTTTAGGATTTTTTAGTTTTCATTAGAGTTTATAATGGTTCTTTAGGGAGTATTAAGGTTCTTTAGGGTTTATTCATGTTCTTTAGGATTTTCTACGGTTTATTAGCATTTTTTATTTAATATTAGGGTTTTATTGGGCTTTTGTAGGAATTAATAGATTTTTCTAGGGTTTATCAACCTTTTTAGGGTTATTTAGGATTTATTAGGGTTTCGTAGGGTTTCTTTTATTTATTAGGGATTATTAATGTGTATTTGGGTTTATTATGATTTTTTTGGGTTTATTATGAATTTTTTGGGTTTATTGCGGTGTATTAGGGGTTTTGTTATGGATTGTATTAGTTTGTTACGATTTATTTGGTGTTCTTATAATTTGTTACGATTTTATGGGGTTCTTAGGGTTTGTTACGATTTATTATGGGGTTATTAGGGTATGATCGGGTTTATTAGCGGGTTTTAGGGTTTTGTAGGCTACTATTTTGTGGGGTTTGTAGTGTTTTGTTGGGTTTGTTACAGTTTTTAGTGATTATTAGGATTTATTATGGTTCAATAGTGTTTTTTATTGTATATTAGGGGTTTTAGGGATTTTGTAGTGTTTATTAGAGTCTAATAGTTTTTAGGGTTTATTTAAGGTTATTATGATTTATTAGTGTTTATTAGGGTTTTAGGGTTTAATAGTGGGTTTCTGGTGTTATTTGGGTTTATTCGCGGTTCTTAGGGGTTATTAGTGGTTGTTAGGTTTTGTTAGGTTTTGGTAGGGTCTGTTAGGAAATGTGTTATACTATTGTCACACACGTTATTATTATCATTATTATCATTATCATTATTATGATTATCATTATTATAATTATCATTATTGTTATTACTATTATTACTATTATCACATGCTCTATTATTATTAATATTACTATTATAGTTATTATTATCATCACATGCGCTATGAGTTATTATTCATTATCATGCACTGGACATGAAATGCATGTGCGTTTTTCTATTATCACATGCATTGTTATTATTATTATTATTATTAATGTTATTATTATTATTATTATTATCTCATGCACATGCACATGCACATGCATGTGCATTATTATTTATTTTTTATAACCATGCATGTGCACATGCAATGCAGATGCGTTATTTTATTATCACATACGTTGTTATTCTTATTGTTATTATTATTATTGTGGTTGTGGTTGTTGTTGTTGTTGTGGTGGTGGTGGTTATTGTTATTATCATCACATGCATATGCACATGCAAATACATAAACACACACATTCAATGCACGTGAATTATTCTATTATCACATGTGTTGTTATTAACAATAATAATAATAATATTATTATTATCATCATCACCATCATCACATGAAAATGAAATGCACGCGCGTTTTTATTTATAACCATGCACGTGCACACGTAATGCCCATGCAATATTCTATTATCACATGCATTTGTAGTACTATTATTATCACTACTTCTACTGATGTTGTTTTTATTATTATCATCACATGCAAATGCAGATGCACGTGCGTTATTATTTATTATTTATTACCATGCATGTGCATATGCAATGCACTTGTATTATTTATTATTATTATTATTATTATTATCACAGTTATTATTATTATTATTATTATTATTATTTTTAAAATTATCATTATTATTATCATTATCACATGAAAATCCACAAGCATGTGCGTTGTTATTTATATTATATTACCATGCACGGGCATGCGTTATTATTATTATTATTACAATTAGTATTATTAATATTATTATCAAATGTAAATGCACATGCACATGCATGTGTGTTCCTATTTACTATTATTTATTTATTATTTACTACTATGCAGAGGCACATGCAAAGCACTTGCGTTATTCTATTATTATTACTATTATTATTACTACTTTTATTATTTGTATCATCAAATACAAATGCACATGCACGTGCGTTGTTATTTATTATTTATTACCATGCACATGCATGCGTCATTATCATTATCATTATCATTACTTGTAAATGCACATACACGTGAGTTATTATATACTATTTATTACCATGCACATGAAAATGCAATGCAATTGCGTTATTCTATTATCACATGTGTTATTATTAATTATTCTCATGCATGTTCACATGCAATGCACTTGCGTTATTCTATTATCACATGTGTTATTATTTATTATTTATTATCATTCACATTCAAATGCACATTCATGTGGACTTTGTTATTATTTATTGTTTATTACCATGCACATGCACCTGCACATGCACTTGGATGTGTGTTATTATTTTTTATTTTTTATCCTTCACATACGCATGCACATACACATGCAATTCACATGCGTTATTATTTATAATTTATTATTTATTATCATTCACATGCAAATGCGTATGCATATGCACATGCGCGTGCATTATGACTTATTATTTAAACCATGCACATGCATAGGCACATGAACGTGCGTTATTAATAATAATATTATTATAGGTATTTTTAGGGATTACTATCATTTTTAGGATTTTTAGGTGTTACGAACATTTATTATGGTTTGATTGAGTTTTAGGGGTTTTTAATGCTATATTAGCGGTTTGAAGGTTTGGTGGGGTTTTTAGGATTTTATTAGGATTTATTGTGGTGTGTCAAGGTTTATTAGGGTTTATTAGGGTTTTTAGGGTTTTATTAAGATTGAGTTGGATTTATTAGGGTATATTATGGTATATTATGTTATATATGTGTATGTTTAGGAAGTATTATGGTTTATTATGGTTCATTATGGTTTATTAATTTTTAAGAGGGTATATTGAGGTTTTTTAGTGTTTAGTAGTATTTATTTGGGTTTATTTGTGCTTTTAAACTATGGTAGGTTTTATTTGAATTTATTAGCGGTTTTAGGATTTTTAATGGTATATTTGCATTTTTAGGGTTTAGTGGGGTTTATTATGGTTTATTATGGTGTGTTAAGGTTTATTAGGGTTGAGTAGGTATTTTTAGGGTTTTATTAGGGTTGATTCGGTATCTTTAAGGTCTTATTAGGGTTTATTAGGGTTGAGTACGGTTTATTAGGGTTTGTTATGGAATTTTATGGTTTACTAGGGTTTGTTAGTGTTTTTATTAGGGTATATGAGTGTATTTTTGTTTTTGTTAATATATATGAGGGGTTGTTATGACTTTTTAGGTTTTATTAGCCTTTTTTAGTGTTTGTGAGCATTTTAATGGTTTATTAGATTAATTTGTATTTATTATGGTTTATTAGGGTTTCTATGTCTTTTTAATGGTTTTTTTCATTTTTTTTGTTTATTGGTGTTTAGTTGGGTTTTATTAGGTTTTTTATGGTGTGTCAAGGTTAATTAGGGTTGAGAAGGTATTTTTCGGGTTTTATTAGGGTTTTATTAGGGTTTATTAGTTTTAATTAGGGTTTATTAAGGATTTTTAGGGTTTATTAGGGTTTGTGAGGGGTTTATTAGTTTTTTTGTTTTATTAGGTTATATTAGTTTGTGTTAGGTCATTTTAGAAAATATAGCATTTTTTATTGTTTCTGAGCCTTTTGTTTTTGTTTGTGAGCGTTTTAGGGTTTCTTTGATTATATTAGAGTTTATTACGGTTTATTAGGGTTTCTA
The DNA here is from genome assembly GCA_963277665.1 of Viscum album. NCBI lineage: Eukaryota > Viridiplantae > Streptophyta > Magnoliopsida > Santalales > Viscaceae > Viscum > Viscum album. The sequence goes on along the minus strand of CAUJRU010000031.1, from coordinate 2,959,069 downwards.
GTGATTTTTATGGTATATTAGCATTTTTTGTCTTTATTAGGTTATATTAGTGTTTTTAGGTCTTTTTATGTAATATAGTGCGTTTTTATTGTTTGTGACCATTTTTCTATTTTTTGTGAGTGTTTTTAGGATTTATTAGTTTATATTAGAGTTTATCAGGGTTTCCAAGGATTTTTTACGGTATAGTAGCATTTTTTCTTTATTGGGTTTTTTAGGGTTTTATTAGGGGTTATTATGGTGTGTTAAGGTTTTTTATGGTTGAGTAGGGTTTATTTGGCTTTATTTATGGTTTATTAGGGATCTTTAGGGTTTGTTTGGGGTTTATTAGGGTTTATTGGTGTTTATTAGGGTCTATTAGGGTTGGTTAAGGTAGTTTAGGTTTTCTTAATGTATTTTTAGGGTTTATATAGTTTTATTATCATTTATTGGGGTTTATTAGTTATTTTTTGGGTTTATTATGGTTGAGTATTGTTTATTTTGATTTTAGGGATTATAAGGGGTTTTTTGGGATTAGTAGAGTTTATTAGGGATTAATTTTTTATATTATGGTATATTAGGGTTTAATATTTATGAGGGTTTTAAAGAATCTTTAGCGTTTTTGTAGCATTTTTTAGGGTTTGTGTAGCGTTGTTAGAGTTTATGTAGCATTTTTAGTGTTTATGTAGTGGTTTTGGGGTTTAGTTAGCGGTTTTAGATTTTATGTGTCATTTTTAGGGTTTACGTAATGTTTTTAGGGTTTATGTAGTGTGTTTAGGGTTAAGTTTTATGTAGCATTTTTAGGGTTTATGTTGTGTTTTCTGGGATTATGTAGCGTTTTTAGGGGTGATGTAGCCTTTATGTTTCATTATTTAGGGTTTATGTAATGTTTTTAGGGTTAATGGAGCATTTTTAGGGTTTATATAATATTTTTAGGTTTTATGTAGCCTTTTTAATGTTTATGTTACATTTTAGGGTTTATGTTGTGTTTTTTAGGGTTTATGTTATAGTTCTAGGGTTTATGTAGTGCTTTTAGGGTTTATGTAGCGTTTTTTGGGATCATGTTGCGTTTTTTGTTTTATGGTGCATTTTTTGGTTTATGTTGCGTTTTTAGTGATTTTGTTGCATTTTTTAGGGTTTATGTAACATTTTTAGGGTTTATGTATGTATTTGAAGCCTTTTTTAGGGTTTTAATGGTTGTTTATGGTTTGTAGCGTTTTCAGGGGTTTTAAGGGTTGTTAATGGGATCTTATGATTTTTATGGTATGTGATGGATTTTTAATGGTTTTTTGAGGTTTTGATGGGTTTATTTGCTTTTTGGGATTAATAGGGTTTGTTAGAGTTTTTTAGTGTGTTTTAGGGTTTGTTTGGTTATTGTAGCAGTTTGTAGGGTTTATATAATGTATTTTAATGTTTTTTGGGTTCATAAGGGTTTTTAGTGTTCTTTAGAGTTTAATATGGTTCTTTAGGGTTTGTTAGGGTTATTTAGGGTTTATTAGTGTTCTTTAGGATTTTTTACAGTTTATTAGCATTTTTTATTGTATATTAGGGTTTTATTGGGATTTTGTAGGAATTAATAAATTTTTCTAGGGTTTATCAAAAAATTTTGGGGTTATTTAGGATTTATTAGGGTTTATTTTATTTATTAGGTTTTAGTAATGTGTATTTGGGTTTATTATGATTTATTAGGGTTTATTATGCTTTGTTAGGGTTTATTGCAGTTTATTTGGAATTTGTTATTGTAACATCCCAAGTAAATGAAGAATAACACATATTTTCATATTTATTAATATTTTTGAATTAAATATTAATTTTACTTTAAAGGGGTTCCTATGTTCGATAGCATTCTCGATACACACCAACGGGTTTCTTTGAAATCTTACGTTGCATACTAATAATATAATATTATTATTTTTAATGGTAGTTAATTCCTAGCAGTTTTATTGGTGGGAATGAACAAATCTAATTACAATATGATTATACATGATTTTTAAATGTATTTAAATTTATCCAATAAAAATTTAGCGACTTAAAATATGAATGAATCTAATTTTAAGCAGAATTTACATTAAAAGGCCGATTTACCGCCTTTTATTGGGGAACCCTCTTTAAATCTAGTTTTGGTTACTTTAATACATTCTAATTGACCAAATAAAATCTTTATTTAGTATGGGGATATCAAAGTTTACATTGGGTAATTTTTTGGTATTTTTCTGATAAAGTTCATTTTTTAATGAATAGTGAAAAATATTGTATTTTAATTCAAAAGTTCCTTTTAATATAATTAATTGATATGGATAGATTATCTTTTTAATTGGGTTTAAAGTTTAATTGGAATATATTTTTACCATTTAATCCAATGTTGGTCATTGGAATTAATTTCACATTGAAATTGGACATAAACAAGTGTCAATCTTTTGATAGTTATTGTTTATTAAAACACACTATTTGTTTTAATAACGGGAATTAATTGTAAAATTAATTAACACCACTTATATGTTTTGAATATGGAAAAATAGACATCAATTTTTAATTCGGAATATCAAATAATTCTTAGGTTGAATTTTTGATATTTTTCTGAAAAAATTCAATTTTTGATGAATAGTGAAACCACTTAGTGGTAGTTAAAAAACTGAGTTTTTCATTTAAATAAAATTTTACCACTTCTGTGAATTGAATTTTGAAAATTCAATATAAATGTTTGTTATCAAGAGGTAAAATTTGTTTGAATAAGATGAAAACAATTTTTAGTGAATAGTAACTTTTGTCTTTTATTTACCACAGTTAAAGATAAATAGGGTAATTCAAGGTTAAAAGAATATTATAATAATTCAAAATTACCTTAACACTTTTCCTAACCTTATTTAATGAGTATTATCCGACCATGGGCATCCTTGGGTCAATTTTGGAACCTCATTGAGCTACTTGGGAGTGACAATGACAATTTAGATTAATTAAATTAAAGTAAAGGCAAAAATGACAAAAGCAAATATCCTTTAGTAAATTAATTTTTATAAGGGGTTATATGAATTATCTTTTCAACTATAAATATTAATTGGAAATATAAAAATATTTTATACATAATGATATTTTTTTATAATTTTTAAACATAAAATAATTTAAATTAATTATGACACAATAATGATGCAGTGTTTACCTCATTAATAAATCATTTAAATAAAAAAGATTATAATGATTAAAATATTATCCAAAACCTGTCCAATTCCTATTAGATGATTTTATATAGACCATGAGTCATCTTATCGTCAACTATAATGATTATTGGACCATTAAAAACCTAATATCATTATATAATAAAATAATGTTTCCACACTTTCCGAAAGAGCCCCTCCTCCCCCTTATAAAAGGAGACCATTTCTAACCAATTCCTCACACCTCTCAAGCCATTTGGATCATCCAAACTCTGCCCAATTAATCTCCATACATCTCTATCCTCCTCCTAGAAGCCTTACCTTAGGCAGAAGGCACTTCAAGAAGTCCTTTGGTTCAAACCAAATAGAGTTACCCAAATTAAAGGTAACAGTTTCTCTTAAATTGTTTTCTTTTATTTTACTTCTCCAACCCCTAAAATCTTTTTATTCCATTATTTTGTTACAACACCAGTATCTTAAATATACTAGGATGTTTTTATGAGAAGGATTATAACTACACTTACACAAACCTCCATCTAATGGATGAAGAACATAATGTTTTTGTGGATGGAAAACTAACACCACACGAAATAATGATTGTTCAATTACATCTTACCGCCTCTCATGGTGGCCATTATGATGGAACTGTATTTAAATATGATATATATTATGTTTATTATTCCCTTATGCTTATGTACCTCCCAATTAAATAACACCTTTATGGTTTCCATAGTGGTTAAATACGATAATCTCATTTGAGGAAGTGCGGACTACCACCCCCTCAAATTGATGTGATTCGTTAATGCCTTATGTGGGATGTATAAAGGATGGAGTTAATGATATTATACATGATAATATACTGGAATTATAATATACATATGTATCATTATGTTTTAATTCCATTAAAATAAGAAATAGAAATGGATGTAGCATTAATGCGTACATACGGCTTACCGTCTCTGTGAACGGTGCATTTCATCTCTTACCTCTAAATGATATGTACTATTATAAATACATGTATAAACTGGATATATATGATATCTAAATCATGAATATAATTCTGGATATAATGGACTATTGACCACATGGAAAACTTGTAAATATAATGTGTTCATTTTTTACTCAAGTGCCTAATATCGACAAAACCAAAGTTATTAACTTAAATGATTACATAATGTTTATAACATTAAAATAAGTGATATAAAAGGAATAATAAACTTTAAAAGGTTCTTAAGAAAGTAGAAATTTACTTTATCTTATTATTCAGGATATTAAATAACGATCAAGTCAAGTCGGACACAAGGTAAGGGACTTCGTCTCAATCTCCTTTCATTGAGTCATATTTTGTTTTAATACCCGACTTTCTTTTATACACTGTATAAACGCCCTTGAATTTTCAAAGGGAAACTTTTTCTATGAAGCATTTTACTAAAAAACAAAAAGGAATGTTTCTTTTAACATAAGCGGTGACAACGACCTTTTCACCGCTGTGAGTATTATTTGATCATTGGCTTCCTCAACAAGCCATAATGTTTTTAAAAGAAAACAAATACCATATACTCTTTTATTTATTTTGGTAATGAAAATGGATTTGATAATGGATTTGTTATGTCAATATATATAAGTGATATATTGTAATTGAAATGTGGAAATTTTTTATTTCCTCTATATTTGTTGTATGTGTTATGATTTTATATTGTTACTTTGACATTTTATGGGTGGTTATGTGATAAACCATATGACGGGTGGTGCCGTGAATACTAGGATGGGTGGTTACATTATAACCTCCAATTCATTTGGTATGGAAGTCAGACGTATGACTATTCCATTTAGTGATATGTGTGGAAGTCGATCGTATGGTTGTTCCATTTAAGTATGTTTATGTCCCAAGTTACTTTTATATGTTATGTGTTCTTTATATGGGTTTTATGATAATATTTTGGTTACAAAAGGGTAAGTAACGATCTTTTATTCACTGAAGAGTATTTACTTCTTCAAAAAGGTGAAAAGTATTACTTATGATAAAGTATTAATGGTTTAATTTTTGTTTTGAAAAACTAACAGTTTTCCTTCCTTGTGTATCCCTTACTGAGCTTTTTATGCTCATCCCAAGTTTTTGAAATGTTTTTCACAGGACATAATGTGAAATAGGGTCAAGGATGGGATCAAGGAAAAGTCATGTTGTCTTAAACATGGAACAAAACATGACTCTTTTTTTCAGGAGTTCATGTTTTGTAAAAAAAATGGAAACTGTGTAGAAGTGTCTACTTTGAATTCTTTTGAGATGTAATAGTTATGTCCTAATTCTCTAAAACTCTAAAACTGAAAAGATACTCAATGCTAATTATTCATTTAATTCAATATTATGTAATGTTTAAGGCCGGGTTCGTATAATTATGGTTTGTTTCAGTTTGTTACGATTTATCTGGGATTGTTTGGATTTGTTACGATTTATTTGGGGTGGTTAGGGTTTGTTACAATTTATTTTGTGGTTATTAGGGTTTTTTAGGGTTTTTTAGTGGGTTGTAGGGTTTTGTAGGCTATTATTTGGAGGATTTTGTAGCTTTTAGCCTGAGTTTTTAGGGTTTTTAGTTATTATTAGGTCTTATAATGGTTTAATAGTGTTTTTTATTTTATATTAGGGGTGTTAGGGATTTTGTAGCACTTATTGGGGTCTAATGGAGTTTGTTAGGGTTTATTACAGGTTATTTGGATTTATTAGTGTTTATTAGGGTTTAATAGTGGGTATTAGTGGTTGTTAGGGTTTATTAGTTGTTCTTAGGGGTTGTTAGTGGTTTTTAGGGTTTGTTAGGTTTTGTTAGGGTTTTTAGGGTTCATTACAGTTTGTTTGAGTTGTTGAGTTTTTTTGGGTTTTATGGGTGTGTTTGGATTTTTTATGCTTTGTTCGGGTTATTTTAGTGTTTTTAGCGTTTTGTTGCATTTTGTGGGTTTTGAAGAATTTTTCGTGTTTTTATAGAAATTGATAGGGTTTATGTAGTGTTGTTAGTGGCTTTAGTTGGGATACCCTAATTTTTTAAGATTCAAACAAGTATAACTTCTGATCTGGATGTCCGTTTGGCATGTACCACATATCATATCGAAAATTGTTTCATTTTCTTCAATTGGACTAGTTGTGGAGTTGAAACAGGCTTCAAGATTAGATGTTATGGTTGTTTTAACATTCTATGTATTTGAAAATACACATATATATGTATTTATTAGTAAATATATATGTGTCAGTGTGTGTATGTGCCTGTGGGTGTCTTTGTGTGTGTGTGTGTGTGATTGTGTGTGTGTGTTGTATATATGTATGTATTTATTTATTTATAAACACACATAAAAAAATATTTTATAAATTTATTTAAAACTAATCTTATAAATATATAATAATATAAAAATAAATATACGGATAAAAAACATATTAATATAAATATATATTAATATAAGAATGAATATATATATACTAATATATGAATAAATATATAAGTATTAATATAACTAAATATATTTATATTAATATGAATCCATATTAATATACGAATATATATAACTATGTATATAAATAAATAGTTATATCATTAAATAGAGAAAAAATGGATCAGTGGTAAAGGTGCAGGCACGCAACGAGGGAGGTCACGAGTTTGAGTTCGGGTAGAAGCAAGGAGGTGCCTATGTGTGGGGGATGCACGGGAAGGGAAGCGTGTGGGAGAGATTGAGGGGGGTCCACCTAGCACTGATAAAGGGGGGTCAAGCACTGTTAAAAGCTCCCCCCACGCATTATATAAATATTTTTTTATATTTTTTATATTTTTTATATTTTTTACTTTTATCAGTGCTTTTTAGAAGAGGTGATAAAAGTCCCATTTTATCAGCCCTAAAAAATAGCACTGATAAATGGGTATTTTATCAGTGCTTTTTTTTAGCGAGGATAAAAGAGGCCTTTACAGCGCTTTTCTATGCATTGATAAAAGGGACCCCCTATATCCTTGCCTCGATTAAAAGTGCTTTTTAGCGCTATTAATGCACCTTCCTAGCGCTAATAATGGTCGTTTTTTAGTTGTGTGCACTCGCATTGCATGTGCGTTATTCTATTATCACATGTGTATTATTTATTATTTATTATCATTCACATTCAAATGCACATTCATGTGGACTTGATTATTATTAATTGTTTATTACCATGCACTTGCACATGAACATGCTCATGCACTTGTATGTGCATTATTAGTTATTATTTATTATCATTCAAATGGACAAGCACATAAACATGCAATTCACATACATTATTATTTATTATTTATTATTTATTATCATTCACATGAAAATGTGCAGGCATATGCACATGCACGTGTGTTATTATTTATTATTTAAACCACGCACATGCATATGCACATGCACGTGCGTTATTACCATTATTATTATTAGAGGTATTTTTAGGGTTTACTAGCATTTTTTAGGATTTTTAAGTGATATTAACATTTATTATGGATTGTTAGAGTTTTAGGGTTTTTTAACGGTATATTAGCATTTTTTAGGGTTTGTTGGGGGTTATTAGGATTTTATTAGGGTTTATTATGGTGTGTCAAAGTTTATTAGGGTTTATTAGGTATTTTTAGGGTTTTATTAGGATTGAGTTGGGTTTATTAGGGTATATTATGCTATATTATGGTATATTTGGGTACGTTTAGGATTTGTTAGGGTTTATTATGGTTCATTAATGTTTATTAATTTTTAAGCGGGTATATTAGGGGTTTTTAGGGTTTAGTAGTGTTTATTAGGGTTTGTTGACGCTTTTATGCTTTTTTAGGTTTTATTAGCATTTATTAGGTGTTTTAGGGATTTTAATTTTATATTTGCATTTTTAGGGTGTAGTGGGGTTTATTATGGTTTAATATGGGGTGTTAAAGTTTATTAGGGTTGAATAGGTATTTTTATGGTTTTATTAAGGATTATTAGGTATCTTTAGGGTTTTATTAGGGTTTATTAGGGCTGAGTAGGGTTTATTAGGGTTTGTTATGCATTTTTAGTGTTTACTAGGGCTTGTTAATGTTTTTATTAGGGTATATGAGTTTTTTTAGTTTTTGTTAATATAAATGAGTAGTTGTTAGGACTTTTCATGTTTTATTAGCATGTTTTTAGTGTTTGTGAGCATTTTTTATGGTTTATTAGGTTTTATTATGGTTTATTAGATTTTCTAGGACTTTTTAACGGTTTGTTTGCGTTTTTTGTTTATTGGGGTTTAGTTGGGATTTAATAGGTTTCATTATGGTGTGAAAAGGTTTATTTGGGCTGAGAAGGTTTTTTTAGTGTTTTATGATGGTTTTATTAGGGTTTATTAGCTTTTATTAGTGTTTATTTTGGATTTTTAGGGTTTATTAGGGTTTGTTAGGGGTTTATTAGTTTTTTTTGTTTTATTAGGTTATATTAGTGTTTGTGAGTTTTTTTTGTTTATGAGTGTTTTTGGGTTTCTTAGGTTATATTAGAGTTTATTATGGTTTATTAGGGTTTCTAGGGAATTTTACTGTATAATAGTGTTTTTCATCTTTGTTAGGTTATATTAGTGTTTTAGGTCTTTTTTGGTAATATAGCGTGTTTTTATAGTTTTTGATCGTTTTTTATTGTTTGTGATCATTTTTAGTGTTTATTAGGTTATATTAGAGTTTATGAGTGTTTCTAGGGATTTTTAAGGTATACTAGCAATTTTTTCTTTATTACGGTTTTGTATGGTTTTATTTGGGGTTATTATGTCGTGTTAAGGTTTTTTAGGTTTGAGTAGAGTTTATTTGCCTTTATTTATGGTTTATTATGGCTTTTTAGTGATTTTTTGTGGCTTATTAGGGTTTATTAGTGTTTATTAGTGTCTATTCGGGTTGGTTAGGGTTGTTTAGGATTTCTTAACTTGTTTTAAGGTTTTATTAGGTTTTATTATCAGTTATTAGGGTTTATTAGGTATTTTGTGGATTTAATAGGGTTGAGTAGAGTATCTTAGGGTTTTTAGGGATTATAAATTGTTTTTAGGGATTATTAAAGTTTATTAGTGGTTTATTAGGGGTTTATTGGGGTTTAATTTTTAATATTACGGTATATTAGGGATTAATATTTTTTAGGGTTTTGAAGCATCTTTAGGGTTTTTGTAGCATATTTTAGGGTTTCTGTAGAGTTGTTAGTGTTTATGTAGCATTTCTAGTGTGTATGTAGCCATTTTAGGGTTTAGTTTGTGTTTTTAGGTTTTATGTATCATTTTTTGGTTTTATGTAACGTTTTTAGGGTTTATGTAGCGTGTTTAGGGTTTAGGTTTTATGTAGCACTTTTTAGGGTTTATGTTGTGCTTTCAGGGTTTATGTAGCATTTTTAGGGGTGATGTAGCGTCTATGTTGCAGTTTTAGGGTTTATGTAAAGTTTTTTGGATTCATGTAGTGTTTTTAGGGTTTATATTGTGTTTTTAGGGTTTTTGTAGCATTTGTTAATGTTTATGTTGCATTTTTTAGGTTGATGTTGTGTTTTTAGGGTTTATGTTACAGTTCAAGGGTTTATGTAGTGCATTTATGGTTTATGTAGCGTTTTTTGGATTTATGTTGTGTTTTTTGGTTTATGTTGCGTTTTTAGGATTTCTGTTGCATTTTTTAGGGTTTATATATCTATTTGAAGCATTTTTAGGGTTCTAATGGTTTTTTATGGTTTTTAGTGTTTTTAGGGCTTTTAAGGGTTGTTAATGAGTGTTTATGGTTTTTATGGTATTTGAAGACTTTTAATGGATTGGGGGGGGGTTGTATGTGTTTAATTTTTTTTTGGGATTGATAGGGGTTGTTAGGGTTTTTAGTGTGTTTTAGGGTTTGTTTGGGTATTGTAGCGGTTTTTAGGGTTTATATATTGTGTTTTAGTATTTTTTTGAATTCTTTAGGGTTTTTAGTGTTTTTTAGAGTTTAATATGGTTCTTTAGGGTTTATTAGGGTTCTTCAAGGTATATTAGTGTTCTTTAGGATTTTTTACAGTTTATTAGCATTTTTTATTTTATATTAGGGTTTTATTGGGATTTTGTAGGCATGAATAGCTATTTCTAGGGTTTATTAACCAATTTTAGTGTAATTTAGGATTTACTAGCGTTTATTAGGGTCTATTTTATTTATTAGGGTTTAGTAATGTGTATTTGGGATTATTACAATTTATTAGGGTTTATTATGATTTGTTAGGGTTTATTGGGATTTGTTATGGTTTGTTTCAGTTTGTTACGATTTATTTGGTGTTGTTAGGATTTTTTATGATTTATTTGGGGTTGTTAGGGTTTGTTACGATTTATTTTCGGATGATTAGGGTTTTCAGGGTTTATTAGTGGGTTGTAGGTTTTTGTAGGCTATTATTTAGAGATTTTTGTAGTGTTTTGTCATCTTTGATTAGGTTTTTAGTGATTATTAAGGTTAATTATGGTTTAATAGTGTTTTTATTGTGTATTAGAGTTTTTAGGGATTTTGTAGCGTATATTAGGGTCCAATAGAGTTTGTTAGGGTTTATTACAGGTTATTACAATTTATTAGTGTTTATAAGGGTTTTTAGGGTTTAATAGTGGATTATATGGGTTATTATAGTTTAGTAGTGGTTCTTAGGGGTTATTAGTGGTTTTTAGGGTTTGTGAGGTTTTTATAGGGTTTTAAGGTTTGTTACGTTTTGTTTGAGTTTTTGGGGTTTTATGCGTTTTTTGGGTTTTATGGGTGTGTTTGGATTTTTTATGCTTTGTTAGGGTTATTTTAGATTTTTTTGGGTTTTCTGGAATTTTGTGGGTTTTGAAGCATTTTTCATGTTTTAGTAGCAATTGATAGGGTTTATGTAGCATTGTTAGTGGCATTAGTGGTTCTTTAGGGTTCTTTAAGGTTTTTAAGGTTCTTTAGGGTTCTTTAGGGTGTATTTGGGTTTCTTTTGAGGTTTTTAGGGTTTTCTAGGGGGGTTTTTAGGATTTTTAATGGTTTCATAGGATTCGGTAGGGTTTTGTTGGGCATTTTTAAGCATTTTAGGGTTTTTAGAGTTTTTAGGGGTTTTAAGGTTTTTATGATTTTTTGGGGATTTTTTGAGATTTTTTAGGGTTTTTTAGGTTGTTTTTGGGTTTTCTCGGGTTTTTCATATTTTTAGTTTTTTTTGGGGTTTTTTTGGATTTTTTTGGATTTTTAGGGTTTTTAGGGGTTTTAGGGGTTTTTTTGGGTTTTTTTGGTTTTTTTGGGTTTTTATGGTTTTTTAGGGTTTTGGCAGGTTTTGCTGGGTTTTCTAGGTTTTTTTGTGAATATTAGAATTTTGAATGGTTTAATTGTGTTTTTGTTGTATATTTGGGTTTTTAGGTATTTTGGAGCTTTTGTTGGTGTCTAATAGGGTTTTTAGGGTTTATTACGATTTATTAGTGGTTATTAGGGTTTAGTTGTGGGATTTAGTGCTTATTAGGGTTTATTATGGTTTATTATTGGTCTGTAGGGTTTGTTAGGATTTATTAGTTCTTATTAGAGTGATTTAGGGTGTCTAGGGGATTGTTAGGGTTTCTAAGGGTGTGTTAGGGTTTCTAAGGGTGGGTTAGCATTTTTATGGGCGGGTTAAGGTGTCTAAGGGTGTGTTATGGTTTATAAGGGTTTCAAAGGGTATGTTAGGGTTTCTATGAGTGTGTTGGGTTTCTAAGGGTGTGCTAGGGTTTCTAAGGGCGTGTTAGGGTTTCTATGGGTGTGTTAGGGTTTCTAAGGGTGTGTTAGTGTTTCTTAGGTTTTCTTAGGGTTTTAGGATTTTTAGTGTTATGTTAGGGTTTCTTATGGTTTCATAGGTATTTTTAGGGTTTCTTCGGGGTTTTTGTGTTTATTAGGGTTTCTTAGTGCTTCTTGGGGTTTGTTAGAGCTTGTTAGGGTTTGTTAGGGTTTTGGGGTTTGTTAAATTTTTTAGGGTTTTTTGGGGTTTGTTAGGGTTTGTTAGGGTTTGATATGGTTTGATAGGGTTTGTTAGGGTTTTGTATGATTTTTAATGGTTTTTAGTGTTTATGGGGTTATTCATGGTTTTTAGGGCTATTTAGTTGTTCACGGTTGTCACATATGTGTAGAGCTAGTCACAAGATTCAATTTGAAATGTGGTAGAGGTGAAACCGACACCCAGAGTATAAGTTATGGTCATTTGGAGAACTTAATGACCTTTTGGGTCTTTATGAAATTGATAAGGTGTTCCTATTGGTCATAGATGTGAAGATCTAGTCGAAAGTTTCGATTTGATATATGTTAGAGGCAATACGGACTCTCGGAGTAGAAGTTATGGTCTTTTGGATTGTTTAAGTACCTTTTTGGGCCTTAAAGGATGTGAGAAGGTGCTTCATTGGTTATATGAGTGTAAGGATTTTCTCATGCTTCGATTTGATATGTGGTAGAGGCAAAACGGACACCCATAGAAGAAGTTATTACAAAACAGACACCAGAAGCCAATCTTTTGACCATCTAAAGGGATTTTGGGACTTTTGGGGGGTTGAAGAATGCAAGAAAGGGTTACAGTGGTTACCAAAGTGTGTATCTTTTCACAATCTTAGATTTGATATGTGGTAGAGCTAAAATGAACACACGTATCAGAAGTTATTGTCGTTTTAAATTTAGCAACCCTCCTAGCGCCTAAAAATCTAAGAAACACGGAACTCACTAAAATAGGAATAACTTCTCCTTCAGGTGTCTATTTGAGCACTGTGACTAGTAAAATCGAAGCTCGTGAGATGATTTTGGACCAAGTCTAATCAAAACTATGAGAAGATCAAAGAAAAGGAAGATATATTAGTTATACCACTCAAAAAATGTCCAACTTTAAATGGCTATAACTTTCAATCCGGTTGTCCGTTTGAGCTCTACCAAATATAAAATAAAAGGAAGCGAAGTGATCTATGCATAAGGATAACTTGAACAAATTTGAAGTCATGTTTGGGACCCTAAAATCCCTAAAATCCATCATAAGGCCTCCAAAACTCCATTTTTGCGTCTGGATCCCTACCAATTTTTTTTAAATGGTCATAACTTCTGATCTGTGTGTTTGTTCGGCCTCCGGTACCTGTTTTTAACATAGTTCGTTCCATGATATTTATTTTGACTATTCCTAGAGCGGAAATGGACACCTGAAGAAGGAGTTATTCCTTTTTTAATGACTCTGCGATTTGTTAGGTTTTTCGAGACCCCATTTCTAGAACTTTTGTCTCGTCTGCTATTTTTTCATACAACTATAACTTATTATTATTATTATTATTATTATTATTATTATTATTATTATTATTATTATCATAATCATCTCATGCAAATGCACATGAACATGCAAGTGCATTATTATTATATTTTTATTACCATTCACGTGCACATTCAATGCACACACGTTATTTTATTATCACATGCGTTGTAATTATTATTGTTATTATTATTATTATTTTGGTTGTTGTTGTTGTTTTTGTTGTAATTGTTATTATCATCACATGAAAATGCTCATCCAAATGAACATAAAAGAGCATTCAATGAAAGTGCATTGATCTATTATCACATGCGTTATTATTATTATTATTATTATTATTATTATTACTATTATCATCATCATCATCATCACATGCAAATGCAATGCACGTGAGTTATTATTTATTACCATACACATGCCCATGGAATGCACATGAAATATTCTATTATCATATGCATTAGTACTACTACTATTATCACCACTACTACTTCTATTATTACTACTGCTGTTATTATTACTATAATTACATGCAAATGTAGATGCATGTGTGCTATTGGTTATTATTTATTACCATGTATGTGCATATGAAATGCACTTGTATTATTCTTTTATTATCATTATTATTATTATTATTATTATCATTATTATTATGATAATCACATGAAAATGAACACGCATGTGCATCGTTATTTATTATTTATTACCATGCACGTGCATGCGTTGTTATTATTATTATAATTAGAACTATTAATATTATCCCCAAATGTAAATGCACATGCACATGCATGTGCGTTCTTATTTATTATTATTTATTTATTATTTACTACTATGCACATGCACATGAAATGAACTTGTGTTATTCTATTATTATTCTTATTATTATTATTATTATTATTATTATTATTATTATTATTATTCCTGGTGTTGTGGTTTGTATCATCAAATAGAAATGCACATGCACGTGGGTTGTTATTTATTATTTATTACCTTGCACGTGCATGGGCAATTATCATTATCATTACATGTAAATGCACATGCGTGTGCGTTATTATATATTATTTATTATCATGCACATGCAAATGCAATGCACATGCGTTATTCTATTATCACATGTGTTATTATTTATTATTTATTATCATTCACATTCAAATGCACATTTATGTGGACTTGATTATTATTTATTGTTTATTACCATGCACATGCACATGCACATGCACATGTATGTGCGTAATTATTTATTATTTATTTTCATTCACATACAAATACCCATGCAATTCACATGCATTATTATTTATAATTTATAATTTATTATCATTCACATGCAAATGCGCAGGCATATGCACATGCACGTGCATTATGATTTATTATTTAAACCATGCACATGCATCTACACATGCACGTGCGTTATTACTATTAATATTATTAGAGGTATTTTTAGAGTTTACTATCATTTTATAGGATTTTTAGGTGTTATAAACATTTATTTTTGTTTGTTAGGGTTTTAGGGTTTTTTAATGGTATATTAGCGTTTTCAGGGTTTTGTGGGGGTTATTAGGATTTTATTAGGGTTTATTATGGTCTGTCAATGTTTATTAGAGTTTATTAGGTATTTGTAGGGTTTTATTAGGATTGAGTTGGGTTTATTAGAGTATATTATGGTATATTTGGGTATGGTTAGGATTTATTAGGGTTTATTATGGTTCATTATGATTTATTAATTTTTAAGAGGGTATATTAGGGTTTATTAGTGTTTAGTAATGTTTATTCGGGTTTATTAGCACTTTTAAGCTTTGTTTGGTTTTATTAGCATTTATTTTGGGTTTAGGGATTTTTAATGGTATATTTGCATATTTAGGGTTTAATGGTGTTTATTATGGTTCATTACGGTGTGTTAAGGTTTATTAGGGTTGAGTAGGTATTTTAAGGGTTTTATTAGGGTTGAGTCAGTATCTTTATGGTATTATTAGGGTTTATTAGGGTTGAGTACAGTTTATTAGGGTTTTTTAGGGATTTTTAGGGTTTACTAGGGTTTATTAGTGTTTTTATTAGGGTATATGAGTGTTTTTTAGTTTTTGTTAATCTATATGAGGGGTTGTTTAGACTTTTTAGATTTTAGTAGTGTGTTTTTAGTGTTTGTGAGTATTTTTAATGGTTTATTAGCTTTTATTTGAATTTATTATGGTTTATTATGGTTTCTAGGGCTTTTTAATGGTTTGTTTGCGTTTTTTTTGTTTATTGGGGTTTAGTTGGGTTTTATAATGTTTTGTTATGGGGTGTCAAGGTTAATTAGGGTTGTGAAGGTATTTTTAGGGGTTTTTATGGTCTTATTAGGGTTTATTAGTTTTTTTGGGGTTTATTAGGGATTTGTAGGGTTTATTAGGGTTTGATAGGGGTTTGTTAGTTTTTTTGTTTTATTAGGTTATATTAGTGATTATTAGGACTTTTTAGATAATATAGCATGTTTTTATTGTTTTTGAGTGTTTTGTTTTTGTTTGTGATTGTTTCTAGGGTTTATTATGTTATATTAAAGTTTATTATGGTTTATTAAGCTTTCTAGGGATTTTTAAGTTATATTTTCATTTTTTTCATTATTAGGTTATATTGGTGTTTTTAGGTCTTTTTAGGTAATATAGCGTGTTTTTATTGTTTATGGTCGTTTTTTATTGTTTGTGAGCATTTTTAGGGTTTATTAGGTTATATTAGTGTGTATTAGGTTTTATAAAGATTTTTTAAGAAATAATAGCATTTCTTTCTTTATTAGGGTTTTGTAGGGTTTTATTAGGGGTTATTATGGCATGTTAACGATTTTCAGTGTCGAGTAGGGTTTATTTAGAATTAATTATTGTTTATTAGGGATTTTTAGGGTTTTGGGGTTTATTAGAGTTTATTAGTGTTTATTAGTGTCTATTAGGGTTGGTTAGGGTTGTTTAGGTTTTCTTAACTTGTTTTTAGGGATTATTAGGTTTTATTACCATTTATTATGGTTTATTAGGTATTTTGGGGTTTTATTAGAGTTTAGTAGAGTTTCTTAGTGTTTTTAGGGATTATAAGGTGTTTTTAGGGTTTATTAGAGTTTATTAGCAGTTTATTAGGGTTTAATTTTTTATATTATGGTGTATTAGGGTTTAATATTTTTGAGGGCTTTAAAGCATCTTTAGGGTTCTTGTAGCATTTTTTTTGGGTTTGTGTAGCATTGTAAGAGTTTATGTATCATTTTATTGTATATCTACTGTTTTTAGGTTTTAGTTTGATGTTTTAGATTTTATGTATCATTTTTAGGGTTTATTTAATGTATTTAGGATTTATGGAGCGTGTTTAGGGTTTAGGATTTATGTAGCATTTTTTAGGGTTTATGTTGCATTTTCTAGGTTTATGTATCATTTTTAGGGGTGATGTAGCATTTATGTTGCATTGTTTTGGGGTTATGTAATGTTTTTAGGGTTCATGTAGTGTTTCTAGGGTTTATATTGTGTTTTAAGGTTTTATGTAGCGTTCGTTAATGTTTATGTCACGTTTTTAGGGTTTATGTTTTGTTTTTAGGGTTTATGTTAAAGTTCTAGGGTTTATGTAGTTCTTTTTGGGTTTATGTAGCGTTTTTTGGGTTTATGTATCTATTTGTTGCCTTTTTTAGGGTTTTAATGTTTGTGTATGGTTTGTAGTGGTTTTTAGGGTGTTTAAGGGTTGTTAACGGGTGTATATGGTTTTTATGGTATTTGAGGGGTTTTCAATGGGTTTCTGGTGGTTTCTAAGGGTTTATTTGTTTTTTCGAGATTAATAGGGGTGGTTAGGGTTTTATAGTGTGTTTTAGGGTTTTTTTGGGTATTGTAGCAGTTTTTAGGGTTTCTGTAATGTGTTTTTGCTTTTTCTGGGTTCTCTAGGATTTTTTAGTGTTCTTTATAGTTTATTATGGTTATTTAGGGTTTATTAAGGTTCTTTAGGGTTTTTTAGTGTTCTTTAGGTTTTGTTATGGTTTATTAGCATTTTTATTTTATATTTGGGTTTTATTGTGCTTTTATAGGCATTAATAGATTTTTTATGCTTTATCAACCTTTTTTGGGCTTATTTAGGATTTATTAGGGTCTCTTAGGGTTTATTTAGTTTATTAGGTTTTATTAACGTGTATTTGGGTTTAATACGATTTATTAGGGTTTTTTATAATTTTTTGGGGTTTATTGCGGTTTATTAGGGGTTTGTTATGTTTTTTTTGGTTTGTTACAATTTTTTTGGTGTTGTTAGGATTTGTTATGATTTATTTAGGGTTGTTAGGGTTTGTTAAGATTTATTATGGGGTTATTAGGTTTTATTAGCGGGTTGTAGGGCTGTGTAGGCTATTATTTGGTGGGTTTCGTAGTGTTTTTTCGGGTTTGTTATTGTTTTTAGTGATTATTAGGATTTATTATGGTTCAATAGTGTTATTTATTGTATTTAGGGGTTTTAGGGCTTTTGTAGAGTTTATTAGAGTCTAATAGGGTTTTTAGGGTTTATTAAAAGTTATTATGATTTATTAGTGTTTATTAGTGTTTTAAGTTTTAATAGTGGGTTTCATGTGTTATTTGGATTTATTAGTGGTTCTTAGGGGTTATTAGTTGTTGTTAGGGTTTGTAAGGTTTTCTTAGGGTTTGTTAGGACGTGTGTTATTCTATTGTCACACACGTTATTATTATCATTATTTTCATTATCATTATTATAATTATCATTATTGTTATTACTATTATTATTATTATTATTATCGTCACATGAAAATGTAGATGCACATGCTTTATTTTTTATTTTTTATTATATATTATTTATTTCCATGCGCGTGCATATGTTGTTGTTATTATTATTATTATTACTATTATTATTGTTATTATTATCATCACATGCAAACGCAAATGCACGTCCATTATTATTTATTACCATGAACGCGCACACACAATGTACTAACATTATTCAATTATCACATGAATTTTGATTATTATTATTACAAATATTGTTATTATTGTTATTATTGTTATTATCATAAAATGCAAATGAAAATGAACGTGCGTTATTATTTATTACCATACATGTGCACATTCAATACATGTGCGCAATTCCATTATCACATGATCTATTATTATTAATATTACTATTATTGTTATTAATATCATCACGTGTGCTATGAGTTATTATTTATTATCATGCACTGCACATGCAATGCAGCTGCATTATTCTATTATCACATGCATTGTTGTTATTATTATTATTATTATTAATGTTATTATTATTATTATTATCATCTCTTCCACATGAACATGCACATGTACTTCCGTTATTATTTATTTATTACTAACATCCACGTGCACATGAAATGCACACACATTATTTTATTATCACATACGTTCTTATTCATATTGTTATTATTATTGTTATTGTTGTTGTTGTTGTTGTTATTGTTTTTGTTGTTATCATCACATGCAAATGAACATGAAAATGCACATACAAATACATAAACACACACTTTCAATGAACGTGCATTATTCTATTATCACATGCGTTGTTATTATTAAAAATAATAATAATAATAATAATAATATTATTATTATTATCATCGCCATCATCATCACCTGCAAATGCAATGCAGGCGCGTTATTATTTATTACCCAGCACGTGAACACGTAATGCACATGCAATATTCTATTATCAATGCATTGGTACTACTATTATTATCACTAATACTACTGCTGTTGTTTTTATTATTATCATCACATGAAAATGCAGATGCACGTGTGTGCCAATGAGACCGTACCCAAGTGGTAAGGGCTGCTTCTTGGCATCCAAGAGACTAGAGTTCAAAACCGGGTGGAGGCGAATTTCCGGGGGTACTGTAGTAGTACTGTAGCAGTTACTGCTTGGCACTATAGAAGTTAATGTAGCAGTTACTATTCGGTACTATAGCAGCTGGAACTATTCACCCTATTTGGGCCTTCGGGCCACCGGTTTGGGCCTTCGGGTCTTCAGGGCCTTCGGGTCATCAAAGGCCTTCAGGATAAAGGGCCTTCGGGTCACGTAGACCAAGAAGTAGCCCAGTTCACATAGAACATGCCCCAGAAGAGGATCAGAGTAACAGGAGTAGCAGCCACCAGATGCAAAGCTAACTGGATTGGAAGAATGAGAGGTGATGTCAGCCGCCATCGGAACCAGGCACCATGCAACTTTGTACGGGGAAATGCTAGCTGATCAGCAATGCAAGGTTGGGAGCTAGGTGATCAATGACGCAGAAAGCTGGGGAGAGGCAGTTCAAGTGGGTTGGGCCTACAGGTCATGTATTGGGCATGATATGCCTCTAGGCCATCGAGTCATGTATTGCGGGTGTGTCGGGCCTTGTGCCTTGGGCCTACGGGTCATGTACGGGTTCCCCTTCGACCCTTAAAAGGGGGATTATCCATAATAAAATAAAAAAAGAAGGCCTTCGGTCCATTCGGGCAGATGCATGTGCGTTATTATTTATTATTTATTACCATGAATGTGCATATTCAATGAAGTTGTATTATTATTTTATTATTATTATTTTTATTATTATTATCACAGTTATTATTATTATTATTATTATCATTATCATTATTATTATCATTATCACATGAAAATCCACATGCATGTGCATTGTTATTTATTTTTTATTACCATGCACGTGCATGCGTTATTATTATTATTATTACAATTAGTATTTTTAATATTATTATCAAATGTAAATGCACATGCACATGCATGTGCGTTCTTATTTACTATTATTTATTTATTATTTCCTACTATGCACGTGCACATGCAATGCACTTGCATTATTCTATTATCATTATTATTATTATTATTATTATTATTTGTATCATCAAATACAAATGCATATGCACGTGTGTTGTTATTTATTATTTATTACCATGCACATGCATGCGTCATTATCATTATCATTACATGTAAATGCACATACACGTGCATTATTATATACTATTTATTACCATGCACATGAAAATGCAATGCACTTGCGTTATTCTATTATCACATGTGTTATTATTATTTATTCTCAGGCATGTGCACACGCAATGCACTTGCGTTATTCTATTATCACATGTGTTGTTATTTATTATTTTTTACCATTCACATGAAAATGCACATTCATGTGGAATTCGTTATTATTTATTGTTTATTACCATGCACATGCACATGCACATGCACATGCACATGCACATGCACATGCACATGCACATGGATGTGCATTATTATTTATTTCTTATTATCATTCACATGCACATGAACATACATATGAAATTCACATGCGTTATTATTTATAATTTATTATTTATTATCATTCACATGCAAATGTTCATGCATATACACATGCACGTGCGTTATGATTTATTTTTTTAACCATGCACATGAATATGCACATGCACATGCGTTATTAATACAATTTTTATTAGAGTTATTTTTAGGGATTACTATCATTTTTTAGGATTTTTAGGTGTTATGAACATTTATTATGGTTTGATAGGGTTTTAGGGTTTTTAATGGTATTTTATTGTTTTTAGGGTTTGGTGGGGTTATTTGGATTTTATTAGGATTTATTGTCATGTGTCAAGGTTTATTAGGATTTATTAGGTATTTTTAGGGGTTTATTAGGATTAAGATGGGTTTATTAGGGTATATTATGGTATATTATGGTATATTTGGGTATGTTTAGGATTTATTAGGGTTTATTGGGGTTCATCATGGTTTATTAAATTTTAAGAGGGTATAATGGGGTTTTTTAGTGTTTAGTAGTGTTTATTCAGCTTTATTAGTGCTTTTAAACTTTGTTAGGTTTTATTAGCATTTATTAGGGGTTTTAGGACTTTTTAATGGTATATTTGCATTTTTTTGGGTTTAGTGGGGTTTATTATGGTTTATTATGTTGTGTAATGGTTTACTAGGGTTGAGTAGGATTTTTTAGGGTTTTATTAGGGTTTAGTCGGTATCTTTAAGGTTTTATCAAGGTTTATTAGGGTTGAGTATGGTTTATTAGGGTTTGTTAGGAATTTTTAGGGTTTACTATGGGTTGATAGTGTTTTTATTAGGGTATATGAGTGATTTTTAGTTTTTGTTAATATATATGAGGGGTCGTTATAATTTTTTTGGTTTTATCAGCATGTTTTTAGTGTTTGTGAGCATTTTTAAGGGTTTATTAGATTTTATTTGAATTTATTATAGTTTTTTAGCGTTTCTAGGGATTTTAATGGTTTGTTTGTGTTCTTTTGTTAATTGAGGTTCAGTTGGGTTTTATTATGTTTTGTTATGGCATGTCAAGGTTTATTAGGGCTGAGAAGGTATTTTTAGGGTTTTATTAGGGTTTATTAGTTTTTATTAGGGTTTATTAAGGATTTTTAGGGTTTATTAGGGTTTGTTATGGGTTTATTAGATTTTTTGTTTTATTAGGATATATTAGTGTTTGTTAGGTCTTTTTAGATAATATAGTGTTTTTCTAGTGTTTGTGAGCATTTTGTTTTTGTTTCTGATCATTTTAGGGTTTCTTTGATTATATTAGAGTTTATTATGGTTTATTAGGGTTTCTAGGGATTTATATGGTATATTCACATTTTTTGTCTTTATTAGGTTATATTAGTGTTTTTAGGTCTTTTTAGGTAATATAGCGCATTTTTATTGTTTGTGATCGTTTTTCTATTGTTTGTGAGCGTTTTTAGGGTTTATTAGGTTATATTATAGTTTATCAGGGTTTCTAGGGATTTTTTAAGGTATACTAGCATTTTTTAATTTATTATGGTTTTGTAGGGTTTTATTAGGGGTTATTATGGTGTGTTAAGGTTTGTTAGGGTTGAGTAGGGTTTATTTGGATTTATTTATGGTTTATTAAGGATTTTTATTGTATTTTGGGGTTTATTAGGGTTTTTTAGTGTTTATTAGTGTCTATTAGGGTTGGTTAGGGTAGTTTAGGTTTTGTTAACCTCTTTTTCAGGTTTATTCATTTTATTATCATTTTTTAGGATTTATTAGGGTTGAGTAGAGTTTCTTAGGATTTTAGGGATTATCAGGTGTTTTTTATGAATTTTTAGAGATTATTAGGGGTATATTAGGGTTTAATTTTTTGTATTACGATATATTAGGGATTAATATTTTTGAGGGTTTTAAAACGTTTTTAGTGTTTTTGTAGCATTTTTTAGGGTTTATGTAGCGTTTTTAGAGTTTTTGTACCATTTTTAGTGTTTATGTAGTGTTTTAGGGTATAGTTAGTGGTTTTAGTTTTTATGTATCATTTTCAGGGTTAATGTAACGTTTTTACGATTTATGTAGCGTGTTTAAGGTTTTGGTTTTCTGTAGCATTTTTTAGGGTTTATGTTTTGTTTTATGTGATTATGTAGCATTTTAGGGGTTATGTAGTGTTTATGTTGCATTTTTAGGGTTTATCTAATGTTTTTAGAGTTCATGGAATGTTTTTAGTGTTTATATCATGTTTTTAGGTTTTATGTAGTGTTTTTTAATGTTTATGATGTGTTTTTTAGGGTTTATGTTGTGTTTTTAGGGTTTATGTTATAGTTCTAGGGTTTATGTTGTGCTATTAGGTTTTATGTAGTGTTTTTTTGGGTTTATGTTGTGTTTTTTGGTTTATGTTGCGTTTTTAGGATTTTTTGTTGCATTTTTTAGCTTTATGTGACTTTTTTAGGGATTATGTATCTATTTGAAGCCTTTTTTATGGTGTTAATGGTTGTTCATTGTTTGTAGTGTTTTTCAAGGTTTTTAAGGGTTGTTAACGAGTGTTTATGGTTTCTTATAGTATTTTATGGCTTTTTAATGATTTTTTTGGGGTTTTATGGGTTTATTTGTTTTTTTGGATTGATAGGGGTTGTTAGGGTTTTTAGTGTGTTTTAGGGTTTTTTTGGGTATTGTAGCGGTTTTATGGTTTATATAATGTGTTTTATTGTTTTTTTTTTTGGTTCTTTAGGGTTTGTAGTGTTCCTTAGAGTTTAATATGGTTCTTTAGGGTCTATTAGGGTTCTTTATGGTTTATTAGTGTTCTTTAGTATTTGTTACAGTTTATTAGCATTTTTTATTGTATATTAGGTTTTTATTGGGCTTTTGTAGGCATTAATAGCTTTTTCTAGGGTTTATCAACCATTTTTAGGGTTATTTAGGATTTATTAGGGTTTATTATGTTTTATTTTATTTATTAGGGTTTATTAACGTGTATTTGGGTTTATTACGATTTACTAGGGTTTATTATGCTTTGTTAGGGTTTATTGCAATTTATTTGGTGTTTGTTATGATTTTTTCAGTTTGTTATGATTTATTTGGAATTGTTTGGATTTGTTTCGATTTATTTGGGGTTTTTATGGTTTTTTTACGATTTCTTTTGGGGTTATTTGGGGTTTTTAGGGTCTATTAGTCTGTTGTAGGGTTTTGTAGGCTATTATTTGGAGGTTTTTATAGCATTTAGTTGGGTTTGTTAAGGTTTTTAGTGATTATTATGGTTTATTATGGTTTAATAGTGTTTTCTATTGTATATTAGGGTTTTTAGGGATTTTTTAACATTTATTAGGGTCTAATAGAGTTTGTTAGGGGTTATTATAGGTTATTATGATTTATTAGTGTTTATTACAGTTATTTGGGTTTAATAGTGGGTATTAGGGGTTATTAGGGTTTATTAGTGGTTCTTAGGGGTTATTAGTTGTTGTTAGGCTTTGTTAGGTTTTGTTAGGGTTTTTAGGGTTCGTTACGGTTTGTTTGACTTGTTTGGGGTTTTATGAGTTTTTTTGGGTTTTATGGGTGTGTTTTGATTTTTTATGCTTTGTTAGGGTTATTTTAGCATTTTTTGGGGTTTTGTTGCATTTTGTGGGTTTTGAATCATTTTTCGGGTTTTTGTAGCAATTGATAGGATTTGTGTAGTGTTTTTAGTGGCTTTAGTCAGGATACCCTGGTTTGTTAACATTCAAAGAAGTAAAACTTCTGATCCGGATGTCCGTTATGCCTGTACCACATATCATATCGAATATTGTTTCATTTTCTTTGATTGGACTAGTTTTTGAGTTGAAATGGGCTTCTAAATTAGAAGGTATGGTCGTTTTAACATTCTATGGATTTTCAAATACACATATATATGTATTTCTTCGTAAATATATATGTACCTGTGTGTCTGTGTGTGTCTGTGTGTGTGTGTGTGTTGTATATGTGTATGTATTTATTTATTTATAAACAGACATAAAAAACATATTTTCTAAATGTATTAAAACTAATCTTATAAATATATATTGATATAAAAATAAATATACGAATAAAAACATATTAATATAAATATATATTAATATAAGAATGAATATATATACACTAATATATGAATAAATATATATGTATTAATATAACTAAATATATATATATATTAATATGAATCTATATTAATATATGAATAAATATAAATATATATGTAAATAAATAGATATATCATTAAATAGAGAACAAAACGAAATGGGTTAGTGGTAAATATGCATGAACGCAAAGGGAGAGGTCACAAGTTCGAGTTTAGGTGGAAGCAAGGAGGTGCGCGTTTGTGGGGAATGCGCGGAAAGGGAAGCATGTGGGAGAGATTGAGGGGGGGGGGTCCACCTAGCACTGATAAAGGGGGCGTCAAGCACTGTTAAATTCTCCCCCCTTCATTATATAAATATTTTTTATATTTTTTAGTTTTATTAGCGCTAAAAAATAGCGCTGATAAAGGGGTCTTTTATCAGCTCTTTTTTTAGCGATGATAAAAGGGGCCTTTATCAGCGCTTTTCTAAGCGATGATAAAAGGGACCCCCCCTAAATCCTCGCCTCGATTAACAGTGTTTTCTTAGCACTTTTAATGCACTTTTCTAGTGATGATAATGGTCGTTTTTGTAGTAGTGTGTACACGCAATGCATGTGCGTTATTCTATTATCACATGTGCTATTATTTATTATTTATTATCATCGCGTGTGCTATGAGTTATTATTTATTATCATGCACTACACATGCAATACACGTGCGTTATTCTATTATCACATGCATTGTTATTATTATTATTATTATTATTAATGTTATTATTATTATTATTATCATCTCATGCACATGCACATGCACGTGCACATGCATTATTATTTATTTTTTATTTCCATGCACGTGAACATGCAATGCACACATGTTATTTTATTATCACATACATTGTTATTCTTATTGTTATTATTATTATTGTGTTTGTTGTTGTTGTTATTGTTATTATCATCACATGAAAATGCACATGCAAATGCACATGAAAATACCTAAACACACACATTCAATGCACATGCGTTATTCTATTATCACATGCGTTGTTATTATTAAAAATAAAATTAATATTATTTTTATTATTATTATCATCGTCATCATCATCACATGAAAATTAAGTACACGCACGTTATTATTTATTACCATGCACGTGCACATGTAATGCAAAATCAATATTCTATTATCAATGCATTGGTACTACTACGATTATCACTAATCTTACTGCTGCTGTTTTTATTATTATCATCACATGAAAATGCAGATGCCCAAGCATTATTATTTATTATTTATTACCATGCAAGTGCATATGCAATGCACTTGTATTATTCTTTTATTATTATTATTATTATTATTATTATTATCACAATTATTATTATTATTATTAATATTATTATTATCTTTATCATTATTATTATCATTATCACATGAAAATCCACATGCATGTGCGTTGTTTTTTATTTTTTATTACCAAGAACGTGCATGCGTTATTATTATTATTATTACAATTACTATTATTAATATTATTATCAAATGTAAATGCACATGCACATGCATTTGTGTTCTTATTTACTATTATTTAATTATTATTTACTACTATGCACGTGCACATGAAATACAATTGCGTTATTCTATTATTATTATTGTTGTTGTTGTTGTTGTTGTTGTTGTTGTTTGTATCATCAAATACAAATTCACATGCACGTGCATTGTTATTTATTATTTATTACCATGCACGTGCATGCGTCATTATCATTATCATTACATGTAAATGCACATACACGTGCGTTATTATATACAATTTATTACAATGCACATGAAAATGCAATGCACTTGAGTTATTCTATTATCACATGTTTTATTATTATTTATTCTCATGAACGTGCACAAGTAATGCACCTGTGTTATTCTATTATCACATGTGTTAGTATTTATTATTTATTATCATTCACATGAAAATGCATATTCATGTGGACTTTGTTATTATTTATTTTTTATTACTATGCACGTTCACGTGCACAAGCACAAGCACATGCACATGCACATGCACTTGGATGTGTATTATTATTTTTTATTTATTATCATTTACATTCACATGCACATACATATGCAATTCACATGCATTATTATTTATAATTTATTATTTATTATCATTCACATGCAAATGAGCATGCATATGCACATGCACATGCGTTATGATTTATTATTTAAACCATGCACATGCATATGCACATGCACGTGCGTTATTACTACTATTATTATTAGAGGTATTTTTAGGGATTACTATCATTTTTAGGATTTTTAGGTGTTATGAACATTTATTATGGTTTGATAGGGTTTTAGGGTTTTTTAATGATAAATTAGCGTTTTTAGGGTTTTGTGGGGTTATTAGGATTTTATTTGGATTTATTGTGGTGTGTTAAGGTTTATTAGGGTTTATATTGTATTTTTATGGTTTTATTAGGATTGAGTTGGGTTTATCAGGGTATATTATGGTATATTATGGTATATTTGGGTATGTTTAAGATTTATTACGGTTTATTATGGTTCATTATGGTTTATTAATTTTTAAGAGGGTATATTGGGGGTTTTTAGTGGTTAGTAGTGTTTATTCGGGTTTATTATCGCTTTTATACATTTTTAGGCTTTATTAGAATTTATTAGGGGTTTTAAGGCTTTTTAATGGTACATTTCTATTTTTTAGGGTTTAGTAGGGTTTATTATGGTTTATTATGGTGTGTTAAGGTTTATTAGGGTTGATTAGGTATTTTTAGGGTTTTATTAGTGCTGAGTCGGTATCTTTAAGGTTTTATTAGGGATTATTAGGGTTGAGTATAGTTTATTATGGTTTGTTAGAAATTTTTAATGTTTACTAGGGTTTGTTAGTGTTTTCATTAGGGTATATGAGTGTTTTTTACTTTTTGTTAATATATATGAAGGGTTTTTATGAATTTTTAGGTTTTATTATGGTGTGACAAGGTTTATTAGGACCGAGAAGGTATTTTTAGTGTTTTATGATGGTTTTATTAGGGTTTATTAGTTTTTATTAGGGTTTATTATGGATTTTTAGGGTTTATTATGGTTTGTAAGAGGTTTATTAGTTTTTTTGTTTTATGAGGTTATATTAGTGCTTGTTAGGTCTTTTTAGATATTATATTATTTTTTATTGTTTGTGAGTGTTTTGTTTTTGTTTGTGAGTGTTTTGTGGTTTCTTTGATTATATTCGAGTTTATTAGGGTTTCTAGTGATTTTTAAGGTATATAAGCATTTTTTTGTCTTTATTAGGTTATATTGGTGTTTTCAGGTCTTTTTAGGTAATATAACATTTTTTTATTTTATTTTTTGATCGTTTTTCTATTGTTTGTGATCATTTTTAGTGTTTATTAGGTTATATTAAAGTTTATCAGGGTTTTTAGGTATTTTTATGGTCTACTAGCATTTTTTTCGTTATTAGGGTTTTGTAGGGTTTTATTAGGGGTTATTATGGTGTGTTAAGGTTTGTTAGGGTTGACTAGGGTTTATTTTGCTTTATTTGTGGTTTATTTGGACTTTTTAGGTATTGTTTGGGGTTTATTAGGGTTTATTAGTGTTTATTAGTTTCTATTAGGGTTGGTTAGGGTTGTTTAGGATTTATTAGTTATTTTTGGGGTTTATTAGGGTTGAGTAGAGTTTCTAAGGATTTAAGGGATTATAAAGTGTTTTTAGGGATTAGTTGAGTTTATAAGAGGTTTATTAGGGTTTAATTTTTTATACTATGGTATATTAGGGTTTAATGTTTTTGAGGGTCTTAAAGCGTCTTTAGGTATTTGTAGAATTTTTTGGGCTTTTGTAGCATTGTTAGAGTTTATATAGCATTTTTAGTGTTTATGTAGGGTTTTTAGGGTTTAGTTAACGGTTTTAGATTTTATGTATCATTTCTAGGGTTTATGTAACGTTACTAGGGTTTATGTAGCCTATTTAGGGTTTTGGTTTTATGTTGAATTTTTTAGGGTTCATGTTTTGTTTTCTAGGTTTATGTAGTGTTTTTAGGGGTGATGTAGCTTTTATGTTGCATTTTTAGGTTTTATGTAATGTGTTTAGGGTTCATGGAGTTTTTTTAGTGTTTATATCACATTTTTAGGTTTTATGTAGCATTTTTTAATGTTTATGTTGTGTTTTTCGGGTCTATGTTGTGTTTTTAGGGTTTATGTTACAGTTCTAGGGTTTATGTTGTGTTTTTAGAGTTTATATAGCATTTTTTGGTGTATGTTTCATTTTCGGTTTATGTTGCGTTTTTAGGATTTTTGTTGCATTTTTTTGGGTTTATGTAACGTTTTAGGGTTTATGTATCTATTTGAAGCCTTTATTATGGTTTTAATGGTTTTTTTGGTTTGTAGTGTTTTTCAGGGGTTTTAATGGTTGTTAATGGGTATTTATGGTTTTTATGGTATCTTATGGCTTTTTAATTGTTTTCTTGGGGGGGGGGGGGTTATTGGTTTATTTGATTTTCTGGGATTGATAGGGTTTTTAGGGTTTTATAGTGTGTTTTGGGGTATGTTTGTGTATTGTAGCTATTTTTAGGGTTTGTATAATGTGTTTAGCGTTTTTGGGTTCTTTAGGGTTTTAGTGTTTTTTAGAGTTTAATATGGTTATTTAGGGATTATTAGGGTTATTTAGGGTTTATTAGTGTTATTTAGGGTTTGTAATAGTTTATTACCATTTTTTATTGTATATTAGGGTTTTATTGGGCTTTTGTAGGAAATAATAGCTTTTTATAGGGTTTATCAACCTTTTTAAGGGTTATTAAGGATTTATTAGGGTTTATTATATTTATTAGGGTTTAGTAACTTGTATTTGGGATTATTACGATTTATTATGGTTTATTATGCTTTGTTAGGGTTTATTGTAGTTTATATGGGGTTTGTTATGGTTTGTTTTAGTTTGTTATGATTTATTTGGCATTTTTTGAATTTGATTCGATTCAATTGGGGTTTTTAGGGTTTGTTCCGATTTATTTTTGGGTTATTTGGGTTTGTTAGGGTTTATTAGTGGGTTGTATGGATTTTTAGGCTATTATTTGGAGTTTTTTGTAGTGTTTACTCGAGTTTGTTAAAATTTTTAGTGATTATTAGGGTTTATTATGGTTTAATAGTGTTTTTTATTGTATATTAGGGGTTTTAGGGATTTTCTTGCATTTATTATGGTCTAATAGAGTTTGTTAGGGGTTATTATAGGGTATTATGATTTATTAGTGTTTATTACAGTTTTTAGGGATTAATAGTGGGTATTAGGGGTTATTAGTGTTTATTAGTGGTTTTTATGGGTTATTAGTGGTTGTTAAGGTTTGTTAGTTTTTGTTAGGGTTTTTAGGGTTCGTTACGGTTTATTTGAGTTTTTTTGGGGTTTTATGAGGTTTTTTGGGTTTTTTGGGTGTGTTTGGATTTTTATGCTTTATTAGGGTTATTTTAGCGTTTCTTGTGGTTTTGTTGCATTTTGTGGGTTTTGAAGCATTTTTTCGGGTTTTTGTAGCAATTGATAGGGTTTATGTACTGTTGTTAGTGGCTTTAGTCAGGACACCCTGATTTGTTAACATTAAAACGAGTATAACTTTTGATCCGGATGTCCGTTAGGCCTATACTACATATCATATCAAAGATTGTTTCATTTTCTTCGATTGGACTGGTTGTGGAGTTGAAACGGGCTTCTAGATTATAATTTATGGTCATTTTAACATTCTATGGATTTTTAAATACACGTATAAAAGTATTTATTTGTAAATATATATGTGTCTATGTGTGTGTGTGTCTGTGTGTGTCTGTGTGTGTCTGTGTGTGTGTGGTGTATATATATATGTATGTATTTATTTATTTATGAACACACATAAAAAAACTAATTTATAAATGTGTTAAAAATGAATCTTATAAATATATATTACTGTAAAAATAAATATACAGATAAAAAACATATTAATATTAATATATATTAACATAAGAATGAATATATATATACTAATATATGAATAAATATTTATGTATTAATTTAACTAAATATATTTATATTAATATGAATCTATATTAGTATACGAATAAATATAACTATATATAAATAAATAGATATATCATTAAATAGGGAAAAAGGAAATGGCTTGGTGGTAAAGGTGCAGGCACGCAAGGGGGGAGGTCACGGGTTCGAATTTGGGTGGAAGCATGGAGGTGTGCACGTGTGGGGGGTGCATGGGAAGGGAAGCATTTGGGAGAGATTGAGGGGGTCCACCTAATGCTGATAAAGGGGGGGTCAAGCACTGCTAAAAGCTCCCCCCCCCCCCCGCATTATATAAATATTTTTTATATTTTTTATATTTTTTTGACTTTTATCAGCGCTAAAAAATAGAACTGATAAAGGGGTATTTTATCAGTGCTTTTTAACGATGATAAAAGGGCCCTTTATCAGCGCTTTTCTAAGAGCTGATAAAATGGACCCCCCTATATCCTTGCTTCGATTAAAAGTGCTTTTTTAGCACTGTTAATGCACTTTTCTAGCACTGATAATTGTTGTTTTTGTAGTAGTGTGCACACACAATGCATGTGTGTTATTCTATTATCACATGTGTTATTATTTATTATTTATTATAATTCACATTCAAATGAACATTCATGTGGACTTGGTTATTATTTATTGTTTATAACCATACACTTTCACATGCACTTGTATGTGCATTATTATGTATTATTTATTATCATTCAAATGAACATGCACATACACATGCAATTCACATACGTTATAATTTATTATTTATTATTTATTATCATTAACATGAAAATGTGCAGGCATATGCACATGCACTGTGGAGAACCATACTTGACATACGTGGATGTTACATTACTTTTGTAGAATACTTAATACATAAAAAAACAGAAACACAAGGACCGTAATAGTTTAGTGACTTTGGAAACTCAGAAAAATAATCTTCTAATCATTGTGAAAGATCTTCAACATCTCCCATAAACATCTTCCCCATTTGTTTTCTTCCCTAAAACCTTTATTTATATCTTGGGGAAAAGAAAACATAATAAGGGTGAGCTAAAATGCTCAGTAAGGGTAAACATAGAGAACATAAAACCATCCATAAACATTTGAATGCAAAAAAACGTGAACATAAAAGCTAAACATCAAAATCTTGAGCAAAGACATAAATCTTGGAAGTACGTAAGGCATATATCATAAAAGAACATCAATAATGATAAAATAGCATGGTAATAAAACATGTAATTGTAGAAAACCATTAGGCACATGATATTATTTCCATAGTAGCAAAGACATTGTTGCTAAGACCATCTTAGCGGACAAAGTCCCTTTCTGAATCAAGTTCACTCTTCATTCCAGTCCTGTATCACTGAACCGGATTAACAAACCATTCCAGCCATGTTTATCTCATGAGATATAAATCTTTACCCAATTAATTGGAGGGAGATATAGGTCCTACCCATCTCATATTGAAAACACTCTTTCGTGTGCCACAAAATAAACATAAATCAGTCATCATAACCCAATGAATAAAATGGGTTTCATAAACATCATCTCATCATAAAATAATCCATATAGAATAAATGGATATCATTTCATCATAAGAAAAATGAAACCATGTAAATAATAGAGACATTATACTTGAAACATAAATATATTAAATAATTTCATCTTAGATGGAAAATAGTTTTGACTAAACACTTGAAATGAATTCGTGAGGAAAATATCTTTTCTTATTCAAAATCATTTTATTTTCACAAAATTCCATGCAATTTTAATAGAAAAGAATTTTTTTAAAATAATCATGAAATCTTGTGGAGGATGCTTCATGAAAATAAGGCTTTATGAAACTGTAAAAAATCTGGTCATGCCGTTTAGTTAAAAAAAACATTCTTCTCGTACTTTTTCCAGAAAAGTAAAAAAGTACTTTGTATGGTAAACAAAAGAAAGATTCCTTACATAACATGTAGTAAAAGTAAAAAATGGGTAAAAAGGAATTTAAACATACATGAAACCATTTTTATAAAACAGGCACATGGATGATAAATATAAACCCAATAAATACTTACGAATATACAATCTCGGATAAAAACGATATTGGAAATGTTATCCCTTACCTTAGGTCTGATATGATTTGTATGTATCTGAACCTCCTGTATAATGATTTAAATAAAGTCGTTTACTTATTAAAGAATCATATTAATTGTTGTGATATCATATATGGTTCACTTATGACTTTATATTACCCGTTCATTTTTAAATTCCATGTTAAAGCAGCGTTTTGGGTAAAATCGTTTTATTTATAGTACATGTTCGGACTTGTGGTTCTTGATATTATTATTAAATATATCATTATTTAATTAATTACAGAATTTAAATCATGATTTATATATCATATATATTCAGTTTATATTTATATATATATATAATAGTTAGATGAATGAAATGAAACACACCGTTCATGGAGGTGGTAGGCCGTACGTACGCATGAACGCTGATTTCCTTTCCTTATTGACATGAATGGAAGTAAGTAGATGACATATATATATATATATCTACATAAATCCTTTAGCTTCAGAATTTAATATATTTCATTATTATTCATTATATATACTTTATGATCTTTCTTGAATGGTTAACATGGAGAATGAATCTCATCGCATCGTGGAGACGGTAATCCGTACGTACGCACGAGTGATGATATCGTTCCCATAATTATTGAATAGAATTGGAGTGGTTGATATAATATCTCAGAATAATTATTATGTTATAATAACCATATATAGTTATTATTTACACCATTATACCCATCCAAGTAAGGTGGTGGAGGAAAAACATATTACACCACGGTGTGGAGACAATATTCTGTATGTACGCACGCGCGGTGATTTCATTTTCCATAGGATGGATATAAGGTGAAATGAGGTTGTTTAATATTTATAATATCATTTTAGTATATTAATGATACTTATGTTTTAACTTTATAATTAAACAACTAAAGAAGAAGAAGTTGAAGAAGAAAGAAACTTGAAAGTATCGGTAGAAGATATTACCTCTTCTTCAACACACCTCTTTTAAGCTTCCTCTTAGCGCACTAGAGTTTGTCTTTTGAGGAGATTAGAACCTATATAATGTTTCTATGGAAGTTTATAAGGGAAATGGGTAGGTGTTGGATGATATTGAAGGATCAAAATTTTGTAAAGAGAAGTGGGAGGAGGTGCCCTTTTATAAGGGAGGAGAGGAGCACTTTAGGAAAGAACTTAAAATATTATTTTATAATAAAGTCATATTCGGTTAATAATGGATCCAAAGTGATTTATTTCTAAGATAAAATGGGTATGAGTCGAAATCCTCTCAACCAATAGGTTTTAGACAATTTTAGGTTACTATTTTAACCTTATCATTTAGATTTAACTCTAAGTTAAATAATTTAACTTTAACAGTGTCTTCTTGTTTTCTTACAATATATGGTTAATAAACGTAGTATAACAATCCAAACGAACCCCAAGTGGTTAATTATTCATATATATAACCTTATCTAAGTCATTTGTCTGAACATTAGATTTTTAGGAATAGAATAACAATTAATAATATAATATTTATTTTAAAAACTATTTTTTGTCAATTTTGACACTATTTGGTAATTAATTTTTTTTAAACTCATAACAGCATGATTAGTTCGAAAAACGTTAATTGAATCATTAATAACATGTCATATTAACCTAAAAATTAGTTTAATTTATAAAAAGTCTCAAATTAAATTTATTTGGGTATTTATAACATCAATTATGTTAATATTTCATTAATAAGGTAATTACTGCATCATCATTGTGTCATAAATAAATTAAATTAGTTAATGTATAAAAATTATAAATAAAATACCATTATGTAGGAAATATTTTTATATTTCTAATTAATATTTATAGTCGAATTTATCTTATGTATAACCCTATATTATTAATGTTTTAGTTATTAAACATTGATTTTAACTATTTTAACTCTTCTTTAAATAAAATAATAATAAATGTATTAATCTAATCCAAGTGGATATAAAGGGTAATATTTTATTCCTAAGGTTTTTTATGGTCTAATTACACTTATCCAATAGAATTAGGACATGTTTAGGGTATTAATAATATCATTTTTACCCTTAATTACCCTATTATTTTTAAGCGTGGTAAATAAAGTAAAAAGTGAATATTCACCAAATATTATTTTTATCTTATTGAACAACATTTTTCTCCTTGATATTAACCATGTCTCTCATATTTTTAAAATTCCACTCACATAAGTGGAAAAATTATGTTTTATGTAAATTTTCAAATTCTCCTAGGAGGTGGGTAAAAGACGGTGAAAATTTTAATAAAATTTTTATATATCTAAAATTATTATAAAATGACTCTAATGAATTATACTGAAATTATATATGTATTGTGTATCAATTTTTACATAAAATAAATTTAAATAAAAAACAAAATTATTTAAATAAAAATTTGGGTTTTAAATAGTTACCTAGTGTTTTCACTATTCATCAAAAATTGAAAGTTTTCAGCAAAATACCAAAAATTCACCCTAGGCTAATTTTGATATTCCGAATCCAAAAATGAAGTCAATTTTGTAAGAAAAAATTTATAAAATTTCAAAAAGTGGGTATTACTATTGATAACGGCTAGTTCATAATAATATTATAATAATATCTCATTTAGTGAAACTCAGTATTGCGTACTAAACACACTATCGAAGAAGGTCTTGATTGCATGTAATGCAAGCCAAGTCAGGGTTGTGTGTCGTGAAAGCTCTGTTTGGTGTTGCGTATAACATAATCAAAACTTATTTCATTTATAAATTAAAGAAATCTATGCTTAATGTGGTGTATAATAATTTCCACAAAACTAACTTGAAATTGTGTGTAACACGAGCCAAGAATCGTGTTGTGTATACTGCAAGATAATACGGTGTTGCGTATAGTACAAGCTAATATTGGTGTAGTGTATAATATAAGACATCAAAGAAAATAATATATCTCATAAAACTTCGGGGTGTTACATTCTACCCCCTTTAAAATTAATTTCACCCTCGAAATTCGTCGGGGTTATAAATCATTTACTACTTGAAAGTTACATTCATAGAAACCCACATCGTAAAAAGGAATACTAAATCATCATTTTAAAAAGGAGCTCTAGAATCAAAATGGATACCCAAAGTAACTCATCACTGGGTTTCCACATAGATGAATATAGGTGAAAATATGGATATGGAAGAGAAATCTAACCATCATGTTTAGATGAATAGTTGTAGAGAACATGGCTATGAAAAAATAAAACAATCATAAAGCCATAAATTTTTGATGATCTAAGGTACCATCTGATTCATCAGATATGAGGGCACTATGACAACATTTTTGGTTTTCAAGATCATTTCTCTAATGTTGAAGAATATTTGAATTAAAATAAATACTTACTTGATTTTGATACAGTCTTACTGTTGTTTGTGCCTTGAACAATTTCCACTTCATCTCTTAAAGAAATGAAGTTGAAATTTTCTTCTGTGAAGTATTAGTAGATCATGCGATTGAATGATAAGTCATTCCATCTATCTCAAACATAAGGTTAGAAAAAGTTATAAGTCTATATTATGGTGATATTAATCATATATGGTTCCAAAAATGGACTTATACTTCATCTATGATAGCACTTAATAAAATAAAACTAGTCTCTACTAACAAGGGACTTCCTGTAGGCCATTGGTATGTGATAAAACCTTGTCGCACTTCGGTTGTGGGTTTGATTCCCGCATCCTTGTCTGACCCGGCGGGTTGTTTCCCGTCCTACGGGTTGTCCTTTTTCTAAAACTATACTATTATAACATTTGAAAAATAATATCAAAAAGGTCTAGCCTTAAACAATACTATCTGATGTATAACTTAATCTATTCCAATCTTTAGGCTTACCCAAACTCACAGTATAAGGAAAAAGATTTGTAGAGAGGCCATCTACCAAGCATGTAAATACCATCATTTATCCCCATATATCATAAGATATGTCTTGTTGGTCACATTCCAATCATTCGAATGCCTTAATCATGTATTCACTTGAAAAATGAATACCCATTGAACCTTAGTGAAAACATGAATGCAGTTAAAAGTTAACTCTTTCCACATACCAAAATCCCAAAAATTCCATATACTCAAACCATGATATCACTTAGTCCTTATATCAATAATGACCTCATGAATACTATCAAACATATTATTTTCTCATTATCTATTCATTATGTGCATATCATATACTTTCCAAAAATATTTCAATCACTTTTCATGGTTACTTATACCATATAATTAACGAAAACCACAATAAACTATTTCATAGATATTCCAATGTTCCACAGTACTATAAATGAGATTCCACAACATTATTTTAGAATCCATTTACATAAAAACATAATCATTCCAGCACATCATTTTCATACTCAACATTGCTAATAGTGATCGCATGTGACTTCCCTTTGTCCTTTTCCTTAAGAGGTTGCTCACTTCGATCATCATTAACCCTTGGATTAGGGCATTGATTAGCATAATGCCCCATTTCCATGCACATGATGCATTGACATGTTGGTGGAGTGTTTTCTGTAGTCATTTCTCTATTCACATCATTAGAAACCGTTTTCCCATTACTTTGGCACTCAGCTGCTCGATGACCTTCTTTTCCACACTTGAAACATTTTCTAGTACCTTTTAGACAATCTCCAACATGCTTCTTTCCACACTTTGAACATAAAGAAACATTCACATTATTTTCACCATTGTTCTGATATTTTTCCTTGAACTCCATCTGTCTTTTCATGTCAAAACCATGAGATGGATATATAGAACCAACTTTCAGTTCTACCTTGATAGCACACCGCACAATTTCTTCATAGCTACTGGAGTCTCTTATCGCTAATTCCCTCCAAAGACATGGTTTTAAGCCCCTAAAGAATCGATCAACTTTACTTTCAGGTTGGATGATAAATCCAGATGCATACCTTGAAAGCCTTGTAAAATTCACTTCGTATATACCAACAGATTCATCATCCTTTTTCTTAAGCTCAACGAACTCCTTCTCCATCTTTGTTCGAAGAATACGAGGGAAGTACTTATTGAAAAACAAGCACTTGAACTCGTTCCATTCCATGGATTCAATTTCATCTTGGAGCCTTATATTCTTAATTAGAGTCCACCAATAGTCTTCTACACCTTCTAAACGGTAAACAACTAAAATGACTTTTTCATGTTCTAAATATCAAAGTATGGAAAATATGTTTTCAATGGTACTGATCTATTGTTCAGCAACAAGTGGATCAGAAGACCCACTGAAGGAAGGTTGACATTTCCTCATGAAAAAATCAATAGAATATTGTTCCCTTCTCTACTCATTTGGAAGTCTGGAATGATTAATATCTTGTGTAAGTATAGAAGTAATATTTTCCACTCCATCTCCCATAACGTTGCTTTGTTCAGGAGGTCAATCATTGCATCGTCCATTATATTGATCAACACGATTCCTTCGGGTTCCAACCATCGTCTAAAACCCAAAAAAAATAGTGTGAGAGGAAAAATCATGATTGGAAAACAACATAATAATGGGAGAGTACCTTAAATATTTAACATCGTAGGTTTAATTATAATATCATTACCATAATTGTACCAATATAAACTATACTTATACATATCCTTAGGGACATCCCTAGACATACCTTATAAATATCTCTAGGGATCTCAATAATGTTTTCGCGTCCTAGTTTCCAAAGATTAACTAAACCTTTCCTCTAATACCAACTATAGAGACCCATACTTGACGTACATGGATGTTACATTACTTTTGTGGAATAATTAATACATTACAAAAACATACACACAAGGACCGTAATAGTTTAGTGTCTTTGGAAACTCGGAAAAATAATCTTCTAATCATTGTGAAAGATCTTCTACATCTCCCATAAACATCTTCCCCATTTGTTTTCTTATATAAAACCTTTATTTATATCTTGGGGAAAATAAAACATAAAAATGGTGAGCTCAAATTCTCAGTAAGGGTAAACATAGAAAACATAAAACAATCCATAAACATTTGAATGCAAAAAAACGTGAACATAAAATCTAAACATCAAAATCTTGATCAAAGACATAAATCTTGGAAGTACGTAAGGAATATATCATAAAGGAACTTCAATTATGATAAAATAGCTTGGAAATAAAAAATTTAATTGTGGAAAACCATTAAGCACATGATATGAATTCCATAGTAGCCAAGGCATTGCTGCCAAGACCATCTTAGTGGACAAAGTCCCTTTCTGAATCGAGTTGACTCCTCGTTCTAGTCCGGTACCACTGAACCGGATTAACTTACCATTCCAGACATGTATATCTCATGAGATATAAATCTTTACCCAATTCATTGGAGGGAGATATAGGTCTCCCCCATCTCATAATGAAAACATTATTTCGTGTGCCACAAAATAAACATAAATCATTCATCAGAACCCAATGAATAAAATGGGTTTCGTTAACATCATCCCATCATAACATAATCCATATAGAATAAATGGATATCATTTAATCTTAAGAAAAATGAAACCATAAAAATAATAGATAAATTAAACTTGAAACATAAAAATATTAAATAATTTCATCTTAGATGGAAAATAGTTTTGACAAAACATTTGAAATGATTTCTTTAGGAAAATATCCTTTCTTCTTAAAAATCAGTTTATTTTCACAAAATTCCATGAAATTTTAAAAGAAAAGGATTTTATTGAAAATAATAATTAAATCTTTTAGAGGAATCTTCATGAAAATAAGGGTTTATGAAACCTTTAAAAATCCATTCATGACGTATATGTTAAAAAACATTCTTCTCGTAATTTTGCCTGAAAAGTAAAAAAGTACCTCATATGGTAATCAAAAGAAATATTCCTTACATACCATGTAATACAAGTCAAAAATGGGAAAAAGGAATTTAAACATACATGAAACCATTTTTAGAAAATAGGAACATGGATGATAAATATAACCCTAGTAAATACTTACGAATAATCAATCTCAGATAAAAACGAGATTGGAAAAGTTATCCCTTACCTTAGGTCTGATATGCTTCATATGTAACCGAAGAACTTGTATAATGATTTAAATAATGTCATTTACTTATTACAGAATCATTTTCAT
The DNA here is from genome assembly GCA_963277665.1 of Viscum album. NCBI lineage: Eukaryota > Viridiplantae > Streptophyta > Magnoliopsida > Santalales > Viscaceae > Viscum > Viscum album. The sequence goes on along the minus strand of CAUJRU010000031.1, from coordinate 2,919,246 downwards.
TGTTATGATATCATATACGGTTCACTTATGACTTTATATTACCCGTTCTTTTGTAAATTCCATGTCAAAGCAGTGTTTTGGGTAAAATCGTTTTATTTATCGTACGTGTTTGGAATTGTTGTTATTGATATTATTATTACTTGTATCATTATTTAATTACATCCAGAATTTAAATCATGATTTATATATCATATATATTCAGTATATATATATATATATGTTAGATAGATGAATGAAATTAAATATATCGTTCATGGTGGTGGTAGGTCGTACGTACGCATGTACGTTGTTTTCCTTTCCTTATTGACTTGAATGGAAGTAAGTATATGACATATATATATATATAAATAAATCCAGTAGCTTCATTATTTCATATATTTCATTATTATTCATTATATATACTTTATAATCATTTTTGAATGGTTAACATGGAGAATTAATCTCATCGCGTCGTGGAAACGGTAATCCGTACGTACGCACGAGCGATGATATTGTTACCATAATTATTGGATGGAATTGGAGTGGATGATATAATATCTCAGAATCAGTATGATGTTATAATAACCATATATAGTTATTTTTACACTATTATACCCATCCAAGTATGGTGGTGGTGGAAAAATAGATTACACCACAGCGTGGAGATGGTATTCCGTACGTACGCACGCGCGGTGATTTCGTTTTCCGTAAGATGGATAGATAGTGAAATGGAGTTGTTTCATATTTATAATAACATATCAGTATATTAGTGATACTTATGTTATTACTTTATAATGAAACAACTAAATAAGAAGAAGTTGAAGAAGAACGAAACTTGAATGAATCGGTAGAAGAGATTATCTCTTCTTCGACACACCTCTTTTAAACTTACTCTTAAGGCACTAGAGTTGGTCCTTTGAAGAGACCAGAACCTCTATAATGTTTCTAGGGAAGTTGATAATGTAAATGGGCATGGTTTTGCGGATCATGAAGGCTCAAAATTGTGTAAAGAGAAGAGGGAGGAGGTTCCCTTTTATAAGGGAAGAGAGGGGCACTTTAGGAAAAAACATAAAATATTATTTTATAATAAAGTGATATTAGGTTAATAATGGCTCCAAAGTGACTTATTTTGAATATAAAGTGGAGATGGGTCGAAATCCTTTCAACCAATAGGTTTTATACAAGTTTACACTACTATTTTAAACTTATCATTTAGATTTTACTCTAAGTTAAATAATTTAACTTTTACCGTGTCTTGTTGTGTTTTTACACTATATGGTTAATAAACAAACTATAACAAGCCAAACGAACCCCAAGTGTTTCATTAATCATATATATAAACTTATCTTAGTCATTTTTCTGAGCCTTAGATTTTTAGGAATATAATAACAATTAATAATATAATATTTGTTTTAAAAACTATTTTATGTCAATTTTTACACTATTTGGTAATTGATTTTTGTGAAACTCATAACAGCATAATTAGTTCAAAAACAGTTAATTTAATCAATACTAACATGTCATTTTAACCTAAAAAATTATTGGAATTTATAAAAAGTCTCAAATTAAATATATTTGGGTGTTTATAACATCAATTATGTTAATATTTCATTATTAAGGTAATTATTTCATCATCATTGTGTCATAAATAAATTACATTATTTAATGTCTAAAAATTATAAATAAAATACCATTATGTAGGAAATATTTTTATCTTTCTAATGAATATTTATAGTATAATTTATCCTATGTATAGCCCTAAATTAATAATTTTTTAGTTATTAAACATTGATTTTAACTATTTTAACTCTTCTTTAAATAAAATAATAATAAATGTCCTAATCTAATCCAAGTGGACCTAAAGGGTAATATTTTATTCCTAAGGTTGGTTTTGGTCAAATTACACTTATACAATATAATTAGGACATGTTTAGGTTAATAATAATATCATTTTACCCTTAATTATCCTATTTTCTTTTAACCGTGGTAAATAAAAGTAAAAAGTTACTATTCACAAAAAAATTATTTTTATCTTATTGAACCACATTCTACTCCTTGATATTAACCGTGTCTATCAGATTTTCGAAATTCCACTCACAGAAGTGGTAAAATTTAGTTTTATATAAATTTTCAAATTCTCCTAGATGGTGGGTAAAAGACGGTGAAAAGTTAAACAAAATTTATATATATATAAAATTATTATAAAATGACTCCAATTAATTATAGTGAACTTATATAGGTATTGTGTATAAATTTATACCTAAAATAAATTTAAATAAAATAAGTAATTATTTAAATAAAAAGCCGGTTTTTAAATAGTAACCTAGTGTTTCCACAATTCATAAAAAATTGAATGTTTTCTAAAAAATACCAAAAATTCACCCTAGGCTAATTTCGATATTTTGAATCCAAAAATGAAGTCCATTTTGAAAGATAAAATTTATAAAATTTCAAAATTGGGGTATTACTATTCATAACGGCTAGTTCATAATAATATTATTTTAATATCTCATTTAGTGACCTCGGTATTGAGTACTACACACGCTATTGAAGAAGGTATTGTTTGTGTGTAATGCAAGCCATGTCAGGGCTGCATGTAGTGAAAGCACCATTTGGTGTTTTGTATAACATAATCAAAACATATTTCATTTATACATTAAATAAAATCTATACTTAATGTTGTGTACAATAATTTCCACAAAACGAACTTGAAATTGTGTGTAACACGAGCCAAGAATCGTGTTACGTATACTGCAAGCTAATACGGTGTTGTGTATAGTACAAGCTAATATTGGTGTAGTGTATAATAGAAGCCATCAAAGAAAATAATATATCTCATAAAATCTCAGGGTGTTACATGCACGTGTGTTATTATTTATTTTTAAAACATGCACATGCATATGCACATGCACACGTGTTATTACTATTATTATTATTAGAGGTATTTTTAGGGTTTACTATCATTTTTTAGGATTTTTAGTTGATATTAACATTTATTATGCTTTGTTAGGGTTTTAGGGTTTTTAATGGTATATTAGCATTTTTTAGGGTTTGGTGGGGGTTATTAGGATTTTATTAGGGTTTAATATGGTGTGTCAAGGTTTATAAGGGTTTATTAAGTATTTTTAGTGTTTTATTAGGATTGATTTGGGTTTATTGGGGTATATTATGCTATATTATTCTATATTTGGGAATGTTTAGGATTTATTAGGGTTTATTATGGTTTATTATGGTTTATTAATTTTTAAGAGGGTATATTAGGTGTTTTTGGGGGTTCAGTAGTGTTTATTAGGGTTTATTGGCACTTTTAAGCTTTGTTAGGTTTTATTAGCATTTATTAGGTGTTTTAGGGATTTTTAATGGCATATTTGCATTTTTTAGGGTTTAGTGGGGTTTATTATGGTTTATTATGGTGTGTTAAGGTTTTTAGGGTTGACTAGGTATTTTTATAGTTTAATTAAGGTTGATTATGTGTCTTATGGGTTTTATTAGGGTTTATTAGGTTGGGTAGGGTTTATTTGGGTTTGTTAGGGACTTTTAGGGTTTACTAGGGTTTGTTACACTTTTTATTTGGGTATATGAGTGTTTTTTTTTGTTTTTGTTAATATATATTATTGGTTGTTAGGACTTTTTATGTTTTATTAGCATTTTTTAGTGTTTGTGAGCATTTTTTTATGCTTTATTAGGTTTTATTAGAATTTATTATGGTTTTTTAGGTTTTCTAAGACTTTTTAATTGTTTGTTTCTTTTTTTGTTTATTGGGGTTTAGGTTGATTTTATTCGGATTTATTTTGGCGTGTCAAGGTTTATTAGGGTTGAGAAGGTATTTTTAGGGTTTTATTATGGTTTTATTAGGGTTTATTAGTTTTTGTTAGTGTTTATTATGGATTTTTAGGGTTTATTAGGGTCTGTTAGGTATTTATTAGTTTTTTTGTTTTATTTGGTTATATTAGTGTTTGTTAGGTAATTTTAGATAATATAACGTGTTTTTATTATTTGGGAGAATTTTGTTTTTTTTTGTGAGTGTTTTTAGGGTTTCGTAGGTTATATTAGAGTTTATTATGGTTTATTGGGGTTTCTAGGGATTTTTATGGTATATTAGTGTTTTCTATCTTTATTAGGTTATATTAGTGTTTTTAGGTCTTTTTAAGTAAAATAATGCATTTTTATAGTTTGTGATCATTTTTTTATTGTTTGTGAAAAATTTTAGGGTTTATTAGGTTATATTAGTGTTTATTAGGGTTTTTAGGGATTTTTATGGTATTCTAGCATTTTTTTCTTTATTAGGGTTTTTAGGGTTTTATTTGGGTTTATTATGGTGTGTTAAGGTCTGTTAGGTTTGAGTAGGGTTTGTTTGCCTTTATTTATGGTTTATTAGGGATTTTTAAGGTTTGTTTGTGGTTTATAAGGGTTTATTAGAGTTTATTAGTGTCTATTAGGGTTGGTTAGGGTTTTTTAGGTTTTCATAACTTGTTTATAGGGTTTATTAGGTTTTATTATCATTTATTAGATTTTAATAGGTATTATTGTGGTTTTATTAGGGTTGAGTAGAGTTTCATAGCGTTTTTAGGGATTATAAGGTGTTTTTAGGGATTATTAGAGTTTATTAGGGTTTAATTTTTTATATTATGGTATATTAGGTTTTAATATTTTAGAGAGTTTTGAAGCGTCTTTTAGGTTTTTGTAGCATTTTTTAGGGTTTGTGTAGCATTGTTAGAGTTTATGTAGCATTTTTAGTGATTATGTAGCTTTTTAGGGTTTAGTTAGTGGTTTTTCGTTTTATGTATCATTTTTAGGGTTTATGTAACATTTTTATTATAAACGTAGCATGTTTAGGGTTTAGGTTTTATATAGCAATGTTTAGGGTTTATGTTGCGTTTTCAGAGTTTATGTAGCATTTTTTGTGGTGATGTAGCATCTATGTTGCATTTTTTAGGGATTATTTAATGTTTTTAGGATTCATGTAGTGTTGTTAGGGTTTATATTGTGTTTTTAGGTTTTTTGTAGCATTTTTTAATGAATATGTTGCGTTTTTAGTGTTTATGTTGTGTTTTTTGGGTTTCGATTACAGTTCAAGGGTTTATGTAATGATTTTAGGATTTATGTAGCGTTTATTGGGTTTATGATGCGTTTTTTGGTTTGTGTTGCATTTTTAGGGTTTTTTGTCGCAATTTTTAGGGTTTATATATCTATTTGAAGCCCTTTTTTGGGTTTTAACGGTTGTTTATGGTTTGTAGTGTTTTTGGGGGTTTTATAGATTTTTAACGGGTGTTTATGGTTTTATGGTATCTGATGACTTTTTAATGGTTGGGGGGGGGGTTATGGGTTTTTTTTGGGATTGATAGGGGTTGTTTGGGTTTTTAGTGTGTTTTAAGGTTTGTTTGGGTATTGTAGCAGTTTTTAGGATTTATATAATGTGTTTTAGAATTTGTTTTGGTTTCTTTAGGGGTTTTAGTGTTCTTTAGAGTTTAATATGGTTCTTTATGGTTTATTAGGGTTCTTTAGGGTTTATTAGTGTTCTTTAGGATTTTTTACAGTTTATTAGAATTTTTAATTGAATATTAGGGTTTTATTGGGCTTTTGTAGGCATTAATAGCTATTTCAAGGGTTTATTAACCATTTTTAGGGTTATTTAGGGTTTATTAGGTTTTATTAGGGCTTATATTATTTATTAGGGTTTAGTGACGTGTATTTGGGTTTATTACGATTTATTAGGGTTTATTATGATTTTTTAGGGTTTATTGGGTTTTATTAGGGGTTTGTTATGGTTTGTTTGAGTTTGTTACTATTTATTTGGCATTGTTAGGACTTTTTACAATTTATTTGGTGTTTTTAGGGTTTGTTACGATTTATATTAGGGTTATTAGGGTTTTCTAGGGTTTATTAGTGGGTTGTAGGGTTTTGTAGGCTATTATTTGTAGTTTTTTTAGGCATTTTGTCAGGTTTGTTAGGTTTTTAGTTATTATTAGGGTTTATTATGGTTTAATAGTGTTTTCTATTGTATATTAGGGGTTTTACAGCTTTTTAGCATTTATTAGTGTCTAATAGAGTTTGTTAGGGTTTATTACATGTTATTATGATTTAATAGTGTTTATTTGGGTTCTTAGGGTTTAATAGTGGGTTTTATGGGTTATTATGGTTTATTAGTGGTTCTTAGGGGTTATTAGTGGTTGTTAGGGTTTGTTCGGTTTCGTTAGGGTTTTTAGGGTTTATTACGGTTTGTTTGAGTTGTTTTGGGTTTTATGCATTTTTTGGGTTTTATGGGTGTGTTTGGATGTTTTATGCTTTATTAGGGTTATTTTAGTGTTTTTTGGGGTTTTGTAGCATTTTGTGGGTTTTGAAGCATTTTTCGGGTTTTTGTAGCAATTGATAGGGTTTATGTATCATTGTTAGTGGATTTAGTGGTTATTTAGTGTTCTTTATGGTTTTAGGGTTCTTTAGGGTTCTTTAGGGTGTATTAGGGTTTCTTTTGAGGTTTTTAGGGTTTTCTAGGGGGTTTTCAGGATTTTTAAGGGTTTCATAGGGTTGGTTAGGGTTTTTTGGCATTTTTTAGCATTTAGGGTTTTTTAGCATTTTTATTGGTTTTTAGGTTTTTTATGGTTTTTTGAGGTTTTTTAGGGTTTTAGTTCTGTTTTTGGGTTTTTAATATTTTTAGGGTTTTTAGGGTTTTTTGGGGTTTTCTGGTTTTTAGGGTTTTTTTGGGTTTTTATGGTTTTGCTGGGTTTTTCCAGGTTTGTTCGGTTTTTTTGTGAATATTATCATTTTGAATGGTTTAATAGCGTTTTTGTTGTATATTTGGGTTTTTAGGTATTTTGTAGCTTTTGTTGGGGTCTAATAGGGTTTTTATGGTCTATTACGATTTATTAGTGGTTATTAGTGTTTAGTTGTGGTCTTTAGGGTTTATTAGTGTTTATTATGGTTTATTATTGGTTAGTTGGGTTTGTTAGGATTTATTAGTTCTTATTACAGTGATTTAGGGTGTCTAAGGGTTTTTTAGGGTTTCTAAGGGTGTGTTATAGTTTCTAAGGGTTTCTAAGGTTGTGTTAGGGTTTCAAAGAGTGTGTTGGGGTTTCTAAGCATGCGCTAGTGTTTCTAACAGTGTGTTAGGGTTTCTAAAGGTGTGTTAGGGTTTCTAAGGGCGTGTTAGTGTTTCTTAGGTTTGCTTAGGGTTTTTCGGGTTTTTAGGATTTTTAGGGTTATGTTAGGGTTTCTTATTGTTTCTTAGGGGTTTTTAGGGTTTCCTCGGGTTTTTGGGGTTTATTGGGGTTTCATAATGCTTCTTGAGGTTTGTTAGGGCTTGTTAGGGTTTGTTAGGGTTTGTTATGTTTTTTAGTTTTTTTGGGCTTTGTTAGGGTTTGTGAGGGTTTGTTAGTGTTTGTTAGGGTTTGTTAGGGTTTTGTGTGGGTTTTAAAGGTTTTTAGTGTTTATGGGGTTATTCATGGTTTTTTAGGGTTATTTAGTTGTTCATCATTGTCACAGATGTGTAGATCTAGTCGGAATCTTCAATTTGATATGTGGTAGAGGTGAAACAGACACCCAGAGTAGAAGTTATGGTCATTTTGAGGACATAAGGACCTTTTGGGTCTTTAAGAATGTGATAAGGTGTTCCTATTGGTCACAGATGTATAGATATAGTCAAATGATTTGATTTGATATATGTTAGAGTCAAAACGGACTCCTAATGTAGATGTTATGGTCTTGTGGAAGTTTTAAGTACCTTTTTGGGCCTTCAAGGATGTGATAAAGTGCTTTAGTGGTTATAGGAGTGTAGGTATTGTCTCAAGCTTTGATTTGACATGTGGTAGAGGCAAAACAGACAACCATAAAAGAAGTTATTGCAAAACGGACACTAGAAGCCAATCTCTTTACCATCCAAAGGGATTTGGGGTATTTTGGGGGGGTTTAGATATGTCAAAAAGGGTTCCAGTGGTTACCAGAGTGTGTATCTTTACAAAATCTTCGATTTGATATGTGGTAGAGCAAAAAATGAACACACGTAGCAGAAGTTATTGTTCTTTTAAATTGAGTAACCCCCATAGCACCTAAAAACCTATGAAACCCACAACTTACTAAAATAGGCATAACTTCTCCTTTGGGTGTCCGTTTGAGCATTGTGACTAGTAAAATCGAAGCTCGTGAGATGAGGGAGGACCAAGTCTAATCGAAACGGTGAGAGGATCAAAGAAACAAGAGATATATTTTCTATACCACTCAAAAAAATGTCCAACTTCAAACGACCATAACATTCAATCTCGTTGTCCGTTTGATCTCAACCACATATAAAATAGAAGGCACCGAAGAGATATATGAAGAAGGATAACTTGAACAATGTTGAAGACATGTTTATGACCATAAAATCACAAAAAACCTATCAGAAGGCCTCCAAAAATCCATTTTCGTGTCTGGATCCCTGTCAAATTTTTCTTAAAACGTTTATAACTTCTGATCTGTGTGTCTGTTCGGCCTCCGACACTGGTTTTTATTGTAGTTCGTTCCATGAGATTTATTTTGACTATTCATGGAGCAAAAATGGGCACCTGAAGAAGAAGTTATTCCATTTTTAACGACTCTGTGATTTGTTAGGTTTCTCGAGACACCATTTCTAGCATTTTTGTCCTGTCTGTTGTTCTTTCGAACAACTATAACTTATTATTACTATTATTATTATTATTATTATCATCTCATGCAAATTCACATGCACATTCATGTGCATTATTATTATATTTTTATTACCATGCACGTGCACATGCAATGCACACACGTTATTTTATTATCACATGCGTTGTAATTATTATTGTTATTATTATTATTGTGGTTGTTGTTGTTGTTTTTTTTGTTATTGTTATTATCATCACATGCAAATGCTCATCCAAATGCACATACAAGAACATTCAATGAATGTGCATTATTATATTATCACATGCGTTGTTATTATTATTATTATTAATATTATTATTATAATTATCATCATCATCATCATCACATGAAAATTCAATGCACATGAGTTATTATTTATTACCATACACATGCCCATGTAATGCACATGCAATATTCTATTATCATATGCATTAGTACTACTACTATTATCACCACTACTACTACTATTATTAATACTGCTTTTATTATTACTATCATCACAAGAAAATGTAGATGCACGTGGGTTATTATTTATTATTTATTACCATGGACGTGCATATGCAATGCACTTGTATTATTCTTTTATTATTATTATTATTATTATTATTATCATTATTATTATCATTATCACATGAAAATTCACTTGCATGTGCATTGTTATTTATTATTTATTACCATGCACATGCATGCGTTATTATTATTATTTTTATTAAAATTAGTTTTATTAATATTATCATCAAATCTAAATGCACATGAACATGCATGTGCGTTCTTATTTATTATTATTTATTTATTATTTACTACATGAACGTGCACATGAAAATCACTTGTGTTATTCTATTATTATTATTATTCATCATCTTCTTCTTCTACTTGTTGTTTTTATCACAAATACAAATGCACATGCACGTGAATTGTTATTTATTATTTATTACCATGCATGTTCATGAATCATTATCATTATCTTTACATGTAAATGCACATGCATGTGTGTTATTATATATTATTTATTATCATGCACATGAAAATTCAATGCACTTGTGGTATTCTATTATCACATGTGTTATTATTTAATATTTATTATCATTCACAAACAAATGCACATTCATGTGGACTTGATTATTATTTATTGTTTATTACCAAGAACATGCACACGCACATGCAATTGTATGTGCGTAATTATTTATTATTTATTATCATTCACATTCACATGCACATACACATGCAATTCAAATGCGTTATTATTTATAATTTATAATTTATTATCATTCACATGCAAATGCGCAGGCATATGCACATGCACATATGTTATGATTTATTATTTAAACCATGCACATGCACATGCACATGCACGTGCGTTATTACTACTATTATTATTAGAGGTATTTTTAGGTTTTACTATCATTTTTTATGATTTTTAGTTGTTATTAACATTTATTATGGTTTGTTAGGGTTTTAGGGGTTTTTAATGGTATATTAGTGTTTTTTGGGTTTTGTGGGGGTTATTAGGATTTTATTAGGGTTTATTATAGTGTGTCAAGGTTTATTAGGATTTATTAGGTATTTTTAGGGTTTTATTAGGATTGAATTGGGTTTATTAGGGTATATTATGGTATATTATGGTATATTTGGGTATGATTAGGATTTATTAGGATTTATTATGGTTCATTATGGTATTTTAATTTTTAAGAGGGTATATTAGGGTTTTTTAGTGTTTAGTAGTGTTTATTCAGGTTTATTAGTGATTTTAAGCTTTGTTAGGTTTTGTTAGCATTTATTAGGGGTTTTAGGGCTTTTTAATGGTATATTTTCAGTTTTAGGGTTTAGTGGTGTTTATTTTGGTTTATTATAGTGTGTTAAGGTTTATTAGGTTTGAATAGGTATTTTTAGGGTATTTTTAGGGTTGGGTCGGTATCTTTAAGGTTTTATTAGGGTTTAATAGGGTTGATTACGGTTTATTAGGGTTTTTTAGGGATTTGTATTGTTTACTAGGGTTTGTTGGTGTTTTTATTAGGGTATATGAGTGTTTTTTAGTTTTTGTTAATATATATGAGGGGTTGTTTTGACTTTTTAGGTTTTATTAGCGTGTTTTTAGTGTTTGTGAGTATTTTTAATGGTTTATTAGATTTTATTTGAATTTATTATGGTTTATTAGGGTTTCTATGGAATTTTAATGGTTTGTTTGCATTTTTTTGTTTATTTTGGTTTAGTTGGGTTTTATTAGGTTTTGTTATGGGGTCTCAAGGTTTATTAGGGTTGAGAAAGTATTTTTCGGGTTTTATTATGGTTTTATTAGGTTTTATTATTTTTTTAGGATTTATTAGGGATTTTTAGGGTTTAATAGGGTTTTTAGGGGTTAATTAGTTTTTTTGTTTTATTAGGTTATATTAGTGTTTGTTTTGGTCTTTTTAGATAATATAGCGTGTTTTTATTGTTTGTGAGTGTTTTGTTTTTTTTTTGTGAGCGTTTATAGGGTTTTGTAGGTTATATTAGAGTTCATTATGGTTTGTTATGGTTTCTAGGTATTTTTAAGTTATATTAGCATTTTTTTGTCTTTATTCGGTTATATTAGTGTTTTTGGGTCTTTTTAGGTAATATAGCGCATTTTTATTGTTTGTGATCTTTTTTTATTGATTGTGACCGTTTTTAGGGTTTATTGGGCTTTAATTATGGTTTATTAGGGATTTTTATGGTTTGTTTGGGGTTTTTAGGGGTTTTTAGTGTTTATTAGTGTCTATTAGGGTGGTTTAGGTTTTCTTAACGTGTTTTTAGGGTTTATTAAGTTTTATTACCATTTATTATGGTTTATTAGGTATTTTTGGGATTTTATTAGGGTTGAGTAGAGTTTCTTAGGGTTTTTAGGGATTATAAGGTGTTTTAAGGGATTATTAGAGTTTATTAGGGGTTTATTAGGGTTTAATTTTTTATACTATGGTATATTAGTGTTTAATATTTTTGAGGGTTTTAAAGCGTCTTTAGGGGTTTTTTAGCATTTTTAGGGTTTATGTACCATTGTTAAAGTTTATGTAGCATTTTTAGTGTTTATCTAGCATTTTTAGGGTTTAGTTAGCAGTTTTAGATTTTTTGTATCATTTTTAGAGTTTATGTAACGTATTTAGGGTTTATTGAGCGTGTTTAGGGTTTAGGTTTTATGTAGCATTTTTTAGGCTTTATGTTGCATTTTCTAGGTTTATGTAGCGTTTTCAGGGGTGATGTAGTGTTTATGTTTCATTTATTATGGTTTATGTAACATTTTTAGGGTTCATGTAGTGTTTTTATGGTTTATATTGTGTTTTTAGGTTTTATGTAGCGTTTTTTTTAAGGTTTACGTTGCGTTTTTTGGGGTTTATGTTGTGTTTTTAGGGGTTATGTTACAGTTCTAGGGTTTATATAGTGCTTTTAGGGTTTATGTAGCGTTTTTTGGGTTTATGTTGCGTTTTTTGGTTTATGTTGCGTTTTTAGGGTTTTAGTTGCATTTTTAAGGGTTTATGTAACATTTTTCCGATTTATGTAGCTATTTGAAACCTTTTTTAGGGGTTTAATGGTTGTTTATGATTTGTAGTTTTTTAGGGTTTGTAAGGGTTGTTAACGGGTATTTATGGTTTTTATGGTATCTGATGGATTTTTAATGGTTTGGGGGGGGGGTTATGGGTTTATTTGTTTTTTGGGATTGATAGGGGTTGTTAGGGTTTTTAGTATGTTTTAGGTCTTGTTTGTGTATTGTGGTGGTTTTTTTGGTTTATAAAATTTGTTTTATCATTTTTTGGGTTCTTTAGGGTTTTTTAATGTTCTTTAGAGTTTAATATGGTTATTTTGGCCTTATTAGGGTTTTTAGGACTATTTATTGTTCTTTAATATTTGTTATAGTTTATTAGTTTTGTTGTATATAAGGGTTTTATTGGGCTTTTGTAGGAATTAATAGATTTTCTAGGGTTTATCAACCTTTTTAGGGTTATTTTGGATTTATTAGGGTTTATTAGGGTTTATTTTATTTATTATTTTTTAGTAAACTAGATTTGGGTTTATTAAGATTTATTAGGGTTTATTATGATTTGTTAGGGTTTATTGCAGTTTATTAGGGTTTGTTTCAGTTTGTTACGATTTATTTGAATTGTTGCGATTTATTTGAGGTTGTTAGGGATTGTTATGATTTATTTTGGGGTCATTAGGGTTTGTTAGGGTTTATTAGTGGGTCGTAGGGTTTTTTAGGCTATTATTTGGAGGTTTTTGTAGCATTTTGTCATGTTTGTTAGGGTTTTAATGATTATTAGGGTTTATTATGGTTTAATAGTGTTTTTTATTATACATTAGGGGTTTTAGGGATTTTGTAGTTATTATTAGGGTCTAATAGAGTATGTTAGGGTTTATCACAGGTTATAACGATTTACTAGTGTTTTTTAGGGTTTTAGGGTTTAATAGTGGGTTTTAGGGGTTATTAGGGTTTATTAGTGGTTTTTAGGGGTTATTAGTGGTTGTTAGGTTTTGTTAGGTTTTGTTAGGGTTTTTAGGGTTTGTTACAGTTTTTTTGAGTTGTTTGGGGTTTTATGCGTTTTTTTGGGTTTTATTGTTGTGTTTGGATTTTTTATGCTTTGTTAGGGTTATTGTAGAATTTTTTGGGGTTTTATTGCGTTTTGTGGGTTTTTGAAGCATTTTTTAGTTTTTTGTAGTAATTATTAGGGTTTATGTAGCATTGTTAATGGATTTAGTGGTTCTTTAGGGATTTTTATGGTTCTTTAGGGTTTTTATGGAGTATTAGGGTTTCTTTTGAGGTTTTTAGGGTTTGATGGGGGGTTTTAAGCACTTCATAGGGTTGGTTAGGGTTTTTATGGAATTTTTAGGCTTTTTAGGGTTTTTAGCATTTTTAGGGGTTTTTTGCGTTTTTTGAGGTTTTTTAAGGTTTGCTTTCTGGTTTTTTGGTTTTTTGTGTTTTTAGGGATTTTAGGGTTTTCTAAGGTTTTTAGGATTTTGTAGGGTTTTAGGATTTTTCAGGGGTTTTTTTGGGTTTTTAGGGTTTTTAGGGTTCTTTTAGGGTTTTGTCAGGTTTTACCGGGTTTGTTAGGGTTTTTTTGTGAATATTAGCATTTTGAATGGTTTAATAGCATTTTGTTGTATATTTGGGATTTCAGGTATTTTGTAGCATTTAATAGGGTCTAATTGGGTTTTTAGTGTTTATTACAATTTATTAGTGTTTATTATGGTTTATTATGGATTATTATTGGTTTGTTGCTTATGTTAGGATTTATTAGTGCTTATTAGAGTGATTTAGGGTGTCTAAGGGTTTGTTTGGGTTTCTAAGGATGTGTTAGGGTTTATAAGGTGGGGTTAGGGTTTTTATGGCGGGTTTGTGTTTCTAGGGGTGTGCTATGGTTTCTAAGGGTTTCTAAGGTTGTGTTAGGGTTTCTATGGGTGTGTTGGGGTTTCTAAGGGTGCGCTAGGGTTTCTAAGGGTGCGTTCGAGTTTCTATGGGTGTGTTAGGGTTTCTAAGGGTGTGTTAGTGTTTCTTAGGTTTTCTTAGGGTTTTGTTAGGGTTTTTTGGGTTTTTTGGGCTTCTTATGGCTTCTTAGAGGTTTTTAGGGTATATTTGGGGTTTTTGTTGATTTATTGGGGTTTCTTAGTGCTTCTTGGGGTTTGTTAGGGTTTGATAGGGTTTGTTAGGGTTTTTTAGGGTTTCCTATTGTTTTTTAGGGTTTTTTATGTTTTTAATGGGTTGTAATGGTTTTTAATGGTTTTTAGTGTTTATTGGGTTATTCATGGTTTGGTAGGGTTATTTAGTTTTTTATGGTTGTCACAGATGTGTAGAGCTAGTCGCAAGATTCAATTTGATATGTGATAGAGGTGAAACGGACACCCAGAGTAGAATTTATAGTGATTTAGAGGACTTAAGAACCTTTTGGGACTTTAAGAATGTGATAAGGTCTTCCTATTGGTCACAGATGTGTAGATCTAGTCGAAAGCATCAATTTGATATATGGTAGTGGAAAAACGGACTCCCGTAGTAGAAGTTATGGTGTTTTGGAGGGTTTAAGTACCTTTTTGGGCCTTCAAGGATGTGATAAGGTGCTTCATGGGTTATAGGAGTGTAGTTCTACTCGCAAGCTTCGATTTGATATGTGTTAGAGGCAAAACAAACACCCATAGAAGAAGTTATTGCAAAAAGGACACCTGAAGCCAATATTTTGAGCATCCAAAGAGATTTTGGGTCTTTTGGGGGGTTGATGAAAGTCAGAAAGGGTTCTAGTGGTTACCAGAGTGTGTATATCCTCACAATATTTGATTTGATATGTGGTAGAGCCAAAATGAACACACACAGCAGATGTTATTGTTGTTTTAAATTGAGCAACTCTCCTAGTGCCTAAAAATCTAAAAAACCCGCAACTCACTAAAATAGATATAACTTCTCCTTTGGGTGTCCATTTGAGAAAAGTGACCAGTCAAATCGAAGCTCGTGAGATGAATGAGAACCATGTTTAGTAGAAACTATGATAAGATCAAAGAAATATAAGATATAATAGTTATACCACTCCAAAAAAAGTCCAACTTTATGCGGCTATAACATTCGCTCCGGTTGTCCATTTGAGCTCTACCACATATCAAATCGAAAGTTGCGAAGAGATCTACACAGAATGATGACTTTAAGAAAGTTAAAATCATGTTTATGATCCTAAAATCCCAGAAACCCATCAGAAGGCCCCCAAAACTCCATTTCTGTGAACAGATCCCTGTCAAATTTTTCTTAAAACGGTCATAACTTATGATCTGTGTGTTTGTTCGGCCTCTGAAACCTATTTTTATCATAGTTTGTTCCATGAGATTCAGTTTGACTATTCATGGAGTGGAAATGGAAACCTGAATAAGTTATTCCCTATTCAATGATTCTATGATTTGTTAGGTTTTTCGAGACCCCATTTCTAGCATTTTTGTCCTGCCTTCTATTTTTCAAACTATAACTTATTATTACTGTTATTATTATTATTATCATCATCATTTCATCCTCATGCACGTGCACAACTGTTATTATTATATTTTTATTACCATGTACATGTACATGCAACGCACACACGTTATTTTATTACCACATGCGTTGTTATTATTATTGTTATTATTATTATTCTGGTTGTTGTTGTTGTTGTTGTTGTTGTTATCACATGCGAATGCACATACACAGAAATTCAATGCATGTGCGTTATTCTATTATCACATGCGTTGTTATTATTATTATTATTATTATTATTATTATTATTATTAATATTATCATCATCATCATCATCACATGAAAATGCAATGCACATGCATTATTATTTATTACCATGCACATGCAATATTCTATTATCACATGAATTAGTACTACTAGTATTATCACCACCACTACAATTATTATTACTACTGCTGTTATTATTACTATTATCACATGCAAATATAGATGCACATGCATTATTTTTTATTATTTATTACCATACACGTGCATATGCAATACCCTTGTATTATTCTTTTATTATTATTATTATTATCACAATTATTATTATTATTATTATTGTTATAATTATTATCATTACCATTATTATTATCATTATCACATGCAAAGGCACATGAATGTGTGTTGTTATTTATTATTTATTACCATGTACGTGCATGCATTATTATTATTATTACAATTAGTATTATTAATATTATCATCAAATGTAAATACACATGCACATGCATGTGCGTTCTTATTTATTATTATTTATTTATTATTTACTACTATGAACGTGCTCAAGAAATGCACTTGTGTTATTCTAATATTTTTATTTTTTTTTATTATTTTTGTTTGAATCATCAAATACAAATGCAGATGCATGTGTGTTGTTATTTATTATTTATTACCATGCATGTGCATGCGTCATTATCATTATCATTACATGTAAATGCACATGCACGTGTGTTATTATATATGATTTATTATCATGCACATACAAATGCAATGCACTTGTGTTATTCTATTATCACATGTGTTATAATTATTTATTCTCATGCATATTCACACACAATGCACGTGCATTATTCTTTTATCACACTAGTTATTATTTATTATTTATTATCATTCACATGAAAATGCACATTCATGTGGACTTGGTTATTATTTATTGTTTATTACCATGCACATAGACATGCACATGCACATGCACTTAGATGTGCGTTATTATTTATTATTTATTATCATTCACATGCACATGAACATACACATGTATTTCACATGCGTTATTCTTTATTATTTATTATTTATTATCATTCACTTGCAAATGCGTAGGCATATGCACATATACGTGCGTTATGAATTATTATTCAAAACATGAACATGGAGATACACATGCACGTGTGTTATTACTATTATTATTATTAGTGGTATTTTTAGGGTTTACTAGCACTTTTTAGAATTTTTAGGTGTAATTAACAATTATTATGGTTTGTTAGGGTTTTAGGTTTTTTAATGGAATATTAGTGTTTTTTAGGGTTTGGTGGGGGTTATTTGGATTTTATTAGGGTTTATTCTCACGTGTTAAGGTTTATTAGGGTTTATTAGATATTTTTATTGTTTCATTAGGATTGAGTTGGGGTTATTAGTGTATTTTTTTGTATATTATGGTATATTTGGGTATGTTTAGTGTTTATTTGGGTTTATTATCATTTATTATGGTTTATTAATTTGTAAGAGTGTATATTAGGGTTTTTAGGGTTTAATAGTGTTTATTAGGGTTTATTAGTGCTTTTATGTTTTGTTAGGTATTATTTTCCTTTATTAGGGGTTTTGGGAATTTTAATGGTATATTTACGTTTTTTAGGGTTTAGTGGGGTTTATTATGGTTTATTATAGTGTGTTAAGGTTTATTAGGCTTGAGTAGGTATTTTTAGGGTTTTATTAGGGTTGATTAGGTATCTTTATGGTTTTATTAGTGTTTATTAGGGTTGAGTAGTGTTTATTAGGGTTTGTTAGGGGTTTTTAGGGTTTACTAGGGTTTGTTAGTGTTTTTATTAGAGTATATGAGTGTTTTTTAGTTTTTGTTAATATAATTGATGGGTTTTTAGGTCATTTTAGGTTTTATTAGCATGTTTTTATTATTTTTGAGAATTTTTTATGGTTTATTAGGTTTTATTAGAATTTATTATGGTTTATTAGGGTTTCTAGGGCTTTTTAATGGTTTTCTTGTGTTTTTTTGTTAATTGGGGTTTAGTTGGGTTTTATTAGGTTTTATTAAGGTGTGTCAAGGTTTATTATTGTTGAGAATGTATTTTTAGGGTTTTATTATGGTTGTATTAGGGTTTATTAGTTTTTATTAGGGTTTATTAAAGATTTTTAGGGTTTATTAGGGTTTGTTAGGGGTTTATTAGTTATTTGATTTTATTAGGTTATATTAGTGTTTGTTAAGTCTGTTTAGATAATATAGAATTTTTATCGTTTTTGAGCATTTTGTTTTTGTTTTTGAGTGTTTTTAGGGTTTCTTAGGTCATGTTAGAGTTTATTATGGTTTTTTATGGTTTCTAGGGCTTTTTAAGGTATATTAGCATTTTTGTCTTTATTAGGTTATATTAGTGTTTTTAGTTGTTTTTATGTATTTTTAGGTAATATTGCGTGTTTTTATTTTTTGTGATCATTTTTTACTGTGTGTGAGAACTTTTGGGTTTATTAGGTTATATTAGAGTTTATCAGGGTTTCTAAAGATTTATTAAGGTATACTAGAATTTGTTTTCATTATTACAGTTTTATAGGGTTTTATTAGGGGTCATTATGGTGTGTTAAGGTTTGTTAGGGTTGAGTAGGGTTAATTTGGATTTATTTATGGTTTATTAGGGATTTTTAGGGGGTTTTGGGGTTTATTATAGTTTATTAGTGTTTATTAGTGTCTATTAGGGTTGGTTAGGGTTGTTTAGGTTTTCTTAACGTGTTTTTAGGGTTTATTAGGTTTTATTATCATTTATTAGGGATTGTGAGGTATTTTTGGGGTTTTATTATGGATGAGTAGACTCTCTTAGCGTTTTCAAGGATTATAAAGCGTTTTTAGGGATTATTAGATTTTATTAGGTGTTTATTAGGGTTTTCGTTTTTATATTATTGTATATTAGGGTATAATATTTTTGAGGGTTTTGAAGCGTCATTATGGTTTTTGTAGTGTTTTTTAGTATTTGTGTTGCATTGTTTGTGTTTATGTATCATTTTTAATGTTTATGTGGCACTTTTAGGGTTTAGTTAGAGGTTTTAGGATTTATGTAGCATGTTTTAGGGTTTATGTAGCGTGTTTAGGGATTAGGTTTTATGTTGCATTTTTTAAGGTTTATGTTGCGTTTTCTGGGTTAATGTTGCATTTTTAAGGGTGATGTAGTGTTTATGTTAAATTTTATAGGGTTTATGAAACGTTTTTAGGGTTTATGTAGTGTTTTTAGGGTTTATATGGTGTTTTTAGGTTTTATGTTGCATTTGTAAAAGTTTATGTTGCGTTGTTTAGGGTTTATGTTACGGTTCTTTGGTTTAAGTACTTTATTTTTGGGTTTATGTAGCGTTTTTTGTTTTTATGTTGCATTTTTTGGGTTTATGTTGCATTTTAGGGTTATGTTGCATTTTTTGGGTTTATGTAACTTTTTTTCGTTTTTGTATCTATTTGTTTCCTTCATTAGGGTGTTAATGCTTGTTTATGGTTTATAGTGTTTTTTAGGGTTTTTAAGGGTTGTTAACGGGTGTTTATGGTTTTTATGATTTCTGATGGGTTTTCAATGGTTTGGGGGGGGGTTTAAGGGTTTATTTTTTTAAGGATTAATAGGGGTTATTAGGGTTTTTAGTGTGTTTTAGGGTTTGTTTGGGTATTGTAGCGGTTTTAGGTTTTATGTAATGTGTTTTATCGTTGTTTGAGTTCTATAGGGTTTTTTAGTGATCTTTAGAGTTTATTATGGTTCTTTAGGGTTTATTAGGGTTCTTTAGGGTTTATTAGTGTTCTTTAGGAATTGTTACAGTTTATTAGAATTTTTATTGTATATTACGGTTTCATTGGGCCTTTGTAGGCATTAATAGCATTTTATAGGGTTTATCAAACTTTTTTAGGGTTATTTAGGATTTATTAGGGTTTCATAGGGTTTATTTTATTTATTAGGATTTATTAACATGTATTTGGGTTTATTATGATTTATAAGGGTTTATTATGATTTTTTGGGGTTTATTGTGGTTTATTAGGTGTTTATTATGGTACGTTTCAGTTTGTTACGATTTATTTGGCATTGTTAGGATATATTACGATTTATTTGGGGTTGTTAGGGTTTGTTATGAATTTTTATGGGGTTATTAGGGTTTGTTAGGGTTTATTAGTGGGTTGTAGGGTTTTGTAGGCAATTATTTGGCAGATGTTGTAGTGTTCTGTCAGGTTTGTTAGGATTTTTTGAGATTATTAGGATTTATTATGGTTCAATAGTGTTTTTATTATATATTAGGGGGTTTAGGGCTTTTTTAGACTTTATTAGAGTATAATTGGGTTTTTTAGGGTTTATTACAGGTTATTATGATTTATTATATTTTATTAGGGTTTTAGGGTTTAATAGCAGGTTTCAGGTGTTATTTGGGTTTATTTGTGGTTCTTAGGGGTTATTAGTGGTTGTTAGTGTTTGTTAGGTTTTGTTTGGGTTTTTAGGACATGTTTTATTCTATTATCACACATGTTATTATTATCATTATTATCATTATCATTATTATCAATATCATTATTATAATTATAATTATGGATGTTACTATTATTATTATTATCATTATCATCACATGAAAATGTAGATGCCCATGCGTTATTAATTATTAATTATTATATATTATTTATTTCCATGAACGAGCATATGTTGTGGTTGTTGTTATTATTATTTTTACTATTATTATTGTTATTATAATCACATGCACATGCACATGCATGTCTATTATTATTTATTACCATGCATGCACATATTCAATACATGTGTGTTATTCTATTATCACATGCGCTATTATTATTAATATTACTATTATTGTTATTATTATCATCACGTGCACTATGAGTTATTATTTATTATCATGCACTGCACATGCAATGCATGTGCGTTATTCTATTATCACTTGCATTGTTTTTATTATTATTATTATTATTACAATTATTAGAATTATTATTATTATCATCTCATGCACAAGAACATGCACATGCACATACATTATTATTTATTTTTTATTACCATGAACGTGCACATGAAATGAACACATTATTTTATTATCACAAACGTTGTTATTCTTATTGTTATTATTATTATTGGGGTTGTTTTTGTTATTGTTGTTAATATTATAATCACATGCAAATGAACATGCAAGTGCACACGCAAATGCACATGAAAATACATAAACGCACACATTCAATGCTTGTGCATTATTCTATTATCACATGAATTGTTATTATTAATATTAATATTATTATTATTATTATCATCGTCATCATCATCACATGAAAATGCAATGCACGCGTGTCATTATTTATTACCATGCACATGCACACGTAATACACATGTAATATTCTATTATCGCATGCATTGGTACTACTATTATTATCACTACTACTACTGTTTCTGTTATTATTATTATCATTACATGCAAATGCAGATGCTCGTGCGTTATTATTTATTATTTATTACCATGAAAATGCATATGCAATGCACTTGTATTATTATTTTATTATTTTATTATTTTGATTTTTATTAACACAGATTTTATTATTATTATTATTTTTATCATCATCATCATCATTATCATTATTATAATCCTTATCACATGAAAATCCACATGCCTGTGCATTGTTATTTATTACTTATTACCTTGCACGTGCATGCCCTATTATTATCATCGTCATCATCTTCATCATCATCATTTTTATTTTTATTATTCCTTTGAAGAGTACAATACCTGCTGGCCACCCGGTCCTAATGAGGCCTATAGTAATGAAGTCCGAGGGAATCCCCTTGTATTAGGTTCACCCCCTCAGGATTTAAGAAAGAGATGCTATTGATATAGGTAACTTTGATAGTTTGGTCTGCCTGGGAAGCAAGATGATCCGCTGCTTTGTTCCCCTCCTGCAAAGTGTGTGTTACCTTCGTGTTGTTGTTTATGAGAGCTTGGAACATCATGATGGTGTATGTAATCGACCAAGGAATGGGGATTTTACCTTTCAATGATTCATGAACCACTTTAGAGTCTGTTTCCAACTGGGAAAGCCTGATATTCTGTTTCATGCAAAGGGAGATACCAGACAAGACTCCCTTCGCCTCGGCCTAGTGGGAGTTTCCATTCCCATAATGGGCCGTGAAAGCCAGAACAACACTGCCGCTATAGTCCCTAACCAGTCCGCCTTCGCGGATTACACTCGATATGCAGGACCCATCCGTGTTTAGCTTGAATCCATCGGATGGAGGAATCCACTGCACCCAGTTCCCCTGAGTCGCAGAGCGGGTGAGCGTCGCTGATAATGGAATTTGAAAAAGTCGAAGAGAGGGGGCATATTTCCAGCTACTGAGGCAGGACATCCAATCATCCAGAAGGTTTCGGGTTCTCGCAATGATGATCCTCTGCGATGAAGGGATCCCCTCGAACCTGGATCGATTTCTTGCTTGCCATAGGGTCCAACACCCTGCACTGAATATTGCTCCTCTCGCCATTCATTCAGGACCTGAATTGATGGTTCCCTCAAACCATCACTCCAAGAAGTGATAATCACTGACGTCCAAGGAGGTGTGAACATTGAGTTGGCCGAAGAATCCCCACACTTCACATGCCCATTCTTCATTAAATAAAATATGTAGCGTGCTTTCCTCCCTTTTTCTCCTGCAACAGTGGCAGAACGACGCCATACTTATTCCCAACCTTTTGATACTTACATCTGAAGGAATTGCGTGATTTTGGATTCTCCAAGTTAAGATGTTGTATTTCATAGGAATTTGGTTGCACCACACAATGTCGGTCATACTGCCACTATGTGCCGGGGTATTAACAACGCGACCGATGTCCCTCAAATTGAAGCTCCCTGAAGATGATCCAGTGAAGACACATCAATCCGCCTCGAAGTTGATGGTAATGAGATCGAAAAGTTCCTGCTACTTTCCATCCAAGACTAACCTGATGAAACAAGGATGGAGGCTCACCTCTTTAAAGGAGATTGTGGGAGCAGGACAACCCGGGTAGCCGATCACTTCCCCAGCCAAGTTTTGGTGAAAAAAACTGGATACTCCCCTCCCCTATGATCCATTTCGAATTGCATCGCATAGTCAGAAGGAGGCGGAAAATGGAGGACCAGAGGGGGGAGCCTCTCATGGGCTAGTTGTGTTCATTCCCACCCAGACATCGAGCCATAATCTTCCCCCAAAGAGAATGCTCTTCAATCACTTCCCAAGCCAGTTTCGCATGCCTCCATTGAATAATGCCTTCTAAACTCTTCACGTTGATCCCTCCAATCTGAATTTTCCTCGCCATCCTCTCCCACGACACCCATCGCCATCCACCCTATTATTATTCTTATTATTATTATTATTATTATTACAATTAATATTATTAATATAAGTATCAAATGTAAAGGCACATGCACATGCATGTGCGTTCTTATTTACTATTATTTATTTATTATTTACTACTATGAACGTGCACGTGCAATGCACTTTCATTATTCTATTATTATTATTATTATTATTATTATTATTATTATTTGTATCATCAAATACAAATGCATGTGCATTGTTATTTATTATTTATTACCATGCACGTGCATGTTTCATTATCATTAACATTACATGTAAATGCACATACACGTTCATTTTTATATATTATTTATTACCATGAACATGAAAATGCAATTCACTTGCGTTATTCTATTATCACATGTGTTGTTATTATTTATTCTCTTGCACGTGGACATGCAATGCACATGCATTATTCTACTATCACATGACTTATTATTTATTATTTATTTTCATTCACATGAAAATGCACATTCATGTGGATTTTGTTATTATTTATTGTTTATTACCATGCACATGCACATGCACATTCACATGCACATTTATGTGCATCATGGTTTATTAGGTTTTGTTATGGTCTGTCATGGTTTATTAGGGTTGAGAACATATTTTCAGGGTTTTATTAGGGTTTATTCATTTTTATTAGGGTTTATTAGGGTTTGTTAGGGGTTTATTAGTTTTTTTGTTTTATTAGGTTATATTAGTGTTTATTAGGTCTTTTTAGATAATATAGCATGTTTTTATTATTTGTGAGCATTTTGTTTTTGTTTGTGAGCGTTTTAGGGTTTCTATTGTTCTCTTAGAGTTTATCATGGTTTATTAGTGTTTCTAGGGATTTTTAAGGTATATTAGTTTTTTTTGTCTCTATTTGGTTATATAAGTGTTTTTAGGTCTTTTTTGGTAATATAGTGTGTTTTTATTGTTTGTGATCGTTTTTTATTGTTTGTGAGTGTTTTTAGGGTTTATTAGGTTTTATTGGATTTTATCCGGGTTTCTAGGGATTTTTAAAGGTATACAAGCATTTTTTTCATTATTAGTGTTTTGTAGGGTTTTATTAAGGGTTATTATGGTGTGTTATGGCTTGTTAGGGTTGAGAAGAGTTTATTTGGATTTATTTATGGTTTATTGGTGCTTTTAAGGGTTTTTTGGGGTTTATTAGGGTTTATTAGTGTTTATTAGTGTCTATTAGGATTGGTTAGAGATGTTTAGGTTTTCTTAACGTGTTTTTAGGGTTTATTATCATTTATTTGGGTTTATTAGTCATTTTTGGGGTTTTATTAGGGTTGATTAGAGTTTCATAGGATTTTAGGGATTATAAGGTGTTTTTTGGGGTTATAAGTGTTTATTAGGCATTTATTAGGGTTTAATTTTTTATATTATGGTATATTAGAGTTTAATATTTTTGAGGGTTTTAAAGCATATTTAGGGTTTTTGTAGAATTTTTTAGGGTTTGTGTAGCGTTGTTAGAGTTTATGTAGCATTTTTAATGTTTATGAAGCGTCTTTAGGGTTTTGTTAGTGGTTTTAGATTTTATGTATCATTTTTAGGGTTTATGTAATGTTTTTAGGGTTTATATAGCGTGTTTAGGGTTTAGGTTTTATGTAGCATTTTTTGGGTTTATGTTGCTTTTTATGGGTTTATGTAGCCTTTTTAGGATTGATGTAGCGTTTATGTTGCATTTTATAGGGTTTATGTAATGTTTTTAGGGTTCATGAAGTGTTTTTATGGTCTATATTGTGTTTTTAGGTTTTATGTAGTGTTTTTTAATGTATATGTTGCATTTTTTAGGGTTTATGTTGTGTTTTTTTAGAGTTTATGTTACAATTCTAGGGTTTATGTAGCGCTTTTAGGGTTTATGTAGCATTTTTGGATTTATGTTGCGTTTTTTGGTTTATGTTGCATTTTTTGGGTTTTTTTTGAATTTTTAAGGTTTTATGTAACGTTTTTAGGGTTTATGTATCTATTTGAAACCTTTTTTAGGGTTTTAATGGTTGTTTATGGTTTGTAGTTTTTTTAGAGTTGTTAACGAGTGTTTATGGTTTTTTGTTGTATCTGATGGATTTTTAATGGTTTGGGGGGGGGGTTTATGGGTTTATTTATTTTTTGGGATTGATAGAGGTTGTTAGTGTGTTTTAGGGTTTGTTGGAGTATTGTAGCAGTTTTTAGGGTTTATATTATGCGTTTTAGCGTTTTTTGGCATTGCTAGGATTTGTTATGATTTATTTGGGGTTGTTAGGATATTTTATGATTTATTTTGGCGTTATTATGGTTTTTTAGGGTTTATTAGTGGGTTGTAGTGTTTTGTAGGCTATTATTCGGATATTTTTGTAGCGTTTTGTCGGGTTTGTTTGGGTTTTTTGTGATTATTAGGGTTTATTATGGTTTAATAGTGTTTTTATTGTATATTAGGGGTTTTAGGGCTTTTTAGCATTTATTAGAGTCTAATAGAGTTTGTTAGGGTTTATTAGAGGTTATAACGATTAATTAGTTTTTATTAGGGTTTTTAGGGTTTAATAGTGGGTTTTAGGGGTTATTAGGGTTTGTTAGTGGTTCTTAGGGGTTATTAGTGGTTGTTGTGGTTTGTTTGTTTTTTGTTAGGGATTTTAGGGGTTTTAGGGTTTGTTACGGTTTCTTTGAGTTGTTTGGGGTTTTCTACGTTTTTTTGGGTTTTATGGGTTTGTTTGGATTTTTTATGCTTTGTTTGGTTTATTTTAGCATGTTTTGGGGTTTTTTTGCGTTTTGTGGGTTTTGAAGCTTTTTTTGATTTTTTATAGCAATTTTTTGGGTTTATGTAGCGTTGTTAGTGGCTTTAGTGGGTCTTTAGTGGGTTTTAGGGTTCTTTAGGGTTCTTTATGGTGTATTAGGGTTTCTTTTGAGTTTTCCAGGGTTTGTTAGGGTGTTTTTAGGGTTATTAAGGGTTTCATAGGGTTGGTTAGGGTTTTGTTAGGAATTTTTAGGCTTTTTGGGTTTTTAGCATTTTTAGGGGTTTTTAGGGCCTTTAGTGCTTTTTGAGTTTTTTTAGGATTTTTTTATGTTTTTTAGGGTTTTTTGGTCTATTTTTGGGTTTTTTTTGTGTTTTTAGTTGTTTTAGGGTTTTTAAGGGGTTTTTAGGGTTTTTAGGATTTTTTAGGGTTTTTAGGGTTTTTAGGGTTTTTTATGGTTTTTTGTGTTTTTTGGGGTTTTAGAGTTTTTTTAGGGTATTGTTAGGTTTTGCTGGGTTTGTTAGGGTTTTTTTGTCAATATTAGCATTTTGAATGGTTTAATAGAATTTTTGTGGTATATTTGAATTTTTAGGTATTTTTTAGCTTTTATTGGGGTCCAATAGTGTTTTTAGGGTTTATTACGATTTATTAGTATTTATTATGGTTTAGTAGTGGGATTTAGGGTTTATTAGGGTTTATTATTGTAATGGAATGGGTTCTAGGAGGTCCATTAATTAGTAAAAATTTTATGTTGGGTGTTTTGGGTAGTCTGGGAATGTTATCGAGGCTTCTTGGTGATGTTTGACCCCTAACGGTAGGCCTATCAGTAGCCTTAGCCAACCGGTAGCAGGCCTACCGGTAGCTCGGTCAACCGGTGGTCGTAGCCTACCGGTAGCTCGGCCTACCAGTTGCTCATTCGACCGGTGGCCACAGCCTACCGGTAGCTCGGTCTACCGGTGGCTGCAGCCTACCGGTAGCTCTGCCTACCGGTAGCTTGGCCTACCGGTGGCTTGGCCTACCGGTAGCTCGTTCTACCGGTATTCGTGGCCTATCAGTACATCAGCTAACCGGTGGACCTAGCCTAACCCCCTCCACAGGTTTTCCAGTATCGCCTCCTTTTTGGGCCAATTGGGTTTTAAACCCTCTTTTGACCCCTTTAAGTCTATTTTAAATCCCATTAATGCCATTAATGGCGTTTAATTAAGTGTTTTATGAGGTACCCTGGTGTGCGTTGGTTTAAACCGCCCCTAAAGGTGGGGACACTTTAATGACATGTGGGGCCGCGTGGTCAACCCATGACCCCCGCTCCTTATGCAGTTTTGCGTTCTTATCTCTGTATCTCAACCGTCCCCTGCCCTTATAAACCAAAGGGTTCTCCCTGGGTTTCTTTTTCTCAGCCACCCTGCGATCTTCTGCTCATCCTTCAGTTCCCGAGGTCACACCCCTACAATTTGCGCATCTGTTGTTCCTCGCGCGTGAAGAGAAGCTTCGATCACTGATCAATCAAGTAGGGGTTTCACCTTCATCTCTCCTTGTTGTGTATCTTGCGGGGTGGGTACGCTACTGCTTCTGTAAAATTGGATGAACCAAACATCAATGAAGATAATAAACGGATTCTAAATAATGAAGGGGAGCGGTGTGATCGATGATGTTTCTTGGTTTTTCTCCTCTTTCATGATTAATGATTTTTGAATTGTGCGGGCTTACACCCACTGAAAATAATGTCTGTTGGTGGTCTTTCTCCGTGTGCTAATAAACCCTTACCTATTTTGTTGTCCATGCAATGGAAATTGGTTAATTACGTATATTCATCTAAAAAAATTGAAAGCACAAGGACCAATCTTTTTTGTGATAAACCCGGTTTAAGTATAGCAGAATTGGAATCATGGAGTGTGTTAGATATTTTAAATCTGAAAATACTGGCATGGGCCTGCTTTGTGTTGGTGGTAGTGGTTTGGTTGTTTTTCTTTCATGGGCCGATTGATGGGTGATGTGGGTGGGGATGGGATCCCCTGTTGTTATGGTTTCATTGGTAGTGAATTTGAGGCTGTGTGGTTACTTTTCTTATATCACGAATTGGGGTGGAATCCTCTATTGTTGAGAAACCATTGGCTCCTGGGTTTTGGGAACATGGGGTAGTATCTTGGGGTTTTCCTTGGCTCCAGTACTTTGAGGGATCTCCCTTATCCCTTTTTGTTGATGTGATTTTATAAGAGAATCAGGTGTGAATGTTTAAGTTGATGTTTGACTGTACTCTTTCCTTGGCTTGTGTTTATGCTTGCTAGTTTCCCAAGTAGGTGCAGAAACTTATGTAAACATTACTAATGTAAATGAAAACAAGTATGGGTCAAATGGGTTTTGGTTTGGTGAGAGTTGTGACTTGGACATGGGTGCTGATTGTGTTCTTTAGGCAGGCTGAAGAAAAACCAAGTTTTGGGTGAGTTCTTATTACCGATACATATACTTGTAGTTTTCTGTTTATTGTTCGCGCCCCACCCAAGTTGAGCACTTAGTTCTGAACACCCCCATTTCAAGGGGTACGGTGTTTTCCCCACACTTCTATGAGTGGCTGGTTATTAGCTCATTTTCTACTCCCTTTCCCGAATAGCCCAAGACTCTATGGGTAGGCTGTGATGGCCTGAGGTCCGTTATTAGCCCAAGAATCATCAGGAAGGGTAGTGTAGAGGTTGGCCCAGGTGTGTGTGGGCAGGTAGTTTCCCAAGTGTCTTCGGGATGAGGACCATGTGTCTTCAGGAGTGGCAGTAGATCTTCTAGCCCAGGTGTCTTCGGGCGTGGCGGTGGTGGTTCTGGCCTAGGTGTTTGCATGCGTGGTTACGAGTGACAGTTGTGGCCCAGGTATTTGTGGGCGGGGTTTGGCAGTGGGACTACGTGAGGATATGGCCCAGGTGAGTGCGGGCGGGGTGTGGCAGTGGGACTGCGGTGAGAATGGAGAGATTGGTCTGATGCATAGGATGTCTTCAACAACTAGTGGGAATGTGGTGCAGGGTACCCAAACATCTATGTTTTTTATTATACATAACGTTTCTTGCATTATTTGGTGAGCGTGGCCGGTGAGTGGGATGGATGAACTCCTTGATTTTTTTGGTTGTCTGCTTCTCACGGGACTTTAGTATGTCCCCCCACTTGTGCACGAGAGTCTTTGTTTTTTCCCTACTGAGTATACTTATATTCTCACCCTACGTATATAAAACTGCTTTCAGGTTTCTAGGAGGACTTCAGGGATCGTGCGGGATCGTACTAGCTTGGACCTTTGGGGAAGTTTCTGTTGTTGTTTTTCTTTTTTTTTCTTGGTATCTTTTTACCTTGGGGTTTTGTGACTTGTATCTTTTACATTTGAACATGCATATGGGAATGGTTTATTTTTTTCAGCTGTATTTTCACTTTCAGTTTTGGTATTGTGGGATTTACTATCTTATCTCCCGATCCTATTAAACGAAAAAGGGTAATGCCTTCCATTTAGTGTGTGATTATATACCCTTTATGCTTGTCGCCACTCTAGGACCTATCTAAGGTGGGTTTCGGGGGTCATTATCACCCCTTCAACTTAAAGAAGAAAGGGCCTGGAAATCTGCTGACCCTTCCCTCCTTTTGGTGAAGGCGAGTTGTGACAGAATGGTATCATAGGTGATGGTTGAGAGATAGGATGGAGTCTGGAGTTAGGCATAGTGAGGATTGCATGGGATGGTAGATAAAAAGTGTTGGGTGGCCGTGGTGTGTGAATTAGTCCAGGGAAGTTTGGCTAGGACACGGGATTTTAGGGCCCCCTGTGATCCGATGCAAGGACTCTGGACCTACCGAAAGACCAAGTGAGACCACGCTGATTACAGGGTAGAGACCCTAGGAAAGATACATGCATAATAATGACTTGTTTTCTCATGTTTCATCAGTGTTTTTGGAATTGAAATCAATAAGAAGTTTAAGATATTTTAAGAACACTTTTCTGCACTACTTGGGCTTAGGCATTCCATGTTTACCCTGCAGCTATGGCACCTGGGAGGAGACCATGGGTGGTGCGGGAGATCGAGGCCCAGGAGGTTGGCTTGGACGATCGGAAGAGGGCTGATAGATAGGAGGAGGATGACCAGTGGCAGAAGACGCTTCGAGCCTTCCAATGATAGACCCTCGAGAAGTATGAGGGCAGCACCTCTGACATGAAGATGGAGAGCTGGCTAGAGCAGCTGGTGATAGCTTTCAGCTTGATTCAATCCCCGAACGAGTACTGGGTTCCTCTAGCCGTCATCCAGATGCGGGGAGCAGCGCGTCAGTGGAGGACTCTTTACCTAGGGGAGAGGAGAGAGGCTGAGGTGGCATGGGCTGATTTCGAGAAGGTGTTCCGGGTCGAATTCCTCTCTTTTACGATGAAGGGGGAGAAGAGGCAGTAGCTACTCTCCTTCCAGCAAGGGAGTATGTTAGTAAGGGATCTAGGAATCAAGTTCAAGGACCTCCTACATTTCTCTCCGGACCTATTTCCAGATGAGGAGTCTCAGGCCAGATGTTTAGAGGAGGCGCTCTGACCCTCCCTCCAGTACGCTGTTACCCCCATCACCCTGCTGACATACTTGGAGGTCCAGAAGAAGGCCAAAGTGGTGGAGATGATGAAAGATATAGGAGGTGTGTCATGAGAGGGTATGCATCTTGGATCATTGATGGGGAAGGCTATCAGCACCAGACCCCCAGCATCAGGACCCTCTCAGTTCCGACCAACAGGGAGCAGGCCACAACAGTTCCAGTTCCAGTCCCCTGGTCCTCGCCCTTTTCTTTCGAGCCCAGGATTGAGGTTCTTCATCTATGGGATCCATGGACAATACCAGAATCAGTGCCCAGACCGTATACAGTACGGTGGTGGCGGACATTCCCATCACCCGCCCCAGCAGTAATTTCTAGCTAGGCCCTTCCAGCAGCAGCCGCAGCAGGGGCAGCGAGCTCCCGCTCCTCCAAGGGCAGACGTTGCAGGAGGAGGCCGCCCTCAGGGCACTCCTCAGGGACCTCGACCAGTGCATGGTCGGGGAGGTGGCCAACAGCTAAGAGGCAGAGGATCTGGGTGTGGGAAGTTGCACGCCGTGGAGGCAAAAGTTCCAGTAGGACTGGAGGTTGTTCGAGGTACGATTAGTTTGTTTAGTACCC
Source organism: Viscum album (assembly GCA_963277665.1). Taxonomy (NCBI): domain Eukaryota; kingdom Viridiplantae; phylum Streptophyta; class Magnoliopsida; order Santalales; family Viscaceae; genus Viscum; species Viscum album. Next base: position 2,888,254 of record CAUJRU010000031.1, on the reverse strand, counting down.
TTTCTTACGCCTTGTTCGATACCAGGGATTCACACTACTTCGTTGCACCCAGTCTAGCCCATGATCTAGGACTAGATGCCGAGAGACTCCCAATTCCCTTGGTGCTGAGCACACCAGTCGGTGGTCAGACCGACTTATTATATGTTTTTCGAGGATACAGACTAATGATAGGGCCATATCGGTCGGTCAGGGATCTACTACTACTATAGATACAGCCATACGATGTCATCCTAGGCATCGACTGGCTGTTCTCTGTGTGTGCCATCATCGATTGCTTCCGAGGAAGGGTTGTGTTCTCAGACATGGGGGGCTGGCGTTTTACTTTCACCGGTGAGCGGAGCAATCAGAAGGGCGGCAGGCGAGAGGAACCCCTCCTCTCCTTGTTAGCTGAGCTGTCAGTAGAGTCAGTAGATGCTGAGATGGTGGAGGTTCCAGGAATCATCAGTGAGTTTATGGACGTCTTTCCTGAGGAGGTAAAAACTCTACCCCCACGACATGATGTAGAGTTTGGGATAGACTTGCAGCCTGGTGCTTGTCCGATTTTAATGGATCCTTACCGGATGGAACCTTCGGAGCTACAGGAGTTGCAGATTTAGATTGAAGATCTCATGAAGAGGGGTCATGTTCGACCAAGTGCGTAACTGTGGGGTGCTCCAGTCTTGTTTGCAAAGATGGAAGATGGTGGTTTCAGGTTGTGCATAGACTACAGGTGGCTGAATCATGTGACGATCAAGAATCGCTACCCTCTTCTGAGGATAGAAAATCTTTTCGACCAGCTAAAATGGGCAGGATGGTTCTCGAAGATCGACATACGGTCTGGGTATCACCAGTTGAGGGTGAAAGAGGGTGACATCCCGAAGATGGCCTTCAGGTGCAGATATGGACACTTCGAGTTTGTATTCATGCCTTTCAGTGTTATGAACGCCCCGGCTGTGTTCATGGGGCTTATGAACTTCGTCTTTCGGGAATACCTGGATCGGTTCATGGTTGTGTTCATCGAAGACATCCTGATCTATTCAAGATCATAGGAGGACCACGCGGAGCACCTGAGGACGGTTTTGGAGGTCCTCCGACAGCACCGACTCTATGGGAAGTTGTCAAAATGCAAGTTCTGGACGCGAGAAGTGCACATCCTTGGGCACGTAGTAATCGAGAAGGGGGTAGCGGTGGACCCATAAAAGTTTGAGGCAGTTGTTTTTTTGTGCAACACCCAAGAATGTGGCAGAGGTTCGCAGTTTCCTCGGGCTGGCAGGTTGCTATCGGAGGTTCGTACCCAACTTATTTTGAGTTTCAGCCCCTTTGACATCCTTGACCAAGAAGGACCAGGTTTTCATGCGGAGTGAGCAATGCGAGACATCCTTCAGCTATCTGAAGGAGAAGTTGGTTAGTTCCCCAGTACTGAGACTACAAGAAGAAGGGGCGACATATGAGGTGTTCTGTGATGCTTCAGGGCAAGGCCTCAGATGTGTGTTGATGCTGCGACAAGGGGTGATCTTTTATGGGTCTAGGCAGCTATGCCCTCATGATCATAATTATGCCACCCACAACCTGGATCTTGTAGTGGTCATTTTTGCGCTAAAGTTATGGCGGAATTACATCATCGGAGAACGCTTTGTGGTATTCACAGATCACAAAAGTCTGAGGTATATCTTCTCCTAGCGGGACCTAAACTTGCGGCAGTGAAGGCGGATGGAGTTCCTCCTGTATTACGACTTAAGAATTTCTTACACTTCCGGGAAAGGGAATTTACTGGCCGATGCCTTGAGCAGGAGGTCACAGAAGGATGCGGTCCGAGAGTCGGCTGACACCTGGAAGGAAATGGAGGAGTTGGCTGCCTAGAACCTGGATGCGAGGATGGATAGAGGTAGGGGTTGCCTGTATCAGATGACAGTGCAGTCTTCTCTGTTTCGGCATGTGGATGAGTCTCAGTGGGGAGACCCAGAGTCAGAAGTAATGCATGACCGAGTTGACCAGGGCAATGCTCTAGAAGGATGGATGGAGGATGGTCAGAACCAGATGCTTTTCCGGGGAAAGCTATTTGTTCCAGAGGTGATGCGCGGCAAGGTTCTTTGTCAGTTCCAAAACGCACCCCTAACGGTACACTGAGGAGTTTCCAAGATGTACCAGGGTCTGAAGAGACAGTTCTGTTGGCCCGAAGTAAAGCGATCAGTGGCAGAGTTTGTGGCCATGTGCCTAGTGTGTCAGTAGGTGAAGGCTGAACACCGTGTTCCAAGCAGCCTACTGCAGTCTCTAGATGTCCCTGAGTGGAAGTGGGATGACATCTCGATGGATTTTGTCACGGGACTACCCAAGGTGCATGGGAGATACGATGCCATCTGGGTAGTAGTGGATCGGTTGACGAAATCGGCTCACTTTCTAGCGATTAAGGAGTCGAGTGCAATGGATTCTTTAGCAAGAAGGTACATGGATGAGGTGGTGTGGTTTCATGGATTTCCAAGGTACATAGTCTCGGATATAGATTAACGGTTTACCTCATGAGTTTGGAGAGGATTTCAACATGCTTTTTTCACCCAGCAACGTCTTAGCACTGCTTTCCATCCCCAAACATATGGACAGATAGAGCTCACCATCCAGACCTTGGAGGATATGTTGCGGGCATGTGTTCTGGACTCTGGAGTATCGTGGGTGCGACATTTTCCACTGGTACAGTTTGTCTACAATAATAGCTATCACTCTACCATTGGTATGGCTCCATTCGAAGCCTTGTACGGGAGGCCATACCCCTTACCTGTGTGTTGGACCGATGTAGGAGAGGCGGGCATCCTTGGCCCGGAGGTGGTGCAGAGCACAATAGAAAAGGTTAAGCTTATACGGGAAAGGATGAAGGCGGCCCAGGACCGAAAGAAGTGATATGATGATAGCAGGAGAAGGCCCTTGGATTTTGAGGTTGGAGACCACATGTTCTTGAAGGTATCCCCTCGACGTGGAAAATAGAGGTTCAGCAAGGGGAGTAAGCTTTCTTCAAGGTTCATCGGACCCTTCAAAGTGTTGCGGTGGTTCGGAAAAGAGGCTTATCATCTAGCGTTACCACTGCCATGACTGAGGATACATGAAATCTTCCATGTGACACATCTCCGTCGGTATCTGCACGACGATTCACACGTCCTTGGATGGGGAGAGCTAGACATAGAGGACGACGTGATCGTTCTGGAAAGACCAGGTATGATCGAGGATCGTGAGGAGAAGGTGCTTCATGGGTGAACCATTACCTTGGTCCATGTTTTATGGAGACATGGTGGTCTTGAAGAGAGTACGTGGGAGAGGGAATCATGGATGCATGCCCAGTAACCAGAGTTGTTTTGAGTTTTGTAATGTTCTGTTTATACTTGTTGTAGTGGAGAATTTTACCTTCGTGGCTATGTAATATGTGTTTTTTCTTTCCTCTTAATGTGTATGAAATGTCCTGGCTATGGGGAGGGGAGGACCATACCCCTAATCAAGATGCCTTAAGGTGGATGTGATTAAACCCGTGCGGGCGAGTCAGTGCTGTCCAAAGAGGATAGTATCCTAACATGGGGGAAGAGACACCCCAACCCACATGACTGGGCAGTTTGACATGGTATGTTGCTTGGTTCTTGAGAGGGAGGAGTTTTTAGTTAACAATGAGGTTCACTCATGAGAGGTATCTTTCTAGGTGGTTGTTCGGACCCTCTCTATCTTTCGAGGTGGTTGTTCGGACCTTCTCTTTCCTTCTGGGATGTTTTGATTCTTGAGGGCGAGAATAGTTTGAGAGGTATCTAATGTAATGGCCCGGGTTCTTAGAGGTCCATTACTTAGTAAAAATATAATGTTGGGTGTTCTGTGTAGTATGGGAAAGTTATCGAGGATTCTCAGTGAAGTTTGACCCCTAACGGTAGGCCTACCGGTAGCCTTAGCCTACCGGTAGTAGGCCGACCAGTAGCTCGGTCTACCAATGGACGCAGCCCACCGGTAGCTCGGTCTACACGTCGCTACAGCCTACCGGTAGCTCGGCCTACCGGTAGCTCGGTCTACCGGTGGCCACAGCCTATCGGTAGCTCGGTCTACCGGTAGCCGCAGCCTACCGTTAGCTCGGCCTACCGGTAGCTCGGCCTATTGGTAGCTCGGCCTACCGGTAGCTCGGCCTATCAGTATCTTGGCCTACCGGTAGCTCGGCCTACCGGTAGCTCAGCCGATCGGTAGCTCGGTCTATCGGTAGCCAAAGCCTACCGATAGCTCGGTCTACCGGTAGCCGCAGCCTACCGGGGGCTCGGCCTATCGGTAGCTTGGTCTACTAGTAGCTGCGGCCTACCGGTAGCTCGACTAATCGTTGGACCTATCCTAACACCCCCACTAGTTTTCCAGTATTGCATCCTTTTTGCGCAAATTGGGTTTTAAACCCTCTTTTTACCCCTTTAAGTCTGTTTTAAAGAACATTAATGACATTAATGGCGTTTAATTAACTTTTCTATGAGGTACCCTGGTGTGCATCGGTTTAAACCGCCCCTAAAGGCGGGGACCCTTTAATAACGGGTCGGGCCGCGTGGTCAACCCACGACCCCCGATCCTTACACGGTTCCACATTCTTATCTTAGTATCTCTACCGTCCCCAGCCCTTATAAACCAAAGTGTTCTCCTTGGGTTTCTTTTTCTCGTCCACCCTACGATCGTCTGCTCGTCCTTGAGTTCCTGAGGTCACACCCCTGCCATTTGCGCATCCGATGTTCCTCGCACGTGAAGAGAGGCTTTGATCACTGATCAATCAAGTAGGGGTTTGACCTTCGTCTCTCCTTGCTGTGTATCTTGCGGGGTGGGTATGCTACAGCTTCTGTAGAATTAGATGAACCAAACTTTAATGAAGATATTAAACAGATTCTAAAGAATGAAGGGGAGGGTTGTGATCGATGATGATGCTCTGTTTTTCTCCTCTTTCATGATTAATGATTTCTGAATTGTGCGGGCTTATGCCCACTGAAAATCATGGTCGTTTGTGGTATTTATCTGTGCACTAATAAAACCTTACCTCTTGTGTTGGTCGTGAAATAGAAATTGGTTAATTACGTATATTTGGCTAAATAAATTGAAAGCACTAGGACCAATATTTTCTGTGATAACACCGGGTTAAGTACAGTGGAATTGGAATCATGGAGTGTATTAAATCTTTTAAATCTGAAAATACCATAATGGGCCTGATTTGTGTTGGTGGCAGTGGTTTGGTTGTTTTTATTTCACGGGATGATTGTTGGGTGACGTGGGTGGGGATGGGATCCCCTGTTGTTATGGTTTCGCTGCTTGTGAATTTGAGGCTGTGTGGTTACTTTGCTTATATCATGAATTGGGGTGGAATCCTCTGTTGTTGTGAAACCGTTGGATCCTGGGTTTTGGGAACATGGGGTAGTATCTTGGGGTTTTCCTTGGCTCCAGTACTTTGAGAGATCTCCCTTATCCCTTTTTGTTGTTGTGACTTTACAAGAGAACCGGGTGTGAATGTTTAAGTTGATGTTTGACTGTACTCTTTCCTTGGCTTGTGCTTATGCTTGCTAGTTGCCCAAGTAGGTGTAGAAACTTATTTAAACATTATTACTAAACGTGAAAAAAAGGATGGGACAAATGGGTTATGGTTTGGTGAGAGTTTTGACTTGGACATGGGTGTTGATTGTGTTCTTTAGGCAGGCTGAAGAAAAACCATGTTTTGGGTGAGTGCTTGTTACCTATACATATACTTTTAGTTGTGTGTTTCTTGTTTGTGCCCCACCCAAGTTGAGCAATTAGTTCTGAACACCCCCATTTCATGGGGGAGGGTGTTTTTACCAACACTTCTATGAGTGGCTGGTTAATAGATCATTTTCTGCTCCATTTCCCAAATAGCCCAAGACTCTACGGTCAGGCTGTGATGGAATGAGGTCCATTATTAGCCCAAGAATATTTGGTCAGGGTAGTGTGGTGGTTGGCCCAGGTGTGTGCGGGAAGGTGGTTTCCCATGTGTCTTCGGGATGAGGCCCAGGTGTCTTCGGGCGTGGCAGTAGATCTTCTAGCCCAGGTGTCTTCAGGCGTGGCAGTGGTTGTTCTGGCCTAGGTGTTTGCAGGCATGGTTATGAGTGACAGTTGTGGCCCTGGTGTTTGTGGGCGGGGTTTGGCAGTGGGACTGCATGAGGATATGGCCCAGGTGTGTGCTGGCGGGGTGTGGCAGTGGGACTACGGTGAGAATGGTGGGATTATTCTGATGAGTAGGATGTCTTCAATAACCAGTGGGAAAGTGGCGCGGTGTACCCAAACATCGTTGTGCTTTTATTATACATTACATTGCTTGCGTTATTTGGTGAGCGTGGCTGGTGAGTGGGATGGATGAACTCCTTGATAGTGTTGGTTGTCTGCTTCTCACAGGAATTTAGTACGTCCCCCCACTTGTGTATGAGAGTCTTTGGTTTTTCCTTACTGAGTATACTTGTATGCTCACCCTACGTATATAAAACTGCTTTCAGGTTTCCAGGAGGACTTCAGGGATCGTGCGGGACCGTACTAGCTTGGACCTTTTGGGCAGTTGCTGTTTCTGTTTTTCATTTTTTTCATGGTATCATTTTACCTTGGGGTTTTTTGACTTGTATCTTTTAACTTTGAACATGCATATGGGAATGGTTTATTTTTTTCAGCTATATTTTCACTTTCAATTTTCGTGTTGTGGGATTTACTATCTTATCTCCTGATCATAATAAAAGAAAAAGGGTAATTCCTTCCATTTAGTGAGTGATTATATACCCTTGGTGCTAGTCGCCACTCCGGTACCTATCGAAGGCGGGTTTCAGAGGTCATTATCTCTCCTTCAACTTAAAGAAGGAAGGTCCTGGAAATCTGCTGACCCTTCCCTCCTTTTGGTGAAGGCGGGTCATGACAATTATGGTTTATTATTGGTTCGTAGCATTTGTTAGGATTTATTAGTTCTTATTAGAGTGATTTAGGGTGTCTAAGGGTTTGTTAGGGTTTCAAAGGGTGTGTTAGGGTTTCTAAGGTTTGGTTAGGGATTTTATGGGAGGGTTAGGTTTTCAAAGGATGTTCTATGGTTTCTATGGGTTTTTAAGGTTGTGTAAGGGATTCTATGGGTGTGTTGGAGTTTCTAAGGGCGTGCTAGGGTTTCTAAGGGTGTGTTTCGGTTTCTAAGGGTGTGTAAGTGTTTCTTAGGTCTGCTTACGGTTTTATTAGGGTTGTTAGAGTTTTGTTAGGGTTTATTATGGTTTTTTAGGGTTTTTTAGGGTTTTTGTAGGTTTTTTGGGGTTTATTGGGGTTTATTAGTGCTTCTTGGGGTTTGTTAGGTCTTTTCAGGGTTTGTTAGGGTTTATTATGTTTTTTAGGGTTTTTTGGGGTTTGATAGGGTTTTTAGGGTTTGTTAGGGTTAGTTAAAGTTTGTTGCTATTTGTTAGGGTGTTTTAGGCATTGTTAGGGTTTTGCATGGTTTTTAATGGTTTTTAGTGTTTATGGGGTTAATCATGGTTTGTTAGGGTTATTTAGTTGCTCATGGTTGTCACAGATGTGTAGAGCTAGTGACAAGCTCCAATTTGATATATGGTAGAGGTGAAACCGAAAACCAGAGTAGAAGTTTATAGTCATTTGGAGGACTTATGGACCGTTTGGGTCTTTAAGAAGATGATAAGGTTTTCCTATTGGTCATAGATGTGTAGATCTATTTGAATGCTTCGATTTGATATATGGTAGAGGCAAAACGAACTCCTGGAGTAGAAGTTATCGTATTTTGGAGGGTTTAAGTACCTTTTTGGGCCTTCAAGGGTGTGAGAAGGTGCTTCAGTGGTTATAAGAGTGTAGGTATAGTCGCAAGATTTGATTTGATATGTGGTAGAGGAAAAATGGTCACCTATAGAAGATGTTTTTGAAAAACGGACACCAAAAGCCAATATTTTGACAATCCAAATGGATTTTGGGTCTTTTGGGGGGTTGAAGAATCTCATAAAGGGTTCCAGTGGTTACTAGAGTGTGTTTCTTTTCAAAATATTTGATTTGATATGTGGTAGAGCCAAAATGAACACATGTAGTAGATGTTATTGTCGTTTTAAACCGAGGAACTCTCCTAGCACCTAAAAACCTATGAAACCCACAACTCTCTAAAGTAGGCATAACATTCTCATGAGGGTGTCCGTTTGAGAAATGTGACTAGTCAAATCAAACATCGTGAGATGATTGATGAACAAGTTTAGTAGAAACATTGAGAAGATCAAGGAAATATAAGATATATTAGTTATACCACTCTAAAAAAAGTCCTACTTCAAACGACCATAACTTTCGCTCTGGTTGTCCATTTGAGATCTACCACATATCAAAATCAAAAGTAGTGAAGAGATATACGTAGAAGGATGACTTGAACATAGTTAAAGTCAATTTTGAGACCCTAAAATCCCAGAAAACCATCTGAAGTCCTCCAGAAATCCATTTCAGTGTGCGGATCCCTATCAATTGTTTCTTAAAATTGTCATAACTTCTGATCTGTGTGTCTGTTCGGCCTCTGGAACCTGTTTTTATAGTTGTTCATTCCATGAGATTTAGATTGACTATTCATGGAGGGGAAATGGACCCCCAAAGAAGAAGTTATGCCTTTTTGTGATTTGATATGTTTTTCAAGACCCCATTTCTAGCATTTTTGTCATGTCTGTTATTTTTCAAACAACTATAACTTATTATTACTTTTATTATTATTATTATTATCATCATCGTCTCATCCAAATGCACATGCACATGCACGTGCATTGTTATTATATTTCTATTACCATGCATGAGCACATACAACACATACACGTTATTTTATAATCACATGTGTTGTTATTATTGTTGTTATTAATATTGTAATTATTATTATTGTGGTGGTTGTTGTTGTTGTTGTCTTTATCATCACATGAAAATGCACATACACGCACATTCAATGCACGTGCGTTATTCTATTATCACATGCATAGTTATTATTAATATTAATATTATTATTATTATTATCATCATCACATGAAAATTCAATGCACGAGCGTTATTATTTATTACCAGGCACATGCACACGTAATGCACATGCAATATTCTATTATCACATGAATTGGTACTACTACTATTATGACCACTACTACTACTATTACTACTGCTATTATTACTACTATCATCACATGGAAATGTAGATGTACGTGCTTTATTACTTATTATTTATTACCATGCATGTGCATATACAATGCACATGTATTATTTTATTATTATTATTATTATTATTATCACAATTATTATTATTATTATTATTATTATTATTATTATCATTATTATTATCATTATTATTATCATTATCACATGAAAATTCACATGCATGTGCGTTGTTATTTATTACCACACACGTGCATGCATTATTATTATTATTATTACCATTAGTATTATTAATATTATCATCAAATGTAAATGCACATGCACATGCATGTGCTTTCTTATTTATTATTATTTATTTATTATTTACAACTATGCACGTGCACATGAAATGCTATTGCATTATTCTATTATTATTATTGTTATTATAATTATTATTATTATTGTTGTTGTTGTTGTTGTTGTTTGTATCATCAAATACAAATGCACATTCATGTGCGTTGTTATTTATTATTTATTACCATGCACATGCATGCGTCATTATCATTATCATTACATGTAAATGCACAAGCACGTGCATTATTATATATTATTTATTATCATGCACATGAAAATTCAATGAACTTGCATTTATCTGTTATCACGTGTGTTGTTATTATTTATTCTCATGCACGTGCACACTCAATGCACGTGCATTATTCTACTATCACATGTGTTATTATTTATTATCATTCACATGAAAATGCAAATTCATGTGGACTTGGTTACTATTTATTTTTTATTACTATGCACATGCACATGCACATGCACATGCACATGCACATGCACTTGGATGTGCGTTATTATTTATTATTTATTATCATTCACATGCACATGCACATACACATGTAATTAACATCCGTTATTATTTATAATTTATTATTTATTATCATTCTCATGCAAATGTGCAGGCATATACACATGAATGTGTGTTATGATTTATTATTTAAACCATGCACATGCATATGCACATGCACATGCGTTTTTACTATTATTATTATTAGAGGAATTTTTAGGGTTTAGTAGCATTTTTTAGAAATTCTAGGTGTTAGTAACATTTATTATGGTTTTTTAGGGTTTTAGTGTTTTTAAGGGTATATTAGCATTTTTTAGGGTTTTGTGGGGGTTATTAGTATTTTATTAGGGTTTATTATGGTGTGTTAAGGTTTATTAGGGTTTATTAGGTATTTTTAAGGTTTTATGAGGACTGAGTTGGGTTTATTAGGGTATATTATGGTATATTATGGTATATTTGGGTATGTTTAGGATTTGTTAGGGTTTATAATCATTCATTATGGTTTATTAATTTTTAAGAGGGTATATTTGGGTTTTTTAGAGTTTAGTAGTGTTTATTAGGGTTTATTAGTGATTTTAAGCTTTGTTATGTTTTATTAGAATTTATTAGGGGTTTTAGGGCTTTTTAATGGTATATTTGCAATTTTTAGGGTTTAGTGGGGTTTATTATGGTTTATTATAGTGTGTTAAGGTTTATTAGGGTTGGGTACATATTTTTGGGGTTTTATTAGGGTAGATTAGGTATCTTTAGGGTTTTATTAGGGTTTATTAGGGTTGAGTAGTGTTTATTAGGGTTTGTTTGGGATTTTTAGTGTTTACTAGGGTTTGTTAGTGTTTTTATTAGGGTATATGAGTGTTTTTTAGCTTTTGTTAATATATATGATGGGTTGTTAAGACTTTTTTGGTTTTATTAGCGTGTTTTTAGTGTTTTTGATCATTTTTATGGTTTATTAGGTTTTATTAGAATTTATTATGGTTTTTAGGGTTTCTAGGGATTTTTAATGGTTTGTTTTCTTTTTTTTTTTGTTTATTGGGGTTTAGTTGGGTTTTATTACGTTTTATTATGGTGTGTCAAGGTTTATTTGGGTTGAGAAGGTATTTTTAGGGTTTTATTATGGTTTTATTAGGGTTTATTTGATATTTTTAAGGTTTGTTAGGGGTTTATGATTTTTTTTGTTTTAATAGGTTATATTAGTGCTTGTTAAGTCTTTTTAGATAATATAGCATTTTTATTGTTTGGGAACATTTTGTTTTTGTTTGTGAACATTTTTAGGGTTTATTAGGTTATATTAGTGTTTATTATGATTTATTATGGTTTCTAGGGATTTTAAAGGTATAATAGCATTTTTTTTTGTCTTTATTAGGTTATATTAGTGTTTTTACGTCTTTTTAGGTAATATAGCGCCTATTTGTTGTTTTGTGATTGTTTTTTTAATGTTTATGAACATTTTTAGGGTTTATTAGGATTTATTAGTGTTTTTAAAAGGTTTTTAGGGATTTTTTAAGGTATACAAGCATTTTTTTCATTATTAGGGTTTTGTTGGTTTTTATTAGGGGTTATTATGGTGTGTTAAGGTTTGTTGGTGTTGAGTAGGGTTTATTTTGCTTTAATTATGGTTTATTAGGTATTTTTAGAGGTTTTTGGGGTTTATTAGGGTTTACTAGTGTTTATTAGTGTCTAATAGGGTTGGTTAGGAGTGTTTGGGTTTTCTTGACGTGTTTTTAGGGTTTATTAGGTTTTATTACCATTTATTATGGTTTATTAGGTATTTTGTGTAGCCTTGTTAGAGTTTAAGTAGCATTCTCAGTGTTTATCTAGCGTTTTTAGGGTTAAGTTAGTAGTTTTAGATTTTATGTATCATTTTTATGGTTTATGTAATGTATTTAGGGTTTATGGAGCATGTTTAGGGTTTAAGTTTTATGTAGCATTTTTTAGGGTTTATATTGCATTTTATAGGTTTATGTAGCGTTTTTTGGGGTGATCTAGCATTTATGTTGCATTTTGTAGGGTTTATGTAACAGTTTTAGGGTTTATGTAGTGTTTTTAGGGTTTATATTGTGTTTTCAGGTTTTATGTAGCATTTTTTAATGTTTATGTTGTGTTTTCTAGGGTTTATGTTGTGTTTTTTGAGGGTTTATGTTAAAGTTCTAGGGTTTATGTTGTGATTTTAGGGTTTATGTAGCGTTTTTTGGGATTATGTTGTGTTTTTAGTGTTTATGTTGCATATTTAGGGTTTATTTAACAATTTTTGGGTGTATGTATCTATTTGTTGCATTTTTTAGGATTTTAATGGTTGTTTATGGTTTGTAGTGTTTTTTAGGGTTTTTAAGGGTTGTTAATGGGTGTTTATGGTTTTTATGGTATTTGATGGGTTTTCAATGGTTTTTTGGTGGTTTTTAAGGGTTTATTTGTTTTTCCAGGATTGATAGGGGTTGTTAGGGTTTTTAGTGTGTTTTAGGGTTTGTTTGGGTATTGTAGCGGTTTTTAGGGTTTCTGTAATGTGTTTTAGCATTTTTTGGGTTCTTTAGGATTTTTTAGTGTTCTTTAGAGTTTATTATGGTTATTTAGGGTTTATTAGGGTTATTTAGGTTTTTTTAGTGTTCTTTAGGATTTGTTATAATTTATTAGCATTTTTTATTCTATATTAGGGTTTTATTGTGCTTTTGTAGGCATTAATAGCTTTTTCTTGGGTTTATCAAACTTTTTTGGGTTATTTAGGATTTATTATGGTTTCTTAGGGTTTATTTTATTTATTAGGGTTTATTAACGTGTATTTAGGTTTTGTACGATTTATTAGGGTTTATAATGATTTGTTTGGGTTTATTGCGGTTTATTAGGGGTTTGTTATGGTTTTTTTAGTTTGTTACGATTTATTTGGTGTTGTTAGGATTTGTTATGATTTATTTGGGGGTTTTAGGGTTTTTTACGATTTATTAATGCGTTATTAGGGTTTTTAGGGTTTATTAGAGGGTTGTAGGTTTTTGTAGGCTTGTGGGTTTTGTTGTGTTTTATCGGGTTTGTTACGTTTTTTGGTGATTATTACGATTTATTATGGTTAAATAGTGTTTTTTATTATATATTAGGGGTTTTAGGGATTTCGTAGCATTTATTAGGGTCTAATAGGGTTTTTAGGTTTTATTAAAGTTTATTATGATTTATTAGTGTTTATTAGGGTTTTAGGGTCTAATTGTGGTTTTCAGGTGTTATTTGGGTTTATTAGTGGTTCTTAGGGGTTATTAGTGGTTGTTAGGGTTTGTTAGGTTTTGTTAGGGTTTGTTAGGATGTGTGTTACTCTATTGTCACACACGTTATTATTATCATTATTATTGTTATCATTATTGTCATTATCATTATTATAATTATCATTATTGTTATTACTATTATTATTATTATTATTATCGTCACATGAAAATGTAGATGCACATGCATTATTATTTATTATTTATTATATATTATTTATTTCCATGCACGTGCATATGTTGTTGTTGTTGTTATTATTATTATTATTATTATTATTATTGTTATTATTATCATCACATGCAAATAAAAATGCACGTCTATTATTATTTATTACCATGCACGCGCACACGCAATGCACCTACATTATTCTATTATCACATGAATTTTTATTATTATTGGTATTATTACTACTATTGTTATTATCATAAAATGAAAATGCAAATTCTTGTGCGTTATTATTTATTACCATACACGCACACATTCAATACATGTGCGCAATTCTATTATCATATGCCCTATTATTATTAATATAACTATTATTTTGATTATTATCATCACATGCACTATGAGTTATTATTTATTATCATGCCCTGCACATGCAATGCACACACATTGTTCTATTATCACATGCGTTTTTATTATAATAATAATAATTATTATTATTAATGTTATTATTATTATTATTATCATCTCATGCACATGCACATACATTTTCATGTGCATTATTATTTATTTATTTTTACCATGCACATGCACATGCAAATCACACGCATTATTTTATTATCACATACGTTGTTATTAATATTGTTACTGTTATTATTGTGGTTGTTGACGATGATGATGTTGTTGTTGTTATTGTTATTATCATCGAATGAAAATGCACATGAAAATGCACATGCAAATACATAAACATGCACATTCAATGCACGCATGTTATTCTATTATTAGATGCGTTGTTATTAATAATAATAATAATATTATTATTATTATTATTATTATCATCATTGTCATCATCATCACATTAAAATCAAATGAACGTGCATTATTATTTATTACCATACACGTGCACATGTAATGCACATGCAATATTCTATTATCACATGCATTGGTACTTATACTACTGTCACTACTACTACTGCTGCTGCTGTTTTTATTATTATCATCACATGAAAATGCAGATGCACGTGTGTTATTGTTTATTATTTATTACCATGCATGTGCATATACAATGCACTTGTATTATTCTTTTATTATTATTATTATTATTATTATTATTATTATTATCACAGTTATTATTATTATTATTATTATCATTATTATTGTTATTATCATTATCACATGCCAATCCACATGTATGTGCGTTGTTATTTATTTTTTATTACCATGCACGTGCATGCATTATTATTATTATTATTATTATTACAATTAGTACAATTAATATTATTATCATATGTAAATGCACATGCACATTCAAGTGCATTCTTATTTACTATTATTTATTTATTATTTACTAATATGCATGTGCACATGCAATGCACTTGCGTTATTCTATTATTATTGTTGTTGTTGTTGTTGTAGTTATGGTTGTTGTTTGTATCATCAAATACAAATTCACATGCACGTGCGTTGTTATTTATAATTTATTACAATGCACGTGCATACGTCATTATCATTATCATTACATGTAAATGCACATACATGTGTGTTATTATATACTATTTATTACCATGCACATGAAAATGAAATGCACTTGCGTTATTTTATTATCACATGTGTTTTTATTATTTATTCTCATGCACGTGCACACGAAATGAACTTGCGTTATTCTATTATCACATGTGTTATTATTTATTATTTATTATCATTCACATGAAAATGCACATTCAGGTGGACTTTGTTATTATTTATTGTTTATTACCATGGACATGCACATGCACATGCACAGGAACATACACATGCACTTGGATGTGGGTTATTTTTTATTATTTATTATCATTCACATGCACATGCACATACATATGCAATTCACATGCATTATTATTTATAATTTATTATTTATTATCATTCACATGAAAATGCGCATGCATATGCACATGCACATGCATTATGATTTATTATTTAAACCATGCACATGCATATGCACCTGCATGTCCGTTATTACTACTATTATTATTAGAGGTATTTTTAGGGATTAATATCATTTTTTGGATATTTAGGTGTTATGAACATTTATTATGGTTTGATAGGGTTTTAGGGTATTTTAATGGTATATTAGAATTTTTAGGGTTTGGTGGGGTTATTAGGATTTTATTAGGATTTATTGTGGTGTGTCAAGGTTTATTAGGGTTTATTAGGTATTTTTAGGGTTTTAGTAGTATTGAGTTCAATTTATTAGGGTATATTATGGTATATTATGGTATATTTGGTTATGTTTAGGATTTATTAGGGTTTATTATGGTTCATTATGGTTTATTAATTTTTAAGAGGGTATATTGGAGTTTTTTAGTGTTTAGTAGTGTTTATACGGGTTTATTAGCGATTTTAAACTTTGTTAGGTTTTATTATCATTTATTAGGGGTTTTAGGGCTTTCTAATGGTATATCTTCATTTTATAGTGTTTTGTGGTGTTTATTATGGTTTATTATCGTGTGTTAAGGTTTATTAGGGTTGAGTAGGTATTTCTCGGGTTTTATTAGGGTTGAGTCGGTATCTTTAAGGTTTTATTAGGGTTTATTAGGGATGAGTATGGTTTATTAGGGTTTGTTAGGGAATTTTTTGGTTTACTAGGGTTTGTTATTGTTTTTATTAGGGTATATGAGTGTTTTTTAGTTTTTGTTAATATATATGAGGGCAAGGAAGGCTCGGGTATAGGCTATTCCTGGCACCCCCAAAATTTTATTAAAAGAAAAGACACAGACACTGCAGACATGGGAGAGGAGGGATGCACCGATCCACACCCAAAAAACCCCTTACGACCTCCACCCGAAGGCCACAGAATGGAAAGAACAAAAAGAAAAAAGAAAAAGCAAACAAGTCAAAAACTCCAGGGGGGATCAGTCAACATTGCCACCAAAATCCTCCATCTCAACGCATAAAAATCCCATGCCAATACCAAAGTCGTCACCCACATCAGCAAAACTGAAATCTGACTCAGCACCCATGTCCGTTGAGTCGGATCCAGACTCAAAGTCCTCTTGCATGCCAAGCCTAGATAGCAGCTTCATCCTAGCCTTCTTCTGCTCTGCATAAATTGAAAGTCAATCTCGCTTATTGACCTTTATATTAAGTTTGACAGCTCGTGAAGAGGTCCTAGTTTCCATGGGATGTAGGAGGGCAGAGTAATCCCTCCTCCGTCTTCGTCTGGAGGGGGAGGAAGTGGATCCAGCTACAGCACCCGCCTTCGCACAAGTGACACCATCACTGATAGCCGATGGTGCCTTCCCTTTCTTACATTCTGATCCAGGAGTTTCAGCACCTCCTCCTGTTATTTTCTCCTTTGACCTGACCATAGCAGTGTTTATCCGGTGATCAGCCTCAACAAACCACTCCCTGAGCCTGTCAGCTTCATCCTAAATTCGGGAACCTTTCCCGTTCAACCCACACCATCTCATGCAACTGCACACCAAAATCATCAGCAGAGGGGACACCATGAAGGACCATAGCCCTCTACAGGTCCATGGACGGACCACCAACATCGCCAGCATTTCCCGGCAGGGAGCTAAAGAACTGGCCATTGGGAGGATCCTCAGCACCGCTTGTGCTGTCAGAGGGTACATGCCCCATGTCAGGTGCCCCCATGCCTGGACACCCGGACAGAACCAGAGGGGCATCACTCCAGTTCATGTATGGCACCTTGGGGATCCAGGTCTCTTCATCCTCCATAGACCTTTCCTCAGTTGAAGACAAGCTCCACTCATCCTCAGTCTTCGGGCCCTGAGCAACCACTACCTCCTTCACGACATCTGCCACCAGCATATCCACCACGGCAGGCTCAGCCAAGGCTGCAACCTAAAAGTTGTTTGGAGCAATCAAAGCACCCTCAATTGCTAGAAAGGATCCATCAGTGATCTCATTAACCTTCAAGACAGCTATATCATCTCGTTCCGGATCCATAGCACAGGGATCCTCCAAATTTTCTTTCCAGACGCCCATCATAGCAGCCTTACCTAAATCGTTCTGCCTCCTACGGCAGTCACCACACCCGTGAACACCTTCAGCAGAAACCTGATTATCCCTCTCAGCCAGCAGCACTTCCTCTTCATCAGCATTTCCTGAAACACCATCACCTCCCACCAGACTCATAATGAAACCACCTGAATCCATCAGGGCCACCTCTATGTCACTTCTAGTCAGCAAAACACATGAGCAGGGAACATCAGCATTCAGAGGTTGGGAGGAAGCCACCCCCTTTGTCCCCTTCACCTCCGCCAGAGGGAGGATAATCTCACCAGAAGACATGAGATCTAGAGAACCACCACCCCTGATAGTGCCAGAGCATCCTCCAGACTGATCACTGTGCCCTAAAATCCAACAAGAAGAGCAGAAAACCGGCCATTTCTCAAAGATGGTAGGCTGTCTCCACCTGAGTTCTTCCCCCACTGCAATCCAAACAGCATCCACAGGAGACTTCGAAGCATCAATTTCAAAAAAATTTGTTGGTGCAACTGGATGAAAAAGGGCCCTAGTCCTACTATCCACACAAAGGAACCTCCCCACAAAATTCCCAAGCATCGAAATAATAGAGATAATTTGAAAGGGAAGGGGAAGCTCAGGAAATCTCACCCAGGTAGCAACAATCAGGGAACTCTGCTTCAGATGAAAATCAAAGCTCCACCAAAAGAGGGAGAAGCAAGCGCCATTGCATGACCGAGGAGCCGATGACCAGGCAAGGACCAGGTCTTCCTCCGTGGAAAAGCGAATCATGATGTGGGATCCATCGATCAGGCCCACAGTCGCCCGAGACCTCAGATTCCAGGAAGCCAAAACGAACCTGTCAAAGGGGACAACCGGGGGTCACCGCATCAGGAAGCTTGCAACCAGAGTCAGGCGGTGCAGGTCTGAAGCCTCAGTGAACTCCCGAATCGAGAGGGGAAGCTACGGACAGCCTTCGAAAAACACCGGAACCCTCGGGCAGAGCACCGTTCTCGGGAAAGAGGGTAACAAGTCAGTAGAGGAGAGTGATGAGAGGTCCTCCGAGGGAGGATCCTCCCCCGTAGAGAGGGGGGAGGGGCTTCATATGCCATCATCTTCAACCTGGGAGGAAACCGCCATCGTTAGGGAGCCAGATCTCCAGAATCACCAGAAATGCCAGAGCAACCATCTTCCCTTAGCTTAATATATATGAGGGGTTGTTATGACTTTTAGGTTTTATTAGCGTGTTTTTAGTGTTTTTGAGAATTTTTAATGGTTTATTAGGTTTTATTTGAATTTATTATGGTTTATTAGGGTTTCTAGGGCTTTTAATGGTTTGTTTGCGTTTTTTTGTTTATTGGGGTTTTGTTGGGTTTTATTAGGTTTTTTATGGTGTGACGAGGTTTATTAGGGTTGACAAGGTATTTTTAGGGTTTTATTAGGGTTTTATTGAGGTTTATTAGTTTTTATTAGGGTTTATTAAGGATTTTTAGTGTTTATTAGGGTTTTTTAGGGGTTTATTAGTTTTTTTGTTTTATTAGGTTATATTAGTGTTTATTAGGGCTTTTTAGTGTTTGTTGGGAGTTTACTAGGGTTTATTAGTGTTTATTAGAGTCTATTAGGGTTGGTTAGGGTAGTTTAGGTTTTCTAAACATATTTTTAGAGTTTATTCAGTTTTATTATCATTTATTAGGGTTTATTAGGTATTTTTGGTGTTTATTAGTGTTTAGTAGAGTTTATTAGGATTTTAGGGATTATAAGGTGTTTTTAGGGTTTAGTAGAGTTTATTAGGGGTTTAATAGGGTTTAATTTTTTATATTATGGTATGTCAGGGTTTAATATTTTTGAGGGTTTTAAAGCATCTTTAGGGTTTTTGTAGAATTTTTAGGGTTTGTGTAGTGTTGTTAGAGTTTATATAGCATTTTTAGTGTTTATGTAGGGTTTTAGGGTTTAGTTAGTGGTTTTAGATTTTATGTATCATTTCTAGGGTTTATATAACGTTACTAGGGTTTATGTAGCCTGTTTAGGGTTTAGGTTTTATGTAGAATTTTTAGGGGTTATGTTGTGTTTTCTGGGTTTATGTAGTGTTTTTAGGGGTGATGTAGCATTTATGTTGCATTTTTAGGGTTTATGTAATGTTTTTAGGGTTCATGGAGTGTTTTTAGTGTTTATATCATGTTTTTAGGTTTTATGTAGCGTTTTTTAATGTTTATGTTGTGTTTTTTTGGGTTTATGTTGTGTTTTTAGGGTTTATGTTACAGTTCTAGAGTTTATGTTGTGATTTTAGTGCATATGTAGTGTTTTTTGGGTTTATTTTGCATTTTTTTTGTTTTATGTTGCGTTTTTCGGGTTTTTGTTGCATTTTTAGGGTTAATGTAACATTTTTAGGGTTTATGTATCTATTAGAAGCCTTTTTATGATTTTAATGGTTGTTTATGGTTTTTAGTGTTTTTCATGGTTTTTAAGGGTTGTTAACGGGTGTTTATGGTTTTTATGGTATCATATGGCTTTTTAATGGTTTTTGAGGGTTTTTATGGGTTTATTTGTTTTGTTGGGATTGATATGGGTTGTTAGGTTTTTTTAGTGTGTTTTAGGGTTTGTTTGTGTATTGTAGCGGTTTTTAGAGTTTATATATTGTGTTTTAGCATTTTTTGGGTTCTTTAGTGTTTTTTAGTTTTCTTTAGAGTTTAATATGGTTCATTAAGGATTATTAGGGTTCTTTAGGATTTGTTACAGTTTATTAGCAATTATTATTGTATATTGGGGTTTTATTGTGCTTTTGTAGGCATTAATAGCTTTTTCTAGGGTTTATCATCTTTTTTAGGGTAATTTAGAATTTATTAGGGTTTATTAGGGTTTATTTTATTTATTAGGGTTTAGTAACGTGTATTTGGGTTTATTATGAATTATTAGGGTTTATTATGCCTTGTTAGGGTTTATTGCTGCTTATTTGGTGTTTGTTAAGGTTTGTTTCCGTTTGTTATGATTTATTTGGCATTGATTGAATTTTTTTGGATTTATTTGGGGTTGTTAGGGTTTTTACGATTTATTTTGGGGTTATTAGGGTTTCTTAGGGTTTATTAGTGGTGTGTAGGGTTTTGTAGGCTATTATTTTGAGATTTTTTAGAGTTTATTCGAGTTTGTTGGGGTTTTTAGTGATTATTAGGGTTTATTATGGTTTAATAGTGTTTTAATTTGATATTAGGGGTTTTAGGGCTTTTGTAGCATTTATTAACGTCTAATAGAGTTTGTTAGGGTTTATTACAGGTTATTATGATTTATTAGTGTTTATTAGGTTTTTAGGGTTTAATAGTGGGAATTAGGGGTTATTATGGTATATTAGTGGTTTATAGGGGTTATTAGGGGTTGTTAGGGTTTGTTAGGCTTTGTTAGGGTTTTTAGGGTCCATTACGGTTTTTTTGGGTTGTTTGGAGTTTTATGAGTTTTTTTGGATTTTATGGGTGTGTTTGGATTTTTTATGCTTTGTTAGGGCTATTTTAGTGTTTTTTGGGGTTTTGTTCCATTTTGTTGGTTTTGAATCATTTTTTGGGTTTTTTTAGTAATTGATAGGGTTTATGTAGTGTTGTTAGTGGCTTTAGTCGGTATACCCCAATTTGTTAACATTTAAACAAGTATAACTTATGATCCGAATGTCTGTTAGGCTTGTACCACATATCATATTATAAGTTGTTTCATTTTCATCAATTGGACTAGTTATGGAGTTGAAACAGGCTTATAGATTAGAAGTTATGGTCGTTTTAACATTATATGGATTTTCAAATACACATATATATGTATTTATTCGTAAATATATATGTGTCTGTTTGTGTGTGTGTTTGTGTGTATCTAGGTGTGTGTCTATGTGTGTGTGTTGTATATATGTATGTATTTATTTATTTATAAACACACATAAAAACATATTTTATAAATGTATTTAAAACTAATCTTATAAATATATATTAATATAAAAATAAATATATGGATAAAAACATATTAATATAAGAATGAATATATATATACTAATATATGAATAAATATATATGTATTAATATAACTAAATATATTTATATTAATATGAATCTATATTAATATACTAATAAATATAACAATATATATAAATAAATAGATATATCATTAAATAGAGAAAAACGAAATGGCTTAGTGGTAAAGGTGCAGGCACGCAAGGGGGGAGGTCACGGGTTCGAGTTCGGATGGAAGCAAGGAGGTGCGTATAAGGACCCAACCTTATTACATACATAATCATGAAATTAGTCAAGGAAACAATTTATTTTACATTGAGGATATTTTCAAGTTTAGATCTTTAGATAATTGGGTCATAATACATTCATTACGTTATACATTGTTACATAGTGGATACCATAAAAACAATTTCCATTTTTCTCAAAATATAAAACATTAAAACTTCAAACAACACTCCTTGACAATTATTCATCATTTAACATGTCTTACTTCCTTTTATTACACATCCATTAACCTGTGATATATCATTTAAAAACTTGGGATGATCACAAAATCTCAGTAAGGGATGGAAAAGAAGGAAAAATCACGTTAGTCCATGAATACTCATAACGTATGAAAACATTTTCAAGAGACATGATTTTCACCCATAAATACTTACTTCGATTAACATGAGATTTAAAAAAGATCCACACAAACATGAGAACATAAATATAATCATATAGGTATCTTGGGGCATTACTTATATAATCTTGTAACCATCTTGGCTACCTTAAAATTTTTAACCCTCACGACTACCTTACTTTGTGTAACCATCGCAGTTACACTTGGAGTAACCATACAACAGACCTCCAACATACTCATACACAATGCACTGGAGGGAAATATAGTTCCCACCCTTCATCATAAACAATTTCAAGAGCCAAAACATAATCATACAACATGAATAACAGCATAAAAACATTGCTTTTGAATTTTGTAAAAACAGAATTTTAAAAGAGTGTTTTAGAATAAAAGTCCTTCATAAACAACATATACTTGAAGTGAGACTTAATAGAGTGGATGGAATATGTATATTCTCTATAAATACACATTTTTAAACATATTATAATCATAATTAATCACACAAATAATTAAAATACCACATAAATGACTAAGAGAATGTTAACCCAAAGAATGGAAATCGGGTTAAGAATTTCCTTACCTTAGGCTTTTCTTACTTCAAACTTATTTAAACCTCCTGTATAATGGTTAAAATAGTGTTATTAGTATTTTACAGAAACATTTGGTTGTTTATAACATCTTATGTGGTCATTTCATAACCTCATTTCACCCCATAATTGTTAGTATTTTGTTCCTTGCATTATTTTGGGTGAATTCTTTTATGATTTTCACGATCTGTTCATGATGAATCATTCTTGTTGATTGGAAGTGAAACTCCAGAATTGGAATGGACTAGTATTTAAATATTTCCAGTACCATAATTTATACCATTTATCACTTTTTTTCTTTATATGAGAATGACTTATAAGTTAAAACATTAATGATGTTCGTTTAGATCATTTTAGTGGTTCTTTGATAATAACAACCTAATTTTGTCTTTTAAATTTGAACCATGAGTACAAAAGAATTACCAAACCATATATGAGTCATAACACATATATTATAACCTGTTTCCACCATATAAATGGTTTTATGACCAGACTTGAAAGAATTAATGGAAATCGAAAATACATCGTCCACAGTGTCGGTAATTCGACACAAATGGACAATGTTTTTTTATTCTTTAAATAAGTGGAAGAGTAGAGGAATAATGATTAGTAATTTTCCATAAACATGAGAACATAATTAATATACATGATTTTGGAGATTTCATGCCTCTTGGATAAGAGTATTGAGGAAAGAAGAAAAAGGAATCATGAAATAGAAGCAAATCTTGAGAAATTTCTCACAAAAATTCCGCAGCCTAACAACGTCTCTTAAAATTTCATAAAAACAAGACTGATGAGAGTAATGGAATATCTCATCATTCATACATGATATGGACAGTAAGGGGGAATATTTACTGAAATATCCCAACACAAGACAAAGGTAATGGAAGATAATAACAAAAAATGAAAGAAAAAGAAGAAAATAAAAGAGGATGTTTACCTCTTGATCTCTTCTCCTTGAGATCCCCCTTAAGAGATTTGATTTTGGTCTTTTGGTGAGACCAACAGCTATAGGACGAGGGGAATAATATTGGGGAGGAAATATGGCAGAAATTAGACAATGATCAAGGCTTGAGAGGTGTGGGAGGAAGAGGGGAGTGAAGGTGGTATTTATAGTGGAGGAGGGGAGGTATTTTAGATTATTTTAATCATTATTATAATATTTTTATCAAGACTATGAATAATCTCAATGAAAGTGACACTAAATAGTAATTATATCATGTTATTTCGAACCAAGTGTCCTTGCATCACTTATTATGTCATAAATAGTGAATTTTTTCTGATAATTTGATTATACGGTATTTTATCGTATTTTACTATTCATCGAAAATTATTGAATTTTAGAAAATTCCCAAAAATTTAAACATACAATTTTTCAACGTGTAGAATTCAAAAGTGAAATCCATTTTTCAAAAATAATTTTCTAAATATTATTAATTTAATTTTTAAATAAGGCCGTAGTTAATTTGAAAAATAACAATATTGAAGTGCAATTAGTTTTATGTGACATTGGAAAATTAATTAAGATCCCATTATCTTATTGCCTTGGGAAAATAAAATAATAATAATATTTACTATTCATGAGGTCATATTACTATTCATATTATTATTCATAAGGGTATGTTACTATTCACAAAAAATCAAGTTTGTTCTATCAGACTCCAAATAATATACTGAACACAATTGTAGATGACAGTTTCTTGAAATTCATAATATAGATGTAGAAAAGTTATGTTTTAAAGGCTAATTAAAAATATCTATTTAAAACAAAGTTCCATGCATTTCTATTTATCTTTTGAAAAACTTGGGGTGTTACATTATCCCCACCTTCTTGAAATTGTGTCCCCGCAATTTTATTTACATATTAAACAACTGAGGGTATTTTTCCCTCGTAGCATTTTCAGACTCCCATGTTTCCTCTTCAACCATGTGGTTTCTCCACAAAACCTTTACCTGGTTTATTACCTTGATCCGCAATACCTGTTCCCTTCGATCAAAAATATGAACTGTTTTCTCGTTATAAGAAAGGTTCTCTCCCAACTGAACTGCTTCTAGGTTCAAGTTATGTGATGAATCTGGCACATACTTTCTCAACATCGAAACATGAAAAACATTGAGTACCTGAAACAAGATCGTAGGAAAATCTAAGTGGTATGCAATTATTCCAACGTTCTCCAAGATTTAAAAAAGACCGATGAACTATGGGCTTAGATTTCCTTTTTTACCGAAACACATCACACTTTTCCAAGGAGAGACTTTAAGGAAAACATGGTCACCTACCTTGAAAGAGAAGTCTTTCCTTCTATTATCTGCATAAATTTTCTTCCAGCACTGAGCTATCCTCATGTGTTTCTGGATCATCTTCACTTTCTCAGCCACTTCTTCAACTAATTCTGGCCCCATCAACTTTCTTCCGCCAACTTCATCCCAAAACACTGGAGTCCGACACCGCTTCCCATACAAGGCCTCAAAAGGTTCCATCTGAATACTGGAATGAAAACTATTATTATAAGAAAACTCAACTAATGAAAGATACAGATCTCAACTTCCCTGATAGTCCATGGAACATGCTCGAAGCATATCCTCCAAGGTCTGAATCATTCGTTCTGATTTCCCATTTGATTGAGGATGAAAAGCTGTACTGAAATTTAACTCTATGCCCATTGACTTCTAAATTCCCTTCCAAAAGTTAGAAGTGAACCATGGATCTCGGTCAGACACAATGGAAAGAGGAACTCCATGTAACCTGACAATCTCTTTGAGGTACAATCGAGAAAGCTGATCCAAAGTCATTGTATCGTGAATAGAAAGAAAATGTGAAGACTTTGTTATCCGATCAACAATAACCCAAATCGCATTGTTAACTCGAGAAGTCTTTGGTAGTCCCACCACAAAGTCCATGGATATATTCTCCCATTTCTACTCTAGAACCGGCAAAGGTTGAAACATCTCCTTCGGTAACTGCCGCTCTGCTTTAACCTACAGACATGTCAAACATTTCATTGTAAAATCAGCAATATCTCTTTTCATCCAATTCCACCAATAATACTCCCGAAGGTCTCTGTACATCTATGTACTTCCAGGATGAACATAAAATGGAGATCTATGAGCTTCACATAACAATTCTTTCTTCAAATGGGAATCACAAGGCACACACAACCATTTTCCAAATCTTAAAACACAATCTTTATCAAGATTAAATTCTGTAAACTTACCCATTTTAACCAATTCTACCTTTTTCTATAGCTCAATGTCTTCCCTCTGCGCTTTCATAATTCTGTCTGAAAATGAATACTGCACTGAAACCTGAAACAAAACAGATATATTACCTGTGCCAAAAACTTCTAAGCCCAAATTCATCACATCATTAATCAAGGGATCATGTTCCAAACGTATCCTGGTTAATGATGCATGATGTTTCCGACTTAAGGCATCCACTTCTTTGTTTTCTTTTCCAGTATGGTAATTGATCATGCAGTCAAAATAATTTATCAGCTCTAGGCATCTTCCCTGCCTCATGTTTAATTCCTTCTGAGTGAATATACACTTTAGACTTTTATGGTCAGTATATATTTGGGATTTGGTTCCATATAGATGATGCCTCTATATTTTCAATACAAAAAACCACAGCTGCCAATTCCAAATCACGTGTGGGATAATTTAGCTCATGAGGTTTAAGTTGTCTCGAAGCATGGGAAATTACCTGATCATTCTGCATCAAAACACAACCAAGTCCCTTCAAAGAAGCATCACTGTAGATAACAGACTCACCATTCCAATAAGGTAAGTCCAAAACTAGAGCATTCACCAATATCTTCTTCAGTTCCTGAAAACAAACATCACATTCCTCTGTCAAAACAAATTTAACCCCTTTCCGTGTTAACTTAGTTATCAGGCTAGATAATCGTGAAAAGTTCCTAAAAAACTGTCAGTAATAACATGCTAATCCCAGAAAACTACGAATCTCTGTAATGTTTGTGGGTCTTGGCCATTCATCAACTACTTTTGTTTTGGCAGGATCAACTGTTATTCCATCCTTATTTACAATGTTCCCAAGAAAAGAAATCGGTTGCAACCAATAATTACACTTTCTGAATTTTCCATATAGTTTATTTTTTTTAAAGTTTGTAAAACAACCCTTAGATGTTTTTTCATACTCCTCTTCAGCATCCCTGTTCCTTCTGCGGAAAAACATTCTGAACAAACATTTCTTAGATGAAGAAACATGGTACCCGGAAAGTTTGGGATTCGAGTGTACCCGATCCCAAAAATTTATTAAAAAAAGTAAAACACACAACAATACAGAAACGTGGCACAAGTGCCACCAAACACAAGATGGAAGGTTAACACCGCCAACACGACAACTTGAAAAAAATCCCTAGAAAAGAAAATCAACACAAAGATAGCCAACAAAGGCCCAACTCGGGTCATCATATTCAACAACCCCCTCGCTATCGCTAGCACACATGGGACCCAAAGTTCCCTCAACCCAATAATCGAGGTCTCCCTCGCACCTCCAAATAGGAAAGAACTGATCACAAGGATCCAGAATCCCGAGGTCAAATCTCGCATCCCGAACTAGTAATTCACGTAGTCATCACACCGATACACAACACCACAACTGAGAAGTTGGCATCCAACACGCAGCGTGAGGTCGCCGTGATCCACCCTAGGTCTTCCTCGTCTCACATCCCACGAGGATCTAACTCGGAGGAACAAACCTTCCCACTGGGCCACAACGTCATCGTCATGCTCAAACAGTCATCGAAATCCACATTTCCCTTTTAATTTCATCACCTGCATCACTGGATCTGCAAGAAACCCACGTCGCCGGATGATCACCGACCAGCCCCACCATTGGGTCTCCACACCACCATCGGGAATAAAACGACCGCCAGGGTCCCAAAAATGCCAGTCCGATCATCGTCGGCTTGAACCCATCCACATGAGGAACCCAATATCAACGAGATCCAACATCGAGCCGTAGTCGGCTCCTCCCGATCACAGTCTCCTTCTTCCCATAAACATCATGATTTCATCTATACACTATTTGGTGAAGTCAGGCTTCACCACCCTCACCATCCATCATCGCTGGTTCAGATCTGGCATCAGAATCCATCGTCGGCTCGCTCCGTCTTCATCACCAACATGCTCCTATAAATCATCTCTTCCACCCTGTGATATTCTCTTAACATTGGTTTTAGAAACCAACAAATGAGTATAGTGATTAATTTCATCACCTCGATGACCAAGGTCATCTTCAAGAACAGTTGGAATACGCTGCTTGCTACATAGTGCAAACATCTGATAATGGCTAACGATTCCATCATCCCCCCTCAGAAAGAACCCATTCAAAAAATGGACATAACATTGATGAGAGATATTCTCTCCATTATTGATAGAGAATTTATCCATATTCAATATCCCTTCTGAAGCAACAAGGTAATCTTTAAATTATATAAAAAATTAAACATAGCGTGAAAATCATTTATTTTATTCTATCACCCTAACCCCTAGAGTTATCTAAACCATCCTCTAATACCAACTATAAGGACCAGGCCTTATTACATACATAATCTTGAAATTAGTCAAAGAAACAATTCCTTTTACATTGATGATCTTTTAAAGTTTAGAGATTTAGAGAATTGGGACATAATACATTCATAACATTACACATTGTTACATAGTGGATACCATAGAAACAGTTTCCATTTTTCTCGAAATATAAAACATTAAAACTTAAAAAAGACTCCTTGACAATTATTCAACATTTAACATGTCTTACTTCCTTGTATTAAACATCCATTAACCTATGAAAAATCATTTCAAAACTTGTAATGAGCACAAAATCTCAGTAAGGGATGGAAAATAAGGGAAAATCACGTTAGTCCATGAATACTCATAACGTATGAAAACATTTTCAAAAGACATGCTTTTCACCCAGAAATAATTAATTTGAGTAACATGAGATTTACAAAAGATCCACACATACATGAGAACATAAATATAATCATAGAGGTATCTTGGGGCATTATTAACATAATCTTGTCACCATCTTGGATACCTTAAAATTTGCAACCCTCACGGCTACCTTACTTTGTGTAACCATCACAGTTACACTTGGAGTAACCACACAGCTGACCTCCAACTTACTCATACCCAATGCATTGGAGGGAAATATAGGTCCCACCCTTCATCATAAACAATTCCCAAGAACCAAAACAAAATCATACAACATGAATAATATCCTAAAAACATTGCTTTTGAATTTTGTAAAAACAGAATTTTAAAAGAGGATTTTAGAAGAAAAGTCCTTCAAAAACAACATATACTTGAAGTGAGACATAATAGAGTGGATGGAATATTTATATAATCTGTAAATACACATTGTTAAACTTATTATAATCATAATTCATCACAAAAAAAATTAAAATACCACATAAATGACGAAGTAGAATGTTAACCCAAAGAATGGAAATCAGGTTAAGAATTTCCTTACCTTAGGCTTGTCTTACTTCAAACTTATTTAATCCTCCTATATAATGGTTAAAAGAGAGTTATTATTATTTTACAGAAACATTTTCTTGTTTATAACATCTTATATGGTCATTTCATAACCTCATTTCACCCCCTTAATTTTAGTATTTTGTTCCTTGCATTATTTTGGGTGAATTCTTTTATGATTTTCACGATCGGTTCATGATGAATCATTCTTGTTGATTGGAAGTGAAACTCTAGAATTGGAATGGAGTAGTATTTAAATATTTTCAGTACCATAATTTATACAATTTATCACTTTTATGCTTTATATGGGAATGAATTATAAGTTAAAACATTGATGATGTTCGTTTAGATCATTTTAGTGGTTCTTTGATAATAACAACCTCATTTTGTCTTTTAAATGTGAACCATGAGTACAAAAGAATTCCAGAACCATATGTGAGTCATAAAACATATATTATAACCCGGTTCAACCATATAAATTATTTCATGACCATACTTGAAAGAATTAATGGAAATTGAAAATACATCATCCACGATGTCTGTAATTCGACACAAATGGTCAATGTTTTTTAATTCTTTAAATTAGTGGAAGAGGAGAGGAATACTGATGAGGAATTTTCCATAAACATGAGAAATTAATGAATATACATGATTCTGGAGATTTCATGCCTCTTGGATAAGAGGGAGTGTGGAATGAAGAAAAAGGAATCCTGAAATAATAGAAAATCTTGACAAATTTCTCACGAAAATTCGGCAGCCTAACGACGTCTCTTAAAATTTTATAAAAACAAGATTGATGAGAGGAATGGAATATCTCATCATTAATACAAGATATGGACAGTAAGGGGGGATATTTAATTAAATATCCCAACACAAGGCAAAGGGAATGTAAGAGAATAACATAAAATGAAAGAAAAAATAAATAAAAGAGAATGTTTACCTCTTGATCTCTTCTCCTTGAGATCCTCCTTAAGGGATTTGATTTTGGCCTTTTGGTGATACCAGAAGCTCTAGAACGTGGGGAAGAATATTGGGGAGGGAATTTGGTAGAAATTAGACAATTCTCAAGGCTTGAGATGTGTGGGAGGAAGATGGGAGTGAGGGTGGTATTTATAGTGGAGGAGGGGAGGTATTTCAGATTATTTTAATCATCATTATAATATTTTTATCAAGACTATGAATAATCTCAATTAAAGTGACCCTAAATAGTAATAATATCATGTGAGTTCAAACCAAGTGTCCTTGCATCACTTATGATATCATAAATATTGAATTTTTACTGATAATTTGATTATACGGTATTTTATCGTATTTCACTATTCATCGAAAATTATTGAATTTCAAAAAATTCCCAAAAATTTACCCCTACCATTTTAGGATGTGTATAATTGAAAAGTGAAATCAATTTTTCGAAAATAATTTTCTAAATATTATAAATTTTATTTTTAAATAAGGTCATAGTTAATTCAAAAAATAACAATATTGAAGTGCAATTAGTTTTTTGTGACATTGGAAAATTAATTAAGATCCCATTATCCTATTTCCTTGGGAAAATAAAATAATAATATTATTTACTATTCATGAGGTCATATTACTATTCATATTACTATTCATAAGGGTATGTTACTATTCACCAAAAATCAAGTTTGTTCTATCACACTCAAATTAACATACTGAACACAATTGTGGATGACAATTTCTTGAAATTCAGAATATAGTAGTAGAAAAGTTATGTTTTAAAGGCTAATTAAAAATATCTATTTAAAACATAGTTCCATGAATTTCTATTAATCTTTAGAAAAACATGGGGTGTTACAGTGTGCGCGTGTGGGGGAAGCACGGGAATGGAAGAATGTGGGATAGAATGAGGGGGGTCCACCTAGCGCTGATAAAGGGGGGTCAAGCACTCTTAAAAGCTCCCCCCCCCGCATTATATAAATATTTTTTTTATTTTTTATTTTGACTTTTATCAGTGATTTTTAGATGATCTGATAAAAGTCCCCTTTTATCAGCGCTAAAAAATAGAGCTGATAAAGGAGTCTTTCATCAATGTTTTTTGGCAATGATAAAAGGGGCCTTTATCAGCGCTTTTCTAAGCACTGATAAAAGGGACCCCCTATATCCTCTCCTCGATTAACAGTGCTTTTTAGCGCTGTTAATGCACTTTTCTAGCACTAATAATGGATTTTTCTGTAGTAGTGTGCACACGCAATTCATGTGCATTATTCTATTAACGCATGTGTTATTATTTATTATTTATTATCAGTCACATTCAAAATCTCATTCATGTGGAATTTGTTATTATTTATTGATTATTACCATGCACTTTCACATGAACAAGAACATGCACTTGTATGTGCGTTATTAGGTATTATTTATTATCATTCAAATGAACATGCACATATACATGAAATTCACATGCATTATTATTTATTATTTATTATTTATTATCATTCACATGCAAATGTGCAGGAATATGCACATGCACCTGTGTTATTATTTATTATTTAAACCATGAACATGCATATGCACATGCACGGGTGCTATTACTATTATTATTAGAGGTATTTTTAGGGTTTACTAGCATTTTTTAAGATTTTTAGGTGATATTAACATTTATTATGTTTTGTTAGGGTTTTTTGGTTTGTAATGGTAAATTAGAATTTTTTTAGGGTTTGGTGGGGGTTATAAATATTTTATTAGGGTTTATTATGGTGTTTCAAGGTTTATAAGGGTTTAATAGGTATTTTTAGGGTTTAATTATGATTGAGTTGGGTTTATTAGGGTATATTATGCTATATTATGGTATATTTGGGTATGTTTAGGATTTATTAGGGTTTATTATGGTGCATTAGGGTTTATTAATTTTTAAAAGTGTATATTATGGGTTTTAGGGTTTAGTAGTGTTTATTAGGGTTTATTGGTGCTTTTATTGTAACGCCCCGACCCCAGTTACCCAGAGTCGATGCATTATTACATAACATTGGCATGATCACAAGAAAGATCAAATCTCGAAAGACCGATTGGTTTAGTAGCCTGGGAAACACTAGATATATTCATAAGTTTTACATTACATCATAAAATGAAAAACTACTACAAAAACATAATGTTTCCACAGTCCACACTATAATCCCCTCATAATATCCCTGCAGGTCATTCATAACTTACATCTTCACATCCTGGGAAAAATAAAACATAGAAAAGGGGTGAGCTCAAATGCCCAGTAAGGATAACAATATAGCGGAACATTCAAAAATAAGCATAAACATTTAAGGCAATGAATTACTAAAACAAAAGCCTTTTAAACTTGAACTTCAACATAGTATGGAAAAAGTAAAATGAAATAATTCCATTTACTTGTTCACATGGATATTCTACTAATCGAATAATCACATGCAATATCAATAACCACTTTCATAATGTTGGAATGCATAATGCCAGACTATCATAACCACATAGCCAAGGCCTCATGCCAAGACTACAAATAAGATTTTGCCAAGGCCTTGTCCCAAGACACTAGTTTGTCTCATGAGACCTACCGATGCATCGAGGAGCTATAGCGGGCTCCACCCGTCACATATTAAGTCCAATGCATTCCCATATGAAAAGGTTTAAACATAACATAAACATTCGTATTAAAACTAGCATACGAAATGTCAATAATTTCACCATAAACTATGAATGGTATAAAAATAGCACATCCACAGTCAAGCATATCACAAAACCTTCAATATAATATAGAAGTTTTGTATCATAATAAATCAACTTCAAATAAGCGTAAAATCCGTCAAAGGATGTTGACATAGATGAAATCAAAACACTTTTTAGAGAAATATCTCTTTCTATTTTTGAAATCATTTAAGAGCCATATAAAATAAAACATTTTCTTGAAAATATTCTAATAAGCTTGTATGGGAAGCTTTGACGATTTTATAATGGCGGAAAATAACCGCACCCGCCGTATAAGTTAAAAAAACATTCTTATCTTAATTCTGTCGAAAAGGTTAAAAAGCACCTTGTTTGGAAAACGACGGAATGATTCCCTTATATACCTCTTATAAAAAGTCAAACAAGGGTATAAATGACTTTAACCCATATTCTTTTAAATATTAAAAATGTTTTGAAATACATTTTGAAGAAACATGGACGTGGATGATAACGAGGTCCCAGTAGATAATTATGTATAAACAACCTCGGATAATGAAGAGATTGCGAAATAAACCCTTACCTTGTACTTTTCCTTTGTTGGGGTAGGTTAACCTCCTGTATAATGGTGAAATAATTGTTATTAAATTATACAAGAATCATATACATTAATATGATATCATATATGATCTTTTAACATTGCTTTATTAATAATATCTTAGTATTATCGTCGTTTCCGGTGATAATCGATTTGTTCTTCTTAAATGTTTGGTTACGTAAGACATGTTTATAATGGATATATTATATATTATTCATAATCAGAATGATATTAACATTATTTTTAACCCTAAAATGAGAATAAGACTTGAATGGATACGATGGAGAATGAATCTCATCGCGTTCGTGGAGACGGTAGTCCGTACGTACGCACGAACGCTACTTCCATTTAATTTTTATTTTAAAAGAATCGAATCCAAATGATAGATAGGTATATTACTATTCCAGTATAATATAATATTTTATATATGTTACTTAAGTTCATTAACACCATCCTTTATACGTCCCATGTGTGGTATGAACGAGTCATATCATTTTAAGGGGGCGGTAGTCCGCACTTCCTCAAATGAAATTATCGTATGTATATACAACATGAAAAGAATAATGATATGAAATAAAATGGAATTAAAGAAGCTTATATATAAAATATATATCATTAATATCATATTTAATTACAGTTCCATCATAATGGCCACCATGAGAGGCGGTAAGATGTATTTGAACAATCATCGTTTCGTGAGGCGTTAGTTTGCCATCCACAGAAACATTATGTTCATCATCCATTAGATGGAGTTGTGTGTATGTGTAGTTTGAATCCTTCTTATAACAAAATCCTAGTATATTTTGGATACTGGTGTTGTTACAAAAGAAAGGAAATAAAAAGAGTTTGGGGGTTGGAGAAGCAAAATAAATGAAAATAATTTAAGAGAAATCGTTACCTTTAATTTAGGTAACTCACTTTGGTTGGAACCAAAGGACTTCTTGAAATGATTTCTTCCTAAGGGGAAGCTTCAAGGAGGAGGAGAGAGATGTGGGGAGCTTATTTGGGCAGGTTTTGGATGAGCCAAGTGGCTTGAGAGGTGTGAGGAATGAGTAGAAGTGGTCTCCTTTTATAAGGGAGAGGAGGGGCTCTTTAGGAAAGAGTGAAAGTATTAATTTATAATATAATTATATTCGATTTATAATGGTCCAAAAATCATTGAGGTCGAAGATAAGATGACTCATTTTCTAAATAACATCAAAAAATAAGAATTGGACAGGTTTTAGATAATATTTTAATCATTATAATCTTATTTATTTAAATGATTTATTAATGAGGTAAACATTGCATCATTATTGTGTCATTAATATTTTAACTTATTTGATGTCTAAAAATTATAAATAAAATATCATTATGTAGGAAATCTTTTTAGCTTTCTAATGAATATTTATAATCGAAAATCCAACATGTATAACCCTATGTAAAAATTGTTCTTCTAAAAGATGTAAGCTTATGCCATTTTTATTTTTATTTTAACTTTTTTAATATAATGTGTCCCTACCACATACAAGTGGCTCTAAGGGGTCCCAAAATAGACCCAAGGATGCCCATGGTCGGGTATGTGTACACCGATAAGTTTAGGACACGTTTTAGGGTAATTTTGTATTATTATAATATTATTTTTTAACCCTTATTTACCGGATTTACCCTTTAACCATGGTAAATAAAATATTTACCGCAGTAATTATTCAAAATGTGTAAAAATAAAAGTTACCTATTTACATAATTTGGACATCCTGATTCCAAATATGTAATCCATTTTTCCAAATTCAAAACACAGAAGTGGCAGAAATTAATTTAAAATTAATTCCCGTTGTTAAATTAAAAAGCGTGTTTTTAAGAGATAATAACTATCAAAAGATTGACACTTGTTTATGTCTGATTTAATTGTGAAATTATGTCCAATGACAAACATTAAATTAAATGGTAAAAATATATTTTAAATATACTTTAAAACCACTCAAATTCATAATTTATCAATATTAATTATTTTGATTAAAAAAGTTGTTTTTAATTAAAATTTAGTAATTTTCACTATTCATCAAAATATAAAAGTTATCCGAAAAGTACCAAAATTTCACCCTAGGCTAATTTCAATATTCCGAATCCAAAAATGAAGTCCATTTTGAAATATAAAATATATATGATTTCAAAAAGTAGGTATTACTATTCACAACGGCTAGTTTAATTAGTTGTGGTGTGTGTTAGAACTCGAGGTTGCGTACAACACACGCTATCGCATTATTCGAAGGGAAACGTACCGTGGAAGCTTGGGGTGTTACATTCTCCCCTCATTCAAATAATTGCGTCCTCGCAATTTCTAGGGTATTACTACATAAAAAGACTCGGGTGGTTCTTCATCATAAGTTCCTCAGGTTCCCACGTTGCCTCTTCCATCTTATGATTTCTCCACAAAACTTTTACCAGACGCGTCGTCTGGTTTCTCAGTACTTGTTCTCTTATATCAAGAATCCTGACAGGCTCTTCGCAATAAGACAGATCGGGTTCCAGTTCTAATTCTTCATAGGTGAGTACATGTGTTGGGTCAGGCATGTATTTCCTCAACAGAGATACGTGGAACACATCATGAACTTTGGAGAGACTTGGCAGCATTGCCCATCGATAAGCTAAAACCCCAATTCGTTCTAGAATTTCGAAAGGTCCGATGTACCTGGGACTCAATTTACCTTTCTTACCAAAACTTATGACTCCCTTACACGGAGATAACTTCAGAAAAACATGATCACCGACTTGAAATTCCAAATCCTTCCTTCGATTATCGGCATAGCTCTTCTGCCTACTTTGAGCTGCTTTGATGTGATTTTGGATTACTTTCAGTTTTTCCACCGTTTCCTCCACCAGTTCTGGGCCTACAAGTTTTCTTTCACCAACCTCATCCCAACAGGTTGGTGTACGACATCTCTTTCCGTATAACGCTTCATATGGTGCCATCTGAATACTCAAATGGAAGCTATTGTTATAGGAAAATTCTACCAGTGGTAAATATTGATCCCACATACCCTGAAAGTCAAGTGAGCAAGATCTCAACATGTATTCTAAGGTTTGAATAGTCTATTCTGATTGTCCGTCTGTCTGAGGGTGGTAAGCAGTGCTCAAATAAAGTTCAGTATCCAGAGATTTCTGAAGACTTTTCCAAAATCTTGAAGTAAAACGGGGATCACGATCAGAAACAATCGATAGGGGTACTCCATGAAGTCTCACAACTTCATTAATATATAGTCTTGCTAGACGTTCCAGGGGTAGATCTTCTCTTATAGCAAGAAAATGTGCTTACTTGGTAAGACGATCAACAATAACCCATATTGCATCGTTCCTTCTAGGAGTCTTTTGTAGCCCCATGACAAAGTCCATCGTAATATTGTCCCATTTCCACTCCGGTATGGGAAGAGGTTGCATGACTCCTCCAGGCTGTTGCCTTCCAGCTTTCACTTGTTGACAAACCATACATCTTGACACAAAATCAGCAATCTCCCTCTTCATGTTGTCCCACCAAAAATGTTCCTTCAAATATCTATACATTTTGGTGCTCCCAGGGTGTATAGAGAAATTGGAACTATGAGAATCATCCAGCAATTCCCTTTTTAGATCAGGTAAATCGGGAACACAAAGTCTCTTCCCGAATTTCAAAATTCCATCTTCATACACAAAGTCTCTCAATCTCCCATCATTCACAGCTTTAATCTTCTTCTGAAATTCTTCATCATCGGTCTGAGAACTCTTAATCCTTTCTAGTAAAGATGGTTTGGCAACCATTTGAAAAAGCATTGATGTTTCACCTTCCCTGGTTATTCCCATGTCCATCTTCACTAGATTCATGAAAATTGGATCCCTTTCAATTCTCATCATGTTCAAAACACCATGGTCTTTTCTGCTCAAAGCATCTGCCACCTTGTTTTCTTTCCCCGGGTGGTAGTGTATCGTGCAATCATAATCCGTGAGTAATTCAAGCCATCTCCTTTGCCTCATGTTGAGTTCTTTTTGTGAGAAAATATACTTCAAACTCTTGTGATCAGTATAAATCTCACATTTTTCACCATAGAGGTAGTGCCTCCATATCTTCAAAGCAAAGATCACAGATGCTAACTCAAGATCATGAGTAGGATAGTTTTGTTCATGAATTTTAAACTGTCGTGATGCATAGGCAATAACTCTATCATTATGCATAAGGACACAACCAAGTCCTTTCTTTGATGCATCACTATAAATAACGAACCCATAATTCCCCGATGGTAGAGTCAATATAGGAGCATTGACTAATCTTCTCTTCAGTTCTTCGAAACATTCTTCACACTCTTTTGTCCAAACAAATTTAACCCCTTTACGTGTGAGCTTCGTTAATGGGTTATCCAATCGGGCAAAATTCTGGACGAAACGTCGATAATAACCTGCCAAACCGATAAAACTACGTACCTCAGTTATACTCGTAGGTGCTGGCCATTCTTGGATTGCCTTGGTCTTAGAAGGATCAACATAGATTCCATATTTAGAGACAATATGGCCAAGAAAAGAAATATCCTGAATCCAGAATTCACACTTGCTAAACTTCCCATATAATTCATGCCTCCTCAGAGTCTTCAAGATAATGCGCAAGTGATTTTCATGATCTTCGTAGGTTTTGGAGTATACCAAGATATCATCAATAAATACCACCAAAAATTCATCGAGATACTCCTTGAAAACTCTATTCATCATATCCATGAATACAGAGGGTGCATTAGTCAATCCAAACGGATTTACGGTAAACTCGTAATGCCCGTACCTGGTTCAAAATGTTGTCTTCGGAATGTCTTCCTTCTTCACACACAACTGATGGTATCCAGATCGAAGGTCAATCTTTGAAAAGTATTGAGATCCATGCAGTTGGTCAAATAAATCATCAATACGAGGTAGGGGATACTTATTCTTTATCGTTATAGCATTGATCTCCCTGTAGTCGATACATAACCTCATAGATCCATCTTTCTTTTTAACAAAAAGAACAGGGGCTCCCCATGGAGAAACACTAGGGCGAATAAATCCTTTATTACTCAATTCCTCTAGTTGTTTCTTTAGTTCGACTAATTCTACAGTGTCCATTCTATAAGGGGTCTTCGATATAGGCCTTGATCCAGGAATCAAATCAATGGAAAACTCAACTTCTCGTTCTGGAGGATGTCCAGGTAAATCTTCCGGAAATACATCTACAAATTCTTTCACAACAGGTACATCCTCTATTTGAACATTCCTTTCCTCACCGACAGTTATTTCATTCTCTTCCTCCCTAATAATTGAATTAAGTTGAGCTACTGGGGGTGGATCTAAATAAGAATTAGGTGGTGACGATTCTGCTCTAAAGATAAGGTGTTCCTTATCATTATCATCAAGAATCGTAACCTCTTTCTTCTTACAATAAATCTTCGCATCATAGTCCGAAAGCCAGTCCATACCGAGGATTATATCAAACTCAATCATAGGTATGACGATGAGATCAGCAGATAAAGAAAATTTATGTGCTCTAATGGGGACTGATTCACAAAACTTTGTTGCAACGATACTTCCCTTAGGAGTTTTAACTGACAACTCCCTTATTAAATCAAATTGGAAATATCTAATTTTCTTAGCAAACTGGGAAGATATGAAACAATGCGATGATCCAGAATCAAATAATGCATTTGCTAAACTTGAGGAAACCATTAAATTACCTGCCACCACGTCTTTTGGAGCTTCTACCTCTGCAGTAGTGATAGCATAAGCCTGGCCTTGATCCCTTGGCCTTTTCTGAGGTAAGTTCTCCTGACGCTTAGGACATTCATTTGCATAATGCCCCATCTCCCTACAATTGTAGCACTGAACGTTGGTAGCTTCCTTCTTCCCCTTGCAATCACGAGCTTGGTGGCTTTTTTCACCACACTTGTAACAGACTCCCATTCCCTTCAAGCAAGTACCAGGATGTTTCTTCCCGCATTTACCACAAGATGGATATTCAACCTTTCCCTTCTTCCCCTTATTTCCATTCCCAGATTGATCAGCAGGTCTCTTCTTCTCTTGCTTTGCTTTAAAGTCATAAGACTTAGAGAATTCCTTTTCGGTCTTGATAGCACATGAGACAATGTCTTCGTACGATGAAAAGGATTGTGAGACTAATGCTCGACGGAGAAATGGTTTTAACCCATCAAAGAAACGATCAATCTTACTTCTTGGGTTGCGAATATAATCTCCAGCATACCTCGCTAACCTTGTAAAGTTAGCCTCATACTTTGTGACATTCTCATCCTCCTTTTGTCTCAGACTCAGAAATTGCATTTCCATATCTGCTCGATGGTCGCGAGGAAAGTATTTTTCTAAAAACAGATCTTTGAACTCCCTCCATTCCATATTTGATACTTCATCATCTTCCTTCATATTTTGAATCAATGACCACCATTGATCAGCATCTCCAGTGAGGCGGTAAACTGCCATGATAACTTTTTCCCTTTCACTGCTCCCCAAAGCCTGAAATATTTTCTCTAGGGAGTTTATCCATTGCTCAGCTACTAAGGGATTTTTACTCCCATTGAACGTTGGTGGTTGTTGCCTCATGAATCGATCTAACATTGATCCTCCACGCAGCGGATCAGGGTGCTCCATACGGGTAAGGTTATTATTCATAACCTGAGTAAGTTGTCCCAGTATGGTGATTAGCTGATCGGCACCAGTTGCATCACCAGCCCCACTATAATTATCTTGAGCAGGAGGGAAATACCTACATGGAGTGCGTGCATTGATACAGTTTCCATTTCTTCCACTAGGCACCATTTCTAAACAATGGCATAAACTAGATCAGTTTATGAATCAAAATACATAATCCCATACTTATAAAACACTTAATATAAATTGAACTGTTTATGGATATAATCCATAATCATAAAAATGTTTTCTTTGAGAAAGTATATACTCATAAACCCTTCATAATGATTTGTAAAGAAAATGAGAGTTATCCTAAGCATATCCCCCGGGAGTGTCATAACCAAGAGTGCAGCAAGGCCCGTTGTCGTGCACCAGTTCCCGTTCGAGTCTAGCTCAAAGTGGTGTTTTCGAGTTTTACCCCTAGGTACATTTGTGCCAGAGCCACCTCTACCTGCTCGTATCCAGACAGGGATGTATTTCTCGGAAAACTCACAAAATCTCTACAATACCAAAATTCTAGGAAGTTCTTCTATACTAATCCTCAAAGTTCATCTTAGTTCTACGTTCTCTAATCAGAGTTTAACTAAATCTAGCTTCCAAGGTTTGTACTAAACTTCCTCTGATACCAACTGTAACGCCCCGACCCCAGTTACCCAGAGTCGGTGCATTATTACATAACATTGGCATGATCATAAGAAAGATCAAATCTTGAAAGACCGATTGGTTTAGTAGCCTTGGAAACAATAGATATATTCATAAGTTTTACATTACATCATAAAATGAAAAAATACTACAATAACTTAATTTTTCCACAGTCCACACTATAATCCCCTCATAATATCCCTGCAGGTCATTCATAACATACATCTTCACATCCTGGGAAAAATAAAACATAGAAAAGGGGTGAGCTCAAATGCCCAGTAAGGATAACAATATAGCGGAACATTCAAAAATAAGCATAAATATTTAAGGCAATGAATTACTAAAACAAAAGCCTTTTAAACTTGAACTTAAACATAGTATGGAAAAAGTAAAATGAAATAATTCCATTTACTTGTTCACATGGATATTCTACTAATCGAATAATCACATGCAATATCAATAACCACTTTCATAATGTTGGAATGCATAATGCCAGACTATCATAACCACATAGCCAAGGCCTCGTGCCAAGACTACAAATAAGATTTTTCCAAGGCCTTGTGCCAAGACACTAGTTTGTCTCATGAGACCTACCGATGCATTGAGGAGCTATAGCGGGCTCCACCCGTCACATATTAAGTCCAATGCATTCCCATATGAAAAGGTTTAAACATAACATAAACATTCGTATTAAAACTAGCATATGAAATGTCAATAATTTCACCATAAACTATGAATGGTATAAAAATAGCACATCCACAGTCAAACATATCACAAAACCTTCAATACAATATAGAAGTTTTGTATCATAATAAATCAACTTCAAATAAGCGTAAAATCCGTCAAAGGATGTTGACATTGATGAAATCAAAACACTTTTAAGAGAAATATCTCTTTCTATTTTTGAAATCATTTAAGAGCCATATAAAATAAAACATTTTCTTGAAAATATTCTTATAAGCTTGTAAGGGAAGCTTTGACGATTTTATAACGGCGGAAAATAACCTCACCCGCCATATAAGTTAAAAAAACATTCTTATCTTAATTCTGTCGAAAAGGTTAAAAAGCACCTTATTTGGAAAATGACGGAAAGATTCCCTTATAAACCTCTTATAAAAAGTCAAACAAGGGTATAAATGACTTTAACCCATATTCTTTTAAAAATTAAAAATGTTTTGAAATACATTTTGAAGAAACATGGACGTGGATGATAACGAGGTCCTAGTAGATAATTATGTATAAACAACCTCGGATAATGAAGAGATTGCGAAATAAACCCTTACCTTGTACTTTTCCTTTGTTGGGGTAGGTTAACCTCCTGTATAATGGTGAAATAATTGTTATTAAATTATACAAGAATCATATACATTAATATGATATCATATATGATCTTTTAACATTGCTTTATTAATAATATCTTAGTATTATCGTCG
Source organism: Viscum album (assembly GCA_963277665.1). Taxonomy (NCBI): domain Eukaryota; kingdom Viridiplantae; phylum Streptophyta; class Magnoliopsida; order Santalales; family Viscaceae; genus Viscum; species Viscum album. Next base: position 2,846,275 of record CAUJRU010000031.1, on the reverse strand, counting down.
TTTCGGGTGATAATCGATTCATTCTTCTTAAATGTTTGGTTACGTAAGACATGTTTTTAATGGATAGATTATATATTATTCATAATCAGAATGATATTAACATTATTTTTAACCCTAAAATGAGAATAAGACTTGAATGGATACGATGGAGAATGAATCTCATCGCGTTCGTGGAGACGGTAGTCCGTACGTACGCACGAACGCTACTTCCATTTAATTTTTATTTTAAAAGAATCGAATCCAAATGATACATAGGTATATTACTATTCCAGTATAATATAATATTTTATATATGTTACTTAAGTTCATTAACACCATCCTTTATACGTTCCATGTGTGGTATGAACGAGTCATATCATTTTAAGGGGGCGGTAGTCCGCACTTCCTCAAATGAAATTATCGTATGTATATACAACATGAAACGAATAATGATATGAAATAAAATGGAATTAAAGAAGCTTATATATAAAATATATATCATTAATATCATATTTAATTACAGTGCCATCATAATGGCCACCATGAGAGGCGGTAAGATGTATTTGAACAATCATCGTTTCGTGAGGCGTTAGTTTGCCATCCACAGAAACATTATGTTCATCATCCATTAGATGGAGTTGTGTGTATGTGTAGTTTGAATCCTTCTTATAACAACATACTAGTATATTGTGGATACTGGTGTTGTTACAAAAGAAAGTAAATAAAAAGAGTTTGGGGGTTGGAGAAGCAAAATAAATGAAAATAATTTAAGAGAAATCGTTACCTTTAATTTAGGTAACTCACTTTGGTTGGAACCAAAGGACTTCTTGAAATGCTTTCTGACTAAGGGGAAGCTTCAAGGAGGAGGAGAGGGATGTGGGGAGCTTATTTGGGCAGGGTTTGGACGAGACAAGTGGCTTGAGAGGTGTGAGGAATGAGTAGAAGTGGTCTCCTTTTATAAGGGAGAGGAGGGGCTCTTTAGGAAAGAGTGAAAGTATTACTTTATAATATAATTATATTCGGTTTATAATGGTCCAAAAATCATTGAGGTCGAAGATAAGATGACTCATTTTCTAAATAACATCAACCAATAAGAATTGGACAGGTTTTAGATAATATTTTAATCATTATAATCTTATTTATTTAAATGATTTATTAATGAGGTAAACATTGCATCATTATTGTGTCATTAATAATTTAACTTATTTGATGTCTAAAAATTATAAATAAAATATAATTATCTATGAAATATTTTTAGCTTTCTAATGAATATTTATAATCGAAAATCCAACATGTATAACCCTATGTAAAAATTGTTCTTCTAAAATATGTAAGCTTATGCCATTTTTATTTTTATTTTAACTTTTTTAATATAATGTGTCCCTACCACATACAAGTGGCTCTAAGGGGTCCCAAAATAGACCCAAGGATGCCCATGGTCGGGTATGTGTACACCGATAAGGTTAGGACACGTTTTAGGGTAATTTTGTATTATTATAATATTATTTTTTAACCCTTATTTACCGGATTTACCCTTTAACCATGGTAAATAAAATATTTACCGCAGTAATTATTCAAAATGTGTAAAAATAAAAGTTACCTATTTACATAATTTGGACATCCTGATTCCAAATATTTAATCCATTTTTCCAAATTCAAAACACAGAAGTGGCAGAAATTAATTTAAAATTAATTCCCGTTGTTAAAATAAAAAGCGTGTTTTTAAGAGATAATAACTATCAAAAGATTGACACTTGTTTATGTCTGATTTAATTGTGAAATTATGTCCAATGAAAAACATTAAATTAAATGGTAAAAATATATTCCAAATATACTTTAAAACCACTCAAATTCATAATTTATCAATATTAATTATTTTGATTAAAAAAGTTGTTTTTAATTAAAATTTAGTAATTTTCACTATTCATCAAAATATAAAAGTTATCCGAAAAGTACCAAAATTTCACCCTAGGCTAATTTCAATATTCCGAATCCAAAAATGAAGTCCATTTTGAAATATAAAATATATATGATTTCAAAAAGTAGGTATTACTATTCACAACGGCTAGTTTAATTAGTTGTGGTGTGTGTTAGAACTCGAGGTTGCGTACAACACACGCTATCGCATTATTTGAAGGGAAACGTACCGTGGAAGCTTGGGGTGTTACATTTATGCTTTGTTAGGTTTTATTAGCATTTATTAGCTGTTTTAGGGCTTTTTGATGGTATATTTGCATTTTTTAGGGTTTAGTGGGGTTTTTTATAGTTTATTATGGTGTGTTAAGGTTTATTAGGGATGACTAGGTATTTTTATTGTTTTATTAAGGTTTATTAGGTATCTTTATGGTTTTATTAGGGTTTATTGGGGTTGAGTAGGGTTTATTAGGATTTGTTAGGGATTTTTAGGGTTTACTAGGGTTTGTTACTGTTTTTATTAGAGTATATGAGTGTTTTTTTTAGTTTTTGTTAATATATATGAGTGGTTGTTAGGAATGTTTATGTTTTATTTGCATTTTTTAGTGTTTGTGAGCATTTTTTATGGTTTATTAGGTTTTATTAAAATTTATTTTGGTTTATTAGGTTTTCAAGGTCTTTTTAATGGTTTTTTTGTGTTTTTTTGTTTGTTGGGGTTTAGTTGGGTTTTATTAGGTTTTATTATGGTGTGTCAAGATTTATTACGGTTGAGAAGATATTTTTAGGGTTTTATTATGGTTTTATTAGGGTTTATTAGTTTTATTAGGGTTTATTAGGTTTTTTAGGGTTTATTAGGGTTTGTTACGAGTTTATTAGTTTTTTTGTTTTATTTGGTTATATTAGTGTTTGTTAAGTCTTTTTAGATAATATAGCAGGTTTTTATTGTTTGTGGGCATTTTGTTTTTGTTTGTGAGAGTTTTTAGGGTTTCTTAGGTTATATTAGAGTTTATTATGGTATATTAGGGTTTCTAGGGATTTTTATGGTATATTAGTGTGTTTTATCTTTATTAGGTTATATTAGTGTTTTTAGGTCTTTTTAGGTAATATAGCACGTTTTTATAGTTTGTGATCATTTTTTTATTGTTTGTGAGCATTTTTAGGGTTTGTTAGGTTATATTAGAGGGTTACTAGGTATTTTTAAGGTATACTAGCATTTTTTTCTATATTAGGGTTTTGTAGGGTTTTATTTGGGGTTATTATGGTGTGTTAAGGTTTGTTAGGGTTGAGTAGGGTTTATTTGCCTTTATTTATGGTTTATTAGGGCTTTTTAGGGTTTTTTGTGGTTTATTTGGGTTTATTTGTGTTATTAGTGTCTATTAGGGTTGGTTAGGGTTTTTAGGTTTTCTTAACTTGTATTTAGGGTTTATTAGGTTTTATTATCATTTATTAGAGTTTATTAAGTATTTTTGGGGTTTTATTATGGTTGAGTAGAGTTTCATAGGGTTTTTAGGGATTATAAGGTGTTTTAGGGATTATTAGAATTTATTAGGGGTTTATTAAGAGTTTATTAGGGTTTAATTTTTTATATTATGGTATATTAGGGTTTAATATTTTTGAGGGTTTTGAAGCATCTTTAGGGGTTCTGTAGCATTTTTTAGGGTTTGTGTAGCGTTGTTAGAGTTTATGGAGAAATTTTAGTGTTTATATATCCTTTTTAGGGTTTATTTATCAATTTTAGGCTTTATATTTCATTTTTAGGGTTTATGCAACGTTTTTAGTGTTTAGTGTGATTAGGGTTTAGGTTTTATGTAGAATTTTTTAGGGTTTATGTTGCATTTTCAGGGTTTATGTTGCATTTTTAGGGGTGTTGTAGCATCTATGTTGCATTTCTTAGGGTTTATGTAACGTTTTTAGGATTCATGTAGTGTGTTTAGGGTTTATATTGTGTTTTTAGGGTTTTTTGTAGCATTTTTTAATTTTTATGTTGCATTTTTTAGGGTTTTTGTTGTGTCTTTTAGGGATTATGTTACAGTTCAAGGGTTGATGTAGTGCTTTTAGGGTTTATGTAGCATTTTTTGGGTTTATGTTACGTTTTTTGGTTTATTTTGTGTTTTTAGGGTTTTTGTTGCATTTTTTAGGGTTTATATATCTATTTGAAGCCTTTTTAGGGGTTTAATGGTTGTTTATGGTTTTTAGTGTTTTTTGAGGTTTTAAGGGTTGTAAACGAGTGTTTATGGTTTTTATGGTTTCTGATGACCTTTTAATGGTTTTTTGGGGTGTTTTATGAGTTTATTTGTTTTTTTTTGGGATTGATAGGGGTTGTTAGTGTTTTTAGTGTGTTTTAGGGTTTGTTTGGGTATTCTAGCGGTTTTTTGGGCTTATATAATATGTTTTAGCATTTTTTTGGGTTCTTTAGGGGTTTTAGTGTTCTTTCGAGTTTAATATGGTTCTTTAGGGTTTATTAAGGTTCTCTAAGGTTTATTAGTGTTCTTTAGGATTTGTTACAGTTTATTAGCATTTTTACTGAATATTAGGGTTTTATTGGGATTTTGTAGTCATTAATAGCTATTTCTAGGGTTTGTTAACCGTTTTCAAGGTTATTTAGGATTTATTAGGGTTTATTTTATTAATTAGGGTTTAGTAATGTGTATTTGGGTTTATTATGATTTATTAGGGTTTATTATGATTTGTTAGGGTTTATTGGGGTTTATTAGGGGTTTGTTACGGTTTGTTTCAGTTTGTTACGATTTATTTGGCATTTTTGGGATTTTTTACGATTTATTTGGGGTTTTTAGGGTTTGTTACGATTTATTTTGGGGTTATTACCGTTCTTTAGGGTTTATTAGTGGGTTGTAGGGTTTTGTAGGCTATTATTTGGAGATTTTTGTTGCATTTTGTTGAGTTTGTTAGGGTTTTTAGTGATTATTAGGATTTATTATGGTTTAATAGTGTTTTCTATTGTATATTAGGGGTTTTAGGGCTTTTTTAGTGTTTATTAGGGTCTAATAGAGTTTGTTAGGGTTTATTAAATGTTATTACGATTTATTAGTGTTTATTAGGGGTTTTAGGGATTAATAGTGGGTTTTATGAGTTATAAGGGTTTATTAGTGTTTTATAATGGTTATTAGTGGTTGTTAGATTTTGTTAGGTTTTTTAGGGTTTTTAGGGTATGTTACGGTTTGTTTGAGTTGTTTGGGGTTTTATGCGTTTTTTTGGGTTTTATGGGTGTGTATGGATTTTTTATGCTTTGTTTGGGTTATTTTAGCTTTTTTTGGGGGTTTTGTGGCATTTTGTTGGTTTTGAAGCATTTTTTGGGGTTTTATAGAAATTTATAGGGTTTATGTAGCATTGTCAGTGGCTTTAGTGGTTCTTTATTGTTCTTTAGGGTTATTAGGGTTCTTTAGGGTGTATTAGGGTTTCTTTTGAGGTTTTTAAGGATTGCTAGGAGGTTTTTTGGGTTTTTAAGTGTTTCATAGGGTTGGTTAAGGTTTAGTTAGGAATTTTTAGGCGTTTTAGGGTTTTTAGTGTTTTTACTGGTTTTTAGGTTTTTATGGTTTTTTGAGGTTTTTTTGAGTATTTTTTAGGGATTTTTAGGCCTGTTTTTGGGTTTTTTCAATTTTTTCAGTTTTAGGGGTTTTTGTGTTTTTATGATTTCCTAGGGTTTTTAGGAGTTTTAGGGGTTTTTTGGGGTTTTGGGGGTTTTATGGGTTTTTTGTGATTTCTTGGGTTTTTATGGGTTTTTAGGGTTTTGTTGAGTTTGTTTGGTTTTTTTGTGAATATTAGCATTTTGAATGGTTTAAAAGCATTTTTGTTGTATATTTTGGTGTTTAGGTATTTTGTATCTTTTGTTGGAGTCTAATAGTGTTTTAGGGTTTATTACGATTTATTAGTGGTTATTAGGGTTTAATTGTGGGATTTAGGGTTTATTAGGGTTTATTATGGTTTATTGTTGGTTAGTAGGGTTTGTTAGGATTTATTAGTTCGTATTAGAGTGATTTAGGGTGTCTAAGGGTTTTTAGGGTTTCTAATGGTGTTTTAGGGTTTCTAAGGGTGGGTTAGCATTTTTATGGGTGGGTTAGGGTTTCTAAGGGTGTGCTATGTTTTCTCAGGGTTTCTAAGGTTTTTTTAGGGTTTCTATGAGTTCTTTGGGGTTTCTAGGGGTGTTCTAGGGTTTTTAAGGGTGTTTTAGGGTTTCTAAGGGTGTGTTTGGGTTTCTAATGGTGTGTTAGTGTTTCTTAGGTTTACATAGGTTTTTTAGAGTTTTTAGGCTTTTTAGGGCTATGTTAGGGTTTCTTATGGTTTCTTAGGGTTTTTAAGGTTTCTTCAGGTTTTTTTATTCGGGTTTCTCAGTGATTCATGGGGTTTGTTTGGGTTTGTTAGGGTTTCTAGGGTTTTTTATGTTTTTAGGGGTTTTTGGGGTTTTTTAGGGTTTGATAGGGTTTGATAGGGTTGGTTAGTGTTTTTCAGTGTTTGTTATGGTTTTTTAGGGTTTGTTAGAGTTTTGTGTGTTTTTAATGGTTTTTAGTTTTATGGGGTTATTCATGGTTTTTAGAATTATTTAGTTGTTCGTGGTTGTCACAGATGTCTAGAGCTAGTCGCGAGCTTCAATTTGATATGTGGTAGAGGTGAAACGGACACCCAAAGTAGATTTTATGGTCATTTAGAGGACTTAAGGACCTTTTAGGTCTTTAATAACGTGATAAGGTTTTACTATTGGTAACATATGTGTAGATCTAGTAGAAATCTTCGATTTGATTTATGTAAGAGGAAAAATGGACTCCCAGAGTAGAAGTTATGGTCTTTCGGATGGTTTAAGAACCTTTGTGGGCCTTCAAGAATGTGATAAGGTGATTCAGTTGTTATAGGAGTGTAGGTCTTGTCTCAAGCATCGATTTGATATGTGGTAGAGGCAAAACAAACACCCATAGAAGAAGTTTTTGAAAAATCGACACCAGAAGCCAATCATTTGACCATACAAAGGGATTATGGGTCTTTTGGGGGGTAGAAGAATGTTAGAAAGGGTTCCAGTGGTTACCAGAGTGTGTATCTTTTCATAGTCTTCGATTTGATATGTGGTCGAGCCAAAATGAACACACTTAGCATAAGTTATTGTCATTTTAAATACAGCAACCCTCTTAGCACCTAAAAACCTAAAAAACCCGCAACTCACTAAAATAAGAATAACTTCTCCTTCGGGTGTCCGTTTGAGCACTGTGACTAGTAAAATCGAAGCACGTGAGATGAGGGAGGACCGAGTCTAATCAAAACTATGAGAAGATCAATGAAACAGAAGATATATTAGTTATACCACTCAAAAAAAGTACAACTTCAAACGACCATAACGTTCAATCCGATTGTCCGTTTGATCTCTACCACATATCAAATCAAAGGCACTGAAGAGATCTCTGCAGAAGGCTAACTTGAGAAAAGATGAACTCATATTTGGGACCCTAAAATCCCAAAAACCCATCAGAAGGCCTCAAAAACTCCATTTTCATGTCGGGATCCCAGTCAAATTAATCATAAAACAGTCATAACTTCTGAATTGTGTGTTTGTTCGGCCTCCATCACCTGTTTTTATCGTATTTCGTTCCATGAGATTTATTTGTACTATTCATGGAGTGGAAATGGACACTTGAAGAAGAAGTTATGCCTTTTTTAATGACTCTGTGATTTGTCAGGTTTCTCGAGACACCATTTCTAGCACTTTTGTCCCGTCTTCTATTTTTTCAAACAACTATAACTTATTACTATTATTATTATTATTATTATCATCTCATGAAAATTCACATGCACATGCATGTGTGTTATTATTATATTTTTATTACTGTGCATGTGCACATGCAATGCACACACGTTATTTTATTATCACATGCATTGTCATTATTATTGTTATTATTATTATTGTGGTTCTTGTTGTTGTTGTTGTTGTTGTTGTTTTTGTTGTTGTTGTTGTTGTTGTTATCATCGCATGAAAATGCACATCCAAATGCACATACAATCACATTCAATGAATGTGCATTATTCTATTATCACATGCATTGTTATTATTAAATTATTAATATTATTAATATTATTATTATCATCATCATCATCACATGCAAATGCAATGCACGAGAGTTATTATTTACTACCATACACATGCACACGTAATGCACATGCAATATTCTATTATCATATGCACTAGTAATACTACTATTATCACCACTACTACTACTATTATTACTACTGCTGTTATTATTACTATCATCAAAGTCAAATGTAGATGCATGTGCGTTATTATTTATTATTTATTACCATGTATGTGCATTTTCAATGAACTTGTACTATTCTTTTATTATTTTTATTATTATTATTATCATTATTATTATCATTATCACATGCAAATGCACATGCTTGTATGTTGTTATTTATTATTTATTACCATGCATGTGCATGTGTTATTATTATTATTATTATTACAATTAGTATTATCAATATTATCATCAAATGTAAATGCACATGAACATGCATGTGCATTCTTATTTATTATTATTTATTTATTATTTACTACTATGCATGTGCACTTGAAAACCAGTTGCATTATTCAATTATTATTATTATTATTATTATTATTATTATTATTATTATTATTATTATTCTTCATCTTCTTATTCTTCTTCTTGTTGTTTGTATCATCAAATACAAATGCACATGCACGTGCGTTGTTATTTATTATTTATTACCATGCACGTTCATGCGTCATTATCTTTATCATTACATGTAAATGCACATGCACATGTGTTATTATATATTACTTATTATCATGCACATGAAAATGAAATTCACTTTTGTTATTCTATTATCACATGTGTTATTATTTATTATTTATTATCATTCGCATGGAAATTCACATTCATGTGGACTTGATTATTATTTATTGTTTATTACCACGCACATGCACATGCACATGCGCATGCACTTTTATGTGCATAATTATTTATTATTTATAATCATTCACATGCACATGCAGATACACATGCAATTCACATGCGTTATTATTTATTATTTATAATTTATTATCCTTCACATGAAAATGCGCTGGCATATGCACATGCATGTGCGTTATGATTTATTATTTAAACCATGCACATGCACATGCACAGGCATGTGTGTTATTACTACTATTATTATTAGAGGAATATTTAGTGTTTACTATCATATTTTAGGTTTTTTAGGTGTTATTAACATTGATTATGGGTTTTTAGCTTTTTAGGGGGTTTTAATGGTATATTAGCGTTTTTAGGGTTTTGTGGGGGTTATTAGGATTTTATTAGGGTTTATTATGGTGTGTCAAGGTTTATTAGGGTTTATTAAGTATTTGTAGGGTTTTATTAGGATTGAGTTGGGTTTATTAGGGTATATTATGGTATATTTGGGTATGATTAGGATTTATTAGGTTTTATTATGGTTCTTTATGGTTTATTAATTTTTAAGAGGGTATACTAGGGTTTTTACAGTTTAGTAGTGTTTAATGGGGTTTATTATCACTTTTAAGCTTTGTTAGGTTTTATTAGCATTTATTAGGGATTTTTGGGATTTTAATGGTATATTTTATCTTTTTAGGGTTTAGTGGAGTTTATTATGGTTTATTGTGGTGTGTTAAGGTTTATTATGGTTGAGTAGGTATTTTTAGGATTTCATTAGGGTTGAGTTGGTGTTTTTATGGTTTTATTAGGGTTTATTAGGGTTTCATAGGGATTTTTAGGGTTTACTAGGGATTATTAGTGTTTTTATTATGGTATATGAATATTTTTTAATTTTTGTCAATATATATGAGGGGTTGTTTTGACTTTTTAGGTTTTATTTGCGTGTTTTTAGTGTTTTTGAGTATTTTTAATGGTTTATTAGTTTTTTTTGGAATTTATTATGGTTTATTAGTGTTTCTAGGGGAGAAGAGGTTTGGGGCTAGGTGAGCCTATCCCCCCAAACTTAATTCAAAAGGAAAAGGCAGCTACATGATGGGACTAAAAGGGCGAGTATGAATTTATCCCTTCCGATCCGAGTCCAAGAATGGAATACAATAAGGTGGGGTGATAAAGGACCACATTGAGGCCCTCTCCATGATCGCCTGTTTGGAGAGGGTGTCAGCAACCGAGTTAGCTTCCTTGTAAACGTGTGAGACATTGAGATTCAGGTTCAGAGATAGGTCAAGGCACTTGATCCAATGTGGCAATAGTCTCTACGGAACATCCCTGGACCATCCCTTTAATGCATAAACCGCAAGAATCAAGTCTAACTGAATCCAAAGCTGTGACCAGGTGAACTGGCATGCAATCTTCATGGCCTTTATGATCTCCCACAGCTCCGCTTCATAGGCACAACCATCTCCAAAGAATTGAATGAAGCAGCCCTTTAAGAAGCCCCGTGGGGTTCGAAATACGCCCCCACACCCCGATGGACCAGGAGCTCCAAGTGTTGCGCCATCAACGTTAACCTTTATCCATGATAGGAGTGGCAGAATCCATCTAATATACTTCAAGACTAGAGGTTTTCAGCTCCTGCCAGCCACACCCAGAGCACACAGAACTGTCAGATCGTCAACGTCATTAAACATCAAAACTGTTTGTATCTGTGAGGCACTATGAATAGCCTTATGGATCGACACCACTCCCCCTGCAGTGGGAGAGGCTTCCGATTAAATGTAGCAGCATTCCGGGAAGCCAAAATGTAATAAATGATAGCAGCTGCCCCAGACAACAGCAGGTTCTGGACTTGGACGCTCTGGTTCAGATCAACCAGCCCATGTAGAAAGTCACATATCGGCCCTTGTACATAGTATGCCAGCCCAAAGCTCTGTGATAGGTAGCGCCATAGCTCCGCAGAAAAGGTGCAGTGCACGAAAATATGTTTGTAGCTTTCTCCATCTTTCATGCACAAGAAACATACAGAAGAAATTTTCCATCTAGCGAGTTGAAGCTGATCATGTTTGGGGGCCAATTTCTCCAGATTTTCCAAATTAGAGTGAATTTGGATGGGGGAATGAAGGGTGTCCAGAATTTAGTCATCCATGGCGGCGAGATAGGACCTGGCGAGAACTTCAACTGGTAGTAATCACGGGTGTTGAATTTTCCAACCATGTTGGGCATCCAGATAAGAGTGTCAGTGTCAATAAAAGTATATCACTGCACTTTCATGGCAACACTATTTGGAAGAGGGTCAGATGAGTCATCACATTGTCACACGAGATCAGCAATGATGAGGTGCTTCAGGTCAAGCGGTGACGTTACGACATCTGCAATGGTTTGTTCCAGCCATGGTGTCGACCAACAGTTAAGGCTAGAGTTTCTAGACATGATCCATTTTTCTTTGGACATAATATTCTTGTATGAGTACCTTAATGTCGACCAGACCGAGGAGGAAAGATTCCCTGTAAAGCCGTCACACAATCTACGCGTGAATCTTTACTTGAGAAAGTCAGGGCCATCATTATGAGGATTAAGAAAGCTCCATATATATTTCCCAATAACAGCATCATTGAACCACCACAGTTCATTAATGCCAAGCTCACCCATGCTAAGAAGCTTTGTGCAATGCTTCCGGGCAACAGAGATCATTTTCCGCTCAGTAGTGTAACCTGTCCAAGCAATGTTCCTAATTTTGAAATTAAGACTTTTGATGAGACTCACTGGCCATCTATAAATGGAGAAGGCATGAACAAACATTGAGGTGATAACAAAGTTAATCAAGCAGACCCGTCCAGCCTGCGAAAGAGATTTTTCCTTCCATTTCGACATTTTCTAGATGATTTTAGAAACGATGCCTTAAAAGTAGCAGCTTCTAGCTTTCCCCCAGAAGGGGGAACTCCCAGGTATGTGAAGGGGAGGGAGCCTCTCTTGACGCCCAACATATTGGATATGCGGGTCTTCTTTGCAGGAGATACACCATTGCCAAACACAATTGAATACATAATCCAAATAATGGATTTCCTAGCCACACATCATAGTGGTGGAAGATTTGCTTAACTGTGGACATAGTCTACTTATCAGCCTACCCAAAAAGGAGGATATTGTCCTCATAGAGGAGATGAGTGGGGATTAAAAGGTTCCGACCAGATTTGATCGGAGAATACAGCCCCACCTGCACAAGATCAAGATTGCACCGACTCATGTAATCCTCCACCATAGTAAAGAGAAAACCAGAGAGGGGATCCCCCTGATAAACTCCATGAGAGCATGCGAAAAATCCATATGGGGTGCCATTAATCAAAACTGAAACTCTGGCACTGTGGAGGATTGAAGCAATCAACCTGATGAAGCTACTGGAGAAGCCATATCTGTTGAGGATCTCAAAGATGAAACTCCACTTTATTGTATCAAACACCTTCGAAATATCTGACTTCAAAGCAATTCTACCTGGCTTTGTCTTTTTCCGCATAACATTGACCCCCTCAGAAGAAGTAAAAACACAGGTTTGTATGCTCCTTCCAGGGATGAACTCAAATTGATTTGGGGAAATGATGTGACCTAACATCTTCCCCAGTCTGATGACAATAATTTTTCTGATTATTTTCGGGATGGTGTTTCCAACAGAAACCGGGCGTAAGTCTCCAATCACAATAGCATTCTCTTTATTTGGTATCAAAGAAATAAACTTGGCATTTGCGCCATGTGGAAGAGAGCCTGAATGAAATAATTCCCCCACCTCATTATTAATGTCGACATGAAGAATATCCCAGTAGAACATGAAGAATTTATTTCCAAAACCGTCAGGTCCCACAGTGTTGTCCAGATTTAGCGAGAACAGCGCTGCCCTAACTTCCCCCTCAAGAGGGGCTGCCGTGAGAGCCTCATTCTGCATGTTTGTAACACAGGATGAAATTGAGTTAGCAAACATGGTGAAGATTTGGCCGTTGCCTGTGTACAACCCCTAGAAATAGTCCACGACGTCCTTGGAAATGTGCTCAACTGAGGTAAAAGTGTTATCACCATCCCGGAAAACACTCAAGTTGTTCTTGATGCGCCTTTCTCTGTGCAAGCCATGGAAAAACCTGGATTTTTGGTCTCCATCTTGCAGCCACTTAACGTTAAAATGTGCTTTGGCAAGATTTTCATTGAGGGCCAACAACTCATCATGATTTGTATGCAAGAGAAGCTCCTCACTTGATGGAAAATTCTGCTACTACGCCATGATTTGACACGCGGTAAGCTGAGATTCCTCCGCATCAATATCATCATCCAACTTTGAAAAGGACTTCTTACTCTATTCTCTTAAGCGATGCTTAACCTCTCTTAATTTTGAAACAATAATGAAGTGGGGGATGCCAGTGAAATTGGTGCTCCATGCCTTCAAAACCGCCTCCCTACACCTGGGTATTGTGAGCCATGCGTTGTTGAATTTAAATGGGAGGGGGGTGGGTCTAGAAAGTCGGTCCCAAAATTCAACCACCAGGGAATTATGGACTGAGATAAACTTCGGGAGAGTAAAGCCTGAAATAACCTTCGGGGATCCTCCGTCACCCATGTGTGCAAAGCATCTATCCATCTTTCTAGCTTGTATTCCATTAAAGGTATATCGCTCCCATGTAAAGGTGGCCCCAGAAATGGAGACCTCAGATAAATCGCAGTGGTCCAGGCAAGAGGAAAAACCCTCTACAGCAGAACGAGAGAAGTGGGGACCCAGTTTTTCCTCCGACCTCAAGAATGTATTAAAGTCACCAATAACCACCCAAATGTTGTCAATGCCTTCACTAACGCGATCTAACTCCTTCCAGAGAAGTCGCCTAGTGTTGTACAAGTAGGAGGCATAAACGAAAGAAAGGGTTAAAATATCAGCATTCAAGCGGACATTAATGGAAATCATTTGCAGGCTCGGGTCAACCGAAACAACCTGAAAACTATTGTGCACCAAGAACCATAAGGTTCCCATACCATCATCTCCACCATTTGATGAGAGGGGAGAATATCCAAGAGAGTTCTAGTTGAAACCCTTCCATTTATCAAATTTAATCATGGGCTCAGCCAGCCAAATTAACAGAGGCTTATGAGAAAGATAGTGCCGAAGGGCATTAGCCATGGGGGAATTTCCCAGCCCTTGGCAGTTCCAAAACAATATCTTCATTGGGGGTTGGAAGTATAAGATGGGGGTAAGTGCCTTTCCCATTCCCTTTCCCTTCCTTCCCTTCTTCTTGGGAGTATCAGCCCTCTTCTCAACATCATATAGAAAATAATTTGTCGCCTAGTTCTACGCCAAAGCTTCCGGTGTCTTGGTGGGATGATCCGGCTCAGTATCAACATGCTCCTCCTCAACCGTATCACTTCAGAATACCCTGTTGAGGGGGCTGAATTTGTTCAAAACAGAGATTTCCTCTTTCGGGGGGACCCTATGTGACTTCCTCGCTTCCTTGTCTGAGCCCACCAAAGTGAATCCATTTTCAGGGGTAGCTGAATGGTCAAGGGGCACATCAACATTCTCCATGCCAATTGGGGTTTCCTTAACAGCACCACTACCCAGGGTTTACTAGAAAACATGCAGCTCCATAGCATCTCCACCACTGAGGGCATCACCAAAAGCACTCCTGGGGGTAGTCCCCACACACTCCTAAGATTACGAGCATTGATCTGGGATTGCCTGGTCATCAGACGAGGGGAAACCATCATCCCCCCCTGTGGTCCCCAGTACTGAAGGGTGATAAACTGTCTCAGGAATAGCCGATGCCTCCTAGCCAGTGGGAATAGCGTCTTGCGAATCCTCAGGGGTGACCTCTGGAACCACCGGGTCATCTGCATGCACACCCAAACCACCATCAGCCAACGTCGTATTTCCAGCAGAAACATCATCAGCAGCAACCACCCCATCCACCTTGGGATCCACAACAGGCTGACGGGCAGCCCCATGTTTTCTCCTGCACTGAGGTGCTTCATGCCCTTGAAGGTTACAGATCGAACATGTCATCAAATTTTAGCATTCCGAAACCAGATGCCCAATGTTGCTGCAAGAGTAGCAAAATTTGGGGCGCTTCTCATACTTGATCTCCAACATTATGCTATCCTCTAGTGCATTGAAAAAAACTTCTTCAACAAGGGTATTTGCAAATTCAACCTCGACGAGTACTCTCACATAGTGGTCTTATCTTGAATTGTCTGTCTCCTTGTCAATGCGGATGGGAAAACTAACCGCCGAGGAAATGTCCCATAGTATTCGCGGGTGCCAATAATACCAATTCAGCTTGTAGAACCAGATCCACACCTGCGCAACGGTGTTCATCACGCTGAACGGATCGATGCTCCCATCACAACCCTGAATTCTAAGAATCCCTGGTTTGAGATTAAGGGACCCAAAACTCCATGCCCACCGTTTGTAGTCGTCAGAAGGAAAAATGATGTGAAAGTAGCCACGACCCATCACCGTCATTTTTTTGTCTTTATTAGGTTATATTAATTTTTTTAGGTATTTTTAGGTAATATAGCACGTTTTTATTGTTTGTGATTTTTTTTATTTGTGAGCATTTTTAGGGTTTATTAGGTTATATTAGAGTTTATCAGGATTTCTAGGGATTTTTTAAGGTATACTAGCATTTTTTTTCTTTATTCAGGTTTTTTAGGGTTTTATTGTGGGTTATTATGGTGTGTTAAGGTTTGTTAGTGTTGAGTAGGGTTTATTTGGATTTAATTATGGTTTATTAGGGCATTGTAGGGTTTTTTGGGGGTTTATTAGGGGTTATTAGTGTTTATTAGTGTCTATTAGGATTGGTTAGAGTTGTTTAGGTTTTCCTAACATGTTTTTAGGGTTCATTAGGTTTTATTACCATTTATTATGGTTTATTAGGTATTTTGGGGTTTTATTAGGGTTGATTAGAGTTTCTTAGTATTTTTAGGGATTATAAGGTGTTTTTAGGGATTAGTAAAGTTTATTAGGGGTTTATTCGGGTTTAATTTTTTATATTATGGTATATTAGTGTTTAATATTTTTGAGGGTTTTAAAGCGTCTTTATAGGTTTTTAGAATTTTTTTGGGTTTGTTTAGCGTCGTTAGAGTTTATGTATCATTTTTAGTGTTTATCTAGAGTTTTTAGGTTTTAGTTAGCAATTTTAGATTTTATGTATCATTTTTTGGGTTTATGTAACGTATTTAGGGTTTATGTAGTGTGTTTAGGGTTTAGGTTTTATGTAGCCTTTTTTAGGGTTTATGTTGTGTTTTCTAGGTTAATGTAGCGTTTTTAGGGGTGATGTAGCATTTATGGTGTATTTTTTGGGGTTTATGTAACGTTTTTAGGGTTCTTGTAGTGTTTTTAAGGTTTATATTGTGTTTTTAGGTTTTATGTAGTGTTTTTTAATGTTTATGTTGTGTTTTTTGGGGCTTATGTTGTGTTATTTAGGGTTTATGTAACAGTTCTAGGATTTGTGTTGTGCTTTTAGGGTTTATGTAGCGTTTTTTGGGTTTATGTTGCATTTTTTGGTTTAGGTTGCGTTTTTAGGGTTTTGTGGAATTTTTAAGGGTTTATGTAACATTTTTTAGGTTTATGTAGCTATTTGAAGACTTTTTATTGTTTTAATGGTTCTTTATGGTTTGTTGTTTTTTTAGGGGTTTAAGGGTTGTTAACAGGTGTTTATGGATTTTAATGGTATCTGATGGCTTTTTAATGGTTTTTTTTGGGGGGGTTATGGGTTTATTTGTTTTTTTGGGATTGATAGGGGTTATTAGGGGTTTTTAGTGTGTTTTATGGTTTGTTTGGGTATTGTAGCGGTTTGTTTGGTTTATATAATGTGTTTTAGTGTTTTTGGGGTTCTTTAGGGTTTTTTAGTGTTCATTAGAGTTTAATATGGTTATTTAGGCTTTATTAGGGTGCTATAAGGTTTATTATTATTCTTTATGATTTGTTACAGTTTATTAGAATTTTTATTGTATATTAGGGTCTTATTGGGATTTTGTAGGCATTAATAGATTTTTCTAGGGTTTATCAACCTTTTTAGGGTTATTTTGGATTTATTAGGGTTTATTTTATTTATTAGGGTTTAGTAACCTATATTTCGGTTTATTACGATTTATTTGGTTTTATTATGATTTTTTAGGGTTTATTGTGGTTTATTAGGGGTTTGTTATGGTTTGTTTCAGTATGTTACGATTTATTTGGCATTTTTAGGATTTTTTACGGTTTATTTTGGGCTGTTAGGGCTTGTTATGATTTATTTTGGGGTTATTAGGGTTTGTTAGGGTTTATTAGTGGGTCATAGGGTTTGGTATGCTATTATTTGGAGGTTTTTGTAGCGTTTTGTCATGTTTGTTAGGGTTTTAGTGATTATTAGGGTTTATTATGGTTTAATGGTGTTTTTTATTGTATATTAGGGGTTTTAGGGCTTTCGTAGCATTTAAAAGGGTCTAATAAAGTATGATAGGGTTTATTACAGGTTATTACAATTTATTAGTGTTTGTTAGGGTTTTAAGGGTTAATAGTGGGTTTTAGGGGTTATTAGGGTTTATTAGTGGTTTATAGGGGTTATTAGTGGTTGTTAGGGTTTGTTAGGTTTTGTTAGGGGTTTTAGGGTTTGTTACGGTTTGTTTGAGTTGTTTGGGGTTATATGCGTTTTTTGGGTTTTATTGGTGTGTTTGGATTTTTTATGTTGGTTAGGGTTATTTTAGCATTTTTTGGTGTTCTATTGTGTTTTGTGGGTTTTGAAGCATTTTTTAGTTTTTTTAGCAATTGTTAGGGTTTATGTAGCGTTGTTAGTGGCTTTAGTGGTTCTTTAGGGATTTTTAGTGTTTTTAGGGTTCTTTATAGTGTATTAGGGTTTCTTTTGAGGTTTTTAGGGTTTTCTAGGAGGGTTTACGGGTTTTAAGGGCTTCATGGGGTTGGTTATGATTTTGTTAGAAATTTTTAGGCTTTTTAGGGGTTTTTAGAGTTTTTAGCATTTTTGAGTTTTTCATGAGGTTTTTACGGTTTTTTAGGTTTGTTTTCAGGTTTTTTTTAGTGTTTTCATGTTTTTAGGGGTTTTTAGGTTTTTAGGGTTTTTAGGATTTTTTAGGGTTTTTAGGTTTTTTATGGGTTTTTTAGGGTGTTTAGTGTTTTTGAGTTTTTAGGGGTTTTAGGGTTTTGTCAGGATTTTCCGAGTTTGTTAGGGTTTTTTGTGAATATTAACGTTTTGAATGGTTTAATAGCATTTTTGTTGTATATTTTTGTTTTTAGGTATTTTGTAGCATTTATTGGGGTCTAATAGGGTTTTTAAGGTTTATTATGATTTATTAGTGTTTATTAGGGTTTAGTAGTGGGATTTAGGGTTTATTAGGGTTTATTATGGATTATTATTGGTTGGTAGGGTTTATTAGGATTTATTAGTGCTTATTAGAGTGATTTAGGGTGTTTAAGGGTTTGTTAGTATTTCTAAGGGTGTGTTAGGGTTTCTAAGTATGGGTTTGGGTTTTTCTGTGCGGGTTTGGGTTTCTAAGGGTGTGATATTGTTTCTAAGGGTTTCTAAGGTTGTGTTAGGGTTTCTATGGGTGTGTTGGGGTTTCTAAGGGTGTGCTAGGGTTTCTAAGGGTGTGTTCGGGTTTCTAAGGGTGTGTTAGGATTTCTAAGGGTTTGTTAGTGTTTATTAGGATTTCTTAGGGTTTTGTTAGGGTTTTTAGGGTTTTGTTATGGTTTCTTAGGGGTTAGTAGGGTTTATTCAGGTTTTTTTGGATTTATTGGGTTTTCTTAGTGCTTCTTGGGGTTTTTAGGGTTTGTTAGGGTTTGTTATGGTTTTTAGGGTTTTTTGGGGTTTTTAGGGTTTGTGAGGGTTTTTTAGGGTTTTTTAGTGTTTGTAAGGGTTTTTTAGGGTTTGTTATGTTATTTCACGGTTTTTAATGGTTTTTAGTGTTTATGGGGTTATTCATGGTTTTTAGGGTTATTTAGTTGTTCATGGTTGTCAATGATGTGTAGAGATAGTCGCAAGCTTCAATTTGATATGTGGTAGAGGTGAAACGGACACCCAGAGCAGAAGTTATGGTCATTTGGAGGACTTAAGGACCTTTCGAGACTTTAATAACGTGATATGGTGTTCCTATTGGTCACATATGTGTAGATCTCATCGAAAGATTCGATTTGATATATGGTAGAGGCAAAACGGACTCCCTGAGTAGAAGTTATGGTCTTTTGGTGGGTTTAAGTACCTTTTTGGACCTTCAAGGGTGTGATAAGGTGCTTCATTGGTTATAGGCATGTAGTTATAGTCGCAAGCTTTGATTTGATATGTTTTAGAGGAAAAACGGACACCCATAGAAGAAGTTATTGCAAAACGGACACCAGTAGCCAATCTTTTGACCATCCAAAGGGATTTTGTGTCTTTTTGAGGGTTGATGAATGTCAGAAAGGGTTCTAGTGGTTACTAGAGTGTGTATCTTTTCACAATATTTGATTTGATATGTGGTAAAGCCAAAATGAACACACGCAACAGATATTATTGTAGTTTTAAGTTGAGTAACTCTCTCAGCGCCTAAAAACCTATGAAACCCGTAACTCACTAAAATAGGCATAAATTCATCTTCGGGTGTCTGTTTGGGCGCTGGGACCTGTCAAATCGAAGCTCGTGAGATGAATGAGAACCAAGTTTAGTATAAACTATGAGAAGATCAAAGAAATATAAGATATATTAGTTATATCACTTCAAAAAAAGTCCAACTTCAAACGGTTATAACATTCGCTCTGGTTGTCCATTTGATCTCAACCACATATCAAATCGAAAGTAGTGAAGAGATATACAAAGAAGGATGACTTGAACATAGTTCAAGTCATGTTTAGGATACTAAAATCCTATAAACCCATCATAAGTCCACCAAAACTCCATTTCCTTGTATGGATCCCTATCCAATTTTTCATAAAATGACCATAACTTCTGATCTGTGTGTCTGTTCAGCCTCCAGAACCTGTTTTTATCGTACTTCTTTCCATGAGATTTAGTTTAACTATTAATGGAGCAGAAATGAACACCCAAATAAGTTACGCCTTTTTCAATGATTTTGTGATTTGTTAGGTTTTTCGAGACCCCATTTCTAGCATTTTTGTCTTGCCTGCTGTTTTTTCAATCTATAACTTATTATTACTGTTATTATTATTATTATTATCCTCATCTCATCCACATGCACATGCACGTGCATGTGCGTTATTATTATATTTTTATTACCATGCACGTGTACATGCAATACACACACATTATTTTATTATCACATATGTTGTTATTATTATTGTTATTATTATTATTGTGGTTGTTATTGTTGTTGATGTTGTTGTTGTTGTTGTTATCACATGAAAATGCACATGTGAATGCACATTCACGCACATTCAATGAATGTGCGTTATTCTACTATCACATGTGATGTTATTATGAATATTATTATTATTATTATTATTATTATTATTATCATCATCACATGAAAATGCAATGCACGAGTGTTATTATTTATTACCATGCACGTGCACACGTAATGCACATGCAATATTCTATTATCACATGCATTGGTACTAATAATATTATCAGATGTGATATTATTATTTATTCTCATGCACGTGCACACATAATGCACGTACATTATTCTACTATCACATCAGTTATTGTTTATTATTTATTATCATTCACATGCAAATGCACATTCATGTGGACTTGGTTATTATTTATTGTTTATTACCCTGCACATGCACATGCCCTTGGATGCACGTTATTATTAATTATTTATTATCATTCACATGTACATGCACATACACATGTAATTCACATGCATTATTATTTATTATTTATTATTTATTATCATTCACATGCAAATGCATAGGCATATGCACATATATGTGCATTATGATTTATTATGAAAACCATGCACATGCATATGGACATGCACATGTGTTATTACTATTATTAATAGAGGCTTTTTAGGGTTTACAATAATTTTTTAGAATTTTTAGGTGTAATTAACATTTATTATGGTTTGTTAGGGTTTTAGGGGTTTTTAATGGTATATTAGCATTTTTTAGGGTTTGGTGGGGGTTATTTGGATTTTATTAGGGTGTATTCTGGTATGTTAGGGTTTATTAGGGTTTATTAGGTATTTTTAGGGTTTTATTAGGATTGAGTTGGGTTTATTAGGGTATATTTTGGTATATTACGGTATATTTGGGTATGATTAGGATTTATTAGGGTTTATTATCGTTTATTATGGTTTATTAATTTTTAAGTGGGTATATTAGGGTTTGTTAGGGTTTAGTGGTGTTTATTAGGGTTTATTAGTGCTTTTATGTTTTGTTAGGTTTTATTAGCATTTATTAGGGTTTTTGCGGATTTTTAATGGTATATTTGTGTTTTTTAGGGTTTAGTGTGGTTTATTATGGTTTATTATAGTGTGTTAAGGTTTATTAGGGTTGAGTAGGTATTTTTAGGTTTTAATTAGGGTTGAGTAGGTATCTTTAGGGTTTTATTAGTGTTTATTAGGGTTGAGTAGTGTTTATTAGGGTTTGTTATGGATTTTTAGGGTTTACTAGGGTTTGTTAGTGTCTTTATTAGGGTATATGAGTGTTTTTTATTGTTCGTTAATATATATGATGGGTTGCTTAGACTTTTTAGGTTTTATTAGCATGTTTTTAGTGTTTGTGATCATTTTTTATGGTTTATTAGGTTTTATTAGAATTTATTATGGTTTATTAGGGTTTCTAGGGCTTTTTAAAGGTTTGTTTGTGTTTTTTTGTTTATTGGGGTTTATTCGGTTTTTATAAGTTTTTATTATGGTGTGTCATGGTTTATTATGGATGAGAAGGTATTTTTAGGGTTTTATTATGGTTTTAATAGGGTTTATTAGTTTTTATTTGGCTTTATTAGAGATTTTTAGGGGTTAATAGGGTTTGTTAGGGGTGTATTAGTTTTTTTCTTTTATTAGGTTATATTAGTGTTTGTTAAGTCTTTTTAGATAATATAGTACTTTTATTGTTTGTGAGAGTTTTGTTTTTGTTTGTGAGCATTTTTAGGGTTTCATAGGTTATATTAGAGTTTATTATGGTTTCTAGGGATTTTTAAGGAATATTAGCATTTTTTATCTTTATTAGGTTATATTAGTGTTTTTAGGTATTTTTAGGTAATATATCAGGTTTTAATTGTTTTTGATCATTATTTTTATTTTATTTTTGAGTGCTTTTAGGTTTTATTAGGTTATATTAGAGTTTATCAAGGTTTCTAAGGATTTTTTATGGTATACTAGAATTTTTTTCGTTATTAGGGTTTTGTAGGGTTGTATTTGGGGTCATTATGGTGTGTTAAGGTTTGTTAGGGTTGATTAGGGTTTATTTGGATTTATTTATGTTTTATTAGGGATTTTTAGGGTTTGTTTGGGGATTATTACAGTTTATTAGTGTTTATTAGTGTCTATTTGGGTTAATTAGGGTTGGTTAGGTTTTCTTAACGTGTTTTTAGGGTTTATTATGTTTTATTATAATTTATTAGGGTTTATTAGGTATTTTTGGGGTTTTATTAGGGTTGAGAAGATTTTCATAGGATTTTAGGGAATATAAAGAGTTTTTAGGGATTTTAAGAGTTTATTAGGGTTTAATTTTATATATTATGGTATATTAGGGTTTAATATTTTTGAGGGTTTTAAAGCGTCTTTAGGGTTTTTGGAGCATTTTTTAGGGTTTGTGTAGCGTTGTTAGAGTTTATGAAGCATTTTTAGTGTTCATGAATAGTTTTAGGGTTTAGTTAGCGGTTTTAGATTTTATTTATCATTTTTAGGGTTTATGTAACGTTTTTAGGGTGTATGTAGCGTGTTTAGGGTTTAGGGTTTATGTAGCATTTTTTAGGGTTTATGTTGTATTTTTTGGGTTTATGTAGCCTTTTTAGGGGTGATGTAGTGTTTATGTTGCATTTTGTAGGATTTATGTAAGGTTTTTAGGGTTCATGGAGTGTTTTTAGGGTTTATATTGTGTTTTTAGGTTTTATGTTGCGTTTTTTAATGTTTATGTAGCGTTTTTTGGGGTTTATTTTTTGTTTTTTAGGATTTATGTTACAGTTATAGGGTTTATGCAGTGATTTTAGGGTTTATGTAGCATTTTATAGGTTTATGATGCTTTTTTGGTTTATGTTGCATTTTTAGGGTTTTTGTTTCATTTTTAAGGTTTTATGTAACGTTTTTAGGGTTTATGTATCTATTTGAAACATATTTTAGGGTTTTAATGGTTTTTTATGGTTTGTAGTTTTTTAGGGTTGTCAACTTGTGTTTATGGGTTTTTATGGTATATGATGGCTTTTTAATGGGTTTTAGAGGGTTTTATGGGGTTTTTTTGGGATTGATAGAGGTTGTTTGGGTCTTTTTAGTGTGTTTTAGGGTTTGTTTGGTTATTGTAGCGATTTTTAGGGTTTATATAATGTGTTTTATCTTTTTTTGGTTTTTTAGGGTTTTTAGTGTTATTTAGAGTTTAATATGGTTCTTTAGGGTTTATTGGTGTTCTTTAGGGTCTATTAGTGTTCTTTAGGATTTTTTACAGTTTTTAGCGTTTTTATTGTATATTAGGGTTTTATTGGGCTTTTGTAGGCATTAATAGATTTTTCTAGGGTTTATCAACCTTTTTTAGTGTTATTTAGGATTTATTACGGTTTATTTGGGTTTATTTTATTTATTAGGGTTTAGTAACATGTATTTGGGTATATTACGATTTATGAGGGTTTATTGTGGTTTATTAGGGGTTTTTTATGGTTTGTTTCAGTTTGTTATGATTTATTTGGTGTTGTTAGGATTTGTTATATTATATTCGGGGTTTTAAGGGTTTGTTATGATTTATTTTGGGGTTATTAGGGTTTGTTAGGGTTTATTAGTGGGTTGTAGGGTTTTGTAGGCTATTATTTGGAGGTTTTTGTAGCGTTTTGTTGGGTTTATTAGGGTTTATTGTGATTATTAGGGTTTATTATGGTTTAATACTATTTTTATTGTATATTAGGGTTTTTAGGGAATTTTTAGCATTTATTAGGGTCTAATAGAGTTTGTTAGGGTTTATTACAGGTTATTAGGATTTAATAGTTTTTATTAGGGGTTTTAGGGTTTAATAGTGGGTTTTAGGGGTTATTAGGATTTATTAGTGGTTCATAGGGGTTATTAGTGGTTGTTGGGGTTTGTTAGGGTTTGTTATGGTTTTTAGGGTTTGTTACGGTTTGTTTGATTTATTTGGTTATTTTGCGTTTTTTTGGGTTTTATGGGTGTGTTTGGATTTTTTAGGCTTTGTTAGGGTTATTTTAGTGTTTGGGGGGGGGGTTAGTTTTGTGGGTTTTGAAGCATTTTTTGATTTTTTGTAGCAATTGTTAGGGTTTATGTAGCGTTGTTAGTGGATTTAGTGGTTCTTTAGGGGTTTTAGGGTTCTTTAGGTTTCTTTTTGGTGTATTAGGGTTTCTTTTGAGGTTTTTATGGTTTGCTAGGGTGTTTTTTAGGTATTTAAGGGTTTCACAGGGTAGGTTGGTGTATTGTTAGGAATTGTTAGGTTTTTTAGGGTTTTTAGCATTTTAAGGGGTTTTAGGGATTTTAGTCCCTTTTGAGGTTTTTTTGAGGTTTTTTGATGTTTTTTAAGGTTTTTTGGTCTGTTTTCAGGGTTTTTCTGTTTTTTCATGTTTTTAGGGGTTTTAGGGTTTTTAGGATTTTTTCGGGTTTTAGGGTTTTTAGTGTTTTTTAGGGTTTTTTGGTTTTTTTGGGTTTTTAGGGTTTTTTAGGGTTTCGTCAGGTTTTTCTAGGTTTGTTAGGGTTTTTTTGTGAATATTAGATTTTTGAATGGTTTAATAGAATTTTCATTTTATATTTGTGTTTTTAGGTATTTTGTAGCTTTTATTGGGGTCCAATAGGGTTTCTAGGGTTTATTAAGATTTATTAGTGTTTATTATGGTTTAGTAGTGGGTTATAGGGTTTATTAGGGTTAATTATGGTTTATTATTGGTTGGTAGGGTTTGTTCGGATTTATTAGTGCTTATTACAGTGATTTTGTGTTTCTATGGGTTTGTTAGGGTTTCTAAGGGTGTGTTAGGTTTTCTAATGGTAGGTTAGCATTTTTATGGGTGGGTTACGGTTTCAAAGGGTGTGATATAGTTTCTAAGGGTTTCTATGGTTGTGTTAGGGTTTCTATGGGTGTGTTGGGGTTTCTTAGGGCGTGCTAGGGTTTCTAATGGTGTGTTTGGGTTTCTAAGGTTGTGTTAAGGTTTCTAAGGGTGTTTTAGTGTTTTTTAAGTTTTCTTACGGTTTTGATAGGGTTTTTAGTGTTTTTTTAGGGTTTCATATGGTTTCATAGGGGTTTTTAGGGTTTTTTCGGGTTTTTTTGGGTTTATTTGGGTTTCTTAGTGCTTCTTGGGGTTTGTTAGGTCCTTTTAGGGTTTTGTTAGGGTTTCTTATGTGTTTTAGGTTTTTTGGGGTTTGTTATGGTTTGTTAGGATTTGTTAGGGTTTGTTAGGGCTTGTTACTGTTTTTTGTGTTTTTTAGGGTTTGTTAGGGTTTTTCATGGTTTTAATGGTTTTTAGTGTTTATGGTGTTAATCATGGTTTTTTAGGGTTATTCAGTTGTTCGTGGTTGTCACAAATGTGTAGAGCTAGTCGCAAGCGTCAATTTGATATGTGGTAGAGGTGAAACGGACACCCAGAGTAGAAGTTACGGTCATTTGGAGGACTTAAGGACCTTTTGATAATTTAAGAATTTGATAAGGTTTTTCTATTGCTCATATATGTGTAGATCTAGTTGAAAGCTTCAATTTGATATATGGTAGAGGAAAAATGGACTCCCGAAGTAGAAGTTATGGTCTTTTAGAGGGTTTAAGTAACTTTTTGGGCGTTCAAGGATGTGGGAAGGTGCTTCAGTGGTTATAGGAGTGTAGGTATAGTCGCATGATTCGATTTGATATGTGGTAGAGGAAAAATGTACACCCATAGAAGAAGTTATTGTAAAATGGACACCAGAAGCCAATATTTTGACCATCCAAATGGATTTTGGGCCTTTTTGGGGGTTGAAGAATATCAAAAAGTGTTCCATTTGTTTCCAGAGTGTGTATCATTTCCCAATATTTGATTTGATATATGGTAGAGTCAAAATTAACACATGTAGCAGATGTTATTGTCGTTTTAAATTGAGGAACTCTCCTAGCGCCTAAAATCCTAAGAAACCCGCAACTCACTAAAATAGGAATAACTTCTCCTTAGGGTATCCCTTTGAGCACTGTGACTTTTCAAATCAAAGATCGTGAGATGAGGGAGGACCAAGTTTAGTATAAACTTTGAGAAGATCAAATAAATATATGATATATTAGTTATACCACTCCAAAAAAAATTCC
The DNA here is from genome assembly GCA_963277665.1 of Viscum album. Taxonomy (NCBI): domain Eukaryota; kingdom Viridiplantae; phylum Streptophyta; class Magnoliopsida; order Santalales; family Viscaceae; genus Viscum; species Viscum album. The sequence goes on along the minus strand of CAUJRU010000031.1, from coordinate 2,820,106 downwards.
TAATTCAAAAGGCCATAAATTTCGCTCCGGTTGTCCGTTTGAGATCTACCACATTCAAATCGAAATTAGCGAAGATATATATGTATAAGGATGAGATAAACATAGTTCATGTCATGTTTGAGACCCTAAAATACAGTAAACCCATCTGAAGGCCTCCAGAAGTCCATTTCCATGTATGGATCACTGCCATATTTTTCTTAAAATTGTCATAACTTCTGTTCTGTTTGTCTGTTCGGCCTCTAGAACCTGTTTTTATAATAGTTCGTTCCATGATATTCAGTTTTACTATTCAAAGAGGGGAAATGGACACCCAAAGAATAAGTTATGCCCTTCTATGATTTGATATGTTTTTTTGAGACCCCATTTCTATCATTTTTGTCATCTCTGCTGTTTTTTCAGACAACTATAACTTATTATTACTGTTATTATTATTATTATTATTATTATTATTATCATCATCATCATCTCATCCACATGCACATTCACATGCACGTGTGTTGTTATTATATTTTTATTACCATGCTCGTGCAAATGCAATGCACACACGTTATTTTATTATCACATGCTTTGTTATTATTATTATAATTGTTGTTGTTGTTGTGTTTGTTGTTGTCGTTGTTGTTGTTATCACATGAAAATGCACATATGAATGCACATACACGAACATTCAATGCACGTGTGTTATTATATTATCACTTGCGTAGTTATTATTAATATTATTATTATTATCGTCATCATCATCACATGCAAATGCAATGCACAAGCGTTGTTATTTATTACCATCCACGTGAACACATAATGCACATGAAATATTCTATTATCACATGAATTGGTACTACTACTATTATCACCCCTACTACTACTACTATTTCTACTGCTTTTATTATTACTATCATCACATAGAAATGTAGATGCACATGCTTTATTATTTATTATTTATTACCATGCACGTGCATATGCAATGTACATGTATTATTCTTTTATTATTATTATTATTATCACAATTATTATTATTATTATTGTTATTATTATTATCATTATCATTATTATTATCATTTTCACCTGAAAATGCACATGCATGTGCATTGTTATTTATTATTTATTACCATGCATGTGCATGTGTTATTATTATTATTATTACAATTAGTATTATTAATATTATCATAAAATGTAAAGGCACATGCCAACGCATGTGCATTCTTATTTATTAATATTTATTTATTATTTACAACTATTAACGTGCACATGAAATTCACTTTCATTATTCTATTATTATTATTATTATTATTATTATTATTATTATTATTATTATTATTATTATAGTTTGTATCATCAAATACCAATGCACATGCACGTGCGTTGTTATTTATTATTTATTACCATGCACGTGCATGAGTCATTATCATTATCATTACATGTAAATGCAAAAGCACGTGCATTATTATATATTATTTATTATTAGGCACAGGCATATGCAATGCACTTGCATTATTCTGTTATCACATGAGTTATTATTATTTATTCTCATGCACGTGCTCACGCAATGCACGTGCATTATTCTATTATCACATGTGTTATTATTTATTATCATTCGCATGCAAATGTACATTCACGTAGACATGGTTATTATTTATTTTTTATTACTATGCACATGCTCATGCACATGAACATGCACATGCACATGCACTTAGATGTGTGTTATTATTTATTATTTATTATCATTCACATGCACATGCACATACACATGTAATTCAAATGCGTTATTATTTATTATCATTCAAATGGAAATGTGAAGGCATATGCACATGAACGTGCGTTATGATTTATTATTTAAACAATGCACATGCATATGCACATGCACGTGTGTTATTACTATTATTATTATTAGAGGTATTTTTAGGGTTTACTAGCATTTTTTAGGATTTTTAGGTGTTAATAAAATTTATTATGGTTTGTTTGGGTTTAAGTGTTTTTAATGGTATATTAGTGTTTTTAGGGTTTGGTGGGGATTTTTAGGATTTTATTAGGGTTTATTATGGTGTGTTAAGGTTTATTAGGGTTTATTAGTTATTTTTAAGGATTTATTAGGATTGAGATGAGTTTATTAGGGTATATTATGGTATATTATGGTATATTTGGGTATGTTTAGGATTTATTAGGGTTTATTATCGTTCATTATGGTTTATTAATTTTTATGAGGGTATATTAGGGTTTTTTAGGGGTTAGTAGTGTATATTAGGATTTATTAGTGCATTTAAGCTTTGTTAGGTTTTATTAGCATTTATTAGGGGTTTTAGGGAATTTTAATGTTATATTTGCATTTTTTAGGGTTTAGTGGGGTTTATTATGGTTTATTATATTGTGTTAAGGTTTATTAGGATTGAGTACGTATTTTTGTGGTTTTATTTGGGTAGTGTAGGTATATTTAGGGTTTTATTGGGGTTTATTATGGTTGAGTAGTGTTTATTAGGGTTTGTTAGGGATATTTAGGGTTTACTAGGGTTTGTTAGTGTTTTTATTAGGATATATGAGTGATTTTTAGTTTTTGTCAATATATATGATGGGTTGTTAGTAATTTTTAGATTTAATTAGCGTGTTTTTAGTGTTTTGAGCATTTTTTGGGTTATTCGGTTTAATTAGAATTTATTATGATTTTTTGTGGTTTCTATGGATTTTTAATGGTTTGTTTTCATTTTTTTGTTTATTGGTGTTTAATTGGGTTTTATTGCTGGACTGTCTTCCATTAACGGTATATCGCCCCCATGTGAAGGTGTCCCCAGAAATGGAGACCTCAGATAAATCGTAGTGGTCCAGGCAAGAGGCAAAATCCTCTACAGCGGAACGGGAGAAGTGTGGACCTAGTTTTTCCTCCGACCTCAGGACTGTATTAAAGTCACCAAAAACCACCCAAATGGTGTCAATGCATTCACTAAAGCGCTCTAACTCCTTACAGAGAAGTCACCGAGTGTTGTACGAGAAGGCGGCATAAACGAAAGAAAGGGTTAAAATATCAGCATTCAAGCGGACATTAATGGAAATCATTTGCAGGCTCGGGTCAACCGAAACAACCTGAACACTGTTGTGAACCAAGAACCATAAGGTGCCCATACCATCAGCTCTACCATTTGATGAGAGGAGAGAATATCCTGGAGAGTTCCAGTTGAAACCCTTCCAGTTATCAAATTTATTCATGGGCTCAGCCATCCCAATTAACAGAGGGTTATGAGAAAGAAAGTGCCAAAGGGAAGCATCCATGGGGGAAGTTCCTAGCCCTTGGCAGTTCCAAAACAATATCTTCATTGGGGGTTGGAAGTATCAGCTGGGGGGTAAGTTCCTTTCCCCTTCTCTTTCCCTTCATTCCCTTCTTCTTGGGAGTATCAGACCTCTTCTCAACATCAGATAGAAAATACTTTGTCGCCTGGTTCTATGCCACAGCTTCTGGTGTCTTGGTGGGATGATGCGGCTCAGTATCAACTTGCTCCTCCTCAACCGTATCACTCCAGAATACCCCACTGAGGGGGTTGAATTTGTTCAAAACATAGATTGCCTCTTTCGGGGGGACCCTATGTGACTTCCACACTTCCTTGTCTGAGCCCACCAAAGTGAATCCATTTTCAGGGGTAGCTGAATGGTCAAGGGGCACATCAACATTCTCCATGCCAATCAGGGTTTCCTTAACTGTCCCACTACCCAGGGTTTGCTGGTAAACAGGCATCTCTATAGCATCTCCACCACTAAAGGCATCTCCAGGAGAACTCCCGACGGCAGTCCCCGCACACTCCTAAGATTGAGAGCATTGAGCTGGGATTTCCTGGTCGTCAGATGAGGAGCCACCATCAGCCCCCCCTGTGGTCCCCGGTACTGAAGGGTGATCAACTGTCTCAGGAACAGCCGATTCTTCCTGGCCAGTGGGCATAGCATCTTGCGAATCCTCAGGGGCGACCTCCTGAACCACCGGATCATCCGCATGCACACCCGAACCACAATCGGCCAATGCCATATTTCCACCAGAAACATCATCAGCAACAACCACCCCATCCACCTTGGGAGCCACAACAGGCTGACGGGCAGCCCCACGTTTTCTCCTGCACTGAGGCTCTTCATGCCCCTGAAGGTTACAAATCAAACAGGTCATCAACTTTCGGCATTCTGAAACCAGATGCACAAAGTTGCTATAAGAGGAGCATAATTTGGGGTGCTTCTCATACTTGATCTCCAACGTTACGCTATCCTCTAGTGTGTTGAAAACAACTTCTTCAACAAGGGTATTTTCAAATTCATCCTCCACGAGTACTCTTGCATAGTGTCCATATCTCAGATTGTTCGTCTCATTATCAATGCGGATGGGAAAACCAATCGTCGAGGCAATGTCCCACAGTATTCACGAGTGCCAATAATACCAATTCATCTTGTAGAACCGGATCCACACCTGCGCAACAATGTTCTTCACACTGAACGAATCAAAGCTCCCGTCCCAATCCTAAATTCTATGAATCCCTGGTTTGAGATTAAGGGACCCAAGACTCCATGCCCGCCATTTGCAGTCGTCATAGGGAAAAACGATTTGAAAGTAGTCGTGGACCATCACCATCATTTTTTTGTATTTATTAGTTTATATTAGTGTTTTTAGGTCTTTTTAGGTAATATAGCACGTTTTTATTGTTTTTTATTGTTTTTTTATTGTTTGTGATCGTTTTTATGGTTTATTAAGTTATATTAGAGTTTATCATGATTTCCAGGGATTTTTTAAGGTATACTAGCATTTTTTTTCTTTATTCGGGTTTTGTAGGGTTTTATTATGGGTTATTATTGTGTGTTAAGGTTTTTAGTGTTGAGTAGGGTTTATTTGGATTTAAATATGGTTTATTAGGGCTTTTAGGGTTTTTTGGGGTTTATTAGGGGTTATTAGTGTTTATTAGAGTCTATTGGGATTGGTTAGGGTCGTTTAGGTTTTCCTAACATGTTTTTAGGGTTTATTAGGTTTTATTACCATTTATTATGGTTTATTAGGTATTTTGGGGTTTTATTAGGGTTGAGTAGAGTTTCTTAGGGGTTTTAGGGATTATAAGGTGTTTTTAGGGATTAGTAGAGTTTATTAGGGGTTTATTCAGGTTTAATTTTTTATATTATGGTATATTAGTGTTTAATATTTTTGAGGGTTTTAAAGCGTCTTTATGGGTTTTTAGAATTTTTTAGGGTTTGTGTAGCGTTTTTAGAGTTTATGTAGCATTTTTAGTGTCTATCTAGCATTTTTAGGGTTTAGTTGGCAATTTTAGATTTTATGTATCATTTTTAGGGTTTATTTAACATATTTAGGGTTTATGGAGTGTTTTTAGGGTTTAGGTTTTATGTAGCCTTTTTTAGGGTTTATGTAGTGTTTTATAGGTTAATGTAGCGTTTTTAGGGGTGATGTAGCATTTATGTTGTATTGTTTTGGGTTTATGTAACATTTTTAGGGTTCATGTAGTGTTTTTGGGTTTATATTCTGTTTTTAGGTCTTATGTAGCATTTTTTAAAGTTTGCATTGCATTTTTTAGGATTTATGTTGTTTTTTTAAGGTTTATGTAACACTTCTAGGATTTGTGTAGTGATTTTAGGGTTTATGAATCATTTTTTGGGTTTATGTTTCGTTTTTTGGTTTAGGTTGCGTTTTTAGGGTTTTTATTGCCTTTTTAAGGGTTTATGTAACATTTTTCTGGTTTATGTAGCTATATGAAGACTTTTTATGGTTTTAATGGTTCTTTATGGTTTGTAGTTTTTTAGGGGTTTTAAGGGTTGTTAACAGGTGTTTATGGTTTTTATGGTATCTGATGGCTTTTTAATGGTTTTTTTTGGGGTGGGTGTTATGGGTTTATTTGTTTTTTTGGGATTGATAGGGGTTATTAGGGGTTTTTAGTGTGTTTTAAGGTTTGTTTGGGTATTGTAGCTGTTTTTTTTATTTATATAATGTGTTTTAGTGTTTTTTGGGTTTTTTAGGGTTTTTTAGTGTTCATTAGAGTTTAATATGGTTCTTTAGGCTTTATTAGGGTTCTATAAGGTTTATTATTGTTCTTTATGTTTTTTTACAGTTTATTAGCATTTTTATTGTATATTAGGGTCTTATTGGGGAGTTGTTGGTATTAATAGATTTTTCTAGGGTTTATCAACCTTTTAGGGTTATTTTGGATTTATTAGGGTTTATTTTATTTATTAGGGTTTAGTAACCTGTATTTTGGTTTATTACGATTAATTTGGGATTGTTATGATTTGTTAGGGTTTATTGTGGTTTATTAAGGGTTTGTTATGATTTGTTTCAGTTTTCTATGATTTATTTGGCGTTTTTAGGATTTGTTACGGTTTATTTTGGGTTGTTAGGGTTTGTTACAATTTATTTTGCGGTTATTAGGGTTAGGGTTTATTAGTGGGTCGTAGGGTTTTGTAGGCTATTATTTGGAGGTTTTTGTAGCGTTTTGTCATGTTGGTTGGGGTTTTTAGTGATTATTAGGGTTTATTATGGTTTAATAGTGTTTTTTATTGTATATTAGGGGTTTTTTGGCTTTTGTATTGTTTATTAGGGTCTAATAGAGTATTTTAGGGTTTATTACATTTTATTACGATTTATTAGTGTTTGTTAGGGTTTTAAGGGTTTAATAGTGGGTTTTCGGGGTTATTAGGGTTTATTAGTGGTTCTTATGGGTTATTAGTGGTTGTTAGGTTTTGTTAGGTTTTGTTAGGGTTTTTACGGTTTTTACGGTTTATCTGAGTTGTTTGGGGTTTTATGCATTTTTTGGGTTTTATTGGTGTGTTTGGGTTTTTTATGTTGGTTAGGGTTATTTTAGCGTTTTTTGGTGTTCAATTGTGTTTTGTGGGTTTTGAAGCATTGTTCGGTTTTTTGTAGCAATTGTTAGGGTTTATGTAGCCTTGTTAGTGGTTTTAATGGTTCTTTATGTCTTTTTAGGGTTCTTTATGGTTCTTTATGGTGTATTAGGGTTTCTTTTGAGGTTTTTCGGGTTTGCTAGAGGGTTTTAGGGTTTTTAAGGGATTCATAGGGTTGGTTATGGATTTGTTAGGAATTTTTAGGGTTTTTAGGGTTTTTTAGCGTTTTAGGGGTTTTTAGAATTTTTAGTGTTTTGAGTTTTTCATGAGGTTTTAGGGTTTTCTAGGTTTGTTTTCAGGTTATTTCGGTGTTTTTGTGTTTTTAGGGGCTTTTAGGTTTTTAGGGGTTTTTAGGGTTTTTAGGGTTTTTAGGAATTTTTAGGGTTTTTAGGTTTTTTATGGGTTTTTAGGGTTTTTCGAATTTTTGAGTTTTTAGGGTTTTTAGGGTTTTGTAAAGTTTTACCGAGTTTGTTAGGGTTTTTTTGTGAATATTTACATTTTGAATGGTTTAATAGCATTTTTTTTGTATATTTGGATTTTTAGGAATTTTTTAGCATTCATTGGGGTCTAATAGGGTTTTTAGGTTTTATTACGATTTATTAGTGTTTATTAGGGTTTAATAGTGGGCTTTAGGGTTTATTAGGGTTTATTATGGATTATTATTGGTTGGTAGGGTTTATTTGGATTTGTTAGTGCTTATTAGAGTGATTTAGGGTGTCTAAGGGTTTCTTAGTGTTTCTAAGGGTGTGTTAGGGTTTCTAAGTGTGGGTTTGGGTTTTTCTGTGCGGGTTAGGGTTTTTATGGGTGTGATATTGTTTCTAAGGGTTTTTAAGGTTGTGTTAGGGTTTTTATGGGTGTGTTGGGGTTTATAAGGGTGGGCTAGGGTTTCTAAGGGCATGTTAGGTTTTCTAAGGGTGTGTTAGGGTTTCTAAGGGTGTGTTAGTGTGTCTTTGGTTTGCATAGGGTTTTCTTAGGGTTTTTAGGGTTTTGTTATGGTTTCTTAGGGGTTATTAGGGTTTATTTAGGTTTTTTTAGAATTATTGGGTTTTCTTAGTGCTCCATGGGGTTTTTAGGGTTTCTTAGGGTTTGTTATGTTTTTTAGGGTTTTGGGGGTTTTTTAGGGTTTGTGAGGGTTTGTTAGGGTTTGTTAGTGTTTGTAAGGGTTTGTTAGGGTTTGTTATCATATTTCATGGTTTTTAATGGTTTTTAGTGTTTATGGGGTTATTCATGGTTTTTTAGGTTTATTTAGTTGTTCATGGTTGTCAAAGATGTGTAGAGCTAGTCGCAAGCTTCAATTTGATATGTGGTAGAGGTGAAACGGACACCCAAAGCAGAATTTATGGTCATTTGGAGGAATTAAGGACCTTTTGAGACTTTAAGAACGTGATAAGGTGTTCTTGTTGGTCAAAGATGTGTAGATCTAGTCGAAAGATTTGATTTGATATCTGGTAGAGGCAAAACGGACTCCCAGAGTAGAAGTTATGGTCTTTTGGAGGGTTTAAGTACCTTTTTGGGCTTTCAAGGATTTGGGAAGGTGCTTTAGTGGTTATAGGAGTGTAGTTCTAGTCGCATGCTTCGATTTGATATGTGGTAGAGAAAAAATGGACACCCATAGAAGAAGTTATTGCAAAACGGACACCAGAAGCCAATATTTTGACCATCCAAATGGATTTTGGGTCTTTTCAGGGGTTGAAAAATGTCAGAAAGTGTTCCATTTATTACCAAAGTGTGTATCGTTTCCTAATATTCGATTTGATATGTGGTAGAGACAAAATGAACACATGTAGAAGATGTTATTGTCGTTTTAAATTGAGTAACTCTCCTAGAGCCTGAAAACCTAAGAAACCCGCAACTCACTAAAATAGGAATAACTTCTCCTTAGGCCTCCAGAACTCTATTTCCGTGTATGGATCCCTGCCAAATTTTTCTTAAAATTGTCATAACTTCTATTCTGAGTGACTGTTCGGCCTCCAGAACCAGTTTTTATTGTAGTTCGTTCCATGATATTCAGTTTCACTATTCAAGGAGGTGAAATGGACACCCTAAGAAGAAGTTAAGCCTTTCTGTGATTTGATATGTTTTTTGAGACCCCATTTCTATCATTTTTTGTCATCCCTGCTGTTTTTTCAGACAACTATAACTTATTATTACTGTTATTATTATTATCATAATCTCATCCACATGCACATGCACATGCACATGCATTGTTATTATATTTTTATTACCATGAACATGAAAATGAAATGCACACACGTTATTTTATTATCACATGCTTTGTTATTATTATTATTGTTGTTGTTGTTGTGGTTGTTGTTGTTGTTGTTATTATTATTATCATCACATGAAAATGCACATGTGAATGCACATACACACACATTCAATGCACGTGCGCTATTATATTATCACTTGCTTAGTTATTATTAATATTATTATTATTATCATCATCATCACATGAAAATGCAATGCAGGTGCAATGTTATTTATTACCATCCACGTGCACACATAATGCACATGAAATATTCTATTATCACATGAATTGGTACTACTACTATTATCGCCACTACTACTACTACTATTTCTACTGCTGTTGTTATTACAATCATCAAATGGAAATTTAGATGCACGTTCTTTATTATTTATTATTTATTACCATGCACATGCATATGCAATGCACATGTATTATTCTTTTATTATTATTATTATTATTATCACAATTATTATAGTAATAATAATAATTATTATTATTATTATCATTATTATTATCTTTATCACATGCAAATGCACATCCATGTGCGTTGTTATTTATTATTTATTACCATGCATGTGCATGCGTTATTATTATTATTATTAAAATTAGTATTGTTAATATTATCATCAAATGTAAAAGCACATGCACACACATGTGCGTTCTTATTTATTAATATTTATTTATTATTTACTACTATGCACGTGCACATGAAATACACTTGCATTATTATATTATAATTATTATTATTATTATTATAGTTTGTATCATCAAATACCAATGCACATGAATGTGCATTGTTATTTATTATTTATTACCATGCACGTGCATGCATCATTATCATTATCATTACATGTAAATGCACTAGCACATGCATTATTATATATTATTTATTATCATGCACATGCATATGCAATGAATTTGCGTTATTCTGTTATCACTTGAGTTATTGTTATTTATTCTCATGCACGTGCTCACGCAATGCACGTGCATTATTCTATTATCACATGTGTTATTATTTATTATCATTCACATGAAAATGCACATTCACGTGGACTTGGTTATTATTTATTTTTTATTACTATGCACATGATCATGCACATGCACATGCACATGCACATGCACTTGGATGTGTGTTATTATTTATTATTTATTATCATTCACATGCACATGGATATATACATGTAATTGAAATGCGTTATTATTTATTATCATTCAAATGGAAATGTGAAGGAATATGCACATGAACACGCGTTATGATTTATTATTTAAACCATGCACATGCATATGCACATGCATGTGCGTTATTAATATTATTTTCATTATAGGTATTTTTAGGGTTTACTAGCATTTTTTAGAATTTTTAGGTGTTAATAACATTTATTATGGTTTATTAGGGTTTAAGTGTTTTTTAATGGTATATTAGCATTTTCAGGGTTTGGTGGGGGTTTTTAGGATTTTATTAGTGTTTATTATGGTATGTTAAGGTTTATTAGGGTTTATTAGGTATTTTTAAGGCTATATTAGGATTGAGTTGGGTTTATTGGGGATTATTATGGTATATTATGGTATATTTGTGTATGTTTAGGATTTATTAGGGTTTATTATCGTTCATTATGGTTTATTAATTTTTAAAAGGGTATATTAGGGGTTTATAGGGTTTAGTAGTGTTTATTAGGGTTTATTAGTGCTTTTATGCTTTGTTAGGTTTTATTAGCATTTATTAGGGGTTTTAGGGCTTTTTAATGGTATATTTGCATTTTTAAGGTTTAGTGGGGTTTATTATTGTTTATTATAGTGTGTTATGGTTTATTAGGGTTGAGTAAGTATTTTTGTGGTTTCATTAGGGTAGAGTAGGTATATTTAGGGTTTTATTGGGGTTTATTAGGGTTGAGTAGTGTTTATTAGGGTTTGTTAGGGATATTTAGGGTATACTAGGGTTTGTTAGTGTTTTTATTAGGGTATATGAGTGATTTTTAGTTTTTGTTAATATATATGAGGGGTTTTTATGACTTTTTAGATTTAATTAGCGTGTATTTTGTGTTTTGAGCATTTTTATGGGTTATTAGGTTTAATTAGATTTTATTAAGGTTTTTTTTGTGGTTTATAGGGATTTTTAATGGTTTGTTTGGTTTATTTTGTTTATTGGGGTTTAGTTGGGTCTTATTAGGCTTTATTATGGTGTGCTTTGGTTTATTATAGTTGGGATGGTATTTTTAGTGTTTTATTACGGTTTTATTAGGGTTTATTAGTTTTTATTAGGGTTTATTTTGGATTTTGAGGGTTTATTAGGGTTTGTTAAGGGTTTATTAGTTTTTTTGTTTTATTAGGTTATAATAGTGTTGGTAAGTATTTTTAGATAATATAGCCTATTTTATTGTTTGTGACCATTTTACTTTTTGTTTGTGAGCGTTTTTAGTTTTTCTTAGGTTATATTAGAGTTTATTATGGTTTATTATGGTTTCTAGCGTTTTTAAGGTATATTAGCATATTTTCTCTTTATTAGGTTATATTAGTGTTTTTAGGTCTTTTTAGGTAATATAGAGTGTTTTTATTGTTTTTGATATTTTTTTTATTTTTTGTGAGCGCTTTTAGGGTTCATTAGGTTATATTAGAGTTTATCAGAGGTTATAGGGATTTTTTAAGGTATACTAGCATTTGTTTTCATTATTAGGGTTTTGTAGGGTTTCATTCGGGGTCATTATGTTGTGTTAAGGTTTGTTAGGGTTGAGTTGGGTTTATTTGAATTTATTTATGGTATATTCGGGATTTTTAGGGGTTTTTGGGGTTTATTACGTTTTATTTGTGTTTGTTAGTGTCTATTAGGGTTGGTTAGGGTTGTTTAGGTTTTCTTAACATGTTTTTAGGGTTTATTTGGTTTTATTATCATTTATTAGGGTTCATTTGGTATTTTTGGGGTTTTATTAGGGTTGAGTAGAGTCTATTAGGGTTTTTAGGTATTATAAGGCGTTTTTAGAGATTATTAGAGTTTATTAGGGGTTTATTAGGGTTTAATTTTTTATATTATGGTATATTAGGGTTTAATATTTTTGAGGGTTTTTAAGTATCTTGAGGGATATTGTAGCATTTTTTAGTGTTTTTGTATCGTTGTTTGAGTTCATGTAGCTTTTTTAGTGTTTATGTAGTGCTTTTAGGGTTTAGTTAGAGGTTTTAGGTTTTATGTAGCATTTTTTAGTGTTTATGTAATGTTTTTAGGGTTTATGTAGCGTGTTTAGGGTTTAGGTTTTATGGAGCATTATTTAGGGTTTATGTTGCATTTTTTGGGATTATGTTGCATTTTTAGGGGTGATGTAGTGTTTATGTTGCATTTGTTAGGGTTTATGTAATTATTTTAGTGTTCATGTAGTGTTTTTAGTGTTTAGGTTGTGTTTTTAGGTTTTATGTAGCATTTTTAATGTTTATGTTGCATTGTTCAGTGTTTATGTTACAGTTCTAGTGTTAATGTAGTGATTTTTGGGTATATGTAGCGTTTTTTGGATTTATGTTGCGTGTTTTGGGTTTATGATGTGTTTTTCGGGTTTATGTTTCATTTTTAGGGTTTATGTAACGTTTTTTTGGGTTTATGTATCTATTTGTTTCCTTTTTATGGTTTTAATGGTTGTTTATGGTTTGTAGTGCTTTTTACGGTTTTTAAGGGTTGTTAACGGGTGTTTATGGGTTTTATGGTATTTGATGGGCTTTCAATGGTTTGGGGGGGGGGGGTTAAGTGTTTTTTTGTTTTTTCTGGAAAGATAGGGGTTGTTCGGGTTTTTAAGTGTCTTTTAAAGTTTTTTGGGTATTGTAGTTGTTTTTAGGGTTTATGTAATGTGTGTTAGTGTTTTTTGCGTTCATTAGGGTTTTTTAGTGTTCATTTGAGTTTATTATGGTTCTTTAGGATTTATTAGGGTTCTTTAGGGTTTATAACCATTCTTTTGGATTTTTTTATGATTTATTAGCGTTTATTATTGTATGTTAGGGTTTAATTGGTCTTTTTTAGGCATTAATAGATTTTTTTTAGGGTTTATCAACCTTTTTTAGGGTTATTTAGGATTTATTATCATTTCATAGGGTTTATTTTATTTATTAGGGTTTATTAACATGTATTTGGCTTTATTACGATTTATTAGGTTTTATAATGATTTTTTAGGGTTTATTGCGGTTTATTAGGGGTTTGTTATGGTTTGTTTTAGTTTGTTACGATTTATTTAGCATTGTTGGGATTTGTTACGATTTATTTGGGGTTGTGGAATTTTTTAGGGTTTGTGTAGCATTGTTAGAGTTTATGAAACATTTTTAGTGTTTATGTTGCTTTTTTAGGGTTTATTTAACGATTTTAGATTTTATGCATCATTTTTAGGGTTTTTGTAACGTTTTTATAGATTATGTAGTGTGTTTAGGGTTTAGGTTTTTTGTAGAATTTTTTAGGTTTTATGTAACATTTATAGGGTTCATGGTGTGTTTTTAGTGTTTATATTGTGTTTTTAGGTTTTATGTATCATTTTTTATTGTTTATGTTTCATTTTTAGGGTTTATGTTGTTTTCATGGTTTCTGTTATAGTTCTAGGGTTTATGTAGTGCTTTTAGGTTTTATGTAGCGTTTTTTGGGTTTATGTTGCGTTTTTTATTTATGTTGCGTTTTTAGAGTTATTGTTGCATTTTTTAGGGTTTATGTAGCGTTTATTGAATTTATGTATCTATTTAAAGCCTTTTCTAGGGTTTTAATGGTTTTTTATGGTTTGTTGTGTTTTTTAGGGGTTTTAAGGGTTGTTAACGGGTGTTTATGGTTTTTTATGGTATCTGATGGCTTTTTAAATGTTTTTTTGGGGGTTTTATTGGTTTATTTGTTTTTTTGGGATTGATAGGGGTTTTTAGGGTTTTTTAGTGTGTTTTCAGGTTTGTTTGGGTGTTGTATCGGTTTTTAGGGTTTATATATTGTGTTTTAGCATTTTCTTTGGGTTATTTAGGGTTTTTTTAGTGTTCTTTAGAGTTTAATATAGTTCTTTAGGGTTTTTAGGGTTCTTTATGGTTTATTAGTGTTATTTAGGATTTGTTACAGTTTATTAGCATTTTTTATTGTATATTAGGGTTTTATTGGGATTTTGTAGACATTAATTGCTTTTTATAGTGTTTATCAACCTTTTTTAGGGTTATTTAAGATTTATTAGGGTTTATTAGGGTTTATTTTATTTATTAGGGTTTAGTAGCGTGTATTTGGGTTTATTACGATTTATTAGGGTTTATTATGCTTTGTTGGGGTTTATTACGGTTTATTTGGGGTTTCTTATGGTTTTTTTAGATTATTTCAATTTATTTGGAATTGTTAGGATTTGTTACGATTTATTTGGGGTTTTTAGGGTTTATTATGATTTATTTTGGGGTTATTAGGGTTTGTTAGTGTTTATTAGTGTGTTGTAGGGTTTTATAGGCTATTATTTGGAGGTTTTTGTAGCGTTTTGTCGGGTTTGTTTGGGTTTTTACTGATTATTAGGGTTTATTATGGGTTAATAGTGTTTTTTATTATATATTATGGGTTTTAGGCCTTTTATAGCATTTATTAGGGTCTAATGGAGTTTTTTAGGGTTTATTATAGGTTATTACGATTTATTAGTGTTATTCAGGGTTTTTAGGGTTTAATAGTGGCTTTTAGGGGTTATTAGGGTTTACTAGTGGTTATTAGGGGTTATTAGTGGTTGTTAGGGTTTTTAGGGTTTGTTACGGTTTGTTTGAGTTTTTTGGGGTTTTATGCATTTTTTTCGGTTTTATGGGTGTGCCTGGAATTTTTATGCTTTGTTTTGGTTCTTTAGCGTTATTTGGGGTTTTCTTGCTTTTTATGGGTTTTGAAGCATTTTTTGAGTTTTTGTAGCAATTTCTAGGGTTTATGTAGCCCTGTTAGTGGATTTAGTCTGGATACCCCAATTTGTTAACATTCAAACAAGTATGACTATTGATCTGGATGTCCATTAAACCTGTACCACATATCATATCCAAGATTGTTTCATTTTAATTGATTGGACTAGTTGTGGAGTTGAAACAGTCTTCTAGATGAGAATTTATGGTCGTTTTAGCATTCTATGGATCTTACAAATACACATATATATGTATTTATTTGTAAATATATATGTGTCTCTGTGTGTGTGTGTGTGTGTGTGTGTGTGTGTTGTATATATGTATGTATTTATTTATTTATAAACACACATAATTTTTTTATAAATGTAGTTAAACGTAATATTATAAATATATATTAATATAAAAATAAATATATAGATAAAAAACATATTAATATAAATATATATTAATATAATAATGAATATATATATACTAAAATATTAATAAATATATATGTATTAATATAACTAAATATATTTATATTAATATTAATATATATTAAAATACAAATAAATATAACTATATATATAAATAAAAAGATATGTCATTAAATAAAGAAAAAAAAGAAATGGCTTAGTGCTAAAGGTGAAGGCACGCAAGGGGTGAGGTCACCGGTTCGAGTTCCGGTGGAAGCAAGGAGGTGTGCGCGTGTGGGGGATGCGAAGGAAGGGAAGCATGTGAGAGAGATTGAGGGGGGTCCGCCTAGCGCTGATAGGGGGTCAAGCACTATTAAAAGCTCCCCCTGCATTATATAAATATATTTTTTCATTTTCTTTTGACTTTTATCAGCCCTAAAAAAGTGGTGATAAAGGGTTCTTTTATTAGAGATTTTTTTTAACACTGATAAAAGGTACCTTTATCAGTTATTTTCTAAGCGCGGATAAAAGGGACCCCATATATCCTCACCTCGATTAACAACGCTTTTTTAGCGCTGTTAATGCACTTTTCTAGCGCTGATAAAGGCCATTTTTGTAGTAGTGTGCACACGCAATGCATGTGTGTTATTCTATTATCACATGTGTTATTATTTATTATTTATTATCATTCACATTCAAATGCAAACTTATGTGGACTTGGTTATCATTTGTTGTTTACTACCATGCACATGCACTTGTATGTGAGTTATTATTTATTATTTATTATCATTCAAATGCACATGCACATACACATGCAACTCACATGCATTATTATTTATTATTTATTATCATTCACTTGAAAATATGCAGGAATATGCACATGAACGCACGTTATTACTATTATTATTATTAGAGATATTTTAGGGTTTACTAGCATTTTTTAGGATTTTTACATGTTATTAACATTTGTTATGGTTTGTTAGGGTTTTAGGGATTTTAATGGTATATTATCATTTTTAGGGTTTAGTGGAGGTTATTAGGATTTTATTAGGGTTTGTTATGGTGTTTCAAGTTTTATTAGGGTTCATTAGGTATTTTTACGGTTTTATTAGGATTGAGTTTAGTTTATTAGGGTATATTATGGTATATTATTGTATATTTGGGTATGTTTAGGATTTATTTGGGTTTATTATGGTTCATTTTGGTTTATTAATTTTCAAGAGGGTATATTAGGTGTTTTTAGGGTTTAGAAGTGCTTATTAGGGTTTACTAGCGCTTTTATGATTTTTTAGGTTTTATTAGCATTTATTTGGCGTTTTAGGTATATTTAATGGTATATTTGTATTTTTTAGGGTTTAGTGGGGTTTATTATTATATATTATTATGTGTTAAGGTTTATTATGATTAACTAGTTATTTTTTGGTTTTATTAGGGTTGAGTAGGTATCTTTAGGGTTTTATCATGGTTTATTAGGGTTGAGTAGGATTTATTAGGGTTTGCTAGGGATTCTTTGGGTTTACTAGGGTTTGCTACTGTTTTTATTAGGTTATATGAGTATTTTTTAGTTTCTGTTAATATAAATGAGCGATTGTTAGGAATTTTTATGTTTTATTAGCATGTTTTTCGTGTTTGTGAGCATTTTTTATGGTTTATTAGGTTTTATTAGAATTTATTGTGGTTTATTTGGTTTTCTAGGTCTTTCTAATGGTTTGTTTGTGTTTTTTTGTTTATTGGGGTTATATTGGGGTTTATTAGGTTTTCTTATGGTGTGTCAATGATTATTAGGGTTGAGAAGGTATTTCTAGGGTTTTATTATAGTTTTATTTGGGTTTATTAATTTTTTTTAGTGTTTAATAGGTATTTTTAGGGTTTATTAGGGTTTGTTAGGGATTTATGATTTTTTTTGTTTTATTATGTTATATTAGTGTTTGTTAGGTATTTTTTGACAATATAGCGTGTTTTTATTGTTTGTGAGAATTTTTTTTGTTTGTGATCATTTTCACAGTTTCATAGGTTATATTAGAGTTTATTATGGTTTATTAGGGTTCCTAGCGATTTTTAAGGTATATTATCATTTTTGTCTTTATTATGTTATATTAGTGTTTTTAGGACTTTTTAGGTAATATAGCTCGTTTTTATTGTTTTTGAATGTTTTTTTATTATTTGTGAGCATTTTTAGGGTTTGTTAAGTTATATTAATGTTTATCAGAGTTTCTAGGGATTTTTTAAGGTATACTAGCATTTTTTTCTTTATTAGGGTTTTATAGGGTTCTATTAGGGGTTATTATGGTGTGTTAAGGTTTGTTAGGATTGAGTAGGGATTATTTGGCTTTATTTATGGTTTATTAGAGTTTTTTTGTGTTTTTTGGGGTTTGTTTGGGTTTATTAGTGTTTGTTAGTGTCTATTAGGGTTGGTTAGGGCTGTTTAGGTTTTCTTAACATGTTTTAAGGGTTTATTAGGTTTTATTATCATTTATTAGGGTTTATTAGGTATTTTTGGGGTTTTATTAGGGTTGTGTAGAGTTTCTTTGCATATTTAGGGATTATAAGGTGTTTTTAGGGATTGTTAGACTTTATTAGCGGTTTATTAGGGGTTTATTACGGCTAAATTTTTTATATTATAGTATATTATGGACTAATATTTTTAAGGGTTTTGAATCGTCTTTACAGTTTTTGTAGCGTTTTTTTGGGTTTGTGTAGCGTTGTTAGAGTTTATGTAGCATTTTAAGTGTTTTTGTAGAAAGTTTAGGGTTTAGTTAGCGGTTTTAGGATTTATGTATCATTTTTAGTGTTTATGTAACATTTTTAGGTTTTATGTTGCATGTTTATGGTTTGGGTTTTATGTAGCATTTTTAGGTTTTATGTTTCTTTTTTTGGGTTTATGTAGCCTTTTTAGCGGTGATGTACCGTTTATATTGCATTTTTAGGTTTTATGTAACATTTTTAGGGTTCTTGTAGTGTTTTTAGGGTTTATATTGTGTTTTTAGATTTTATGTTGCATTTTTTAATCTTTATGTTGCGTTTTTTAGGTTTTATGTTGTGTTTTTAGGGTTTATGTTACAGTTCTAGGGTTTATGTAGTGCTTTTTGGGTTTATGTAGCATTTTTTGGGTTTATGTTGCGTTTTTTGGTTTATGTTGCGTTTTTAGGGTTTTTGTTGCATTTTTTAGGGTTGATGTAACCTTTTTAGGTTTTATGAATCTATTTGAAGCCTTTTTTGGGGTTTAATGGTTTTTTATTGTTTGTAGTGTTTTTTTAGAGTTTTTAAGAGTTGTTTACGGGTTTTTTGTGGTGTTTTATGGTATCTGACGGCTTTTTAATAGTTTTTTTTTGGGGGGGGGGTTTATGGGTTTATTTGTTTTTTGGGATTGATAGGGGTTGTTAGGGTTTTTTAGTGTGTTTTAGGGTTTTTTTTGGGTATTGTAGTAATTTTAGGGTTTATATGATGTGTTTTAGCGTTTTAGCGTCTTTGGGTTCTTTTGTGTTTTTTAGTGTTCTTTAGAGTTTAATATGGTTCTTTAGGGTTTATTACGGTTCTTTAGGGTTTATTAGTGTTCTTTCAGATTTTTTACAGTTTATTACTATTTTTTATTGTATATTAGGGTTTTATTGGGCTTTTTCAGGCATTAATAGATTTTTCTAGGGTGTATCAACCTTTTTTAGGGTTTTTAATATTTTTTAGGGTTTATTAGGTTTTATTTTATTTATTAGGGTTTAGTAACTTGTATTTTGGTTTATTACGATTTATTAGGGTTTATTATGATTTGTAAGGGATTATTGGGATTTATTAGGGGTTTGTTATGGTTTGATTCAGTTTTTTATGATTTATTTTGCGTTTTTAGGATTTTTTACGATTTATTTGGGTTTGTTAGGGTTTGTTAGGATTTATTTTGGGGTTATTAGGGTTTATTTGGTTTATTAGTGGCTATTAGGGTTTTGTAGGCTACAATATGTATATTTTTGTAGCATTTTTTCGGGTTTTATGGGGTTTTTAGTGATTATTATGGTTTATTATGGTTTAATAGTGTTTTATAGTATATTAGGGGTTTTAGGGGTTTTGTAGCGTTTATTAGGGTCTAATAGAGTTTTTTAGGGGTTATTACAGGTTATTTCAATTTATTAGTGTTTATTAGGGTTTTTAGGGATTAATAGTGGGGTTTATGGGTTATTAGGGTTTTTAGTGGTTCTTAGGGTTATTAGTGGTTGTTAGGATTGGTTTGGTTTTGTTAGGGTTTTAAGGGTTTTTTACGGTTTGTTTGAGTTGTTTGGGGTTTTATGCATTTTTTTGGGTTTTATGGGTGTGTTTGGTTTTTTTATGCTTTGTTAGGGTTATTTTAGCATTTTGGGTTTTTGTTGCGTTTTGTGGGTTTTGAAGCAATTTTCATGTTTTTTTAGCAATTGATTGGGTTTATGTAGCGTTGTTAGTGGCTTGAGTGGTTCTTTAGGGTTCTTTAGGGTGTTTAGGGGTTTTAGGGTTCTTCAGGGTGTCTTAGGGTTTTTTGAGGCTTTTAGGGTTTGATAGGGGGTTTTAAGGTGTTTTAAGGGTTTTATAGGGTTGTTAGGGCTTTGTTAGGGATTTTTAGGCATTTGAGGGTTTTTAGCATTTTTAGTGGTTTTATGGTTTTATAGGATTTTTGAGGTTTTTTTGATGTTTTTTAGGGTTTTGAGGTTTGCTTTTGGGTTTTTTCAGTTTTTTGGTTTTTATAGGTTTTACGATTTTTTAGGATTTTGTAAGGTTTTTTAGGATTTTTTAGGGTTTTTAGGGATTTTAGTGTTTTTTGGGTATGGGTTTTTTTGGGTTTTTATAGTTTTTAGGGTTTTGTTGGGTTTTGCCAGGTTTTTTAGGGTTTTTTTTTGTGAATATTACCATTTTCAATGGTTTAATAGCGTTTTTGTTTTATATTTGGGTTTTTAGGTATTTTGTAGCTTTTTTGGGGGTCTAAGAGGGTTTTAGGGTTTATTATGATTTATTTGTGTTTATTAGGGTTTAGTAGTGGGATTTTGGGTTTATTAGGGTTTATTATGGTGTATTATTGGTTGGTAGGGTTTGTTAGGATTTATTAGTTCTTATTAGAGTGATTTAGTGTGTCTATGGGTTTGTTAGGGTATCTAAGGGTGTGCTAGGGTTTCTAAGGGTGGGTGAGGGTTTTATGGGCTGGTTAGGGTTTCTAAGGGTCTGCTATGGTTTCTAAGGGTTTCTAGGGTTGTGCTAGGGTTTCTATGGGTGTGTTGAGGTTTCTAAGTGTGTCCTAGGGTTTCTATGGGTGTGTTAGGTTTTCTAAGGGCGTGTTAGGGTTTATAAGGGTGTGTTAGTGTTTCTTAGGGTTTCTTAGGGTCTTGTGAGGGTTTTTAGGGTTTTTAGGGTTATGTTAGGGTTTAATATGGTTTCTTAGGGGTTTTTAGGGTTTCTTCAAGTTTTTTGTGTTTTTTTGGGTTTTTTAGTGCTTCTTGGGGTTTGTTAGGGCTTGTTTGGGTTTGTTAGGGTTTTTTTACAGTTTTTTAGGTTTTTTTGGGTTTTTTGGGATTTGTTAGGGTTTGCTAGGTTTTTTTGTGGTTTTTAATGATTTTTAGTGTATATGGGGTTATTCATGGTTTGTTATGGTTATTTAGTTGTTCATGGTTGTCACAGATGTGTAGAGATAGTCACAAGATTCAATTTGATATGTGGTAGAGGTGAAACAGACACCCAAAGTAGAAGTTATGGTCATTTGGAGGATATAAGGACCTTTTGGGTCTTTAAGAACGTGATAAGGTGTTCATATTGGTCACAGATGTGTAGATCTAGTCGAAATCTTTGATTTGAAATATGGTAGAGGCACAATGGACTCCCGAAGTAGAAGTTATGGTCTTTTGGAGGGTTTAAGTACCTTTTTGGGCCATCAAGGACGTGAGAAGGTGATTCAGTGGTTATAGAAGTATAATTCTAGTATCGATCTTCTATTTGATATGTGGAAGAGGCAAAACGGACACCCATAGAAGAATTTATTGCAAAACAGACACTAGAAGCCAATCATTAGACAATCCAAATGGATTTTGGATCTTTTTGGGGGTTGAAGAATGTCAGAATGGGTTTTAGTGGTTACTAGAGTGTGTATCTTTTCAAAATATTTTATTTTATATGTGGTAGAGCCAAAACAAACACACGTAGAAGAAGTTATTATCATTTTAAATTGAGCAACACTCCTAGCGCCTAAAAACCTAAGAAACCCACAACTCACTAAAATAGGCATAACTTCTATTTCGTGTGTCCCTTTGAGTACTGTGACTAGTAAAATCAAATCTCGTGAGATGAGTGGGAACCAAGTCTAATCAAAACATTGAGAAGATCAACGAAACAGAAGATATATTAGTTATACCACTCCAAAAAAGTTCAACTTCAAACGGCCATAACTTTCACTTCGGTTGTCGGTTTGAGATCTACCACATATCAAATCAAAGGAAGCGAAGAGATCTACACAAAAGGCTAACTTGAACATAGTTCAAGTCATCTTTGGGACACTGAAATCCCAGAAACACATCAGAAGGCCTCTAAAACACCATTTTTGGGTTCAGATCCTTGTCAAATGTTTCTTAAAACGGTCATAACATCTGATATGTGTGTCTTTTCAGCCTCCAGCACCTGTTTTTATCGTAGTTCATTGCATGAAAGTTAGTTTGACTATTCACAGTGTAGAAATTGACACCTGAAGAAGAAGTTATTTCTTTTTTAATGACTTTGTGATTTGTCAGGTTTTTCGAGACACCATTTCTAGCACTTTTGTCATGTTTGTTGTTTTTTCAAACAACTATAACTTATTATTACTATTATTATTATTATCATTATCTCATGAAAATGCACATGCACATGCACGTGTGATATTATTATATTTTCATTTCCATGCACGTGCACATGAAATGCACACATGTTATTTTATTATCACATGCATTGTTGTTATTATTGTTATTATTCTTATTTTGGTTGTTGTTGTTGTTATTGTTATTGTTATTATCATCACATGAAAATGCACATCCAAATCCACATACACACACATTAAACAAACATTCATTATAATATTATCACATGTTTTGTTATTATTAATAATATTATTATTATTATTATCATCATCCTCACATGCAAATGCAATGCACGTGAGTTATTATTTATTACCAAACACATGCACATGTAATGCACAAGCAATATTCTATTATCATATGCATTAGTACTACTACTATTATCAACACTAATACTACTATTATTACTACTGCTGTTATTATTACTATCATCACAAGAAAATGTAGATGCACGTGTGTTATTATTTATTATTTTTTACCATGTACATGCATATTCAATGCACCTATATTATTCTTTTATTATTATTATTATTATTATTATTATTATCATAGTTTTTATCATTATTATTATTATTATTATTATCATTATCATTATTATTATCATTATCAAATTCAAATGCACATGCAGGTGTGTTGTAATTTATTATTTATTACCATGCACATGCATGTGTTATTATTATTATTATTATAAAATTAGTATTTTTAATAATATCATCAAATGTAAATACACATGCACATGCATGTGCATTATTATTTATTATTATTTATTTATTATTTACTACTATACACATGCACATGAAATGCACTTGCGTTATTCTACTACTATTATTATTATCATTATTATTCTTCTTCTTGTTGTTGTTTGTATCAACAAATAAAAATGCACATGCATATCCATTGTTATTTATTATTTATTCCCACACACGTGCATGTGTCATTATCATTATCATTACATTTAAATTTCACATGCACGTGCATTATTATATATTATTTATTATCTTGAACATGAAAATGCAATGCACTTTATTTATTCAATTATCACATGTGTTATTATTTATTCTAATGTGCGTGCACATGCAATGCACGTGCGTTATTCTATTATCACATTTGTTATTATTTATTATTTATTATCATTCACATGAAAATTCACATTCATGTCGACTTGGTTATTATTTATTGTTTATTACCATGCACATGCACATGCACATGCCCATGCACTTGTATGTGTGTAATTGTTTATTATTTATTATCATTCACATGCACATGCACATACACATGCAATTCACATGTGTTATTATTTATAATTTCATATTTATTATCATTCCCAGGCAAATGTGCAAGCATATGCACATACACGTGCATTATGATTTATTATTAAAACCATGCACATGCATATGCACATGCACGTGCATTATTACTAATATTATTGTTATATATTTTTTAGGGTTTACTATCATTTTTTAGGATATATAGGTGTTATTAACATTTATTATGGTTTGTTATGGTTTTGGGGTTTTTAATGGTATATTAGTATTTTATAGGGTTTGGTGGGGGTTATTAGGATTTTATTAGGGTATGTTATGGTGTGTTAAGGTTTATTAGGGTTTTTAATGTATTTTTAGAGTTTTATTAGGATTGAGTTGGGTTTATTAGGGTATATTATTGTATATTACTGTATATTTGGTTATGTTTAGGATTTATTAGTGTTTATTATGGTTCATTATGGTTTATTAAATTTTAAGAGGGTATATTAGGGTTTTTTAGTGTTTAGTAGTGTTTATTCGGGTTTATTATCGCTTGTATGCTTTGTTTGGTTTTATTAGCATTTATTAGGGGTTTTTGGGCCTTTTAATGGTATATTTTCATTTGTTAGGGTTTAAGGGGTTTATTATGGTTTATTATGGTGTGTTAATGTTTATTAGGGTTGAGCAGGTATTTTTAGGGTTTTATTTGGGTTGAGTCGGTATCTTTAAGGTTTTATTAGGGTTTACTAGGGTTTTGTACGGTTTATTAGGGATTTTTAGGGATTTTTAGGGTTTACTAGGGTTTGTTAGTGTTTTTATTAGGGTATATGAGTGTTTTTTAGTTTTTATTAATATATATGAGGGGTTGTTATGACTTTTTAGGATTTATTAGCATGTTTTTAGTGTTTTTGAGCATTTTTAATGGTTTATTAGCTTTTATTTGAATTTATTATTGTTTATTAGTGTTTCTAGGGATTTTTAATGGGTTTTCCCTTTTTTTGTTTATTGGGGTTTAGATGGATTTTATTAGGTTTTGATATGGTGTGTCAAGGTTTATTAGGGTTGAGAAGGTATTTTTAGGGTTTTATTTTCGTTTTATTAGGGTTTATTAGTTTTTATTAGGGTTTATGTAGGATTTTAGGGTTTATTAGGGTTTGTTCGGGGTCTATTAGTTTTTTTCATTTATTAGGTTATATTAGTTTTTTAGGTATTTTTAGATAATATAGCGTGTTTTTATTATTTGTGAGCTTTTGTTTTTTTTGTGAGAATTTTTTGGGTTTCTTAGGTTATATTAGAGTTTATTATGGTTTATTAGGGTTTCTAGGAATTTTTATGGTATATTAGCATTTTTTGTCTTTATTATGTTATATGAGTGTTTTAGGTATTTTTAGGTAATATAGCGCGTTTTTATTGTTTGTGATCTTTTTTTATTATTTGTGAGCGTTTTTAGGGTTTATTAGGTTATATTAGAGTTTATCAGGGTTTCTAGGGATTTTTTAAGGTATAATAGCATTTTTTTTCTTTATTAGGGTTTTGGTATGGTTTTATTAGGGGTTATTGTGGTGTTTTAAGGTTTGTTAGGGTTGAGTCGGGTTTATTTGGCATTATTTATGGTTTATTAGGGCTTTTTATGTTTTTTTGGGGTTTATTAGGATTTATTAGTGTTTATTAGTGTCTATTAGGGTTGGTTAGGGTTTTTAGGTTTTCTTAATGTGTTTTTTGGGTTTATTAAGTTTTATTATCATTTATTAGGGTTTATTAGGTATGTTTGGGGTGTTATTAGGGTTGAGTAGAGTTTCCTAGGGTTTTTACTAAGTATAAGGTGTTTTTAGGGATTGTTAGAGTTTATTATGGGTTTATTAGGGTTTAATGTTTTATATTATTGTATATTAGGGTTTATTATTTTTGAGGGTTTTAAAGGTCCTTTAGGGTTTTGTAGCATTTTTTATGGTTTTTGTTGCATTGTTAGACTTTATGTAGCATTTTTAGTTTTTATGTAGTGTTTTTAGGGTTTAGTTAGCAATTTTAGATTTTCTGTATCATTTATAGGGTTTATTTATCATTTTCAGTGTTTATGTAGCA
Source organism: Viscum album (assembly GCA_963277665.1). Lineage (NCBI taxonomy): Eukaryota > Viridiplantae > Streptophyta > Magnoliopsida > Santalales > Viscaceae > Viscum > Viscum album. Next base: position 2,794,608 of record CAUJRU010000031.1, on the reverse strand, counting down.
TGTTTAGGGTTTATTTTTATGTAGCATTTTTTAGGGTTTATGTTTCATTTTATGAGTTTATGTAGCATTTTTAGGGGTGATGTAGCGTTTATGTTGCATTTTTTAGTGTGTATGTAACGTTTTTAGGGTTTATGTAGTGTTTTTAGGGTTTATATTGTGTTTTTAGGTTTTATGTAGCGTTTTTTAATGTTTATGTTACGTTTTTAGGATTTATGTTGTTTTTAGGGTTTATGTTACTTTTCTAGGGTTTATGTAGTGCTTTTATGGTTTACGTACCACTTTTTGGGTTTATGTTGCGTTTTTTGGTTTATTTTTCATTTTTAGTGTTCTTGTTGCATTTTTAATGGATTATGAAACATTTTTAGGGTTTATGTATCTATTTGAATCATTTTTAGGGTTTTAATGGTTGTTTATGGCTTATAGTTTTTTTATGGGTTTTCAGGGTTGTTAACGGGTGTTTATGGTTTTTTAAGGTATCTGATGGGTTTTTAATGGTTTGGGGGGGGGGTTATGGGTTTTTTTTTTTTGGATTGATAGGGTTTGTTAGTGGTTTTAAGAGAGTTTTATGATTTTTAGGGTTTTTTAGCTTTTTTAGGGGTTTTTAGGGGTTTTTGCGTTTTTTGAGGTTTTTTAAGATTTTTTGAAGTTTTTTTGGGTTTTATAGTTTGTTTTCGGGTTTTTTTGGTTATTTCATGTTTTAGGGGTTTAGGGTTTTTAAAGATTTTTAAGGGGTTTTAGGATTTTTTTTAGGGTTTTTTAGGGTTTTTAGGGTTTTTAGGGTTTTTATGGGTTTTTTGGGTTTTTAGGGTTTTTTTTGGGCTTTGTTAGGTTTTTCTGTGTTTTTAGGGGTTTTTAGTGAATATTAGCATTTTGAATGGTTTAATAGAATTTTTGTTGTATATTTGGGTTTTTAAGTATTTTGTAGATTTTATTGGGGTATGATAGAGTTTTTAGGGTTTATTACGATTTATTAGTGTTTATTAGGGTTTAGTAGTGGGCTATAGGGTTTATTAGGGTTTATCATGGTTTATTATTGGTTAGTAGGGTTTGTTAGTGTTTATTAGTGCTTATTAGAGTGATTTAGGGTGTCTAAGGGTTTGTTAGGGTTTCTAAGGGTGTGTTATGGTTTATAAGGGTGGGTTAGGGTTTTTATGGACAGGTTAGGGTTTCTATGGGTCTATTAGGGGTTTATTAGTTTTTTTTGTTTTATTAGGTTATATTAGTGTTTGTTAGGTCTTTTTAGATAATATAAAGTGTTTTTTTATTATTTTGGAGAGTTTTGATTTTGTTTAGGAGCGTTTTTGGGGTTTCATAGGTTATAATAGAGTTTATTATGGTTTATTAGGGTTTCTATGTATTTTTAAGGTATATTAGCCTTTATTGTCTTTATTAGGTTGTATTAGTGTTTTCGGTCTTTTTAGGTAATATAGCATCATTTTATTGTTTGTGGTCATTTTTTTGTTGTTTGTGAGCGTTTTTAGGGTTTATTAGGTTATAATAGAGTTTATCAGGGTTTCTAGGGATTTTTTAAGGTATAGTAGCAATTTTTTTATTAGGGTTTATTAGGTTTTTATGAGGGGTTATTTTTCTTTGTTAAGGTTTGTTAGGGTTGAGTAGGGTTTATTTGTCTTTATTTATGGTTTATTAGGGATTTTTAGGGGTTTTTTGTTATTTATTAGGGTTTATTAGTCTTTATTAGTGTTTATTAGGGTTGGTTAAGGCTGTATAGGTTTTATTAACGTGTTTTTAGGGTTTATTAGGTTTTATTATCATTTATTAAGGTTTATTAGGTATTTTTGGGGTTTTATTAGGGTTGAGTAGAGTTTCTTAAGGTTTTTACGGATTATAAGGTGTTTTTAGGGATTATTAGAGTTTATGTTGCATTTTCTGTGTTTTTGTAGCATTTTTAGGGGTGATGTAGCGTTTATGTTGCATTTTTTAGGGTTTATGTAAAAATTTTATGGTTCATGGAGTGTTTTTAGGGTTTATGTAGCGTTTTTTAATGTTTATGTTGCGTTCTTTAGGGTTTATGTTGTGCTTTTTAGGGATTATGTTACAGTTCTAGGGTTTATGTAACGCTTTTAGGGTTTATGTGTAGTTTTTTGGGTTTATGTAGCGTTTTTTGGTTTATGATGCGTTTTTTGGGTTTTTGTTGCATTTTTATGGGTTCATTTAATGTTTTTAGGGTTTATGTATCTATTTGAAGCCTTTTTCTAGGATTTATCAACCTTTTTAGGGTTATTTAGGATTTATTATGGTTTATTAGGTTTTATTTTATTTTTTAGGGTTTAGTAACATGTATTTGGGTATATTACGATTTATTAGGGTTTATTTTGATTTGTTAGGGTTTATTGGTGTTTATTAGGGGTTTTTATGGTTTGTTACAATTTTTTATGATTTATTTTGCTCTGTTAGGATTTGTTACGATTTATTTTGGGGTTGTTAGGGTTTGTTAGTGTTTATTAGTGGGTTGTAGGGTTTTTTAGGCTATTATATGGAGGTTTTTGTAGCATTTTGTCGGTTTGTTAGGGTTATTAGTGATAATTAGGGTTTATTAAGATTTAATAGAGTTTTTAATTGCATATTAGGTGTTTTAGGGATTTTGTAGTATTTATTATGGTCTAATAGAGTTTTTAGGGTTTATTACAGGTTATTACAATTTATTATTGTTTATTAGGGTTTTTAGGGTTTAATAGTGGGTTTTAGGGATTATTAGGGTTTATTAGTGGTTTTTAGGGGTTATTAGTGGTTGTTAGGGTTTGTTAGGTTTTCATAGGGTTTTTAGGGTTTGTTACGGTTTTTTTTTTTGAGTTGTTTGGGGTTTTATGCGTTTTTGGTGGTTTTATGGGTGCGTTTGGATTTTTTATGCTTTGTTAGGGTTGTTTTAGCGTTTTTTGGGGTTTTGTTGCGCTTTCTGGGTTTTGAAGAATTTTTAGATTCTTGTAGCAATTGTTAGGGTTTATGAAGCCATGTTAGTGGATTTAGTGGTTGTTTATGGATTTTTAGGGTTCTTTATGGTGTATTAGGGTTTTTTTGAGGTTTTTAGGTTTTTCTAGGGGTTTTAGGGCGTTTAAGTGTTTCATAGGGTTGGTTAGGGGGTTTTAGGAATTTGTTTTTGGATTTTCATGGGTTTTAAGCGTTTTTAGGGGGTTTAGGGTTTTTAGCGTTTTTGAGGGTTTTTAAGGTTTTTTTATGTTTTTTATGTTTTTTAGGGTTTTTTAGATTTTATTTCTGATTTTTTCTAATTTTTTGTGTTTTTATAGGTTTTAGGTTTATTTAGGGTTTTGAGGATTTTTTAGGGTTTTTTTGGTTTTTTGGGTTTTTTTGAGTTTTTTGTGTTTTTATGGTTTTTTACGGTTTTGGCAGGTTTTGCGAGGTGTGTTAGGGTTTTTTTGTGAATATTAGCGTTTTGAATGGTCTAATAGCATTTTTATTGTGTATTCGGGCTTTTAGGTATTTTGTAGCATTTATTGGGGTCTAATAGGGTTTTAAGGGTTTATTACTATTTATTAGTGTTTATTAGGGTTCAGTAGTGGGCTTTAGGGTTTATTATGGTTTATAATGGTTTATTATTGGTTGGTAGGGTTTGTTAGGATTTATTAGTGCTCATGAGAGTGATTTAGTGTGTCTGAGGGTTTGTTAGGGTTTCTAAGGGTGTGTTAGCGTTTCTAAGGTAGGGTTAGGGTTTTTAAGGGTGTGTTATGGTTTCTAAGGGTTTCTAAGGTTGTGTTAGGGTTTCTAAGGATGTGTTTGTGTTTCTAAGTGTGTTCTAGGGTTTCTAAAGGTGTGTTTGGGATTATAAGTGTGTTTTAGTGTTTCTTAGGTTTTCTTTGGATTTTGTTAGGGTTTTTAGGGTTTTGTTAGGGTTTCTTATGGTTTAATAGGGTTTTTTAGGGTTTGGTCAGGTTTATTGGGGTTTATTGGGGTTTCTTAGTGCTTCTTGGGGTTTGTTTGTGCTTGTTAGTGTTTTCTAGGGTTTGTTAGTGTTTCTAAGGTTTTTTAGGGTTTTTTGGTGTTTGTTTGGGTTTGTTAGGGTTTGTTAGTGTTTGTTATGGGTTCTTCGGGTTTGTTTGGGTTTTTCATTTTTTAATGGTTTTTAGTGTTTATGGGGTTATTCATTGTTTTTTAGGTTTATTTAGTTGTTCATGGTTGTCACATATGTGTAGAGCTAGTCACAAGCTTCAATTTGATATGTGGTAGAGGTGAAACGGACACCCAGTGCAGAAGTTATGTTCATTTTGAGGACTTAAGGACCTTTTGGGACTTTAAGAATGTGAAAAGGTGTTCTTATTGGTCACAGATGTGTAGATCTACTCGAAAACATCGATTTGATATATGGTAGAGGCAAAATAGACAACCTGAGTAAAAGTTATGGTCTTTTGGAGGGTTTAAGTACTTTTTTGGGCCTTGAAGGATGTGAAAAGGTGCTTCAGTGGTTATAGGAGTGTAGGTCTAGTCGTAAGCTTTGATTTGATATGTGGTAGAGGCAAAACAGACACCCATAGAAGAAGTTATTACAAAATAGACACCAGAAGCCAATATTTTGACCATCCAAAGGGATTTGGGGTCTTTTTCGGGGTTGAAAATTGTCAGAAAGGGTTCCAGTGGTTACCAGAGTGTGTATATTTTCACAATATTCGATTTGATATGTGGTAGAGCCAAAATGAACCCACATAGTAGATGTTATTGTCGTTTTAAATTAAGAAACTCTCCTGGGACCTAAAAACCTATCAAACCCACATCTCACTAAAATAGGGATAACTTCTCCTTCAGGTATCCGTTTGAGCGTTGTGACCTATAAATTCGATGTTCGTGAGATGAGTGAGGACAAATTTAGTAGAAAATATGATAACATCCAAGAAATATAAGATATATTAGTTATACCACTCCAAAAAAAGTCCAAATTCAAACGGCCATAACATTCACTCCAATTGTCCGTTTGAGCTCTACCATAATTCCAATAGAAAGTAGTGAACAGATCTATGCAGAAGGATGACTTTAACATTGTTATAGTCATGTTAGACACCCTAAAATTCCAGAAAACCATCAGAAGGCCTCCAAAACTCCATTTCCGTGTATGGATCCTTGTCAAATTTTTCTTAGAATGGTCATAACTTCTGACCTGTGTGTCTGTTGGGCCACAGAAACCTGTTTTTAATGTAGTTCATTCCATGAGATTCAGTTTTTCTATTCACAGAGAAGAAATGGACACCCGAAGAAGAAGTTATGCCTTTTTCAATGACTTTGTGAGTTGTTAGGTTTTCAGAGACCCCATTTCTAGCATTTTTTCATGTCTGCTGTTTTTTCAAACACCTATAACTATTATTAATGTTATTATAATTATTATTATTATCATTATCTCATCCACATGCTCAATCAAATTCATGGGCGTTATTATTATATTTTTATTACCATGCACGTGCACATGTAATTCACACACATTATTTTATTATCACATGCGTTGTTATTATTATTGTTATTATTAATATGGTGGTTGATGTTGTTGTTCTTGTTATTGTTGTTGTTATCATAACATGAAAATGCACATGCGAATGCACATTAACCCACATTCAATCCACGTGCGTTATTCTACTATCACATGTGTGATTATTATTATTATTATTACTATTTTTATTATTATTACCATCATCATCACCACATGCAAATCCAATGCACGAACGTTTTTATTTATTACCATATACTTGCACAGGTAATGCACATGCAATATTTTATTAACACATGCATTGGTACTACTACTATTATCACCACCACTACTACTACTATTACTACTGCTGTTATTATTACTATCATCACATGCAAATGTAGATGCAAGTGTGTTATTATTTATTATTTTTTACCATGCATGTGCATATGCAATGCACTTGTATTATTATATTATTATTATTATTATTATCACAATTATTATTATTATTATTATTATTAACATCATTATCAATATTATTATCATTATTACATGCAAATGCACATGCATGTGCGTTGTTATTTATTATTTATTACCATGCACGTGCATGCGTTATTATTATTATTATTACAATTAGTATTATTAATATTATCATCAAATGTAAATGCACATGCACATGCTTGTGTGTTCTTATTTATTATTATTTATTTGTTATTCACTACTATTCTTATGCACATGAAATGCACTTGTGTTATTCTATTATTATTGTTGTTGTTGTTGTTGTTTTTGTTGTTGTTGTTGTTTGTATCATTAAATAAAAATGTGCATGCACGTGCATTGTTATTTATTATTTATTACCATGCACGTGCATGCATCATTATTATTATCATTACATGTAAATGCACATGCACATGCATTATTATGTATTATTTATTATCATGCACATGCAAATTCAATGCCCTTGCGTTATTATATTATCACATGTGTTGTTATTCTTTTTCTCATGCACGTGCACATGCAATGAATGTTTATTATTCTATTATCACTTGTGTTATTATTTATTACTTATTATCATTCACATGAAAATGCACATTCATGTGGACTTGGTAATAATTTATTTTTTTTACCATGCACATGCACATGCACATGCACATGCACTTTCACATGCACATGCACATGCACATGCACATGGATGTGACTAATTATTTATTATTTATTATCATTCACATGTACATGCACATACACATGTAATTCACAAGCATTATTATTTATAATTTATTATTTATTATCATTCACATGCAAATGCGCATGCATCTGCACATGCACGTGTGTTATGATTTATTATTTAAACCATGCACGTGCATCTACACATGTATGTGCATTATTACTATTATTATTATTAGAGGTATTTTTAGGGTTTACTAGTATTTTTTATAATTTTTTGGAGGTATTGACATTTATTATGGTTTGTCAGTGTTTTAGGGATTTTAATGGTATTTTAGCATTTTTTAGGGTTTGGTGGGGGTTATTAGGATTTTATTAGGGTTTATTATGGTGTGTTATGTTTTATTAGGGTTTATTAGTTATTTTTAGGGGTTTTATTCGGATTGAGTTGGGTTTATTAGGGTATATTATGGTATATTATGTCATATTTGGGTATGTTTTTGATTTATTAGGGTTCATTACCATTCAATATGGTTTATTAATTTTTAAGAGGGCATATTAGGGTTTTTAGGGTTTTGTAGTGTTTATTAGGGTTTATTAGTGCTTTTAAGCTTTGGTAGGTCTTATTAGCATTTATTAGGGGTTTTAGGGATTTTTAATGGCATATTTGCGTTTTTAGGGTTTAATGGGGTTTATTATGGTTTATTATTGTGTGTTAAGGTTTATTATGGCTGAGTTGGTATTTTTAGGGTTTTATTAGGGTTGTGTCGGTATATTTAAGGTTTTATTAGGGTTTATTACGGTTGAGTACAATTTATTGGGGTTTGTAAGGGATTTTTAGGGTTTACTATGGTTTGTTAATGTTTTTATTATGGTATATGATTGTTTTTTAGTTCTTGTTAATATATATGAGGGGGTTTAGGACCTTTTAGGTTTTATTAGCGTGTTTTAGTGTTTGTCAGCATTTTTTATGGCTTATTAGTTTTTAATAGAATTTATTAGGGTTTATTAGGGTTTATAGGTCTTTTTAAGGGGTGTTTTTGTGTTTTTAGTTTATTGGGGTATAGGTGGGTTTTATTAGGTTTTATTATGGTGTGTCAAGGTTTATTAGGGTTGAGAATGTATTTTTTGGGTTTTATTAGGATTTATTAGCTTTTATTAGGATTTACTAGGGAATTTTAGGGTTTATTAGGGTTTATTAGATTTTTTGTTTTATTAGGTTATATTAGTGTTTATTAGAGTTTTTAGGCTTTAATAGTGGGTTTTATGGGTTATTAGGGTGTATTAGTGGTTCTTAGGGATTATTAGTTATTGTTAGGGTTTGTTACGTTTTTTAGGGTTTTAGGGTTTGTTACGGTTTGATTGAGTTGTTTGGGGTTTTATGTGTTTTTTTTGGGTTTTATTGGTGTGTTTGGATTTTTTATGCTTTGTTAGGGTTATTTTAGCGTTTTTGGGGTTTTGTTGTATTTTGTGGGTTTTGAAATATTTTTCAGTTTTTGTTGCAATTGTTAGGGTTTATGAATCCTTGTTGGTGGCTTAAGTGGTTGTTTAGGGATTTTTAGGATTCTTTATAGTGTATTGGGGTTTCTTTTGAGGTTTTTAGAGTTTTCTAGGGGGGTTTAGGGGTTTTAAGTGTTTCATTGGGTTTGTTAGGGTTTTGTAGGCATTTTTTTCTTTTTAGGGGTTTTTAGCATTTTTAGGGGTTTTAGGGTTTTTAGCGTTTTTTGAGGTTTTTAAGGTTTTTTGGTGTTTTTTAGGGATTTTAGGTTTGATTTATGATTTTTTCTATTTTTTTTGTGTTTTTATAGGTTTTAGTGTTTTTTAGGGTTTTAAGTATTTTTTAGGGTTTTTTGGGTTTTTTGGGTTTTTTAGGTTTTTATGGTTTTTTTAGGGTTTTATGAGATTTTTCCGGGTTTCTTAGTGTTTTTTGTGAATATTAGAATTTTTAATGGTCTTATAGCATTTTTGTTGTATATTTGGGTTTTTAGGTATTTTGTAGCTTTTATTGGGGGTCTAATAGGGTTTTAAGGGTTTATTATGATTTATTAGTGTTTATTAGGGTTCAGTAGTGGGATTTAGGGTTTATTATTGTTTATTATGGTTTATTATTGGTTGGTAGGGTTTGTTAGGATTTATTAGTGCTTATTAGAGTGATTTAGGGTGTCTGAGGGTTTTTTAGGGTTTTTAAGGGTGTGTTATGGTTTCTAAGGGAGGGTTAGGGTTTTTATGAGCGGGTTAGGATTTTTAAGTGTGTGTTATAGTTTCTAAGGGTTTCTAAGGTTGTGTTAGGGTTTCTAGGGATGTGTTTGTGTTTCTAAGTCTGTGCTAGGGTTTCTAAGGGTGTGTTTTGGTTTCTAAGGGTGTGTTAGTGTTTCTTAGGTTTGCTTTGGATTTTTTTATGGTTTTTAGGGTTTTGTTAGGGTTTCTTATGGTTTCTTAGTGGGTTTTTTGGCTTTCTTCGGGTTTATTGGGGTTTATTGGGGTTTATTAGTGCTTATTGGGGTTTTTTTGGTCTTTTTAGGATTTTCTATAGTTTCTTAGGGTTTCATAGGTTTTTTATGTTTTTTTGGGGTTTGTTACGGTTTGTTACGGTTTGTTATGGTTAATTGGGGTCTGTTGGTGTTTGTTAGGGGTTGTTAGTGTTTGTTAGGGTATTGAATTTTGAAATGGTTTTTAGTGTTTATGGGGTTATTCATTGTTTTTTAGGTTTATTTAGTTGTTCATGGGTGTCACATATGTGTAGAGCTAGTCACAAGCTTCAATTTGATATGTGGTAGAGGTGAAACGGACACCCAGAGCAGAAGTTATGTTCATTTGAAGGACTTAAGGACCTTTTGGGACTTTAATAATGTGAAAAAGTTTTCTTATTGGTCACATATGTGTAGATCTAGTCAAAAACTTCGATTTGATATATGGTAGAGGCAAAACGGACTCCCAGAGTAGAAGTTATGGTCTTTTGGAGGGTTTAAGTACATTTTTGGGCCTTCAAGGATGTGAATCGGTGCTTCAGTGGTTATAGGAGTGTAGGTCTAGTCGCAAGCTTTGATTTGATATGTGGTAGAGGCAAAACATACACCCATAGAAGAAGTTATTGCAAAAAAGACACCAGAAGACAATCTTTTGACCATACAAAGTGATGAAAATTGTTAGAAAGGGTTCCATTGGTTACCAGAGTGTGTATATTCTCACAATATTCGATTTGAGATGTGATAGAGCCAAAATGAACCCACATAGAAGAATTTATTGTCGTTTTAAATTGAGTAACTCTCCTGGAACCTAAGAACATATGAAACCCGGAACTCACTAAAATAGGGATAATTTCTCCTTCGGGTGTCTGTTTGAGCGTTGTGACCTATCAAATATATGTTTGTGAGATGAGTGAGGAAAAAATTTTGTAGAAACTATGAGAATATCAAAGATATATAAGATATATTAGTTATACCACTCCAAAAAAATCCAACATCAAAAGGCCATAAATAACGCTCCAATTGTCCGTTTGAGCTCTACCACAAATAAAATCGAAAGTAGCGAAGAGATATATGCAGAAGGATGACTTGAACATTGTTCTAGTTATGTTAGACCCCATAAAATCCCATAAATCTATCAGAAGGCCTCCAAAACTCCATTTTCATGTACGGATCCTTGTCAAATTTTTCATAGAATGGTCATAACTTATGATTTGTGTGTCTATTGGGCCACCAAAACCTGTTTTTATCATAGTTCATTCCATGAGATTCAGTTTGACTATTCACGGAGCAGAAATGGACACCTTAAGACAAAGTTATGCCTTTTTCAATGACTTTGTGATTTGTTAGGTTTTCAAAGACCCCATTTCTAGCATTTTTGTCATGTCTGCTGTTTTTTCTAACAACTATAACTTATTATTACTGTTATTATAATTATTATTATTATCCTCATCTCATCCACATGAACAAGAAAATTTATGTGTGTTATTATTATATTTTTATTACCATGCACGTGAACATGTAATGCACACACGTTATTTTATTATCACTTGCATTGTTATTATTGTTGTTATTATTATTATTGTGGTGGTTGTTGTTGTTGTTGTTGTTGTTTTTGTTGTTGTTGTTTTTGTTGTTGTTGTTGTTGTTGTTGTTGTTGTTATCATCACATGAAAATGAACATGTGAATGCACATACACACACATTCAAGGCACGTGCGTTATTCTATTATCACATGTGTTGTTGTTGTTATTATTATTATTATTATTATTTTTATCATCATCATCACCATATGAAAATGCAATGCACGGACGTTATTATTTATTACCATGCACGTGAACACGTAATGAACATGCAATATTTTATTAACACATGAATTGTTAGTACTACTATTATCACCAATACTACTACTATTATAACTACTGCTATAATTATTACTATCATCACATGAAAATGTAGACGCACGTGCGTTATTATTTATTATTTTTTACCATGCACGTGCATATGCAATGCACTTGTATTATTATTTTATTATTATTATTATTATCACAATTATTATTATTTTTATTATTATTATCAATATTATTATCATTATCACATGAAAATGAACACGCATGTGCGTTGTTATTTACTATTTATTTCCATCCACGTACATGCGTTATTATTATTATTATTATTAAAATTAGTATTATTAATATTATCATCAAATGTAAATGGACAGGCACATGCTTCTGTGTTCGTATTTATTTTTATTTATTTTTTATTTACTAATATTATTGTGCACATGAAATGCACTTGCATTATTCCATTATTATTTTAGTTTATGTTGTTGTTGTTGTTGTTGTTATTTGTATCATCAAATACAAATGTGCATGCACGTGCATTGTTATTTATTATTTATTACCATGCACGGGCATGCATCATCAATATTATCATTACATGTAAATGCACATGCGCATACATTATTATATATTATTTATTATCATTCACATGAAAATGCAATGCACCTGCGTTATTCTATTATCACATGTGTTGTTATTATTTATTCTCATGCCCATTCACACGCAATGAACTTGTATTATTCTATTATCACATGTGTTATTATTTATTATTTATTATCATTAACATGCAAATGCACATTCATGTGGACTTGGTTATTATTTATTTTTTATTACCATGCACATGCACATGCACATGCACATTCACATGCACATGCACATGCACATGCACATGCACTTGGATGTGCCTTATTATTTATTATTTATTATCATTCACATGTACATGCACATACACATGTAATACACATGAATTATTATTTATAATTTATTATTTATTATCATTCACATGCAAATGCACAAGCATATGCACATGCACGTGCGTTATGATTTATTATTTAAACCATGCACATGCATATACACATGTATGTGCGTTATTACAATTATTATTATTAGAGGTATTTTTAGGGTTTACAAGTATTTTTTAGAATTTTTTGGATTTATTGACATTTATTATGGTTTGTTAGTGTTTTAGGGTTATTAGGATTTTATTAGGGTTTATTATGGTGTGTTATGTTTTATTTGGGTTTATTAGGTATTTTTAGGGGTTTTATTAGGATTGAGTTGGGTTTATTAGAGTATATTATTGTATATTATGGTATATTTGGGTATGTTTATGATTTATTTGGGTTTATTATCATTCATTTTGGTTTATTAATTTTTAAGAGGGTATATTAGGGTTTTTAGGGTTTAGTAGTGTTTATTAGGGTTTATTAGTGCTTTTAAGCTTTGTTAGGTTTTATTAGAATTTATTAGGGGTTTTAGGGCCTTTTAATGGTATATTAGCGTTTTTAGGGTTTAGTGGGGTTTATTATGGTTTCTTAGTGTGTTAAGGTTTATTAGGGTAGAGTAGGTATTTTTAGGGTTTTATTAGTGTTGAGTTGGTATCTTAAAGGTTTTATTAGGGTTTATTAGGTTTGAGTACGGTTTATTGGGGTTTGTAAGGGATTTTTAGGGTTTACTATGGTTTGTAAGTGTTTTTATTAGGGTATATGAGTGTTTTTTAGTTTTTGTTAATATATATGTGGGGTTTTCAGGAATTTTTAGGTTTTATTATCATGTTTTTAGTGTTTGTGATCATTTTTTAGGGCTTATTAGGTTTTAGTAGAATTTATTAGGGTTTATTAGGGTTTCTAGGGCTTTTTAATGGGTTTTTTGAGTTTTTTGTTTATTGGGGTTTAGTTGGGTTTTATTAGGGTTTATTATGGTGTGTCAAGGTTTATTAGGGTTGAGAATGTATTTTTAGGGTTTTATTAGGATTTATTAGTTTTTATTAGGGTTTACTAGGGAATTTTAGGGTTTATTCGGGTTTGTTAGGGGTTTATTAGTTTTTTTGTTTTATTAGGTTATATTAGTTTTTGTCGAGTCTTTTTAGATAATATAGAGTTTTTTATTGTTTGTGAGCATTTTGTTTTTGTTTGTGATCATTTTTAGGGTTTCTTAGGTTTTATTAAAGTTTAATATGGTTTAATATGGAATCTAGGGATTTTTATGGTATATTAGCATTTTTGTCTTTATTAGGTTATATTGGTGTTTTTAGGTATTTTTAGGTAATATAGCGTGTTTTTATTGTTTTTGAGTGTTTTTAGGGTTTATTAGGTTATATTAGAGTTTAACAGGGTTTCTAAGGATTTTTTAATGTATACTAGCATTTGTTTTTGTTATTAGGGTTTTGTAGGGTTTTATTTGGGGCCATTATGGTGTGTTAAGGTTTGTTAGGGTTAAGTAGGGTTTATTTGGATTTATTTATGGTTTATTAGGGATTTTTAGGGTTTGTTTGGGGTTTATTATGATTTATTAGTATTTATTAGTGTCTATTCAGGTTGGTTAGGGTTATTTAGGTTTTCGTAACGTGTTTTTAGAGTTTATTTGGTTTTATTGTAATTTATTAGGGTTTATTAGGTATTTTTGGGGTTTTATTAGGGTTGAGTAGTGTCACAAAGGGTATTTAGGGATTATAAAGTGTTTTTAGGGATTACAGAGTTTATTAGGGGTTTATTATGGTTTAATTTTCTATATTATGATATATTAGGGTTTAATATTTTTGAGAGTTTTGAAGCATCTTTAAAGGTTTTGTAGCATTTTTTAGTGTTTGTGTGGCTTTTTTTGAGTTTATGTAGCATGTTTAGTGTTTAAATAGTGCTTTTAGGGTTTAGTTAGCAGTTTTAGGTTTTATGTAGAATTTTTTAGGGTTTATGTAGCGTGTTTAGGGTTTATGTTTTATGTAGTATTTTTTAGGGTTTCTGTTGTGTTTTCTGGGTTTATGTAGCGTTTTTAGGGGTGATGTAGTGTTTTTGTTGCATTTTTTAGGGTTTATGTAATGTTTTTAGGGTTCATGTAGTGTTTTAGGGTTTATGTTGAGATATTAGGTTTTATATATCATTTTTAATATTTATGTTGCATTGTTTAGGGTTTATGTTACGGTTCTAGGTTCTATGTAGTGCTTTTTGGGTTTATGTAGTGTTTTTTGGTTTTATGTTGCATTCTTTGAGTTAATGTTGCATTTTTAGATTTTATGTTGCTTTTTTAGGGCTTATGTAACATTTTTTGGGTTTATGTATCTATTTGTTGCCTTTTTTAGGTTTTTAATGGTTGTTTATGGTTTGTAGTGGTTTTTAGGATTTTTAAGGGTTGTTAACAGGTGTTTATGGTTTTTATGGTATTTGATGGGTTTTCAATGGTTTTTTGGGGGTTTTAGGGGTTTATTTGTTTTTTCAGGATTGATAGGGGTAGTTAGAGTTTTTTAGTGTGTTTTAGGGTTTGTTTGGGTATTTTAGCGGTTTATGGGGTTTATGAAATGTGTTTTAGCATTTTTTGGGTTCTTTAGGGGTTTTAGTGTTCTTTAGGGTTTATTATGGCTATTTTGGGTTTATCAGGGTTCTTTAGGGTTTATTAGTGTTCTTTAGGATTTTTTACGGTTTATTAGAATTTTTTATTGTATATTAGGGTTTTATTGGTCTTTTGTTGGCATTAATAGATTTTTCTAGGGTTTATAATACTTTTTTAGGGTTATTTAGGATTTATTAGAGTTTATAGGGGTTTATTTTATTTATTAGGGGTTATAAACTTGTATTTGGGTTTATTATGATTTATTAGGGTTTATTTCTATTTATTAGGGGTTTGTTATTGTTCGTTTCAGTTTGTTACGATTTATTTGGAATTTTTAGGATTTGTTATGATTTATTTGGGGTTGTTGGGGTTTTTTACGATTTATTATGGGGTTATTTGTGTTTGTTAGGGTTTATTTGCGGTTGTGTGTCGATTATCATCGCTTAATGAAGTGGAAATAAAGAATTGCTATCCTCTTTCATGGATTGATGACTTATTCGATCAACAGAAGGGTGCAAGTTGGTTCTCAAAGATCGACTTACTGTAAGGGTATCATTAGATGCATGTGAAGGATGAGGATATTCTGAAGACTGCTTTCCTTTGTCTTCATGGGCATTATGAGTTCGTTGTACTGCCATTTTGCGTAACAAATGCTCCAATTGTATTCATGGGATTAATAAATGTTGTGCTCCATGAGTTCCTGGACAAGTTCGTGGTAGTTTTCATCGACGACATCCTTGTGTACTCCACATATGAGGAGGAACATGAACAACATCTAAGAGCCATTTTGGGAGTTCTTTGCCAACATCAAATGTTTGGGAAGTTGTTGAAGTGTGAGTTTTGGACTCGAGAAGTCCATTTCATGGGGAATGTTGTGTTCCAATAGGGAGTATCTATGGATCCCTTGAATATTGAAGCATTTGTTTCTTGGGAAGCCCCCAAGACAGTGTCAGAGGTGCGAAGTTTCCTTGGTCTCACAGGCTACTACAGGAGGTTCATAGCGAATTATTCAAGAGTTGCAACTCCTATGACAGCTTTTACCAAGAAAGATCAGGCATTCATATGGACTGATTGGTTTCAGGAATATTTTGAGTACCTAAAGGGGAAGTTAGTAAGTGCTTCAGTCATTTGTCTTCTAGCTGAGGGAGTCCAGTTTGATGTTTTTTGTGATGCTTCACATCTGGGGTTAGGTTGTGTTCTCATGCTGCAGAGGTCAGTTGTTTCTTATGTGTCTCAGAAGTTGTGTCCCCATGAACGCAACTATGCCACCCATGATCTTGAGTTGGTAGCCATGGTGTTTTCTCTGAAGTTGTGGAGACATTACCTCATTAGTGAGAGCTTTGTGGTTTTCACTGATCATAGGGGTTTGAGGTATGTTTTCTCCCAGTGTGACTTGAACTTACGACAGTGTCGGTGGATGGATTTCTTACAGGAATACGACTTCGAAATATCATATACACCTGGAAAAGGGAATGTTGTAGCTGATGAGCTGAGCTTAAAGTCACGTAGTGATGTTGTGCGTGAATCCGGTGATTCCTAGAGAGTAATGGAAGAACTGTCAGTATTACTTCTTGATATTGGAGAAGTTGGGGGTAGATGATATCTTTTTCATATGACGGTACAACCATCCTTGATGCAGATGGTAGAAGAGTCCCATTTGGGGGATCTAGAGGTGGAAGTATGGAAAGACTTAGTTGTTTGTGGTGAGGCCCCTGATGGTTGGTCTGAGGATGAACAACATAGAGTGTTGTATCATGGAAGGATTTTTTTTCCTTTGTCGATGGGCGAGATGGTCCTTAGAGAGTTCCATTGTTCACCTTTAGCAATACATCCTGGTGTGAAAAAGATGTACCGATCCTTGAGGAGTCAGTTTTTGTGGCCTGGGCTGAAGCGTGCGGTTGCAGAGTTTGTGTCTCAATATTTAGTCTTCGAGAAGGTGAATGTCGAACACCTTGTTCCAGGTGGTCTTCTCTATCCATTAGATATTCCTTAGTTGAAGTGGGAGAACATATCAATGGACTTTTATACTGGTTTACCTCAAGCTCTGGGAGGATATGATGCTATTTGGTTGGTAGTGGATCGTTTAACAAAATTATCCCACTTTATAGAAACCAAGGATTCATGCTCAGTGGAGGTTTTGTCGAGGCAGTATCTAGAAGAGGTGGTGAGACTTCATGGAGACCCTAGGATGATCATTTTTGATCGAGATCCCCGTTTTACCTCCAGAGTATAGAGAGGTCTCCAACATTCTTTTGGTTCCCAGCTATGTCTTAGCACTACTTTTCATCCTCAAATGGATGGTCAGACATAGTGAACCTTCCAGATTCTTGAAGACGTGTTACGCTCTTGTGTTATTGATTTTGGAGGTTCATGGATGAGGAACTTACCCTTGGTGGAGTTCGCTTACAATAATAGTTTTCACTCCACTATCAGTATAGCGCCATTTGAAACCTTGTATGGTCGGCCTTTCCATTCTCTGTTGTGCTAGACTGGGGTCAGACAGTCAGCAATTCTCGGACCGAAAGTAGTGCATAATATAACAAGGATGGTTCAGGTGATTCGTGAGAGGATGAAGACAGCGCAAGATCGTCAGAAATCATATGCCGGTCAAAGAAGGAGACCCTTAGAGTTTAATGTTGCGGATCATGTGTTTCTGAAGGTGACTCCCTGTCGTGGGAAATGAATGGTTGGTCATGGAAGTAGGCTTTCTCCCTAGTTCATTGGTCCTTTCGAGGTGTTATCTCGTGTTGGAGCTATGACGTATCAAGTAGCACTTCCCCCTCAGACGAGTTGGATACATGATGTGTTCAATGTATCACAGCTCCTTCGCTATCTTCATGAAGACTCTCACATCATTGATTGGGTAGAGATCGATGTTGATGATAATTAATCCTTTGAGGAGAGACCTATGGAGATCCAAGGCCACAAGGAGAAGGTGTTGCGCGGGGATTCTATTCCCTTAGTTCGTGTCTTTTGTCGACATGGTAGGATAGTGGAGAGTACCTGGGAACATGAGTCATAGATACATGCTCAGTACCCATAGTAGTTTTATGTTTAACTCTTTCCATATATCATTTTAACTTTTTTGGTTATGAAACTTCCATGTTTATGAATTTTTTCCTTTTTTGTTTTTGTGGCTTGTTCTCTTTTGAGATGTATCTCGATGGGTGGTTGTTCAGAACCTATTTCGTTTTCACTATAGGTGGGTTTTGGATTCTCGAGGATGAGAATATTTAGAGAGGTATCTGATGTAATGGTAAGGACCTCTCCAGTTCATTACTTTGTGAAAATGTGGTGCAATAGGTGTTCCAGGAAATCAAGGTGACTTGGGGTGCGTTTGGGTGGACTTTTAAGGAAGACTAAATGGAAATAGATTTTGCACGGACAGCGCATGGTTTTTCCAAACTGTGCGGCCAAACCGTGCACGGTTGGTGTTGGAGGCAGTGGCTAATGCACAGTTAGCACACGGTTTGTCAAACCCTGATGACTAACCGTGCGTGAACTTAAATTAGATCCTAAAATTGTGGATCTAACTCGGTTTTTCCTCTAAATGGTTCTTTTAAGTACCTAAGCGGAAATAACTCGGGATTACCCATCCTTGAAGGTAGGAGAACCTCTCCCAAGTGTTTTGGAGGTGATCAGAAGACTTCTCCTGGTGAATCGAAGCCAGTTCTTGAGGTATGTGATTGTTCCCCTTTGTTCTTGATTAGTTTCTTAGATCCACTTGGATATAATTCTCCTCTTCTCTCTGTTTCTTAGATCTACGTCCGTTATGGGTAGATCTATGTGTGTGGATGCCAAAAGTGATCATATTTGGTCTTGATCTTTCTAGGAGAAGAGATCTAAGGAGGATTCTTGTAGAATCAACCCGACTTTCTTGTGTGTTCATCATTTGTTGTGGTTTTCGTCAAAAACCTTGAGGTACGGGATTCATTGCTTCTCTTTCTTTTATGTGCAATTGTAATGTTAGCATGTTTTATCCCACTAGATGAAAATGGAATTGGTCTAATAAATACTTTGAACCGAATAAAGAAATTGAATCGATCGTATGTTATTTCCTGTTGTTTTACTAGATAGTTTGATATCTAGGTTTGCTTTGCTTAGCTATTATTCTTGATTGAAATCGGTAAAGAAGTTAAACCATGATTAATTGATATTGTTGGAAAAAGATAAAGAGGCATGTGAACGAATCTGGTTCCTGTTGTAATTTCATGTTAATCAAATTGGCATAGTAAGCATGTTTAATCATTTGTGATATCTTATTGGTTAGGTTCCGGATTTTGGAACCAATAGATTATAAATCTATTAATTCAAGATGGATTAAAGTATTTGATTGTGTGATAATTCCTTGAGGGGTTCTTAGTTACCCTCTTGTTTGTTAAAGGGACAAGATCCAATTGATGTGATGCTTTCTTTTCCTAATTTTTTTGTTGTTATGTGATCTTGGATGGTTGTTGTGGTATATGGGGGCATAGAGTCCTTCTTGGATGTGGTAGAAGATGACGTCTAGAGTGGCGAGATGCATCGGTTTATGCATGTGGGTGTTGTGAAGGACACCAAGGATGATGGATTGGTATGGATGTGTTTGTTGGTTTGCTTGTAGGTTCTTTGGTTGTTTATCTACTTTAATTTTCCCCACTGCTCAAGGCAACTGGTCGTGCTTACCCTTCTCCCAAAAGAGGTGAAAACACGCAGGGTATGCCACATGATTTCTGTGTTTAGATTCTCAAGGGGGAATGGTTCTACGGTCTTGCTTTAGGCAGCAAACACTCGACAGGTAGTACATCTACTCACCGTGTTGAGCCCCTTTGTGTTTAGAAGCATAGAATTATTTTCTAGAATTCTTGGGAATATGGGAAAGTAATTCTGTAATGAATGTTTCAACAAATGGTGTTAACACATGGGGTTGGTGTTCGCTGAAACATAATGATGAGGTTGAAAACCGTTGAAGGAGCATTTGACTTTGGGTGTGATTCTAATGGAACTTTAATGTGGCTTTGTTCATGGTTAATTAATGTTTAAATAATTAATTAACATACAATGGAACTGATAAAAATGGAATGAAGTAATCTAATAAAGCTCTTTAAATGGTTGTGTGCTTATAGGATACCTAGTCTTAGAAGTAGCAGCCCGGAGTCTAAGAGACGTTAGCTGCAGTGTTTCTATGACTAGGTTATGCCCATAGTGTGGTTGTGAGTTATAGTATATTCTGTACTTTTTGTGTTTCTATATGCTACTCCACCCTGTCATTAAGAGAAACTGGCACCCTAGGGATTTGAGCCATGGGGGTGTTTTTCCCAACATTCAGGTGGGAGGATGAATGGATGACTACACCATTTGGCCCCGCTCTCTTCTCTTGGTTGATACTTGTGCCATTAGGCACAATGGTTAGTTTTCCCCCTAATATGTGTGTAGAGGGCTATAATGTCTTGTGGTGATTCACACACCTATATTCTGGATATAGTATCCTATGGACTACTATAGGTGTAATGTGTATAGGTTGTGATGGATTGAGGATCCTTACTCGGTGTATGGGCTGTAATGGCTTGAGGTATAATACCCGATGTATGATACACATTATGCGAGCTGTGGTGGATCTCAGAAATGACCTGGTTACTTTTGGTTGTGAGGATGGTGTGGTACTTCACCTAGGTGTCTGCGGGCAATCCTTTGTGGTGCACGAGGTGCAGATTGTGGTGCTTCGACCAGGTGTTTGTGGGCAAGCCTTTTTGGAGAGATATACTTAGGGCGTGCGACATTGGGGAAAAGTGGAAAATCAATGGGGAAGTAATAACGGGGTACCATTTATATTCCTTACTATGTTCTAAATTCTTGTATTCATTACTTGGTGGGAGTAGCCCTGGTTATGTTGGGAATTTAGTATACCTATTTAGGTGACGAGTTAGTTTCACTTGTTGTTCACTGTGCTTTAGCATGATTTCTTTATTTTTGCACAAGAGGCTTCGGGGATGATCCTACTAAGTATACTATTATACCCACCCTAGGTTTATATAAACTTTTTTTCAGTTCATTTTGGATCATATTGGAGATTAAGCTGGGTTTTACTAGCTTGGGGATAGAGGAGCTGTTCGGGCTCGTGGTTGCAGCTGTTTACTTTCTTTTGGGTACTTCCAGTTTTCCCATTTTTGTTTTAGTACTTTTAAATGACATTCCATTTGTGCACTTGGGTTTCTTTTATATTTTCAGTCGGAGTTGGAGTTGATTGGTTTCCATCATATCTGTCTCTTCTGCATGTGTTCTCTTAGAGGGTAATGCCTCCCATTTGTGTCTTTATTATACCCTCGGTGCTAGTCGCCAACCTGGGGCCTACTGGAGGTGGGACTCAGGGGGGGTCATAATCTCCCTTCTCACCTTGTCGGCCCAGGAGGGGTACACTTTGTGGGGAGGGGGTCGTGACAGAGTGGTATCAGAGGTCTGGTTGAGGGATAGGATATAGTTTGGAGTTAGGCACATGTGAGGTTGCATGGGTTGGTAGGGAAACAGTGTCATTCATGTTTATCAAGTGAGGTAAACACTGGAGACTGGCTGATACATAGGTGTTTAGGGCCCCCTATGATCTGATATATGAACATTTAAGTTTACAATGGCTACTAAACAAGGTGTTACTGGTTGCAGGGTAGAGTCCTAGGAAAGGATCATGCATCATTCTTCTTTGTGACTATGTTTGAATGGGTAGACCTTGGGATAGGAAACCTAAAATGAATAAATGAAAACAATTAATTAATTGAAGTTGAGTCTTCCATATTCTTGGTTTTGGAGCTCTAACGGTTTGTTATTTTACAGGTATGGCTCTAGGTCAACATCATCATCTGGTTTGTGCAGAAAATGTCTATCAGGATGTTTCAGCAGATCATCCCAGGGTATAGGTTGACGACGACGAAAGTTGGAGGAAGACACTCTGAGAGTTTTATATCTAGATTCTACAGAAGTAGGAGGGATCTGTTTCAGATGCAGTCATGGAAGACTGGTTGGAGGATATCGTGGTCAGATTCATGCTCTAGTGTTGCCAACACCAGATGAGCCATATGTCGTTCGAGGTACCCTTTGATTGTTTTCTACCTTGGTGTGTGCCTTTTTTGATTCAGGAGCGACACACTCCTTCATATCACCTACCCCTGTCCATGCTTTGGGACTTGAGGTAGAGAAGATTCTAGTGGCCTTGTTGTTGACTACACCGGTTGGTGCTCTAACTGACTTGTTTGAAATATTTAGAGACTGTGAGCTAGTGTTGGGGCAACACCGTGCTTGGGGAGATTTCTTATGTTTACAAATAAAACCATATGATGTAATCCTCGACATGAATTGGATGTATTTAGTGCAGGCTATCGTAGATTGATTCAAGAAGAAGGTCATTTTCTTTAGTGCAGATGGAGAACAAGTGGTTTTTGTTGGTGAGTAAGATCCTCAGATGGGTCTTAGGAACGTTCTGTCCTTATCATCCATTATGGCTGAGTTGATGCTGAGTTCTTCATAGGTTTGGATGTTGGTGTTTCCTATGGTCATGGAGGAGTACCCTGATGTCTTTCAAGAAGAGGTTGTAGCATTACCCCCTCAACGAGAGATCGAGTTTGGGATCGAGCTACATCCAGGAGCATCTCCTATCTCTATGTCTCCATATAGGATGGACCCTTCTGAGTTACGAGATCTACATATACAACTTGATGGTCTGTTAAATTGCGGTTTCGTTCGGCCTAGTGTGTCACCATGGGGTGCACCAGTTTTGTTCGTAAAGAAAGTCGATGGTAGTTTGCGGTTGTGTGTCGATTATCGTCGTTTAAACAAAGTGACAATAAATAATCGCTATCCTCTTCCATGGATTGATGTCTTATTCAATCAACTGAAGGGTGAAATTTGGTTCTGAAATATCGACTTATGGTCAGGGTATCATCAGATGCATGTGAAGGATGAGGATATTCCGAAGACTGCTTTTCGTTGTCATCATGGGCATTATGAGTTCGTTGTAATGCCGCTTGGTGTGATGAATGTTCCCGAGGTATTCATGGGATTCATAAATTCTATGTTCCATGAGTTCCTGGACATGTTCGTGGTAGTTTTTATCGATGACATCCTTGTGTACTCCACGTCTGAGGAGGAACATGCACAGCATCTACGAGTCATTTTGGGAGTTCTTCGCCCACATCAGCTGTTCGGGAAGTTTTCTAAGTGTGAGTATGGGACTCGAAAGTCCATTTCATGGGGAATGTTGTGTCCCAATAGTGATTAGTTGTGGATCCATCGATGATTGAAGCCGTTGTGTCTTGGGTTGCCCCCAAGACAGTGTTAGAGGTGCGAAGTTTCCTTGGTCTTGCATGCTACTACAGGAGGTTCATAGGCAAATTCTCATGAGTTGCAACTCCTCTAATAGCTTTGACCAAGAAAGATTAGGCATTCATATGGACTGATCAGTGTCAGGAAGATTTCGAATACCTAATGGGGAAGTTATTAAGTGCTCTAGTCCTTTCTCTTCTAGCTGAGGGAGTCCAGTTTGATGTTTTTTGTGATGCTTCACATCTGGGGATAGGTTTTGTTCTCATGCAGGAGAGGTCAGTTGTTTCTTATGGGTCTCGATAGTTGATTCCCCATGAATTCAACTATTCCACCCATGATCTTGATTTGGCAGTTGTGGTGTTTAATCTGATGTGGTGGAGACATTACCTCATTGGTGAGTGCTTTGTGGTTTTCACTGATCATAAGAGTTTGAGGTATGTTTTCTCCCATCATGACTTGAACATACGACAAAATCGGTGGATGGAGTTATTACAAGAATTCGACTTCGAAATATCGTATATACCTGGAAGGGGTAATGTTATTGCTGATGCGCTGAGATTAAAGTCACGTAGTGATGATGTGTGTGAATCCAGTGATTCTTGGAGAGTAATGGAAGAACTGTCAGCATTACATCTTGATATTGGAGAAGTTGGGGGTAGAGGCAGTCTTTTTCAGATGACGGTACAGTCATCCTAGATGGAGAAGGTAGAAGAGTCCTAGTTGGGGGATCTAGAGGTGGATGTCTGGAGAGACCGAGTTGTTTATGGTGAGGCCTATGCTGGTTGCTTGGAGGATGAACAACACAGAGTGTTGTATCATGGAAGGCTTTTTGTTCCTTTTTTGATGCGCGAGATGGTTCTTAGAGCGTTCCATAGTTCCCCTGTAGTAGTACATCCTACCTTGACAATGATGTACTGATCCTTGAGGAGTCAGTTTTGGTGTCCTGGGCTGAAGTGTGCGGTTGCAGAGTTTGTGTCTTGATGTTTAGTCTGCCAAAAGGTGAAGGTCGAACACTGTGTTCCAGGTGGTCTTCTACAACCATTAGATATTCCTCAGTGAAAGTGGGAGGACATCTCAATGGTCTTTGTTACTGGTTTACCGTGAGCTCCGGGATGATATGATGCTATTTGGGTGGTAGTGGATCGTTTAACAAAATCGTCCCACTTTATAGCAATCAAGGAGTCAAGATCAGTGGAGGTTTTGTCAAAACAATATTTAGAGGAGGTTGTGAGACTTTAAGGATTCCCTAGGATGATCATTTCTGATCGAGATACCCATTTTACCTCTAGAGTATGGAGAGGTCTCCAACATGCTTTTGGTTCCCAGCTATTTCTTAGCACTGCTTTTCATCCTTAAACGGATGGTCAGACATAGCGAACCATCCATACTCTTGAAGACATGTTATTCTCTTATGTTCTTGATTTTGGAGGTTCATGGATGAGATACTTACCCTTGGTGGAGTTCTCTTACGAAAATAGTTTTCACTCCACCATCAGTATGGCACCGTTTGAATCCTTCTATGGCCTACCTTTCCATTCTTCGTTGTGCTGGACTGGGGTCAGAGAGTCAGCAATTCTCGAATTGGAACTAGTGAAGAATACAACAGAGATGGTTCAGGTGATTCGTGAGAGGTTGAAGACAACGCTAGATCATCAGAAATCATATGACGATCAAATAAAGAGACCTTTAGAGTTTAATGTTGGGGATCATGTGTTTCTGAAGGTGACTCCCCGTCGTGGGCAGTAAAGGTTTGGTCGTGGAAGTAAGATTTCTCCCCTATTCATTGGCCCTTTCGAGGTGTTTGCTTATGTTGGAGTTGTGGCATATCAACTAGAATTTCCCCCTCAGATGAGTCAGATACCTGATGTTTTCCATGTATCACAGTTCCATTGTTATCTTCATGATGACTCTGACATCATCGATTGGGGAGAGATCGATGTTGATGATAATTCAACTTTTGAGGAGCGACCTGTGGAGATCCAAGACAGAAAGGAGAAGGTGTTGCGCGATCATTCTATTCCCTTAGTTTGTGTCTTGTTGTGACATGGTGGGATAGAGGAGAGTGCCTGGGAACGTGAGTCACAGATACGTGCTCAGTACCAAGAGTTGTTTGATGTTTATCTCTATCCATGTATCATTGTAACTTTTGTGGTTATGAAACTTCCATGTTTATGAATGGCTTCCTTTGTTGTTTTTGTGGATTGTTCTCTTTTCAGAGGTATCTCGATAGGTGGTTGTTCAGACCCTGTTTCGTTTTTAGTTTAGGTGGGTTTTGGATTCTCGAGGATGAGAATGTTTTGAGAGGTATTTGATGTAATGGCCCAGACCTCTCCAGTCCATTACTTTGTGAAAATGTGGTGCTAGAGGTGTTCTGAGAAATCATGGTGACTTGGGGTGCGTTTGGGTGGACTTTTAAAGAACACTAAAGGGAAATAGCTTCCGCATGGGCGGTGCACGGTTTGTCCAAACCGTGCGGCCAAACAGTGTGAGCTTGGTGTTGGAGGCAGTGGAAAACGCATGGTTTGCACATGGTTTGTCTAACCATGCGGCTTAACCATGCGAGGAGTGTTTGAAAAGGCAGAAGCTAATGCACAGTTAGCGTACGGTTTGTCAAACCGTGTGGACTAACCGTGCGGGCACTTAAATTAGATCCTAAAATTGTGGATCTAACTCGTTTTTTCCTTGAAATGGTTTGTTTAAGCCCCTAAGTGGCCATAACTCGGTATTACCCTTCCTTGAAGGTAGTATAACCTTTTCCAAGCGTTTTGGAGGTGATCCGAAGACTTCTCTTGGCGAATCGAAGTCGGTTCCTGAGGTATGTGATGGTTCTCCTTCGTTCTGGATCAGTTTCTTCGATCCATTTGGATCTACTTCCCCTCTTCTCCCGGTTTCTTAGATCTACACCCGTTGTGGGTAGATATAAGTGTGTGGATGCCAAAATTGATGAGCTTTGGTCTTGATCTTGCTAGGGGAAGAGATCTAAGGAAGATTCTTGGAGAATCGACCCGGCTTTCTTGTGTGTTCTTCGTTTGTTGTGGTTTTCCTCAAAAACATTGAGGTAGGGGATTCTTTGCTTCTCTTTCTTTTACGTGCAACTATAATGTTAGCATGTTTTATCCCACTGTATGACAATGGAATTGATCTAATAAATACTTTGAACTGGATAATGAAATTGAATTGATTGTATGTTATTGCCTCTTGTTTTACTAAATAGTGTGATATCTAGGTTTTCTTTTCTTAGGTATTGTTCTTGAAGGAAATCAGTAATGAACGTAAACCAGGATTAATTGATATTGTTGGCTAAAGATAAAGAGGCATGTGAACAAATATGGTTCTTGTTATAATTTGATGTAATCAAATTGGCATAGTAAGCATGTTTAATCATTTGTTATGGCTTACTGGTTAGGTTCTCAATTTTGGAACCTACATATTATAAATCTATTAATTCATGATGGATTGAAGGATTTGATTTTGTGATAATTCCTTGAAGGGTTCTGAGTTACCCTCTTGTTTGTTAAAGGTCCAAGAGCCAATTGATGTGATTCTTGTTATCATGCTATTTGTGATGTGATGTGATCCTGGATGGTTGTTGTGGTATGTGGGGGCATAGAGGCCTTCTTGGTTGTGGCAGTAGATGACACCTACAGTAGTGAGATGCATCGGTTTATGCATGTGGGTGTCGGGATGGGCACCAGGGATGATGGATTGGGATGGATGTGTTTGTTGGTTTGCTTTCGGGTTCTTTGGTTGTTTATCTACTTTACATTTTCCCACTGCTCAAGCCAGCTGATCTTTATTACCCTTCTCTTGAAAGAGGTGAAGACACGTCGGGTATGCCACCTGATTTCCATGTTTAGCTTCTCAAGGGGGAATGGGACTATGCTCTTGCTTTAGGCAGCAAAGACTCGACGGGTAGTACATATAATCACCGTGTTGATCCCTTTGTGTTTAGTAGCATAGAATACTTTTCTAGAGTTCTTGGGAATATGGAAAAGTAATTATGTAATGAATGTTTGAACAAATGGTGTTAACCCATGGGGTTGGTGTTCGCTGAAACATAATGATGGAGTTGAAAACTGTTGAAGGAGAAATTGACATGGGGTGTGAAGCCAATGGAAATTTAATGTGGCTTTGTTCATGGTTAATTAATGTTTAAAGAATTAATTAACATATATTGGAAATGATAAAAAGGGAATGAAGTAATCTAATAAATCTCTTTAAATGGATGTGTGATTATAGGATATCTAGTCTTAGAAGTAGCAGCCCGGAGTCTAAGAGACGTTAGCTACAGTGTGTATAAGACTAGGTTATTCCCATAGTGTGGTTGTGAGTTATAGTATATTCTATACTTTTTGTGTTTCTATACGCGACTCCATCCTATAAGTAAGGGAAACTGGCACCCTGGGGATTCTGATCCCTGGGGGGTGTTTTTACCAACATTCTGGTGAGAGGATGAATGGCTGACTACCCCCTTTGGCCCCACTCTCTTCTTTTGGTAGATACTTGTGCCATTAGGAATAGTCGTTAGTTTTCCCCCTTATATGTGTGTAGAGGGTTGTAATGGCTTGTGGTTATTCACAAACACATATATCCTGGATATAGAATCCTATGGACTACTATAGCTGAAACGTGTATAGGTTTTGAAGGCTTGAGGATCCTTACTCTGTGTATGGGCTGTAATGGCTTGAGGTATAATACCCGACATATGATACATATTATGTGAGCTATGGTGGCTAACGGAAACTACCAGGTTACTTTTAGTTGTGAGGATGGTGTGGTGCTTCGCCCAGGTGTCTTCAGGAAAGCCTTTGTGGTGCATGAGGTGCAGATTGTGGTGCTTCGCCCAGGTGTCTTTGGGAACGCCTTTTTGGAGATAGATTCATAGGTCGTGCGATGTTGGGGAAAAGCGGAAAACCAATGGGGAAGTAGTAGTGGGGTACCCTTGAAATTCCTTACTATATTCTATATTATTGTATACGTTACCTGGTGAGTGTAGCCATGGTGAGGTTGGGAATTTAGTATACCTGTTTAGGTGACGAGTTAGTTTCACTTGTTGTTAACTGTGCTTTAGCATGATTTCCTTACTTTTTCATGAGAGGCTTCGGGGAGGATCCTACTGAGTATACTATTATACTCACCCTAAGTTTATATTAACTATTTTTCAGGTCATTTGGAGCAGGTTAGAGATCACGCTGGTTTCTACTAGCTTGGGGTTGCAGGAGATGTTCGAGCTCGTGGTTGCAACTGTTTACTTTCTTTTGGGTATTTCCAGTTTTTCCCCTTTTTGTTTTAGTACTTATTCATGACATTCCATTTGTGCACTTGGGTTTCTTTAATATTTTCAGTCAGAGTGGGAGTTAATTGGTGTCCATATTATCTATCTCTTCCGAATTTTTTCTTTTAGAGGGTAATGCCACCCATTTGTGTGTTTATTATACCCTCGGTGCTAGTCTCCAACCAAAGTCCCACTGGAGGTGGGACTTGGGGGGTCATCATCTCCCTTCTCACATTGTCGGCCCAGGAGGGGTAGACTTTGTGGGGAGGGGATCATGACATTATTATGGTTATTTAGGGTTTATTAGGCATCTTTAGGGTTTATTAGTGTTCTTTAGTATTTTTTATAGTTTATTAGTGATTTCATTGTATATTTGGGTTTTACTGGGCTTTTGTAGGCATTAATAGCATTTTCTAGGGAATATCAACCGTTTGGGGTTATTTAGGATTTATTAGGGTTTATTTTATTTATTAGTGTTTAGTAATGTGTATTTGGGTTTATTACGATTTATTAGGGTTTATTATGCTTTGTTAGGGTTTATTGCATTTTATTAGGGGTTTGTTATGGTTTGTTTGAGTTTGTTACAATTTATTTGGTGTTGTTAGGATTTTTTACGACTTATTTGGGGTTGTTAGGGTTTTTTATGATTTATTTTGCGGTTATTATGGTTTTTAGGGTTTATTAGTGGGTTGAAGGGTTTTGTAGGCTATTATTTGGAGGTTTTTGTAGTGTTTTGTCGGGTTTATTAGGGTTTTTAGTAATTATTAGGGTTTATTGTGGTTTAATTGTATTTTTTATTGTATATTAGGGGTTTTAGGGATTTAGTAGCATTTATTAGGGTCTAATAGAGTTTTTCAGCGTTTATATAGGTTATTAATATTCATTAGTGTTTATTATGTTTTTTAGTGTTTAATAGTGGGTTTTAGGGGTTATTGGGGTTTATTAGTGGTTCTTAGGGGTTATTAGTGGTTGGTAGGGTTTGTTAGGTTTTGTTAGGGTTTTAGGGTTTGTTATGGTTTGTTTCAGTTGTTTAGGGTTTTATGCGCATTTTTGGGTTTTATGGGTGTGTTTGGATTTTTTTAAGCTTTGTTAGGGTTATTTTAGCGTTTTTTGGGGTTTTGTTACTTTTTCTGGGTTTTGAAGCATTTTTTGGTTTTTTGTAGCAATTTTTATGGTTTATATAGAATTTGTTAGTGGATTTAGTGGTTCTTTAGGGGTTTATTAGGGACTATTAGGGTTTAATTTTTTATATTGTGGTATATTAGGGTTTAATATTTTTTAGGGTTTTGAAGCGTCTTTAGGGGTTTTGTAGCCTTTTTTAGGGTTTGTGTAGTGTTGTTAGAGTTTATGTAGAATTTTTAGTGTTTATGTATCATTTTTAGGGTTTAGTTAGCAGTTTTAGGTTTTATGTATCATTTTAGGGTTTATGTAACGTTTTTAGGGTTTATGTTGCATGTTTAGGGTTTATGTTTTATGTAGCATTTTTAGGGTTTATGTTGCGTTTTCTGGGTTTATGTAGCATTTTTAGGGGTTATGTAGCCTTTATGTTGCATTTTTTAGGGTTTATGTAACGTTTTTAGGGTTCATGTTGTGTTTTTAGGGTTTATATTGTGTTTTTAGGTTTTATGTAGTGTTTTTTAATGTTTATGTTGTGATTTTTAGGGTTTATGTTGTGTTTTTTAGGGTTTATATTACAGTTCTAGGGTTTATATAGTGATTTTAGGGTTTATGTAGAGTTTTTTGGGTTTATGTGGCGTTTTTTGTTTATGTTGAGTTTTTAGGGTTTTTATTGCATTTTGTAGGGTTTATGAAACGTTTTTAGGTTTTATGTATCTATTTGAAGCCTTTTTTAGGGTTTTAATGGTTGTTTATGGTTTTTAGTGTTTTTAGGGTTTTCAAGGGCTATTAATTGGTTTTTATTGTCTTTTATGGTATTTGATGGCTTTTTAAGGGTTTTTGGGGGGTTTTATGGGTTTATTTGTTTTTTGGGATTGATAGGGATTGTTGGGTTTTTTAGGGTGTTTTAGGTTTTCTTTGGATATTGTAGCGGTTTTTAGGGTTTACATAATGCGTTTTAGCATTTTTTGGGTTCTTTAGGGTTTTTTAGTGTTCTTTAGAGTTCAATATGGTTCTTCAGGGTTTATTAGTGTTCTTTAGCGTTTATAAGTGATCTTTAGTTTTTGTTATATTTTATTAGCATTTTTTATTGTATATTTGGGTTTTATGGGGCTTTTGTAGGCAATAATTTTTTGTAGGGATTATCAAAAGTTTTAGGGTTATTTAGGATTTATTAGGGTTTATTAGGGTTTACATTATTTATTAGGGTTTAGTAACGTGTATTTGGGTTTCTTACGATTTATTAGGGTTTATTATGATTTGATAGGGTTTGTTGGGGTTTATTAGGTGGTAGTTATGGTTTGTTTTAGTTTTTTACGATTAATTTAGCGTTGTTAGAATTTACTACGATTTATTTGGGGTTGTTAGGGTTTGTTATGATTTATTTTGGGGTTATTAGGGTTTTTAGGGATTATTAGTGGGTTGTAGGGTTTTATAGGCTATTATTTGGAAATTTTTTATAGCGTTTTGTTGGGGTTTTTATGGTTTTTAGTGATTATTAGGATTTATTATGGTTTAATAGTGTTTTTTATTGTAAATTAGGGGTTTTTGGGCTTTTGTAGCATTTATTAGGGTCTAATATAGTTTTTTTGGGTTTATTACAGGTTATTACGATTTATTAGTGTTTATTAGGGTTTTAAGGGTTTAATAGTGGATTTTATGGGTTATTAGGGTTTATTAGTGGTTCTTAGGAGTTATTAGTTGTTGTTTGGGTTTGTTAGGTTTTGTTAGGGTTTTTAGGGTTTGTTACGGCTTGTCTGAGTTGTTTGGGGTTTTATGCATTTTTTTGGGTTTTATGGGTGTGTTTGGATTTTTTATGCATTGTTAGGGTTATTTTACTATTTTTTGGGCAATTTTTGCAATTTTTGGGTTTTGAATCATTTTTCGGGTTTTTGTAGCAATTGATAGGGTTTATGTAGTGTTGTTTGTGGATTTAGTGGTTCTTTAGGGCTCCTTTGGGTTTTTTTATTGTTCTTTAAGGTGTATTTGTGTTTCTTTTGAGTTTTTTTGGGTTCTCTAGGGGGTTTTAGGGGTTTTAAGGGTTTCATAGGGTTGGTTATGGTTTATTAGGCATTTTTAGTCAATTTAGGGGTTTTTTTAACAATTTTAGTGGATTTTAGGTTTTTTAGGGTTTTTTGAGGTTTTTTTGAGGTTTTTTACGGGTTTTTAGGTTTGTTTTTGGGTTTTTTCGGATTTTTTGGTTGTTTAGGGGTTTTAGGGTTTTTAGGGTTTTTTAATATTTTTTAGGGTTTTCAGGGTTTTTAGGGTTTTTAGGGTTTTTAGGGTTTTTAGGGTTTTTTAGGGTTTTTATGGTCTTGTTAGGGGTTTGTCAGGTTTTGCGGGGGTTGATAGGTTTTTTTGTGATTATTAGCATTTTGATTTTTTTAACAGCATTTTTGTTGTAAATTTGTGTTTTTAGGTATTTTGTAGCTTTTATTGGGGTATAATAAGTTTTCTAGGGTTTATTACTATTTATTAGTGTTTATTAGGTTTATGTAGTGGGCTTTAGGGTTTATTAGGGTTTATTATGGTTTATTATTTGTTGGTAGGGTTTGTTAGGATTTATTTT
This sequence comes from Viscum album, assembly GCA_963277665.1. Lineage (NCBI taxonomy): Eukaryota > Viridiplantae > Streptophyta > Magnoliopsida > Santalales > Viscaceae > Viscum > Viscum album. The sequence goes on along the minus strand of CAUJRU010000031.1, from coordinate 2,762,924 downwards.
TTCTTATTATAGTGATTTAGGGTGTCTAGGGGTTTGTTAGTGTTTCTAAGGGTGTGTTACGGTTTCTAAGGGTGGGTATGTGTTTTTATGGGCGGGTTAGGGTTTCTAAAGGTGTGATATGGTTTCTAAGGATTTCTAAGGTTGTGTTAGGGTTTCTATGGGTACGTTGGGGTTTCTAAGGGTTTGCTAGGGTTTCTAAGGGTGTGTTAGTGTTTCATACTTTTCCATAGGGTTTTGTTAGGGTTTATAAGGTTATGTTAGGGTTTCTTATGGTTTCTTAGTGGGTTTTTAGGGTTTCTTCGGGGTTTTTGTGTTTATTGGGGTTTCTTAGTGCTTCTTGGGGTTTGTTTGGGATTCTTAGGATTATTAAGGGTTTTTTAGGGTTTGTTATGTTTTTTACGGTTTCATGGGGTTTGTTAGGGTTTGTTTGGGTTTGTTAGGTTTTTTCATGTTTTTAAATAGTTTTTAGTGCTTATGGGTTTATTCATGGTTTTTAGGGTTATATATTTGTTCATGGTTGTCACAGATCTGTAGAGTTATTCACAAGCTTCAATTTGATATGTGGTAGAGGTGAGACAGACACCCAGAGTAGAAATTATGGTCATTTGGAGGGCCTAAGGAGCTTTCGGTTATCTAAGTACGTGATAATGTGTTTCTATTGATCATAGATGTGTAGATCTAGTCGAATGCTTTGATTTGATATATAGTATAGGCAAAACGGACTCTCGGAGTAGAAGTTATGGTCTTTTTGAAGGTTTAAGTATCTTTTTGGGCCTTCAAGGATGTGAGAAGGTGCTTAAGTGGTTATAGGAGTGTATGTTTAGTCTCAAGAATCGATTTGATATGTGGTAGAGGAAAAACGGACACCCATAAAAGAAGTTATTTCAAAACAGACAACATAAAAAAATCTTTTGACCATCCAAAGGGTTTTTGGGTCTTTTGGGGGGTTAAAGAATGTCAGAATGTGTTCAAGTGGTTACCAAAGTGTGTATCGTTTCACAGTCTTCGATTTGATATGTGGTAGAGCCAAAATGAACACATGTAGCAGAAGTTATTGTCGTTTTAAATTTAGCAACCCTCCGAGCACCTAAAAACCTAAGAAACCCGCAACTCACTAAAATAGGTATAACTTCTCCTTCGGTTGTCCATTTGAGCACTATGACTTGTAAAATCGAATCTTGTGAGATTAGTGGGGACCAAGTCTAATCGAAACTATGAGAAGATCAAAGAAATAGAAGATATATTAGTTATACCACTCCAAAAAAAGTCCAACTTCAAATAACCATAAATTTCACTCCGGTTGTCCATTTGAGCTCTACCACATATCAACTCGAAGGAAGAAAAGAGATCTACGGAGAAGGATAACTTGAATAAAGTTCATGTCATGATTGGGACTCATAAATCCAAAAAAAACCATCAGAAGGCCTCCAAAACTTCATTTTTGTGTCCGGATCGTTGTCAAATTTTTCTTAAAACGGTCATAAATTCTGATCTATGTGTCTGTTCGGCCTCCAGCACCTAATTTTATCATAGTTTGTTCCATGAGATTTAGTTTGACTATTCACAGAGCAGAAGTAGACACTTGAAGAAGAAGTTATGCCTTTTTTAATGACTCTGTGATTTGTTTGGTTTTTTGAGACTCCATTTCTAGCACTTTTGTCATGTAACCTATTTTTTCAAACAACTATAACTTATTATTACTATTACTATTATTATTATTATCATCGTCTTCTACAAATTCACATGCACATGCACTTCCGTTATTGTTATATTTTTATTACCATGAATGTTCACATGAAATGCTCACATGTTATTTTATTGTCACATGTGTTGTTGTTGTTATTATTATTATTATTATTGTGGTTGTTGTTGTTGTTGTTGTTGTTGTTGTTGTTGTTGTCATCACATGAAAATGCACATCCAAATTCACATACATGCACATTCAATGAATGTGAATTATTCTATTATCACATGCGTTGTTATTATTAATATTATTAACATTTTTATTATTATCATCATCATCATCATCATCACATGCAAATGCAATGCACATGAGTTATTATTTGTTACCATACACATCTACACGAAATGCACATGCAATATTCTATTATCATATGCATTAGTACTACTACTATTATCACTACTAATACTACTATTATTACAACTGCTGTTATTATTACTATCATCACATGGAAATATAGATGCATGTGCGTTATTATTTATTATTTATTACCATGTACGTGCATCTGGAATGCACTTGTATTATTCTTTTATTATTATTATTATCACAGTTATTATTATTATTATTATTATTATCATTATCATTATTATTATCATTATCACATGCAAATGCACATGCATGTTCGTTGTTATTTATTATTTATTACCATGCACATGCATTATTATTATTATTATTATTATCATTACAATTGGTATTATTAATATTATCGTCAAATGTAAAGGCATATGCACATGAATGTGTGTTCTTATTTATTATTTTTTATTTTTTATTTACTACTATGCACGTGCACATGAAATGCACCAGCTTTATTCTATTATTATTATTATTATTATTATTATTATAGTTGTTGTTTGTATCATAAAATAAAAATGCACATGCACGTGCGTTGTTATTTATTATTTATTACCCTGCACATGCATGCATCATTATCAATATCATTACATGTAAATTAACATGCATGTGCATTATTATATATTATTTATTATCATGCACATGCAAATGCAATGCACTTGCGTTATTCTATTATCACATGTGTTATTATTATTTATTCTAAAGCACGTGCACACACAATGCACGTGTGTTATTCTATTATAACACGTGTTATTATTTATTATTTATCATCATTCACATGCAAATTCACATTCATGTGGACTTGGTTATTATTTATTTTTTATTACCATGCACTTGAACATGCACATGAACATGAATATGCACATGCACATGCACTTGTATGTGCATAATTAATTAATATTTATTATCATTCACATGCACATAAACATATACATGCAATTCACATGAATTATTATTTATAATTTATTATTTATTATCATTCACATGAAAATGTGCAGGCATATGCATATGCACGTGCGTTATGATTTATTATTTGAACCATGCACATGCATATGCACATGCGCGTGCATTATTACTACCATTATTATTAGAGGTATTTTTAGGGTTTACTATCATTTTTTAGGATTTTTATGTGTTATTGACATTTATTATGGTTTGTTAGGGTTTTAGGTTTTTTAATGGTATATTAGCGTTTTTAGGGTTTGGTAGGGGTTATTAGGATTTTATTGAGGTTTATTATGGTGTGTCAAGGTTTATTATGGTTTATTAAGTATTATTAGGGTTTTATCAGGATTGAGTTGGGTTTATTTGGATATATTATGGTATATTTGGGTATGTTTAGGATTTATTAGGATTTATTATGGTTCTTTATGTTTTATTAATTTTTAAGATGGTATATTAGGATTTTTAGTGCTTACTAGTGTTTATTCAGGTTTATTAGTGCTTTTAAGCTTTGTTAAGTTTTATTTTCATTTATTAGGGGTTTTAGTGATTTTTAATGGTATATTCACATTTTTTAGGGTTTAGTGGGGTTTATTATGGTTTATTATAGTGTGTTGAGGTTTATTAGGGTTGAGTTGGTATTTTTAGGGTATTATTAAGGTTGAGTCGGTATCTTTAAGGTTTTATAAGGGATTATTAGGGTTGAGTACAGTTCATTAGGGTTTGTTAGGGATTTTTATGGTTTACTGGGGTTTGTTAGTGTTTTTATTATGGTATATGAGCATTTTTTAGATTTTGTTAATATATATGAGGTGTTTTTATGAGTTTTTAGGTTTTATTAGCATATTTTTTTTGTTTTGAGCATTTTTAATGGTTTATTAGCTTTTATTTGAATTTTTTATGGTTTATTAGGGTTTTAGGACTTTTAATGGTTTGTCTGTGTTTTTTTGTTTATTGGGGTTTAGTTGGGTTTTATTAGGTTTTGTTATGGTGTGTCAAAGTTTATAAGGGTTGAGAAGGTATTTTTAGGATTTTATTATGGTTTTATTAGTGTTTATTAGTTTTTATTAGGGTTTATTAGTGATTTTTTGGGTTTATTAGGGTTTGTTAGGGATTTATTAGTTTTTTTTGTTTTATTTGGTTATATTAGTGTCTGTTAGGTCATTTTAGATAATATAGCGCGATTTTATTGTTTGTGACTGTTTTTTTGTTTGTGATTGTTTTTAGGGTTTCATAGTTTATATTAGAGTTTATTATGGTTTATTTGGGTTTTTAGGTATTTTTATGGTATATTAGAATTTTTTTTCTTTATTAGGCTTTATTAGTGTTTTTAGGTCTTTTTAGGTAATATAGCTCATTTTTATTATTTGTGATCAATTTTTTATTATTTGTTAGTATTTTTAGGGTTTATTAGTTTATATTAGAGTTTATCAAGGTTTTTAGGGATTTTTAAGGTATAATAGCATTTTTTTTTCTTTATAAGGGTTTTGTAGGGTTTTACTAGGGGTTATTATGGAGTGTTAAGGTTTATTAGGGTTGAGTAGGGTTTATTTGGCTTTATTTATGGTTTATTAGGGCTTTTTAGGGTTTTTTGGGGTTTATTACACTATTAAAAATTTATCCTTTAGCGACCACCATTGGCGGTCAGTAATGGCTTATAGAGACTTCTCAGTGACCACCATTGGCAGCCGCTTTAGGCCCGTCGCAGTATGCCTACAATGACCGCCAAAGGAGGTCGCTGAAGGAGGCCAAAAATTCAGCCTATAGCAACCGCCGGGTGGTTATTGACCTATTGCTTGGCCAAGAAATAGCGGACGCCAGTGGCGGTCACTGTCCTGATCCTCAGTTGAGCTATAGCGACCGCCAATGGCGGTCGCTATCCTGGAGAATTTTTTTTTTAAAATCACGGTTCCCAATCCACAAAAACAGGGTAAAAATCATTAAAAAACAATTCCAAACAGCATAAACATCAGGATCAACATAAAAAATAAATGAGAGATTGGGTTCATTGATCCAATCAAGTACAATCCATTTTGAACATCTGCTTCAATAAACCAACAATAAGATACAAAAAAACTACAAAACAAAACAAATGTAAATTAAACATATTTATTCAGTTAATATATATATAATAAAATTAAATATGAAATCATATTATGGGTGCTATAATAATTTAAAGCCCCCAATTTATGAAATGTTATCATATTAAGATTTTTTTTCTTGTTTTGGAGTCTTTGGTTAAGCTTATAGAAGTGTTTTGTCGTCTAAAAAGGAATGCTCTCCGTGCACACCGCGTGAAACTATTAAAAAAAATATTCAATCGTATCGTGAAAACCGCACATCTAATTGATGTTTCGTCTCCTACTATATGTCACAAATAATATTCCTATTGTTTTTGTGTGATTTCAAGTCATCTTGAGCACGTTTGCTCTGAATTCGACCGTTGCATGTCATTTTGGCATTTTATGAATTTTGAAATGCATTTCTAGTCACCACGATCAAACGAAACCTCTTATTGACATTAATCCTACCTAAAAATTTCAAAATTCACACCATGGTTGTTTTCATATGATTTCATGGCATTCTGATGTTGTTCGGCTGGTTTTGACCACCCAACACGCCCTTTTAAAGCACGCTGAACTGTTCAAAACAGCATATTCGGTGGTACCGTGCACACCGCATTTCCGATTGATGTTCCATATCCTACTACATGTCACAAATACTATTCTTAAAATTTTCGTGTGATTTGAAGTCATTCTGAGCACGTTTTCTCTGAATTCGACCGTTACACGTTGTTTTTGTGTTCTATGACTCCGGAAATGCGTTTTCGATCAGCACGGTCAAACGACACCTCTGATTGACCTTAAGTCTACTCGACCATTTCAAAATTCACAAAAAAGTTGTTGTCATATGATTTCATGGAATTCAGAGGTCGTTTGGCTGGTTTTGACCACCCAATGCTCCCTTTTAGTGTGTGCCGAACTATTCAAAACATCATATTCGGTTGTACCACACACACCACATGTCTAATTGACGTGACGTCTCCTCCTACATATCAAGAATAGTAATCCTATTGTTTCAGTGTGATTTGAAGTCATTATGAGTACGCTTGCTCTGAATTTGATCGTTACACGTCATTTGGGTGTCTTATGACTCCGGAAATGATTTTCCAATCATCGCTGTCAAACGACACCTCCGATTGAAATGTCGTCTGCCCGAACATTTCAAAACTCTCACAAATGTTGTTTTTGTTTGATTTCAGGGAATTACAAGGTCATTCGGCAGGTTTTGACCACCGAACGCACCCTTTTATAACGCGCTGAATTGTTCAAAACAGCATATTCAGTCATACCTCGCAGACCGCAGATCCGATTGACTTTTCATCTCCTCCTGCATGTCACGAATACTATTACTATTTTTTTCATGTGATTTCAAGTCATTATAAGCATGTTTTCTCTAAATTCGACCGTTACCCATCGTTTTGGTGTTTTATTACTCTAGAAATGCATTTCCTATCACCGCGGTCAAACGAAACCTCTGATTGACGTGTTGTCTGCCTGACCATTTCACAATTCACACCATAGTTGTTTTCGTATGGTTTTAGGGAATTATGAGGTCTTTTTTCTGGTTTTTACCACCCAATTTTCCCTTTTAGAGCGCGCTAAACTCTTCAAAATAGCATATTCGGTCGTACCACCGACACTGCACGTTTGATTGACGTGTCGTCTCCTCCTACATGTCATGAAATGTATTTTTATTTTTCCGTGTGATTTCAATTAATTTTGAGCATGTTTTCTATGAATTCAGCCTTTACATGTCATTTTGGCGTTTTATGACTCCTGAAATACATTTCTGGTCACTATAGTCAAACGACACCTCTGATTGATGTCTCGTCTACCCTTAAATTCCACAATTCACACCACAGTTTTCATCGTATGATTTCAAGGAATTTCGAGGTTGTTCTGCTGGTTTTGACCACCCAATGTGCCCTTTTGGAAAGCATCGAACTATTACAAACATCATATTCGGTCGTACCGCGCACACCGCATGTCCGATTGACATGTCGTCTCCTCCTACATGTCACAAATACTATTCCTATTGTTTTCATGTGATTTCAAGTCATTCTGAGCACGTTTTCTATGAATTCTACCGTTACAAGTCGTTTTTGCATTTTATGACTCCGAAAATGCATTTCCTGTCACCATGATCAAACGACACCTCCGATTGACGTGTCGTCTACCCGACCATTTCACAATTCACACCACGGTTGTTGTCGTATGATTTCATGGAATTCTGAGGTCGTTCAACTGGTTTTGACAACCCAACGTGCCGTTTTAGAGTGCGTCGAACTGTTAAAAATAGTATATTCGGTCATATCATGCCCACCACATGGTTGTTTTCGTATGATTTCATGGCATTCTGAGGTCGTTTGGCTGATTTTGACAACCCAACGCACCCTTTTAGAGCACGCCGAACTGTTCAAAACAGCATATTCGATTGTATCGCACACACCTCACCTCCAATTGATGTGTCGTCTCCTCATACATGTCACAAATAATATTCCTATTTTTTTGTGTGATTTCAAGTCATTCTAAGCATGTTTTCATTGAATTCGACCGTTACACATCGTTTGGTGTTCTATGACTCCATAAATGTGTTTCTGGTCATCATTTTCAAAAAACACCTCCATTTGATGTATCTTCTACCTAACCATTTCAAAATTCATACCACGGTTGTTTTTGTATGATTTCATGGCATTATGAGGTCGTTCGACTGGTTTTGACCACCCAATGCGCCCTTTTAAAGCGCGTCGAACTGTTCAAAACTGCTTATTTTGTCGTACCATGCACAACGCAAATCCGATTGACATGCCATCTCCTCCTACATGTCACGAATAATATTTCTATAGTTTTCATGTGATTTCAAGTCATTTTGAGCACATTTTCTCTAAATTTGACCGTTACACATCGTTTTGGCGTTTTGTGACTCCAGAAATGTGTTTTCATTCAGAGCGTTCAAAAGAAACCTCCGATTGACATGAATTCTTCCCTACCATTTCAAAATTCACACCACGGTTGTTTTTGTATGATTGCATTGCATTCCGAGGTCGTTTGGATGGTTTTGACCACCCAATGCGCCCTTTTAGAGCGCGTCAAACTGTTCAAAACAACATATTCGGTCGTACCGCACACACCGCATGTCCAATTGACGTTCCGTCTCATCCTACATGTCACGAATAATATTTCTATTGTTTTGTGTTCTTTTAAGTCAGTCAGAGCACATTTTCTCTAAATTCAACCGTTACACATCATTTTGGAGTTTTATTACTCCAAAAATGCATTTCCAGTCACTGCTTTCAAAATACACCTTCGATTGACGTGTTTTCTTCCAAAAAAATTCAAAATTTACACCACAGTTATTTTAGTATGATTTCATGGTATTCTGAGGTCATTTGGATGGTTTTGACCACCCAAAGAGCCCTTTTAGAGCGCACCGAACAGTTCAAAACAACATATTCGGTCGTACCGTGCACACCGCATGACTAATTGACGTTATTTCTCCTCTTACATGTCACAAATAATATTCATATTGTTTTCCTGTGATTTCAAGTCATTCTTATCATGTTTGCTCTGAATTCGATCGTTAGACGTCGTTTTGGCATTTTATGACGCCGGAAATGCATTTCCAGACACCGCGGTCAAACGTAACCTCTGATTGATGTTCCATCTACCCGACTAATTCAAAATTAACACCACGGTTGTTGTCGTATGATTTCATGGAATTCCAAGGTCGTTCGGCTGGTGTTGACCACTCAACGTGCCCTTTTAGAGTGCGTTGAACTGTTAAAAACAATATATTCGATCGTACCACACACACCGCACATCCAATTGATGTGATGTCTCCTCCTACATGTCACGGATGATAATATTATTATTTTTGTGTTATTTCAAGCCATTCTGAGCACGTTTTCTCTGAATTCGAACGTTACACTTCATTTTGGCGTTTTATGACTCTGGAAATGCATTTTCGGTCAGCACGGTCAAAAGAAACATCTGATTGATGTGCCGTCTACTCGGCCATTTTACAATTCACACCACTATTGTTGTCGTATGATTTCATGGCATTCTGAGGTCGTTCGGCTGGTTTTGACAACCCAACGCACCCTTTTAGAGCACGTCAAACTGTTCAAAACAGTATATTCGGTCGTACCGTGCACACCGCATGTCCGATTGATGTGTCAGCTCCTCCTACATGTCATGAATACTATTAATACTGTTTTCATGTGATTTCATGTCATTATGAGCACATTTTCTCTGAATTTGACAGTTACACATCGTTTTGGCGTTTTATAACTCTGGAAATGAGTTTTCGGTCACCGCGGTCAAACGACACCTCTGATTGACGTGTCGTTTGCCCAACCATTTCACAATTCACACCATATTTGTTTTTATATGATTTCATGGCATTATGAGGTCGTTCGGCTAGTTTTGACTACCCAACGAGCCCTTTTAGAGCACACCAAACTGTTAAAAACAACATATTCGGTCGTACCGTGCACATCGCACAACATATTGACATTTCGTCTCCTTATACCTTTCAAGAATAATACTTTTATTGTTTTCAGGTGATATAAAGTCATTCTGAGCATGTTTTCTTTTAATTCGATAGTTACACGCCGTTTTGGCGTTTTTTGACTCCGTAAATGCGTTTTCTGTCACCGCGGGGAAACAAAACCTCCGATTTATGTTCCATCTGCCTGGTCATTTCACAATTCACACCAAGTTTGTTTTCGTATGATGTAATGGCATTACGAGGTCGTTCAGCTGGTTTTGACCACCCAACGCGCCCTTTTAGAACAAGATAAACTGTTCAAAACAGTATATTCGGTCATGCCGCACACACCGCATCTCGAATTGACGTGTAGCCTCCTCCAACATGTTACGAATAGTATTCCTATTGTTTTTGTGTGATTTAATGTCATTTTGAGTACATTTTCCCTGAATTCGACCATTACACGTCGTTTTGGCGCATTTGAAAGGCGTGCGTGGGGTGATCAAAATTGGCCGAATGACCTTAGATTGAAATGAAATCGGATGAAAATAAAGGGTGGGTGGATTGAAAAATGGTCGTGCAGACGGTATGTCAATCGGAGGTGTCGTTTAACCGCGGTGAATAGAAGCGCACACTGCGTGTCGTAAATGGCCAAAACATGCATTTAAAGGTCCAATGCATACTGAACAGCATCAGCATGACTTGAAAACACAGGAAAACATCCTAATTATTATTCATCAGGTGTATAAGGATATGGAACATCATTCGGCCACACGGTTTGCACGACATGACTGAATAAGCATTTTTAGGTGTTTGCCATGCTTGAAATGCATGCGTTGGGGGGGGATGTCCAGTTGGGGGGGGAAGCTATCCCGGGTGGGGGGAACTGTCTGGGGGTGGGGGTGTCCAGGGGGGTTGTCCGGTGGGGGGGGGGGCATAACAACTAATTGGCCTAATTTCCAATTGTCCTAACGACGTAACGATCAATTATCCTAATGGCCTAAAGGTCAATTTTCCTAATGACCCAAGTTCAAATTGTCCCATTTACCAGTTCACCTAATTCCCTAATTCCCAAATGTCATAGTGTCCTAACAAAAAATTGGAATAATGGCCTATTGTCTAGTTGTACAATTAGAATAATGGCATAATGGCCTAATGGCCATTTGGCCTACATCCAATTGGACAATTGTCCAACTGGAAAATTTCCCTAATAGCTAACAACCTAATGAAAAATTGCACTAATGAACTAATGGTCAATTATCCTAATGAATTCTGGGGTACGGGGGGGGGGGGGCTGTCTGGGGTGGGCCAGGGGCCTACAAATAGTGAACTTGAGCTTAGTCACCAAAAAAAAGTTCCATAGTTTCTATTAGGAATCACATGGTTTTTTGAAAACTATTCACAGAACATGCAATTGAAATCATTAAAGAATAAAATGAACTAAAAATATCCAAATCATTAATCAGTTTCATTTTAACTTCTCAATTCGTGGACACAAACATTGCATAAGGCCAAAACACACATGATACCACCAAATCTCCAAAAATCACACTAGGAACCCAACCTAAACATTAATAACAACCCCACCAATAAAAAAATAAACACACATCGTAAATATGATGCGTCATGCGTGGTCATGACTGCTACCTCCATCCGATGGGCCAGGGGCCTACAACAAATAAAAATTATGAAGATTTTCATAAAAAAATAATAGAAATTCAATAAATAAATACAGTATAAACAAATGTCGTATGATCCTCTGCACCATCACCTAGACGCACATATTCCCGCAGTGCTCTAACCTCAGTGATAAATTGGGCATTTACCTCCTCGGAAGCGCACAACCGTGCCTCAAAATCTGACAACTGTTGTGTCATCTGAGCAGCAGTAGGATTGACAACCGCAACACATGATACTACAGAACAAGGAATTCCTGTTCAATAGGTCAAACTATATCCATGAATGTCCCGACCAATAATGCAATGGAAGATCTCATCCCTTCACATGGAAAGCTGTCGTTGGTCCTCTGGAAGCTGTTCCGACTTAGCTTCAAATTGAGCCTGTGAAATTTTTACATATATATATACATATATATGTTAATATACAGATTTATTTAAGTATTGGTAATGAGTACAAGCACTTACTATCATTGCTACACCCTCAGGATCATTTCGATCACGAGTCTTCATCCACACCGACATTTTATCAGTCGGTGCACCTTGCTCCCATAAATTTATATGAATAGAATATAAACACAAAACAATATTAATTAATAAATTAAAAAATGAATGATAAATACCTCATGTCGGATTTGAGACACGTGATGAGTCCCGAGCCTGTGAGGTGGTCCCTGCAATTCTCGATTCTCATAATGGCGTGCTGACACCTCCTACATTCAATTAATTCAAATTTAAAACAAATAACACATTGTTGAAAATATTTATACCAAAATAAATATACAAACCGCAACACCCTCAGTAGACCAATATGCAACTAAGTTACGCCATTGAGCCAGGAGGACACCTCTCAGGACTTTTTCCAGAATGTCTCGAGCACCCACATTTGGTACCCAATGGTCCCTCTTGACTTTGTATTTATAATCCTTCCACATCATACGGAATTTTCTCATACACATGGGCCTAAACTCATCAGGGGAATACATTCAAATTTTTCTATTAATGAAAAAAATCACATATGTTAGTGTTTTTTATACAGAGGGAAGAAATTAAAATTGTCTTCTTACCTGAACCTCCCCCCAAAGATTATCTAATGTGTCCTAAGGGATAGAATCCCAGTCACGTATGGTCAATGGAAATCTATGTGGGTCATGTATGATATGACCCAATTGATGAATAAATACAGGGGCATTTAATCCCAAATTATGAAATATATCATCAAAGGAAACATCAAAAGTTCTGTCAGAATTCCCTGAAAAAATTCCATGACCAGGGCCTCTCTTATGAGAGGAAGAAGCAGTCGAGTCTGATCTTGTTGAAAACAATTTTATATATAATTTGACAGATGTTATAAATATATATGTGTGTGTGTGTGTGTGTTTATCAATTACATAAAAAATTGACACAATGACATTCTAACATACCTCGACCCTGAGAAATAGATGGCTCAGATAGATGATGTGGATCTGCCGCCTCTTCCCTTGACATGTCTGCAGTTATAGAGAACATTAGTAAGGGGACTATCCAAAGTGTCCAAAAGATAAATTGGATTGTTTTTTTTAAAAAATCAAACATGTACAGTTTTTAATCAAACAAAAAGGGATTGAATAATTAGTTGTGAATGGATTTTAAAAAATCATAAATTTAACAAAACATATGTACAAATTATGTACAAAACCAATCAACGCATAGCCCAATTTCAGATTGAATTAATAAAAATTCAAGAAACACATGAACCAAATGAAGAATACCTCAATGAGAAGATACACCGACAATAATATGAAAATACCAAAAGAGAAATCACCTTAAATATTTATAAATGAATAAACTTAGAAAAGTGAGGATTAAAACTTACAAGGATTTATAAAATGGTTAGATAATTTATGATGTCCTTGTACATTCAATACTGAATAGCGGGAAAACAATTATACCTTTAACTAAGAATGAAAATCAACCGTTTCTCCTTCAACGGCTGCTCTGACACAAAACATATCTTCTTCACGTTTAACTATGGTATGTTGATCAAGCTGTTGGGAAACAAACGAAATAGTCTTGGGTTCATCTTGTTAAAATAAAAACACTCCCCGCTGGGAAATTTTCACAACAACTTTCCAACTTGGATTCGAAGGCATTGTAATGAAGAATACTTCTTCTTCTAGTGATGTCAAAATGAATGGTTCATTATCAACTCGTTCATTTCTTTATAACATATAGTTCAAATTCATCAATGAAAATTGATATTGATCAACTTTACATTCATGCATTGGATCAACCCAATTACATTTTAATAATATGTACTTCAACCCGTGTTCATATACAACTTAAATGATGTCAATCAAATGACTATAGTAATAACCAGATTCAGCGAATATACAACTGATGACACTAATTTGTGTTGCCCTTTTTTCATCAACATCTTTAATGAGAAATCAAAAACCATTATCATCTAAAGCTTTATAACGATGAGCCGTTATAGATGGACGCTCAGCTAGTTGGATAAATTCTTTAGTTAGCATGGGGTCCCCTAACTCCCTCAGCTTATGAACCTACATAATTTATAGAATTCAATAATGATTTATGTAGAAATAAATTATTATAATACTTCACTCATAATGAAAATAAATTTATATGTACATAATCCTTGAACCAATCCTGAAATGATGCATAATGAGATTGTTGAATTTGATACTTAGTCACACGATACATCTCTTATTTCATCTCATTAATGTGTTTCCTATAAATGATAACATGATGTTTAAATGATCAACTTCTGCAAACAAAACATGTAAAAGGTAAACAATAAAAGTGATAAGACACTTACTCCATTAATGGTGAAAATGATGGAGTATTGAACATGATATATCGAAGCACTTTTATCCACTTTATGTTGTCCACATCAAATATGGTTCCTTCTCCAACTAGACCATCATGAATCTAAGAGGGATTTTCTAATTTTTTTTCAACATCAGTAAGATATTCTTCACAAAAATTAGTACACTCATCCATCAAATAACAATTGGCTATTGATGCCTCTGGATGATCTCTATTGCATAAAAATCATTTCAATGTACTCAAGTAATGATAAATAGGATACATCCACCTGGATTTCACTAGACTAGTAGCCATTACATCATCAGTTAGGTGCACTGTCAAGTGGACCATAACCTCGAAAATGATGGGGGAGATAGTTTCTCAAAGTGATAAAGCGTAATTACAATTCAAACTTGAAAACTTTTCAAATCACTCATTCGTTGATTTCCTAAACAATTTTTTCTAAAAAAATTACTCATCTCAATCAACGGCTGAACAACATTGGGGGATAGACAATCACAAATTGTGATTGGAATCAACTGTTGAAGTAATATGTGATTGTCATGACTTTTCAACCCTTGAAATGTCCTGATCGTCAGATTCACACACTTTGAAATATTATAAGATTAACCATCAAGCACCTTAAGCATATTCAAAATGGAAAGAAATGTCTCTTTCTCTTTTGTAGTCATCGTATACTGTGCAGCAGGCATATATTCCTTATTTCCCTCAGCTAATTGTAAATGCAATTGTTTCCTTAAACCCATTTCTTCTAAATCACAATGTGTATTAACATGGTCCTTTAAGTTTTCTACTGACACCTAAAATGGTCCATAATATGTTATCAGAGAAAAAAATTCAATGTGAATGTCATCCAAATTATGCCTTAGCATGTTATTTTTTCAATACAGAAGACTATAAAAAATACTTTTCTTTTTCCAATTGTAACTATGCTGCCTACCTGCAGCACGATTATTACATAATGGATGAGCCACCAAATCCTGAATTTCAAATAATGTGTGGATGTTTTCTTCCTCAATATGTGATAAAATTTCAACTCATGTCATGATCTTTTGTGTTGGGCTAAACTCTCTAGAACCATCAAATGCCATTATGTCCTTTCTTAACCTGTGCTGAGGGGGGAGAAAACGTTTGTGACCCATGTATGCCCATTTTTTGGAATTTTTAATCCATTCTGATTTTTTACATTTATTGCAACATGGGAAAGAAAATTCCCCTTTCATTCTCCAGCATGATAAGTTTTCATAAGTCAGGAAGTCATTGATTGTCCATAATAAATCAGCCTGCAGTTTGAATATTTCATTCATTTCATAGTCATAAGTCATCACACCATCGCCCCAAATTTCATTCAACTCATCAATCAATGGCTGAAGGTGAACATCAATCTTATCCCCCAAAATTCTAGGTCCATCAATAAGAGTGTAAAGTAATATAAATTTTTTCTTCATACAAATCCATGGAGGAAGATTATACGGAACCATCACCATGGGCCATGGGCTATGAGTTGCACCAACCATAGACATGAATGGACTGAAACCATCTGCTGCAAACCCCAATCGGACATTACAAATGTCTTTATAAAATCTGGGATGTATCTTATCAAAATCCTTCCATGAATTAGAGTCTTACAGGTGGGTTAACATATCACTTTCATGAATTCTTTTTTCATGCCATCTCATTAAATTCGAATCTTTAGATGACATAAAAATCTTTTCAACCTCAGTTTAAGGGGAAAGTAACACATTTGCTTTACAGAAATATGTTTCCCCAGTATCTTAATCTGACTTTGATGAGTCTAATTTCCCCTATTTTCTTTCAACCTGGAATCACCACAAACCATACAAATATCCTAATGGGCAGTTTCCTTTCTAAACAACATACAGTTGTTTGAACATGCATCTATAGTATCATATGTAAAACCTAAGTTCTGTGTCATCTTATGAGAATGGTAATACCACTCGGGAATCTTAGCATCGAAATGAAGAACCTTTTTCAATATCACCAACAGCATGTCAAATTATGTGTCTGACCACTAATTCAAAGTCTTCAAATGCAAAAACTCCACGATAAATGAAAATTTATTATAAGAAGTACATACAGGATATAATTCTGTTTTTGCATCATCATGTGCTTCATAAAACATCCTCGATTCACAATGTGCACCAGAGTGAAGATTTATCTCATCAGTCTCAAGATTCTGGATGTCCATGCCTTTAGGATTCAACCCACGTACCATTTCAATAATCATTTCATGCATTGGATCGTTCATCCTTGCATCAACATCCATCTGAAATGAATCTGTATTTTGACAACGAACATATTCTTCTCCATGACGAGTCCAACTCTTATAATGTTTCATAAATCCATTAATGAATTGGTTCTCCCTCACAGTATCTCGTTTTAATTAATATATTTTATCCCATTTTCTACATGGACAACTAATATAGTCACTTTCAAATCCTCTGGTGAAGTCAATAAACTACCTAATTACATTGAAATATTCTCTAGACATTCAATTTGTACGATCAATACAACTCTTATCCATAATAATATATGTATAAAAATCAGTTACACAAGACTTATTACATGCATTTTTCGTATCAAATATATTTAAAATAAATACTAACCAATTTCTTGTGGACCATTGAAAAATTAATCAAACTATATCTCTTAATAATAGACAAAAGAATAGATAATGGAATGTAAGTGAAAGCCCATGTCATGTCATATGTGATTGCGCTACAAACCTGGAAGGGAGGGGAGCTGAAGGCAATGCTACGGGGTAGAGGAGAGGTATCAGAGGGGAGCTAGAGCTGGACACGGTGTGGCGAGGGAGGGGATGGGCGGCGGCGGCGGCAACGAGCTGGAGGAGAGGAGGCGGTGAGGTGGCAATGGTGCAGTGAGGGTGGGACAGCGAGGAAGGGGACAGAGGACAGCAGGGAGATGGAGTGGACTGGTGGCATCGGCGAGGGGACGAGCAGCGACCGTGTGGGGAGGGAAGGGACCGGGCGGTGGTGGTGCCGCACGAGAGAGGACGGTGAGGGAGGGGACATGAGGTGATGGTGTGTAGTGGGAGGGGGACGAAGAGGGAGGGGGCATGGAATGGTGGAGAGCCCGAGTGAAGGGTGGCGAGGGGACGAGGGATGAGCAGCGAAGGGCCGGAGGGCCAAGGGCCGAGGGCCGAGGGGGTAGAGGGCAGAGGGGACGGAGGGAGAAGGATGGAGTTCAAAGGCCGGAGGTTAGAGACTGAAGGTCGGAGGGTAGAGGCCAAAGGGCAGAGACTGGAGGCCATAGGGTAGAGGACGGAGGGCTGAGGCCGAAGGGCAGAGGGGGCGGATGTCGGAGGGGGCAGAGGGAAGAGGCCGGAGGGCGGACAACGAGGAGGGGATGGACGATGAGGGGTGGTGGGCGGCGAGGGTGAAGGGCGATGGGGGACAGGCAGCAGTGAGGGACGCAGGTAGGGTTACGTGATGGGTGGGGGTGGGGGTGCCGAAATGTTTTTTCCTTTAAATCCCAGCACCGCCAAAGGCGGTAGCTCATGTCTGAAGGCTTCAAAGCCCATTTCTCTAGTAGTGTTAGGGTTTAACAGTGTTTATTAGTTCCTATTAGGGTTGGTTAGGGTTGTTTAGGTTTTCTTAACGTGTTTTTGGGGTTTATTTGGTTTTATTATCATTTATTAGGGTTTATTAGGTATTTTAGAGTTTTATTAGGGTTGAGTAAAGTTTCTTAGGGTTTTTAGGGATTATAAGGTGTTTTTAGGGATTACTGGAGTTTATTAGGGGTTTAATAGGATTTACTTTTTTATATTATGGTATATTAGGGTTTAATATTTTTGAGGGTTTTAAAGCATCTTTAGGGTTTTGTAGCAGTTTTTAGGGTTTGTGTTGTGTTGTTAGAGATTATTTATCATTTTTAGAGTTAATGTAGCGTTTTTAGGGTTTAGTTATCAGTTTTAGATTTTATGTTTCATTTTTAGGGTTTATGTAACATTTTTCGGTTTTATGTAGCGTGTTTAGGGATAAAGTTTTATGTAGAATTTTTTAGGGTTTATGTTGAATTTTCTGGGTTTATGTAGAATTTTTAGGGGTGATGTATCGTTTATGTTGTAATTTTTAGACTTTATGTAATGTTTTTAGGGTTCATCGATTGTTTTTTGGGTTTATATTGTGTTTTTAGGTTTTATGCAACGTTTTTTAATGTTTATGTTGCGTTTTTAGGGTTAATGTTGTGTTTTTTCGGGTTTATGTTATAGTTCTAGGGTTTATGTAGTGCTTTTAGGGTTTATGTAGCGTTTTTTGAGTTTATGTTGCGTTTTTTGGTTTATTTTGCATTTTTAGCTTTTTTGTTTCATTTTAAGGGTTTATGTAACATTTTTCAAGTTTATGTATCTATTTGAAGCCTTTTTTAGGGTTTTAATGGTTGTTTATGCTTTCTAGTTTTTTAGGGTTTTTAAGGGTTGTTAATGGGTGTTTATGGTTTTTTATGGTATCTGATGACTTTTTAATGGTTTTTCTGGGGGGGGTTTATGGGTTTATTAGTTTTTTTGAGATTGATAGGGGTTGTTAGGGGTTTTTAGTGTGTTTTAAGGTTTGTTTGGGTATTGTATCAGTTTTTAGGGTTTATATAATGTGTTGTAGCATTTTTTGGGTTCTTTAGGGTTTTTTAGTGTTCTTTAGAGTTTAATATGGTTCTTTAGATTTTATTAGGGTTTTTTAGGGTTTATTAGTGTTCTTTATAATTTATTACAGTTTATTATCATTTTTATTGTATATTAGGGTTTTATTGTGCTTTTTTAGGCATTAATAGTTTTTCTAGGGTCTATCAACCTTTTTTAGTGTTATTTAGGATTTATTAGGTTTTATTAGGATTTACATTATTTATTAGGTCTTAGTAACATTTATTTGGGTTTATTACGATTTATTGGGGTTTATTATAATTTGTTAGGGTTTATTGTGGTTTATTAGGGTTTATTAGCGCTACTGTGGTTGCTAAACCTTCGGCTCCAGTGGGGATACAGGAGCGGTGGTAGGGGGATCCAGCAGAAGAGTCTGCGAGTGGTTTTGGAGTGAAGGAGTTTTAGGTGTTTGAAAACACGGTAGTGAAGCATGTTTTTGGTAGATTGATGAGTGACATTGGGCTTGGGAAGATGTCTGAGATGGAGAATGTTGTGGATTGATATAATTTGATCTAAGGGACTAGGAAAAAGAAGCAGTTTAGTAGTGAGGATCGTGAAAACGGTGGAGTGAAAATTCATAGTAGGGAAGGCAATCGATTTTCCTGCTTAGAACATGCGGAGGTTCTTGTGGTGGATAAAGTACATCAAGCAGTTGATGTTATGCAGATTGATCCCATTAATCAAGGGGGTATTGGTATGAAAGAGCATGAAATAGAGCTGCATGATGGTCGTCGAAATGTGGTGATTAATCATGTTTTTGTACCGATTTATCTTAATAAGAAATCTGATCTGAGGGACTATGTTAATAAAGCTCCCTCTATGGAAAGTGCTGGAAAATGGGGCAGTTGTTCTGACATTGACAAAGAAAATAGAGACTTTTTCAGGCCATCTTACAGTGACATTGTTCAAGGTAGGCAATTCAATATGCCCGACTGTGATGGAAGGAGGACTATGCCACAAAGACGGAAACTGAGGAAAGATTATTTTTACCTCCCAAAGCCAAGGATAACCAGGTCTTCAACAAAGAGAGAGGGAGGGTAGATTACTGTGTCTAAAAAAGGTCGAGGAAAATCCAAGAAAGATGTTTTATCATTGGAACAATTGAAGCTAACAGAAAGGTACCTCAATCTGTTGAAGAAATATGAAACGAACTCAGAGTGGGAATCAGCTGCTGTAGAGGAAACTCATGATTATGGAGGTGGTGAAGGATTTAAATATTATGATTTGTAACTGTATCATTTCTATTGGATCTGATGGATGGGTGTGGGAAATAAGTTTTCTTGCATCCTTTTTTTTCTCTAATATACGTTTTCATTCTTTCCATAAATGGCCAGGGGTTTTTCACCACGGGCTCATATACCCGGCT
The DNA here is from genome assembly GCA_963277665.1 of Viscum album. NCBI lineage: Eukaryota > Viridiplantae > Streptophyta > Magnoliopsida > Santalales > Viscaceae > Viscum > Viscum album. The sequence continues at coordinate 2,742,789 of CAUJRU010000031.1, read as the reverse complement.
AGTGGGTTGTAGGGTATTGTAGGCTATTATTTGGAGGTTTTTGAAGGGTTTTGTCTGGTTTGTTAGGGATTTTAGTGTTTTTTAGGGTTTATTGTGGTTTAATAGGGTTTTTATTGTATATTAGGGGTTTTAAAGATTTTGTAGCATTTATTAGGGTCTAATAGAGTTTTTGGGGTTTATTATAGGTTATTACAATTTATTAGTGTTTATTATGGTTTTTAGGGTTTAATAGTGGGTTTTATGGGTTACTACGGTTTATTAGTGGTTCATAGGGATTATTAGTGGTTGTTAGTGTTTATTAGGTTTTGTTAGGGATTTTAGGGTTTGTTACAGTTTGTTTCAGTTGTTTGGGATTTTATGCGTTTTTTGGGTTTTATGGGTGTGTTTGGATTTTTTTATGCTTTGTTAGGGTTATTTTAGGATTTTTGGGGGTTTGTTGTGTTATGTGGGTTTTGAAGCATTTTTTGGTTGTTTTTAGCAATTGTTAGGGTTTATATAGTGTTGTTAGTGGATTTAGTGGTTCTTTAGGGGTTTTAGGGTTCCTTATAGTGTATTAGGGTATCTTTTGAGGTTTTTAGGGTTTGTTAGGGTTTTTTTGGGTATTTAAGGGTTTCATAGGGTTGGTTAGGGTTTCTTTAGGCATTTTTAGGCATTTTAGGGCATTTTAGGGTTTTTAGCATTTTTGAGGTTTTTTAGTGTTTTTAGGTTTTTTTAGGTTTTTTCATTTTTTTTCATGTTTTTAGGGTTTTAGGGTTTTTAGGGTTTTTTTAGGGTTTTTAGGATTTTTTAGGATTTTTAGGGATTTTTAGGGTTTTTGGGTTTTTTTGGGGTTTTTAGGGTTTTGTCAGGTTTTTCCGGGTTTGTTCGGGTTTTTTTGTTAATATTAGCTTTTTGAATGGTTCAATAGAATTTTTGTTGTATATTTGGGTTTTTAGGTATTTTGTAACTTTTATTGGGGTCTAATAGTGTTTTTAGGGTTTATTACAATTTATTAGTGTTTATTAGGGTATAGTAGTGGGCTTTGGGGTTTATTAGGGTTTATTATGGTTTTTATTGGTTGGTAGGGTTTGTTAGGATTTATTAGTTCTTATTAGAGTGATTTATGGTGTCTAAGGGTTTGTTAGGGTTTCTAAGGGTGTGTTAGAGTTTCTAATGGTGGGTTAGGGTTTTTATGGGCGTTTTAGGGTTTCTAAGGGTGTGCTATGGTTTCTAAGGGTTTCTAAGGTTTTGCTAGGGTTTTTATGGGCGTGTTGGGGTTTCTAAGGGTGTGCTTGGGTTTCTAAGGGTGTGTAAGGGTTTCTAAGGGTGTGTTAGGGTTTCTAAGGGTGCGATAGTATTTCTTTGGTTTGATTAGGGTTTTGTTAGGCTTTTTTGGGTTTTTTAGGGTTTGTTATGGTTTCTTAGGGGGTTTTTAGGGTTTCTACGGGTTTTTAGGGTTTATTAGGGTTTCTTAATGCTTATTGGGGTTTATTAGTGCTTGTTAGGGTTGGTATGTTTTTAGGGTTTTTTTGGCATTTGTTATGGTTTGTTAGGGTTTGTTAGGGTTTGTTAGGGTTTGATAGTGTTTGTTAGGGTTTTTTTGGGTTTTGAATGGGTTTTAATGGTTTTTATTGTTTATGGGGTTATTCATTTTTTTTAGGGTTATTTAGTTGTCCATGGTTGTCACAGATGTGTAGAGCTAGTCGCAAGTTTCAATTTGATATGTGATAGAGGTGAAATGGACACCCAGATCAGAAGTTATGGTCATTTGGAAGACCTAAGGACCTTTTGGAACTTCAATAACGTTATAAGGTGTTCCTATTGGTCGCAGATGTGTAGTTCTAGTTGAAATCTTCGATTTGATATATGGTATAGGCAAAATAGACTCCCAGAGTAGAAGTTATAGTCTTTTGGAGGGTTTAGGTACCTTTTTGGGCCTTCAAGGGTGTGATAAGGTGATTCAGTTGTTATAGGAGTGCAGGTCTTGTATCAAGATTCGATTTGATATGTGGTAGAGGAAAAATGAACACCCATAGAAGAAGTTATTGCAAAACGGACACCAGAAGCCAATCTTTTGACCATCCAAAGGTATTTTGGGTCTTTTTGGGGGGTTGAAGATTGTTAGAAAGGGTTCCAGTAGTTACCAGTGTGTGTATATTTTCAAAATATTCGATTTGATATGTGGTAGAGCCAAAATGAAAAAACATATAAGAAGTTATTGTCATTTTAAATTGAACAACTCTCCTAGTGCCTAAAAACCTAAGAAACCCGCAACTCACTAAAATAGGCATAACTTCTTCTTCGAGTGTCCGTTTTAGAACTGTGACCAGTATGATCGAAGATCGTGAGATGAGTGAGGACCATGTTTAGTAGAAACTATGAGAAGATCAAAGAAATATAATATATATTATTTATACCACTCAAAAAAATGTCCATCTTCAAACGGCCATAACTTTCACTCCGGTTGTCCATTTGAGCTCTACCACATATCAAATCATAAGTAGCGAAAAGATATACGCAGAAGGATTAATTGAACATAGTTGAAGTCATGTTTGATACCATAAAATACCAGAAACGAATCATAAGGCCTCCAAAACTTCATTTCTGTGTACAGATCCTAGTCAAATTTTTATAAAAATGGTCATAACATCTGATCTATGGGTCCGTTCGGCCTTCGACACCTGTTTTTATCATAGTTTGTTCCTTGAGATTCATTTTGACTATTCACAGAGTGGAAATGGACACCCAAAACAGATGTTGTGCCTTTTTCAATGACTCTGTGACTTGTTAGGTTTTTCGAGACACCATTTCTAGCATTTTTGTCGTGTATGTTGTTTTTTCAAGCAATTATAACTTATTATTACTGTTATTATTATTATTTTTAACATCATCCTATTATCAACATGTAAATTCACTTGCACGTGCATTATTATTATATTTTTATTACCACACACGTGCACATGCAATGCACACATGCTTTGTTATTATCACATGCGTTGTTATTATTATTGTCATTATTATTATTGTGGTTGTTGTTGTTGTTATTTTTATTATCATCACATGAAAATTCCTATGCAAATGCACATACATGCACATTCAATTCACGTGCGTTATTCTATTATCACATGCGTTGTTATTATTATTATTAATATTATTATTAGTATTATTATTATCATCATCATCACATGAAAATGAAATACATGGGCGTTATTATTTATTACCACGTGCGTACACAAGTAATGCACATGCAATATTCTATTATCGCATTCCTTGGTACTACTACTATTATCACCACTACTACTACTAATATTACTACTACTTTTATTATTACTATCATCAAATAAAAATGTAGATGCATGTGCATTATTTTCTATTATTTATTACCATGCATGTGCATATGCAATGCACTTGTATTATTCTTTTATTATTATTATTATCAAAATTTTATTATTATAATTTTTATTATTATCATTATCATTATTATTATCATTATCACATGCAAATGTGCATGCATGTGTGTTGTTATTTATTATTTATTACCTTGCATGTGCTTGCGTTATTATTATTATTATTATTACAATTAGTATTATTAATATTATCATCAAATGAAAATGAACATGCACATGCATGAGCATTCTTATTTATTATTATTTATTTATAATTTAATATTGTGCTTGTACACATGAAATGCACTTATGTTATTCTATTATTATTGTTGATGATGTTGTTGTTGTTGTTTGTATCATCAAATAAAAATGCACATGCACAAGCGTTGATATTTATTATTTATTTCAATGCACGTGCATGTGTCATTATCATTATCATTACATGTAAATGCACATGCATGTGTGTTATTATATATTATTTATTATAATGCACATGAAAATTCAATGCTCTTGCATTATTCTCTTATCACATGTGTTATTATTATTTATTCTCATGCACGTGATCATGCATTGCACGTGCATTATTCTATTATCACATGTGTTATTATTTATTATTTATTATCATTCACATTAAAATGCACATTCATGTGGAATTGGTTATTATTTATTTTTTATTACCAAGCACATGCACATTCACAGGCGCATGCCCTTGGATGTGCATTATTATTTATTATTTATTATCATTCACATGAACATGCACATACACATGTAATTCACATGCGTTATTATTTATAATTTATATTTAATTATCATACTTTTTACCTTATATATATAATTTTTATTTATACGAAAGAAATAACAAAATCAAAGCAACCCGATAGCCAAAACCAAAACCAAGTCAAAACCAAACCAAAACCAAAACAAAAACCAAAACTGGAAAATCAAGGAGGTCTGAAGAAGTGAAGACCAAGAGCATCCCCAATAGCGATGTCCACTCCGCCCAGAGGAAGAGATCCAAGGTAATTGAATACCAAGAGAGGGGGGATGGGGGTCTCCCTATAGGCCATAAAGTCGGCATGCTGATTACGCTCGCGCCATGTGTGGAGAATCTCGGTGTCATGTGGAAGAAGAGACTTGCATTTACATATGATATAGGTGATCTACCATGGGGGAGAGATGTCACCTTTGAGGGATCCCCAAACGATCTTCAAGTCTATCTTCACTATAGTCAAGGGGAGATCCCTCAAGGAGCAAAGCTCTATGCTGTTGAGCATGGCCTTGGCCTCCGCTACTAGAGGGTCACCAGCTCCGTAGGAGGCATTGAAAGCAAGGACAACGGAGCCAGTTGTATCCCGAACAGCCCCTCCTCATCTCATGCCCCCCTGTCCGCACGCCCCTTCAGTGTTGATCTTTAGCCCGTGACGAGGAGGGTTCCATCTTAACCCAGAACCAGGCATAGAAGGAGGTGGGGGACCCGGTGAGCGTAGAGCGCTGGAGTAGCAATTGAGGGAGGGCACTGCCTCGTGATGCTTGTAGAGCGAGCCCAGCTCGTCAATTAACAGCATGGTCTGGATGATCAAACTGTGGGAAGAGGGGTGAGTCTCGTGGTGCCTCACATGGTTCCGCGCCTTCCAGATGCTCCAAAATCCAGCAGCGCGAATAACTGAATAACCGTCCTCCTCTTGTTTGGTGGAAGAACTGCGGTACCAGTGCTGGAAGAGCTCCCCAAAAGAGGGAATCATCGCTGAAAATGACATATGCTCCCCCAAGGCAGTCCACAGCTGACCAACCCAGTCACTCTGAAGGAAGTGGTGGGTCGAAGTCTCTTCCTTGGGTGTTGAACAGTAGCAACATCTTGAGGCAAGTGGAATACCTTTTTCCTTGATATCCATCTCTGTTGGGATAGCATTGGATAGGAGCCTCCAGATTAGAACTTTGATCTTGGCTGGGATAAACTTGCACCAGAGAATAGTGCCCCAAGGATCACTAGCCGACTATGTAGGAAAGGCCTTCCTGTAGTCTCTTGTAGAGAATCTGCCTGAAGAAGAACCCTTGAAGATGCACTTGTCTATGGACTCGTCCAAATAGATGTCATGGAACCGAACCTCTTGGGTGGGGGCTGAGGATGGCCTTGAGGAAGGAAGGATGGAGAGAGGTCTCTTTAATCGATAGGTGGGGAGCTGGACTACCCGGGAAGCCGAGAAAGCCGCTGCCCCAGTTGCACTCCCAGAAGTTTGAGGTTCCCTGCCCAATAATCCATTGGGAGTGCTCCCGAAGAGAGGACACATGGGTGCGGAGGGAGATCCAGAGGGGGGAAGGATTCTTGACATTCTCCTTGAGCCCGAAGTCGTACATCCCCCCAATAAAACGACTCCACAAAGTCTGGCCCTCGATAACTTCCCATTCCAACTTTCCTTGCAAGAAGAACATGGACTCACCCAGGATTCTCACGTTGATGCCACCATGCTGTAGAGACTTCTCTAATCTGGTCCAAGAGGCCCATCTGCAACGACCTTCACCGTGAGCATCCCAAAGTAAGGAGTTAAGGATGGACTCCAACTGGTTGATGACTGACTGAGGGACCTTCAGAACATAGAGGATGTGCATGGGGATAGAGGACAACACACTATTAATGAGAGAAATCCTCCCCGCAAAGGATAGGAAACAGTTATTCCAATTGTTGATGCAGTGAATAAACATGTTAGACAGATCCTCAAAGTTATGAATTGGAATCATCCCAGGAGAAATAGGGCCCCCCAAATAGGTCATGGGAAACTGCTTCCCATGGATCCCGAGTACACTTTCAATAATCGCCAGGCATCTTCTCAGACAGTTCGAAGGAAGGAACACACCCCTCTTTTCCTGGTTGATAAGAAGCCCACTCCAATGAGCATATTCGTCCAAGACCCTCACCAAGCTCCTGATAGAGGGGATCATCCCATTGATAAAGAACATCACATCATTCGTAAAGAGGAGGTAGGAAATGCTGGGAACCTAAGACCCGCAGTGGAATGGGTGGACAGTGCCTTGCTGCATTGCCATCGTGAAGTAACTACCAAGGGAGTCTTGGGCCAGAGTAAACAAGGTTGGGGATAGAGGGTCTCCTTGGAACAGGCCTCTAAAATACTTGATAATCCCACATTATTTCCCTGCCAAGTTGATGTTAAACCAGGGGAACTATAGTAGTGGAAAAGGATGTCAATGATAGCTTCTGAGAAGCCCATACATCTCATGGTACAGATGATGAAGGACCACTCCAGCCAGTCATATGATTTATCCATATACAGTTTGATAACCACATTCGAACCCACAAACTTCATGTTCAAATCCCAAACCATCTCCTGGGCGACCCCAACAGCCCCTTGAATTGATCTCCCTCAGATGAAGGCATGATGCTCATCAGAAACCCACTGATGTGTGAAGGAGGAGAGCCTACTATTCAAGATGGTTGCCAGAATCTTAATAGGTAAAGTTACAAAGACTGATGGTCCGGTAATGTGAGATAGATGAGGGAGAGAAAACCATTGGGATCAAGATCATGGTGGTAGCAGTCACAATGCGCAGGAGAAATCCACCTCTAAAGAAATCCTGAACGGCCTCGAAGAGATCACGTTTGATAATTTTCCACACAAGGGTGTAGAAGGAGCCTGGGAAGCCATCTGGGCCAGGCACACTATTAGGGTTGAGGTAGATCACTGCCTCCCATATCTCCTTCTCATTCGGGGCTCTGCGAAGAATGTCATTCGCATGGTTGTAAACGCTGCATGGGATCGAGTCAAAAAACTCCGCCTATCCAGTGGGATAGCCGTTCTGGAAGTAAGGGTTAGGATCACATAACAGGGATCTGAAGTGGGAGCACACCATGGCGCCAATCAGCTCTGGGTCCCTAGAAAAGGTCCCATCCTCATTCCAAATATTTGGAACATGGAGTCGCTGCTTCTCCTTTAAGAACGTGTGGAAGAAACCTGTGTTATGATACCCCTCTCTAAGCCAGGAAATACGGGCACGATCACGAAGTCATCGCTCCTGTTCAAGAATAAGATCATTCAACCGATGTTTTTTGATACATAGAGCGGCAAAAACCTCATCATCCCACCGATATTCCAATGACAAGTCAGTGTTCTCAATGTCTTTTATAGTATCCTCCATGATCAGCTGGTCAGTCTCCTGTGTAGTGGACCAATCTAGGAGAACCAGCTTCAAGCGCTGAAGCATGGTGTGGAGATGAACCCAACTACTTTTCTGGAATGGGGAGTTCTATGACTGTTCCACAACCTCGAGATACACAGGATTTTGAGACCATAACTTGGAGAAAAAGAACCAGTCGGGGGATGTGGGGCTCGATCTCATATGGATGAGGAGGGGAGAGTGGTCAGACACATCACAGACCAGATGATGGTCCTCAATATTCTGGAAAGACGAGATTGCATGGAAGTTACCCAGGAAACGGTCAAGTCTGCACCAAGTTCTCAAATTGCCCCATTGGTTATTAAAACACGTGAAATTTTCACCTGTAAAGACAAGATCTAGAAGCCCCTCTTGTGCAGCGAAAGAGGAAAAAGCCAACCTGTCATTGCGAGGGAGAGTCGTACCACCTTTCTTCTCAAACGGGTTTATGATGGTGTTGAAATCTCCTCCCACAATCCAAGGCTCCTCTCCCAGATTGAAAGACCTGAGGTCCATCCATAGTTGATCTTGTAGGTTAGCATCGCACTTAGCATAAATAAAGGAACAGGATTAAGACCGGTTCCCATCCAACACCTTGACCGAGAGATGTTGGTCCGATGATGAAATCAGGTCGATCTTCAAACTAGAGATCCATAAGATCCAGATGTGATGATTCACCATCTCTCCATGCATGAAAAACCGCAAGCCAATTCGCTTATCGAACTCCCCAATCTTGAGAGGACATTGTTTGGGCTCCAAGACCACAACAATTGAAACCATATAAAGAGACACCTGGGATGAGTGGAAGTTCGTTTTCACCCTGGCCCCAAGACAACAGGTGTTCCATATAATGATAGAGATCATTGGAACAGCGTGCGCCTGGTACTGGCCCCAGGCGACGAAGCCAGTTGGCAAAGCACCATCGAAGCTGATAGAGCACCTTTAGTCTGTGATCTGGTTACCGTCCTCACTGATGAAGACCTGTGGGAAGAAGGAGGGCTAGAAGAGACTTCAAAGCCAGGCCGGGTGAGGTGTCCTCTCCTTCTGCAAAATGGTCTCAGGGATGAGATGTTCGCCATAGTAGATAAGGCTGTGAAGGAGTTGGCAGTGGGAATGGGGACTACGACTCGGTAGGGCCATTCAGCCTGACCGAGGCTAGGGGAAAAATATCAAGGGTGGGGGAGATGGGCGGGACAGGGATCAGTGCTATGCAAGGAGGGGGGTGGCGAGGAAAGAGGAGGGCCAAGGGGGCCCAGGGGACACGAGAGGTAAGGAAAGGTGGGGGTGAGGAATCCAAAATAGGAACCAGGGCCAAGAAAGGGGGAGGAAAAGAAGAGGGAAGGGGATAGAGAGGATGTGGGGGAGAGGGGGAAGAAAAATGAGGATGAGAGGGGAGGACTAGGGGAAGAGGACAGCACGAAGCAGGGTCTACCAGGCATTCAGGCGGTTGACGGGAGGCCGCCACAACAAAAGATTTGCCTTTCTTGAAATGACTCGGTTTCCTTAAATGAACATGGTGCGATGAACGTCTCCTACAATCGGAGGAAGTGTGGCCATGGATGTGACAGCTACCACAAAAACAAGGTGCAGAAGGGTACAAGAGACGCTGATTCCACTCCAGGTAAGCCCCAACATGGAGGATAATCTGAGTCGGAGGAGGAGACAAGAGATCCACAGCAACGCAGATCCGGGCTGTAGATGTGTCAAGCAGGAGAAGATTCTGGTCATCCGCACATAGGAACTCACCAAGTGAGTTCCCGATCTCCTCTAAAAAGGCTATGTTCTGGAAATTTAAGGGTACGACGGGAAGTTTAACCCACACCACAGACTCTGGGGACTCCCGGCCACGATCGACATCTAGGGACCACCGGGAGAGATGAAAGTGCCACTGGTTGAGAGATCTGGGACTCCAAGCCTAGGCCTGGATGAAATCCATCCGCGACTCCAGAACGATGAGGTAAGTCTTCTGGATGAGGTCCGACACCCTAGCCGGCTGATCCAAGCCCCACCCCCACACAAACGCCTGGACGCATCCCATCAGAGGTTTATCAATCCCAAACTGGGCGACAAGGGACTAGCGGAGCATTGAAGAAGCCTCATCAAAGGCCGCTGGCGAGAAGGAGAGGACCGGGATGTCGTCCCTCCTGTCCACACTGGGAGAAGCCATCCTGGTCGCCGAGACTTGAAACAGAGGCAGAACCGAAGGGGATCTGAGCAGGATCTCTTTCAGCGAGGGATTCGGAGGTGCGTAAGCCGCACTGGTCGCCGACGAAGGAGGTCGATCCTTCGGGTCAAGAGGGATCGACATCGCCGCAATGGTCTAAAACACAGGGAGAAAAGGAGGTGCGTTCTACGCGTTCAAATGCACATTCACGTGCAAATGCACAAGCATATGAACATGCATGTGCGCTATGATTTATTATTTAAACCACACACATGCACGTGCACGTGCGTTATTACTATTAGTATTATTAGAGGTATTTTAGGGGTCTACTAGCATTTTTTGGAATCTTTAGGTGTTATTAACAATTATTATGGTTTGTTAGGGTTTTAGGGTTTTTTAATTGTAAATTAGCGTTTTTTAGGGTTTGGTGGGGGTTATTAGGATTTTATTATGGTTTATTATGGTGTGTTAAGGTTTATTAGGGTTTATTATGTATTTTTAGGGTTTTATTATGATTGAGTTGGGTTTATTAGTGTATATTATGGTATATTATGGTATATTATGGTATATTATGGTATATTTTGTTATGTTTAGGATTTATTAGGGTTTATTATCGTTCATTATTGTTTATTAAATTTTAAGAGGTTATATTAGGGTTTTTTAGGGTTTAGTAGTGTTTATTAGGGTTTATTAGTGGTTTTAAGCTTTGTTAGGTTTTATTAGAATTTGTTAGGGGTTTTAGGGCTTTTTAATGGTATATTTGTGTTTTTAGGGTTTAGTGGGTTTATTATGGTTTATTATAGTGTGTTAAGGTTTATTAGGTCTCAGTAGGTATTTTTAGAGTTTTATTAGGATTAAGTAGGAGGTATCTTTAGGGTTCTATTAGGGTTTATTAGGGTTGAGTAGTGTATATTAGTGGTTTTTATGGATTTTTAGGGTTTACTAGGTTTTTTAGTGTTTTATTAGTGTATATGAGTGTTTTTTAGTTTTTGTTAATATATATGAGGGGTTGTTAGGCCTTTTTAGGTTTTATTAGCATATTTTTACTATTTTTGAGCATTTTTTATGGTTTATTAAGTTTTATTAGAATTTATTATGGTTTATTAGGGTTTTTAGGTCTTTTTAATGGGTTGTTTGCGTTTTTCTATTTATTGGGTTTTAGTTGGGTTTTATTAGGTTTTCTTATGGTGTGTTACGGTTTATTAGGGCTGAGAAGGTATTTTTAGGGATTTATTATGGTTTAATTAGGGTTTATTAGTTTTTATTAGGGTTTATTAATGATTTTTAGGGTTTATTAGGGTTTGTTAGGGGTTTATTAGTTTTTTTTGTTTTATTATGTTATATTAGATTTTGTTAAGTATTTTTAGATAATATAGTGTTTTTTATTGTTTGTGAGTGTTTTTTTTATGAGTGTTTTTAGGGTTTCATAGTTTATATTAGAGTTTATTAGGTTTTCTAGGGATTGTTTTAGGTATACTAGCATTTGTTTTAGTTATTAGGGTTTGTAGGGTTTTATTAAGGGTCATTATGGTTTGTTAAGTTTTGTTAGGGTTGATTAGGGTTTATTTGGATTTATTTATGGTTTATTAGGGATTTTTAGGTGTTTTGTGGTTTATTATAGTATATTAGTGTTTATTAGTGTCTATTAGGGTTGGTTATGGGTTTTTAGGTTTTCTTAACGTGTTTTTAGGGTTTCATAGGTTTTATTATCATTTATTAGGGTTTATTAGGTATTTTTGGGGTTTCATTAGGGTTGATTATAGTTTATTAGGGTCTTTAGGGATTATAAGTCGTTTTTAGGGATTATTAGAGTTTATTAGGGGTTTATTACGGAATTTTTTTTTATTATGGTATATTAGGGTTTAATAGTTCTGAGGGTTTTGAAGCATCTTTAGGGGTTTTGTAGAATTTTTTAGTGTTTGTGTAGCGTTTTTTGAGTTTATGTAGCACATTTAGTGTTTATGTAGCGCTTTTATAGTTTAGTTAGCGGTTTTAGGTTTTATGTAGCATTTTTTAGGGTTTCTGTAATGTTTTTATCGTTTATGTAGCGTGTTTAGGGTTTATGTTTTATGTTTCGTTTTCTGGGTTTATGTAGCGTTTTTAGGGGTGATGTAGCGTTTATGTTGAATTTATATGGTTTATGTAATGTTTTTAATGTTCATGTAGGGTTTTTAGGGTTTATGTTGTGTTTTTAGGTTTTATGTAGCATTTTTTAATGTTTATGTTGCGTTGTTGCTGGCCCCAAAATATGGCACGAAAGGAAGGGACGAAAAAGAAGGTTGGCATGCTGCCTCGCGAAGTACCGCCGTGAAGCACCCCGAGCATCGTGGTCTCGCGGAGCTCCAGAGGTGGTAACTCTCCGTGAACGCATTTGACGTTCGCGAGCCCACCGCAAAGCTCCAGAGGCGGCAACTCTTCGCGGACGACGTTGACGTTCGCGAGCGCGCCGCGAAGCACCTGAGGCGGTGTGCGAGTTCTACTTCACGGCACCCCTTCCCTATAAATACTGGACTCCACCTGAGTCCCGGGGACGGACAATCCGACCTTTCGACTTCTCCTCTCCCGAATCGCGAAGAACTCTTTGCCCCGGGAATCATGAGCTCTGCGAGGTACTTCTACTTCACGAGATGCCTTTGCTTTGTCTCGTTTTGAGCCCCTCTTCCGAGAGGGATGTCCTTTGCGAAGCTCAAGGGAATTCGCGAAGGAAGGGGATTCCCAAGGGAACCTGGGCAGCCGCGGAGCATTTATGCTTCGCGAAACACCCAACCCATACTAGTGATCCCTATGCCAAGGCAGGATCGCTACGCATCGTGAAGTACACTGCTTCGCAGCACCATGCTTCACGAGGCACCCCTTCTTCGCGAGGCAGTGCTCCGCGAATACTGTTCCACTTCGCGAAGCACCCTCTACTCACACCTATTCCCCATGCTAAGGCCAAGGCACTCCACTTCGGAAAGCACACTGCTTTGCTTGGAAATTTCTCTTCCCGTGTGACCCACCAGGTTTGCACAATGTGATTTCAAAGTCCCATGGGCAATACCACCCGTAGCGTTGCTTCGCCTAATTCTTCTTCGCATAGGCACGCTAACGGCTATTGCTTCTTCAAATAGTCACGCTAACGTGGACCCCTTGATGGTTCACTCCACAACCCCCCTTGACTATGGCCTTACTGGTACCTTCCCTTCCCCAAGGACCAGAGGGTACTGGTTATGTAAGACCTAGGGGTGCGGAGTGAACCCACCTCGTCCGAGCTGCAGGACATTAAACTGCCAAGCACCACGTCCTCAACACATGACGTTAAACTATGACCCGACCTCGTGCCTCTCACGAAGGGTCCCCCCAACTCGAACATTTTTTACGCCACTCATCCCCACGTGAGTGGAATCACCCATCCACAAGGGATGATATCCTCCTTATTGGAGTGGCGTATGTTCTCAGGAGAAGGGAGACCCTAGTTCCCCAACGGATGGTTGCACCCCTGCATCTCCGTACTTCCCCACTACCAAGGTCAGTGGAGGGCGTGATAAGGAACGAGGCACCTCCCATCATTGGTCCTGAGTCCCTCTTTCACCGCGCTTTTTCACACTCCGGGCTTCCATCCTGGAGTAAGTCCCAGCACCATGGGACGCCTAACGCGTAAGCCCCTCTTTGCTTCTCACGGACGCACTTTTCGTGACGTGATCGTCAGGTCCTTGCAACCTCTTATTTCTCACACCGAGCATGACTCATGTGGGCTTAGAGTGAGCACCGACCCTGACCCCTACATCCAGCGAACTACGAGGACTTTGATCCGTGTCAAGGCATGGTACGTAGGAAGCCTCCATGAGGTTCAAGCCACATTACTCGGTCGTTCATTCACGTCGAGTTTCGCCCTCGTCCAGCATGAAGTTAAACTGCACGCCCCGTCCAGCATGATGTTAAACTGCATGCCCTCGTCCAGCATGACGTTAAACTGTATGCCCCTTGTCCCGCATGACATTAAACTGCACACCCATTTAAACTACGAGGTCTTTGATCCATGTCAAGGCATGGTACGTAGGAAGCCTCCTCGAGGTTCAAGCCCACACATCATCCAACTCATGTCGAGTTCTACCTGCGTCCAGCACGGTGTCAAACTACAATTCCAGTCCGACGGCAAGCCGTTGTGACCAACCCGAACTACGAGGACTTTGATCCATGTCAAGGCATGGTACGTAGGAAGCCTCTATGAGGTTCAAACCCATCATCCGGTCATTCCGACCTCATTCATGTCAGTTCACCCCCGTCCCACATGATGTTAAACTGTATTCCACAATTTGAACTACGGGGACTTTGATCCGTGTCAAGTCATGGTACGTAGTAAGCCTTCCAGAGGTTCAAGCCCAACAATCATTGGCCCAAACCGTCTCCTTGTCGGTGTGCCAAGTTCCCCCCATTTTCACCCGAACTATGAGGACTTTGATCCATGTCAAGGCGTGGTACGTAGGAAGCCTCCCAGAGGTTCAAGCCCATATCCCATCGGACCAAGGTCCCTCATTTACGTCCGTTCGCCGACACCCACCACCCGTCGTTAATTCACGTCAGGGTTCACTACCATCCCGCATGATGTTAAACTGTATTCCATCAATCCTTTGAACTACGAGGACTTTGATCCATGTCAAGGCATGGTACGTAGGAAAATTTCCCAAGGTTCAAGCCCACCACTAGTGGACCCACGGGTCTACTTTCTTGCGGTTCACCAATGAAACCCTTTGAACTACGAGGTCTTTGATCAATGTCAAGGAATTGTACGTAGGAAGCCTCCCCGAGGTTCAATCCCACCACCCATCGGACCAAGATCCACCTTCACGTTGGTTCGCTGACGATGCCCATCAGACCAAGGTCCACCTTCACGTCGGTTCTCTGACGCATCGGACCAAGGTCCACCTTTACGTTGGTTCGCTGAAGACATCCATCGGGCCAAGGTCCACCTTCATGTCAGTTCACTGGCACCATGCCGAACTACGCAGACTTTGATTCCCTACCACGGGGATACGTAGGAAGCCTCTTCAAGGCTCAAGCCCAACTTCACTGTCACCCTTGCGGTGGTCCCATTTCATTCCCCCTCCACTCCATTCATCCATCTATCACCCATCTTGATTCTCGACCGGACCGTCATATCTCAGTGAGACCATGTCGATACGCTCCTCTTCATAGCCGCCCATGGGCTAGCCCCGATATCGGCATCCCTTCAAAGGAAATCCCTCAATCGGATCTATTCTAGCTAATGCTCTGATCGGGCTGATCCGTCTCCGCTGGACGTTAAACTCGCGGCGTACCCTGTGTTAAACATGGGAAGCTGAGGAAAACCTCAGATATGTGTCTATGGCATATAATTCCCCGCGCTCGATGTGGGATGCCTCGGGCTTCTACGCCCCCGAGAATCCCTGTGACCATCGATAATAGACAGACATGTCAGGATCCCCAGCATCCAGACACGCTACTGATGCCTCAACGTGACTACTCCCCCGACTGAAGGTTTCTGCCCTGACTAGACCCTTTGGAATGTCCCGATAGAAGCAGTGTAATTAACCGGAATCCATGGAAACATGGCACTGGGAAGAGATTCACGAACTATGTATTAAATCTATGAGGGAGACCTGGACTAGGTGATGAGTTCTGAGGAGGAATCCACAGAAGGAAGAACTGACATCCCATCATCCCGTTTCGATCAAGGAGCAGACGTCCCTGAATAAGGAGCGAATTCCACCTGCCTTTGGAAAGCGGGAACGCGGGGCAACAAGCACAGCGCGTCCTCCTCCGCGGACGGACGGATGCGCGCGCCCCGGCGAAAGCGTCAGAAACAGAAATGGTGAACCCGACGTGAATGTATTCTCCTCAATGTGGAGATTAGTAGTGTTCGAGGTACCAGTAGATTGACGTGTTACCGGATCCAGATATTCAGCGCCTGGTCCCGTCATGCAAATAGCAGACCTGTCGTGAAACTCACCGGAAGTCGGGGCAGTAGAACTTGGGGCACTCCATTCTGCAGCGTGTTGGCATGGATCCTTCTTACAGACGTGGAGAATGGAAGGACGTTGGGACACTGGTTGTCGATTCTTTTCCTCTCAATGCTGATGAGTTGATCCCTTTGTTTCTCAGGAACCATGTTGCTGTTACAGAGACACGATCACCGCCCGCTAGCCTACGCAGGGGCAGGGGCAACATCGCCACAGCCACCCCGCATGGCACCACTACCGCCACGACGGCCGCCACATCGCGGAATATGGGGCGCCCACGTCCCCTTTCCCCATCATAGGTCATCCAGCAAAGGGTTATCAACAACCTCGTGCGCAGGTACGAGGAGGAAGGTTTCATCCCAACTCCGGATATGGCCCACCTGGACCTGTAGGCATCCAGGCCCCGCCGTCAATGCCGCCCTAACAGGCCACGCAGGGAGCCCCTGCTCCCCACCCCAACGTTCAACCGTTTCGGGAGCCTGTCCCCGGAACGCCTTGACGAATCCTCGCCTTACGCTGATGAGGCGGGCGCCGTCCGGCTCAGCCCGCTCAGGGTCCCGACCCAAGGGCTCCAGGAAAGAGCTCCCGCCCGGTCGCGTCAGCGCCGCCGTCTGACTCTGCAGGAATAGCAGGCAGGCCATGCCCCTGCACCACCTGCACCCGCTCTCCTGACCCGATGTCAGCGTCGGGCCCGGGCTGAGGACGCTCACCCAGATGCGTCAACGTCGACAGCTACAGTACCCCGCGCCACCGCCGACGTGCATCGTGAAGTCCCTACATACACTGAGCAGGGGCACTCCTATACCCAACTAGGATCGAGACCCCAACCGCCCCACGGGCAGGCTGGGTTGACTCTCCGGGTTGCAAGCCCAAGTGGTGATCGCCGCGAACTAACTCGCGGTGATGTCACCCCGTACAGAGGCCCTCCCCGTACCACTACTCCACAGAGCGTGGGCCTTCCCCGCTCCGAAGTTCATCATGGAGGTATGCCTCGTGCTACCCTCATCCCGAAGGAAGACCTGCCCCACGGCAGTGACGCTCGGTGCGGAAACCTTTCCCGCGCCCACTATACAGGGTATGGAGTCCATCCTCCTGCCCCTGACCGCCGATCTGAAGGCACTGCCCATCCAGTCCTTCTCCAATGTGGGGGCCCTCCCTACGTCCTCTCTGCAACCGGAGAAGGTCCTCCTCACCCCAGCAACATGAGGAGTGAAGGCCAGCCTCGCTCTGCCCGCATAGACCATGGGAGTCCTCCCCATGCTCCTACCGATTCCAACAGAGGATCCGCCCACATGGGTGTTGTCCATGGAGGTCCTCCCCATGTACCCTTCGACATTTTCCCCGATTCCCCTCGCACCTCGGCCATCTCGAGTGGGGGTCCTCTCCGCCATGGCGCCAGCACCGCCCCGAGACTACATGATAGGGATCAACCCTGTCCTGAAGAGCCACCCCGGGGACAGGAGAGCGGGTCGTCGCCGCCACACGAAGAGTCCTAGGAAGGCCCGGGTGGAGATCAAACATGCCCGCTTCTCCGACTCTGAAGCAGAATGTGACTCAGCGATGGAACCTTCTCCCCGCTCCTCCGTATCAAGGACTGGGGTAGGAACCAGATGCATTAGCCTCATTCTCCCGGAATATGAGGTCCACCAGATTCCCATCTCTCTCCGTAGGTACATCCAGGAGGAATAAGTCTTGGTAATTCCACAGGTCTCGACCACGCAATCACCGCCATTGTCACCAGAAGCACCCTCTACCTCTACCAGAGATCACAGAGAGCTATTTTGGGGGCCAACGGCGGTAGAACGATGACATGACCTGTCGCTGGTAGCCGTGATTCCTGTTCCGGAAGATGTGTCTATCAGCCCATCGTATCGTGACATCGTGGCCAGGTCACCTCACTCTTCGGAGGATGGCCCGGAATTCGGCGGCCAGTCAGCTCGTTCACTGTATTCTCCGCCGCCGAGTTTACTATCCCAGAGGTCCGCCTCGGTACCGCTACTGGTCCCTCATCCGCCCTTGGTTGATGAGTGGGGAAATACAGGGCCAGATCCTGAGTCCGAGCCCAGGAGCTTCTGGAGTATTCTTGCAGTGGATTACTTCCCGGAGAAGTTCTGGCCGACGGCGGCGCTGAATTTTCACGCACCAGAGTCTCTTACCCCTAAAGAAGTGGGGTGATTTTGTCGAAACCTATGGGTGACACACTTCCGCCTTCGTTACAAATGGGTGGTGTACCCCAGAAGTCGATTGCACTTCGAAGAAATCGGCGAGCAATACCGCCTGATCGATTCGGTCGCACTCCTTGTGGCCCAGCACCCTGAGTCGCCAGGCCACCAGAGTGCCCTTCAACGGAAATGTGTTCAGAGTTTCAAAGTACTCTGCAGAATCGTCAGGGAATCTACCCCCCATGTGCAAGTCTGTGGTTGGGGACACTATGCCTCTCTCCTCTTCGACCCTATCCGACGACAACCCGATTCGCTATGCGACATCGAGGACATGCCCTCGAGAGGGGTCGCGGTCCACATGGCTGACGTAGTGGACAAGGAAGACGATCTTGAATTACTTTATGGAGACTTACCCCTCGAGGGCGTACCTCCACTGCTGGACCCATCAGGGAGGGTTACCCGTCAGCAGAGGAACCTGCTAGGCCTCCCCGTACCCACCGAGTCGCTGGTACTCGGTCGAAATACCGGCAAGGGTAAGGAGCACGTCGGAACTGTCAAGCACTCCGACCCGTCTGCCTCTATGAAGAAAATAGAAGAAGATCCCGAGAAATCCACGTTACGCCAGCAGCTTGCTGAGCAGAAGAGGCTGGTTGATGAACTCTTGGCTGAGCGCGCCACAGAGCGGCGACCCGACTATGGTAATCCCAGGCCGGGGCAGCAGGGGGAGGAACAATTCCCCCCCGGTGAGCTGCCTCTGGGAAACCCTGATCATGCTACTGCCGCAGACAGGGCAGAATCCGGAACTTATGGCAAGAGGGCGCGATACGTCTCGCCAAACCCCCCCGAACGACGGGGCAATCTGAAGAATCCAGTCCGGGTTCCCCCAGTCTCCCCGCAGGTCGTTCCGCCAGTTGATCCACGAGCTGCCGAAGCCATCTACCATGTAGAGGAACCTGGAAATGCACTTGTGGTTAGGGATCCCCGTCAATATAGGGACCCCCACCCAGATGATCTAATAGCGGCGCTCACAGCCCGCCTCGAAGCGTTGGAAATGCGGCAGGTAGCGGTCCCACCGGATGGAAAGCCGTATCCCGCGTGGGTAGATGATATGCCCGCACCCCCAGGTTTTGGGAACCCCACTTTCTCGCCTTTCAACGGGATAGGGGACCTGCCATAGCACTTGGCTCATTTTTCTTCCAGGTGTGGCCCCATGCTGGGGACCCCGACTCCGCAAGAAGCCGCCAAGCTCCGATGTTTCGTACAGACATTGGAAGGTCCAGCATTCATCTGGTACAACCAGCTCCCTATCAGATCAGTGACCGGTTGTGAGGACCTCCGCCAGTAGTTCCTATACCTGCTCAGCTCCACCACACGGAAGACCAGCATTGCAGACCTCTTCAAGTGCAGGCAAAGGCCTGATGAGCGAGTCGCAGATTTCATCGCCCGGTGGAAGGGACTTACGTATTCCCTCGATATGCCACTAACTCAGGATAAATTACTGACGATGTGTGTGGGGAACGTCAAAAAGGAGTTGGTACCCTCCCTGATTATCCAGAACTACCCTGGAGGGTTCAGATATTTCTCAAATAAGGCTCAACAACTTGAGGAAGCTCTGCAGCAGGCTAGTCAGGCACGTTCGCTTCCCCCTATGATCCCAGCCAGGAGGACTGCCAGGGATGAACCCGCCGCGGTGGCCCAAATAGAATCCCCTAGGCAGCTGGAATTACTACCAGCGGCACCATCCCCGCAACCCCGCAGAGGTCCTCCACCTCAAGCACAGGCTCCTGCCCAGCAGCGACCACCTCAGAATCGACAAGTTCCCCCGCGCAATGCACCACCGCCACCTAGGCGAGACAATCAGGCGCCACCTCCTCGGCAGGCCCCTCCGGACCCTCGTCAGGGCCTGGCCCCCAGGGACCCCTATCCAGAAAAAGGCACCAGACTTATTCGTTCAACGAAAATCAGGTCCCTGGCTACTTCCGAAGTGCTCTAGAGCAAGGGATTGTGCGCCTGCCCGAGTGCAGAAGGCCGGCAGAGGCGAATCTCACCGATCACCCCAACTACTGCACTTATCATCGGATTCTGGGGAACACCCTCAAGCAATGAAATGTGTTTAAAGACTAGCTTCAAGACCAGGTCAACAACAACATAGTCAAGTTGGGCCCGGCACCAGCACAAGTGGCGGGTGTCTTGGCAGGATCAGAGATCGGCAGCGACAGCGAAGGCGAGTGGCAGCAGGTTCCCAGTCGCGGACCCCGGAAATACGACGACTGGATGGCTAGAAAAACCGTCGTCTGAGACCATGGTATCATCCGGGCGCGCCTGAAGCAGCCGGAAACTTCAGAAGAGGTATCCGGTACCTCTGCATCGTCTTCACAATCGACCTCTTCCCAAAAGGGCAAGCAGCAGCGACACAAGAAGAAGCAACGCGCACTGCCATTTCCATCGTCCTCCCACATTCCTGGCGACTTTATGCCTCCTGAAATGGGGATTCCTCCCAGAATCCGCCCGGTACTAGATGAATCCTCGAGCGATAGCCAGGGGTACGCTTCAGTTAACACCGTGGAGCTGGTAAAGCCCTATATGACTCCCGACGAGGGGGAGCGCCAGGAGAACCCCCCCCCCTCCCCCCCAACATTTCCAGCCGACGTCAATGTCAGCGGAATCAAAACCGCACCGGTCATCGAGGTACGTCAGTAGGCACTTTCAGCCAAGTCGTGCACGCTACTGAGACCAGACAGCAGGCTCAACGCAGAGCTCAGCACGCGCAACCCCGTCTAACGCCCTCAGTCCTACCTCCACCGCTGTTTGTGCTATTAGATTAGGGAGAGCTGCCCCGTTCGTATCACAATCAGTCCTGCCCGGCTACAGGCTAGCCTCCGCTTTCCGATCTTAGTCCGGTGACTACTCTCCAGGATTATACTAGTAGGCAGCAAGATGTACCCAGTACTATCCGATCGCCGGTTCAACCAGTAGGACCCGCTATGCCTCCAAATGCCGAACGACCTCCTGTAGGAAAAGGTTCGCGTTTGGCACGAAAGTATGATGTACTGAAGCACCTGGCCGGAATTCCGCCAAGGCTTTCTATCCTTGAGGCCCTTCGCCTGTCATCTGAAATGCGCGAGGCACTTTCCGAGGCCCTAAAGAGCCCCCTCCATTTTGAGACGGAGGTAGCAGCTGCAGAAGCCTTGCATACCGAGACGATTGAAAATGCCGAATGTCAGGCGATTATCTCATTCTCCTACGAAGATGAGGAACCTCCTTTACAGGGGCACATTCGCTCGCTGTACATCACTGGCCACTTCAATGGTGTGGAAGTCTGCCTCTTCCTCGTTGACACGGGTTACAGAATCAATCTAATTTTGACTCGGACGTTGTGGAAGATGGGTCTGTCTGAAGGTGATTTAACTCCCTCTGACCTCAGAATCCAGGGGTACGACAGGACCGCGCAAACCCCGGTCAGCAAGATCCGCCTGAAGACTCAATTCGGTGGCTTAATTGCCAGCACCGAGTTCATGGTTGTCTCTCAGGACACCACCTACAACACGTTGATGGGTAGGCCATGGCTCCATCTACATGCAGCGGTCCCTTCGTCGTATCACCAGTGCCTCAAATACTCGATCAACGGTCGAGTAGGCGTTCTCCAAGGAGATGCGTCTCCTTTCGCTTCTTGTGAGGCCCGCTATCTAGATGTGGGTTATTACAAAAGTAAGGATAAGAAAATCCTAGTAAGTGAGGATGAACCCACCCCGATCACAAGTGATCCCTGGGCAAGCATGGGTGACACCTACGTCCTCCCGATCCATCGATTGGAGGCCACGACCCCCAACATGGGGCAATGTTTTGTTGTTTCGGGTACACAAGGAAGGCATGTTCCCATGTCCAAGCGATGGTGGAAAATCACCTCGTACTCCTACATCAACCATGCTTAGGTGATCCCGGAACCTCCTACCCCTGTACGGTACCGGGACGTCAAGCTTATGACAACGGCGGTATGCCATACGTGCCTCTTTCTCCGGGCTGGAATCCACCGACACAGGACGACATGTCACCACTGCTTTGATATTATCAAACGTGGCCCCTTAGGCCAAAGTCCAGATGGGATAGAATTGACTGCCTTCATTTCTATGGTCTCAATGGAGAGTGATTCTCCTGATATGATAACCACTGCTGCCCAAGACGGCACCAGTTTCCCCCCAGGTTTTGATAGCCCAAAAGTATCTCCCATCGCGGGAAATTCCCCCACTGGTGGGGAGGAAGACCTGGAGGATTCTCCCCCCGCCTTTGAGGAAGGCGTCTATACCACGCTTGATGAACTGGTACAGGTGAACCTTGGTAGCGAGGCAGATCTGAAACCCACATTGATCAGTGCAGCCATGTCCCCCGAGGAGCGGCAGCAGTACATAGACTTCCTCAAACAACACTGTGACGTGTTTTACTGGAGTTACAACGAGATGCCAGGACTAGATCCCCAGGTAGCCGTTCACCGTCTGGGCCTCCCGGCAAAACATCGTGGGTTTAAGCAGCCTCCCAGGAAGATGCACCCTTCTCATGGTGCTATGGTTGAGGCCTAAGTTGACAAGCTTATCAAATCCAACTTCGTTAAGGAAGTCCAATACCCCAAGTGGCTTTCCAACATTGTGCCAGTCAGGAAGAAGAATGGGAAGATCAGAGTCTGCATCTAATTCAGCGATCTTAATCTCCACTGCCCAAAGGATGACTTCCCACTCCCGGTGACGGAGTTATTGATTGACTCCACGGCCGGGTTCCAAGCTCTCTCTTTCATGGACGGGTATTCCAGGTACAACCAGATCCAGATGGCCCCCGAAGACAAGGAGTCCACTGCCTTTAGGGATCCCCAAGGTACCTTTTTCTACCAGGTTATGCCATTCGGTTTGAAAAATGCAGGTGCCACTTATCAGAGGGCCATGCATCGCATATTTAAGCCGATTCTCGGGACATTGGTGGAATGCTACGTAGATGACCTCGTAGTCAAATCATGTCAACGCCAGGACCATCTCAAAGACATCGAGAAAGTGTTCAGTTTCCTCCGTTCCCGTCACCTGAGGATGAACCCATTGAAGTGTACCTTCGGGGTCACCTCTGGGAAGTTTCTGGGCTTTGTTGTCAGATACCGAGGTATCGAGATCGACCCGGAGAAGATCAAGACCATCAGCCAAATGCCTCCCCTGAGCAACATTCGGGAACTTTGAGGCCTTCAAGGACACTTAGCCTATATACGCCGATTCATCGCGAATCTGGCCGAAAAGTGTAATCCCTTTTCCCGGCTCATGAAGAAGGGCGCCTCCTACGAATGGGATGAGGAGTGTCGGACCGCCTTCGAGGAAATAAAGCAGTATCTTCTCCAACCTCCGGTCTTGATGCCACCCGTCTCCGGAAAGTCGTTGGTCCTTTACGTGACTGCCCTAGAAAGATCCCTCGATGCGCCGCTCGCCCAGAAGAATAACGAGGGTACTGAGAACAGTCTCTACTATCTCAGCCGCATGCTTCTCAATACGGAGGTCAGATACTCCCCTATCGAAAAGAGCTCCCTTGCGCTCATCTTCGCCGTGTAGAAGTTGCGACATTACCTGTAGCACCATGAGGTGAAATTGGTCTCCCGGGTAGACCCACTGAAGTACATCCTGAACCTCCCCATGCTGACTGTCCGACTAGCACGGTGGGTAGTGATTCTCCAATAGTTCTATATCAGGTTTGTACCCCATAAGGCCATTAAGGGACAGGCGTTGGCAGAATTTTTAGCTTCCCATCCAACCTCCGCGGATCAATCCCTGGTCCTGGATTTTCCTGATGAGACGATCCTCTCAGTCGATCATGTCGTCCCGTGTTGGAAAATTCATTTTGACGGCGCCTCCCGGAGCCCCACCGGTAGGCGGCTCAACGATCCCAAGCTCAACAGAGTGGGCCTGGGTATTTTCTTCATTACCCCGGCGCAAGCCGTCCTGCCATACTCGTTCCTTTTGTCAGAAGGCTATACGAACAACGAGGCAGAGTACCAGGCTCTCATCACCGGCCTCGAGTTGGCCCTTGAGATCCATGTGTCCCATCTACATGTGAAGGGAGATTCTGAGCTGGTAATCAAACAGGTTAATGGCGACTACATCATCAGGAAGCTGGAGCTTGCACCGTTGCGGGAGTACACCCTCCGCCTAATGGCCCAGTTCTATTCTCGACCAGAGGTTACCCATGTCCCACGGTCACAGAACGGTCAAGTAGAAGCCTTGGCTGGCTTGGCCGCATCGCTCACAGAACCCAAGCAAGATGATTTGATCATACATGTGGCACACCGGAGAGTCATTGCCCCCGTCACCCAAGAGGACAATGATGGCCTACGGGTAGGTCATCTCACCGCCGGACCCTCCACGTCAGGGGTCCCGGGTTTGTCAGACACAGTGGTTGAAGCCAATCCCGACTGGAGGGCGCCTTTTGTCGAGTACCTCCAAAATGGTTGCCTCCCGGACGACCGGGCCAAGCGTGAGCAAATCCGACGCCGCGCACTGCAATTTACCCTCCAGAGCGGCCCCAAACTTGAACAGATCCTTTATAAGCGGAGTTTCGATGGTGTCCTCCTCTGTTGCATCCATGGAGTAGAGATACCTCAAGTTATGCAAGAGGTTCACACCGGTTCCGGTGGCGCCCATCAAGCTGGACCGAAGTTGTCCCATCACATCCGGAGGTTGGGGTACTTTTGTCCCTCTATGATCCACGATTGTATTGGGTATGCCAAGAGGTTCCATGCGTGCCAAGTTCACGCCAACTTCCTGCATCGGCCGCCGGAGCCCCTCCACCCCACCAATTACTCTTGGCCATTTGCGGTATGGGGACTTGATGTAGTGGGACCGTATCCACCGGCAACATCACGCCAGTGTAGGTTCATCCTGACTGCTATAGATTTCTTCTCCAAGTGGGCAGAGGCAGTTCCACTCAAAGAGGTCAAGGCCCGTTCCATTGTTGACTTTGTGAGCTCCAATATTATCCACCGGTTTGGGGTCCCTCACGCCGTCCTCACCGTTAACAGCACCGACTTCCGAGCGGCTAAATTAAATAAATTGTACGCCAAGTACGACATCCGGTCGAACCATACCTCCCGCTACCACGTGCAGGAAAATGGACAGATCGAGGCATTAAACAAAACCCTCTCTAACATTCTGCAAAAGATGGTTGGTCAGAAAAAGAAAAGTTGGCCGGACAAGCTCCCCAACACCCTCTGGGCTTACCGGACGACGACTCGCAACTCTACCCAGGTGACCCCATATTCCCTGGTGTATGGAGCTGAGGCCGTCCTGCCCATTGAGATCCATCTTCCATCGTTACACACTGTAGTCTATGATCACCGAACATCAGATGAGGTAGCCGAAATCCGTCTATCTGAATTAGAAGCACAGGACGAGAACCGGCTTTGTGCCCTGCACAATCTGGAAAGGCATCAGGATAAGATAGTGAGGGCCTTCAACAAGAAGGTTCGTCTCCGTTCTTTCCTACAAGGCAACCTAGTACTGGCCCTTCGAGTGCCAATGATTCCTGGTAGGAAACCGCCCAAATTAGAACCCAAATGGGAAGGGACTTATATCATCCATAAGGTTTACCCCAATGGAGCATACTCCTTGGTGACCACGGATGGAGAGCGTATAACCCCTCCCACCAATTCCAAATTCCTCAAACGATACTTTGCCTTGGGCAAAAGGGTCCTGCACGACCCTAAACTGCGAAAGGGTCCTGCATGACCTTAAACTGCATCTTCGTCCTGCAAGAAGATAAACTGTGAAATGGTCCCGCATGACCTTAAACTGCACGTTATGGTCCGACACGACCTTAAACTGTAAAGTCCTACATGAACTTAAACTTCATCTTCATCCTGCAAGACGATAAACTGCAAAATGGTCCGAGCACTATGACTTTAAACTAAGATCTCCCCCTGTCCTTACTGCAAGACGTTAAACTGCAATCCAGTCAGGCCTTCCTGACCGAGGCTCAGCCTCAGGCTCCTTGGCCTCCTCGGGCCCCTGGCCCCCCATCCTTACTGTATGACGTTAAACTGGAAGCCAGTCAGGCCTTCCTGACTGAGGCTCATCCTCAGGCCCCTTGGCCTCCTTGGGCCCCTGGCCCCCCGTCTTCACCGCGAGACGTTAAACCGCAAGCTGGTCAGGTCCCCCTAACAACGGTCCGGCCTCAGGCCCCTTGGTTT
The DNA here is from genome assembly GCA_963277665.1 of Viscum album. NCBI lineage: Eukaryota > Viridiplantae > Streptophyta > Magnoliopsida > Santalales > Viscaceae > Viscum > Viscum album. The sequence goes on along the minus strand of CAUJRU010000031.1, from coordinate 2,716,747 downwards.
TCCCAGACTTACCCTCTTGCAGGATTGTACGGTATGGTGTGAGGTTATTTCCTCATTCACGTCGGATTACTTGCCATACCTTACATATCCCCAAATGAGATGTATCCTCGTCCCGCATGACATTAAACTACATCTCAAGAACTACGTGTGGATTGATTCCCATCTCAATGGGATACGTAGGAACGCTCGGATGCCTCATCTTGAGCCCATCCCCATGCTTTTCTCTTCCACTATCCCCCCTAGGAATAGTTTCCTTGGAGGGTCTTTGTGTAGCGAGGGGTAGGCTTTCTTAGCCCCGCCCACACAACCCCACTCACACAAGGATTCTAAGGGTCTCACCATGTGCCCACTCTCGTTCTTCTATCCTCCCACGTCCTCACCGCATGATGCTAAACTGTATGGCCTTCAAGAACTACGTATGGCTTGATTCTCATCCTCATGAGATACGTAGGAACGCCCGGAAATTTTGTCTGTTGGCCCAGCCCAAAAGCCAAAATCTTCCCCTCGGGTCAAGACATATGGCAGGGTGCACACTTTTTCCCCTACTCGCATCGATCAAGCCTCGACCCGGCTGCACATCCCCCCTGGAGATGTTTGCCTCTTTCATGGATGGATACAGCTATGATTCACCCACTCCTTGACTGGGATTCCATCATTTATTCTCACACCCAGAGGGACCCCTAAGAACGGCCTGGATACCATGCCCAAGGGCTCTCCTACCGATGTGGACTAACGCCCCCGAGGGTTTTCAAGCAACAAACCGATACAAGTCCAGCGTTGCGAATTTGGTCAGCGGTCGACACTCATTTGTTGCTCCCATATCGGGTCACCATAGGAACACTGTGTTTCGAACATGGTCAACAGTGTCATGGATCTTCGGTTCCACCCCGAGATGTCCCAAACATCAAGTGTAGTGATTCGTTCTACCCCATCTCGAAGTGACAAACTTCCCCCCGGGTGGTGCTAGCGATCGGGCCCACAACCCCGATTCCCCATTGGGGCATACGGTGTGGTGTGGGACTACGTCCTCATTCACGTCGGGATCATGTACCTTGTCTTACGCCTTCCCTTAGGCCCAGCCTCAGGCCCCATGGCCTTTTCGGGTCCCCGACCCCCGTCCTCATGTAAGACGTTAAACTGCAGACCCGTCAGGTCTTCCTGACTAATGCCTGACCTTAGGCCCCTTGGCCTTCTCAGGCCCCTCCGCCCAACCTCTTACCCGGGGTGTACGGTGTGGTGTGGGACTACTTCCTCATTCATGTTGGGATCATGTACCATGATGTACGCCTTCCCTTACGAGGCCCAGCCTCAGTCCCCTTGTCCTCCTCGGGTCCTCGACCCTCGTCCTCATTGAAAGACGTTAAACTGCAAGCAGGTTAGGCCTTCCTGACCAATGCCTAACCATCAAGCCCCTTGTCCTTTTCTGGGCCCCGGCCCAGGTCCTCTCTTATAGGAGTGTATGGTGTGGCATGAGGTCATTTTCTCATTCACGTCGGTCTCGTAATGACCGCACCATGTATCTCTCCTTCCGGAGTTGTTTCGTCGACCCCTCTTCGGTAGTTCAACAATGTGCCTAAGAGTAATCTGGTTTATTACCTGGAATGCCAAGCTTTACTCGGACACGTCTGCACCCGCTTTCCAGGCTTTGTGTATCCCTGCGTCAGGACTTCCATCATCTTTCACACCCGGAGGGACCCCCAAGAACAGCCTGGACACTACGCCCAAGGGCTCTCCTACCGTTACGTGCCAACTCCCCCAAGGATTTCGGATAACAAATCGACAAAATCCCGCGTTGCGAATGTGGTCAGCGGTCGATGCTCGTTTGTTGTTCCCACCTTAGGCTAACACGATATGGACGCTGTGTTTCCACCATGGTTAACGGTTTTCCTCTATCGCCTCGCCAACCCATTAAGCCCAAAATGTCGGGTACACAATTCACACCCTTCATCACTTCATCATGTCCAAGTAGAGTCTCGAAAATCTTGGTACTTTTCCTCCGTGCACGCCCGTGTGTTGGGGGAACAAGCCACGTCAAAGGTGTCCTTCGGGGCTCTCTGCCGACTCCCCTTTGATGGACGCCCCAAGTATTGCGATAAGGATTCCCCCCCTTGTTTCCCACACCGAGTTTAACTCACGTGGGCTTAGGTATTGGGTTGACATCTGCGCTTACTCGGGAATTTGCCACCATCCTTGGTCTGAGATCTATGACCATAAACTAAGATCCTCTCAGAACTACGCTCAGCTTGATTCCCATCCTAATAGGATACGTAGGAATGCCCAGACCTCCTGTCTTTGGGTCCAGCTTGAGTTCAGCTAATTCGCCTCTCGGGTCCTGCCATTGGGACCCCGACTACGAGACCGCGTGGCGTGGTGTGGGACTACGTCCTCATTCACGTCGGGTTTGCAATAGCTGCACCACGCGCACCCTCGTTCTGAGAGTTAGCCCTCTTATTCCTTGTCCCGCATGACATTAAAAGGCACCCCCCCAGAACTACGTATGGCTTGATTCCCATCATCATGGGATATGTAGGACCACCTGAATTTCTAGGATTTGGGTCCATCTCCACCTCATAGAGATCTCCTGATCTCCCGGTCACCTAGGCCACTTGGTCTATCCCTCTCCAGGAGGGGGATATGTAGGTATGATACAAGGTTTTGGGCACCATGCCCCCTTCCCCCGGGAACCCGCCATCTCTTAGTTACCCTCAAGTTGAGTCTCTTGACCCCTTGCAGTGGTTCACCCATGTGTTAAGAGAACTCTGGTCTAGGACCAAGAGTTTCAGATTCAACTTGATCAAGTTCCTTCCACTTGTCAAGCTTCGTGTTCCCCTCCATTCGGGCTTCTATTACCTTTCACACCCGGAGGGACCCACAAGAACGGCCTGGATACAACGCCCAAGGGCCGTCCTACCATTACGGGCCAACACCCCTAAGGTTTTTGGACAACAAATCGATAAAATCCCGCGTTTCAAATACGGTCAGCGGTCGATGCTCATTTGTTTGTCCCCATTTCAGGCTAATGCGACAGGATGCTGTGTTGCGAACATGGTCAGCAGTAATCCTCTATGGTCATGCCAGCCCCTTCAGTCCTCAAATGTTGGTAACATGATTCACATCATTTTCCACCCCATCATGTCCAGGTGGAATCTCGACACTTTTGGCGCTATCCCTCAGTGCACCTTTTCATGTCAGGGGGACAAAGCTGCAATATCGTCCTTCGGGGCTCCCATGGTCCGAGCTCTAAGACCATAAACTAAGATCCATCCGGGACTACGTTCAACTTGATTCCCATCCTCATAGGATACGTAGGACCGCCCGGACGCCCTGTCTTTGGGTACAACCCATTTAGGGAGCCAATCTCTCCCCCTGTTTCACCTCTTACCTCTATATAGGCCCCTCGGCCTAAGGTCTCCCTCTCCGAATGGCATACAATGTGATGTGGGATCATGTCTCCATCAATTTTGTTTTATAAGACTACGCACGTTCCCCTCCTAGCATCATCTCTTCTACGTCTACGCTGCATGATGATAAAATGCATGCTTGGTCCTATCATACGACCCTAAACTGTAACATTATCGTCCTGGTCGCACGACGAAAAGTGACACTGCATTGTGGTGACCTCGTTGTAGAGGACATCACATTGGGTATTGGTCATGTGCCATGCCATTTGTCAACGCCCATCACGTCTTGATCCTTGTGGAGACACTACGACCTACTACTCTAGGCCTGTCGCTTCACAAAAAAAACCACTCACCTTAAAGAACAAACAAGATTTATCAAATTCCGCTTCTTTTAGTGCAAGGGCCACGAACGCACTCCCCTTTTCCCCTGGCACTGGTACCTTACCGTGCCGCCTTTCAGAAATAGGTATGGCTTGATTCTCATCCTTATGAGATACGTAGGAGTGTCCGGGCACTTCCCCGCGGGCCCAGCCTAACCTTTGTGTTCGGTCCCTCGACTCGAGCATTTCCCCAGAGAACGTATGGTAAGTAGAGCTTAGGCCCTCCTTTACGTCGGGTTTTTTTTTCATGCGTCCGCTTCTCCCTTTACCCATTTATGGTCTAAAGTCCATCAATAACTACATGAGACTTGATTCTCATCCTTATGAGATACGTAAGAGCGCCCGACCACTTCCCCGCGGGCCCAGCCTAACTTTCGCTTTCGGTCCCTTGACCAAAAACCTCTCCTAAGGAGGTCGTGCGGTGTGGTATGAGATTATGTCCTCATTCACGTCAGGTTTTTCATCGCACCGCACACACCCCTTATTCCCATTCACGCCAGGTGTTTGAGTTACTCCACCATGTGCCTCTTATGCCTCCTCCCATCCATGGTCCGAATTCTACGACCATAAACTAAGATCTCCCTATGGGAAAGGAATTTTCTCCCTCTATCTAATACGTCTCGTTGTCGTATTCAGATGTGTTTTGACAAAGAGCCCGAAGTGTGGTATTTTCACAGGGACATCCCCCTCATCCCATGACCATGCTTCATGAGCTCGCTATTTGGATCCTCATCCTCTTCCACATACAAAAGGACCCTCGGACGACATGGATACTAGGCTTAAGGGCTCTCCATGAATGCTAGACCTAAGGGCCCTCCAATCGTTTCGGGCCAACGTCCCTACGGATATCTGACAACATTTGTGACATGGTCCCGTGTTTCGAACATGGTCAATGGTCAACCCTCATTTGTTTTCCCCCATTCTAGGCTAACACGATATGGATGCTGGGTTTCCGCCACGGTCAACAGTCATCCTCCATCGTCACACCGCCATCATCGTGATCTGAATCTCAAGCGCCATGATTCACACATTTCCACTTCCTCATGTTCAAGTGGAATTCCATCATACTCGGCTCTTTATCTTCACGCATCTAGGTGCGCTAAGTGATCGTGTTAGTGTCATTAGGCTGGTATTCACTAAGAGTCCCTTTTCCCTAACCTTCCCCTTTCTGTGTCGGGAAATTCCCACCACTACTGCTTGTTTCCCACACCGAGCACGACTCACGTGGGCTTAGTAGTTTTGGAAGGATGTGTACCAACACGGCCAGGCTTCTCATCGTCCCACATGACATTAAACTGCGCCTCTTAGAACTATGTATGGCTTGATTCCCATCCTCATGGGGTATGTAGGAACACCCGACCACTCTGCTTCGGGCCCAGCCTAATCCTCACTCTTGGTCCTTCGACCTGAAGAGTTTCTTCCGAGGGTACGTGGTGTGATTTGGACTCCAAGTCCTCATTCACGTCGGTTTCATATCTACCGCACCACACGCTCCCTAGGATCTTCCCTTTTATTCCACGTCCTATCGTATGACGTTAAACTACAGGAGTCCATGTGTCCTCAGCGCATGACGCTAAACTGCGGCTCTACCCTAAACAAGTTCAGAATGCCCCAGGATTACATTGGGAAGCGGTAAATCCCCTTGCCAGAGAGGCCTTGTCTGAAAGAAGGAATGATCCATGATCAAACCAATGCGCCCATATGGTGTACTCCCACCACGGTGGTGTAACTACCTAAGTGTTGGATTCTGTTCGGACAAACCATCACTCCATATTCCACGCTTTGCGTGCCCCTTATTCGGACCCTCATCCCCTTTCATGTAGGAAGGGACCCCCTAACGGCCTGGTCCCATACCGAATCGGCTCACCTACCGTCTTGGTCCAACATTCTGGAAGACTGGTCATGTATGGAAGGACCCCCTAACAGTATGGATGTTTGACCTATCGTCCTCCAACTGTCCTGGGCCAACATGCCGAAGGATTGATCGACAACATTTGTGACATGGTCCCGTGTTTCGAACATGGTCAATGGTCGACCCTCATTTGTTGTCCCCATTACAGGCTAACGTAGTAAGTATACCGCTTCTCCTCCATGGTTAACGGTTGTACCTTACTGTCACACCATCCCCACAGTGTTCCGAATCTTGGGTATCATGATTCACACTTCCCATTTTCATCTGTTTGGACCGATTTCAGCACCCCTGGCGTTTCCCCATTCGTGCATAAGAGCACGCTGAAGAAACAGTAATTCGGCTATCCTGCAAGTTCCTTCTCCGATCGAGCCTCTCTCGTCATTCAGAAATCCGGACTGGTAATCCGACTCCCGGATGCCCGGAACATGGTCCCCACTCCTATGTTGGGTGGGACGAGAAGGCAACTATCTCCTATTTCTCACATCGGGCTCGACCCACGTGGGCTTGGGGAATTGTCGCCGAACGTCCCGCAAACATTGTAGGGATATAACAAGGCGATTTAAACAGAGGAAATCGTGCGCGCTACGGCATTCAAAACAAAGAAAGAAAAATTGAAGCACGAAAGTACCAATAAAAGGTTTTTGGTTTGTTACAATACATGGGGGTCGAATCCCCCCATGGACGGGTTGACCCCGTCAAAAGAGCGTTGCATCTCTGCCACCCGTTGGCTTGTGGCGTCCAAGGCTTGCTGCCGCTGACTTAGATCCCGCTCCTCCTCGGCAGCGGCGGGGTGCAGTTCTTCAGCCTTGGCTATGGACCTCTCTACGCCAGCTTGACCGGCAGCCACCATTCCAGAGGCCTGCCTCATATGCTCTTCTGCCTCTGCCAGCTGGGCCTTCAACCGTGAGACCAACTCAGATTGTGCATTAAGAGAGGCTGAAAGCTCATCTGCCCGGGTCTGCATCTGTTAGACCTCGCCTTCAGCCTCCTGGAGCTTCTTGATGTTGGTCGCCTTCCTCCGCTACCATCCCACGCTGAGCCCATGATCATGCTCCCGGATCTTCTCAGCCATAAGATCTCGGATGAGCGCATGAGGACGTTGGGCATGCACTCCCCTAGCGCACAGTTCGCGCAACCGCGAGTGGAGTCTATCCTTTTCGGCCAGACATTGCGCTTGGGGGGTGTCCTTGATGAAGCGTGTGATCAGCTTCCATGACCGGCGGCGGACTATGATACTGTATTCCTCATCGGAGGACGTTTCGTCCCAGTCTGCATGATTGGCAGGCTCGTACGTGGGATACGCCTTCAGAAAATCCTCGGCAGGATCAACATCTGGTGTTGAATCCAGTACGACACCTGGCGCCGAAGCAGGCATGACAAGAATGGGACCGACCGGTTGATCCTCTTCCTCGAAGTCCACCTCAATGACTTTGGGTACGACCCTGCTGGTGGTCCCGCCAGTGATGATGTGCGTCGCAACATGAGGAGATGGGGGGACTATCACCACCATCACCGCCATGCCCCTAGGAGAGACGCCACCAGACATCCCGACATGTCTTTCCGCAGTAGCCCATGCCAGTTGGAGAACTGTACGACAAAGAGGGACATAAACGTTAGTTGGCAGGCATAGTCTACATATGACGACAAGGAAACCGGTAGAGGAGACTTACAAAGATCGACCTCCTGGCGCTGCCCTTGAGCCGGTACTGACGGGGCCCCGAGGCGAGGCCCTCCGTATACTGTTGGAAGGTCTGGAGATTCTGGAGGAGCCACCTCGGGTGCTCTGGTCCCACCAGACGCAGAACTGGATGCAACCATAGGCGCGGGTTTTGAAGGTCCCGCATCATCACCCGCTGAGGGGCGAGAACGAGGCCTGCGAACAAGTTCCTCCTGCATGGCTCAAACATCGGTGAGAAGTTCATAGTGACTCAAGAACAGATCGTAAGGAAAGAAGTTTGGAATTCTACCTCGAGAGCCTCTGCGAAATCGTCAGAATCTGAGCCTTGATCTCCGACCTCTCCCTCCTCCAGCCTCATCCTCCCGAGAGGAGTCCTCAGATTCTTTCGGCAGGGGGAAGCGCTCCCTCAGATCGGAAGCCGATAACTGTGGGGGGGCCGTTTGATTCAGCAACACCCTCACCCGGTCTATCATTGGGCGAGGGACACCACTGGAGTGGACGTAATCCTCCAGCTCGTCCAAGTATTGTTCTGCCTCCGCCAGAGACGCCATGAATCCAGCCCGGACTGGGCCTATGCCCGGTAATTCAATCCCGAGGCGATTCAGGTGGGCCCATATCTCGGGTGGGCTGAGGAACTTCCGGTTGACATCCCAAATGTCCCAGGCTTCTGGGAAGACAACATCCTCTTCCATGTCAATATGACGTAGGCGCTTCCTCGGAGCCTGTGTAGATATCCTACGAAATCCCCTTGGTGGCTGCCCCTCCTGATGGCCCTGCTCTTCCAGAATCACCAGATCCACCGCTGCTGCCATACCCTCGGCCGGTGCGGGTCTCGCCGCCATGGTAGCCCCACTACCGCGAGCGGCCCTAGCCACCCTCTGACCCCGACCTCAAGATTGAGGAGGCCCACCGTCACCGACCGCGAAGCTCGATTCGCGGAGGGCTGTCGCGGAGTACGTGGAGCTTCGCGAAGTGCAGTGCACAAAAAGACAAGGAATTCGTGTGAAGACAAAAGAGGTCGACCCCCCTATTTATAGGCGGCGACCCCGGAGCATCGCGGCGTGCCTCACCCGCAAGGAGCATCGCGGCGCGTCCAGATCCGTGGCCCCGGTCAGCACCGCGGGCCCCCTTCACGTAGCTACATCGTGAACCACCGACAATTTTGGCGATTTTCCCTCAGACTTCGACCCTTCACCCTCCGCGACTCCAAGTCTGAGGGGGGGCATTTTTTTGCGCCAAAATATGGCACGAAAGGAAGGGACGAAAAAGAAGGTTGGCACGCTACCTCGCGAAACACTGACGCGAAGCACCGCCGCGAAGCACCCCGAGCATCGCGGTCTCGCGGAGCTCCAGAGGCGGTAACTCTCCGCGAATGCATTTGACGTTCACGAGCCCGCCACGAACCTACAGCGGCGGTAACTCTCTGCGAATGCATTTGACATTCGCGAGCCCGCCGCGAAGCTCCAGAGGCGGTAACTCTTCGCGGACGAAGTTGGAGTTCAGGAGCGCGCCACGAAGCACCTAAGGCGGTGCGCGAGTTCTGCTTCGCGGCGCCCCTTCCCTATAAATACTGGACTCCCCCTGAGTCCCGGGGATATACAATCCGACCTTTCAGCTTCTCCTCTCCCGAATCGTGAAGCACTCTTTGCCCCGGGAATCATGAGCTCCGCGAGGTACTTCTACTTCGCGAGACGCCTTTGCTTTGTCTCGTTTTGAGTGCCTCTTCCGAGAGGGATGCCCTTCACGAAGCTCAAGGGCATTCGCAAAGGAAGGGGATTCCCAAGGGAACTCGGGCAGCCGTGGAGTGTTTATGCTTCGCGAAACACCCAACCCATACTAGTGATCCCTATTCCAAGCCAGGATCACTACGCATCATGAAGCACACTGCTTCGCAGCCCCCTGCTTCGCGAGGCACCCCTTCTTTGTGAGGCAGTGCTCCGCGAATACTGTTCCACTTCGCGAAGCACCCTACACTCACACCTATGCCCCATGCTAAGGCCAAGGAACTCCACTTCGTGAATCACACTCCTTTTCTTGGAAATTTCTCTTCCCGTGCGACCCTCCAGGTTTGCACGATATGATTTCAAAGTCCCATGGACAATACCACCCGTAGCGTTGCTTCGCCTAATGATTCTTCGCATAGGCACACTAACGGCTATTGCTTCTTCGCATAGCCACGCTAACGTGGACCCCTTGATGGTTCACTCCACAACCCCCCTTGACTATGGCCTTACTTGTACCTTTCCTTCCCCAAGGACCAGAGGGTATCGGTTATGTAAGTCCTAGGGGTGTGGAGTGAACCCACCTCGTCCGAGATGCAGGACGTTAAACTGCCAAGCACCACGTCCCCAAAACATGACGTTAAACTGTGACCCGACCTCGTGCCTCTCATGAAGGGTCCCCCCAGCTCAAACATTTTTTACGCCACTCATCCCCATGGGAGTGGAATCACCCATCCACAAGGGATGATATCCTTCTTATTGGAGTGGCGTATGTTCTCAGGAGAAGGACGACCCTAGTTCCCCAACGGATGGCTGCACCCCTGCATCTCCGTACTTCCCCACTACCAAGGTCAGTGGAGGGCGTGATAAGGAACGAGTCACCTCCCATCATTGGTCCCAAGTCCCTCTTTCGCCGCGCTTTGTCGCACTTCGGGCTTCCATCCTGGAGTAAGTCCCAGCACCATGGGCCGCCTAACAAATAAGCCCCTCTTCGCTTCTCACGGACGCACTTTTCGTGACGTGATCGTCAGGTCCTTGCAACCACTTGTTTCTCACACCAAGCATGACTCACGTGGGCTTAGAGTGAGCACCGACCCTGACCCCTACTTCCAGCGAACTACGAGGACTTTGATCCGTGTCAAGGTATGGTACGTAGGAAGCCTCCATGAGGTTCAAGCCACATTACTCGGTCGTTCATTCATGTAGAGTTTCACCCTCATCCAGCATGACGTTAAACTTCACGCCCCATCTAGCATGACGTTAAACTGCATGCCCTCGTCCAGCATGACGTTAAAATGTATACCCCTTGTCCCGCATGACATTAAACTGCACACCCATTTGAACTAAGAGGTCTTTGATCCATGTCAAGGCATGGTACGTAGGAAGCCTCTACAAGGTTCAAGCCCACACATCATCAAACTCACGTCGAGTTCTACCTACGTCCAGCACGGCGTAAAACTGCAATTCCAGTCCGACGGTAAGCCGTTGTGACCAACCCAAACTACGAGGACTTTGATCCATGTCAAGGCGTGGTACGTAGGAAGCCTCTAGGAGGTTCAAACCCACCATCCGGTCGTTCCGACCTCATTCACGTCGGTTCACCCCCGTCCCGCATGACGTTAAACTGTATTCCACAATTTGAACTACGGGGAATTTGATCCGTGTCAAGGCATGGTATGTAGGAAGCCTTCCAGAGGTTCAAGCCCAACAATCATTAGCCCAGACCATCACCTTGTCGGTGTGCCAAGTTCCCCCCATTTTCACCCGAACTACAAGGACTTTGATCCATTTCAAGGCGTGGTACGTAGGAAGCCTCCCAGAGATTCAAGCCCATCTCCCATCGGACAATGGTCCCTCATTTACGTCGGTTCGCCGACACCCACCACTCGTCGTTAATTCACGTCAGGGTTCACTACCGTCCCGCATGACATTAAACTGTATTCCATAAATCCTTTGAACTACGAGGACTTTGATCCATGTCAAGGCATGGTACGTAGGAAACCTTCCCAAGGTTCAAGCCCACCACTAGTGGACCCACGGGTCTACTTTCACGTCGGTTCACCGATGAAACCCTTTGAACTACGAGGTCTTTGATCCATGTCAAGGCATGGTATGTAGGATGACTCCCCGAGGTTCAAGCCCACCACCCATCGGACCAAGGTCCACCTTCACGTTGGTTCGCTGATGATGCCCATAGGACCAAGGTCCACCTTCACATCGGTTCACCGGCACCATCCCGAACTACACAGACTTTGATTCCCTGCCACGGGGATACATAGGAAGCCTCTTCAAGGCTCAAGCACAACTTCACTGTCGCCCTTGCGGTGGTCCCATTTCATTTCCCCTACACTCCATTCATCCATCTATCACCCATCCTGATTCTCGCTCGGACCTTCATATCTCGGTGAGACCATGTCGATACGCACCTCTTCACAGCCGCCCATGGGCTAGCCCCGGTATCGGCATCCCTTCAAAGGAAATCCCTCAATACGATCTATTCTAGCTAATTCTCTAATCGGGCTGATCCGTCTCCGCTGGACGTTAAACTCGCCGCGTACCCTGTGTTAAACATGGGAAGCTGAGGAAAACCTCAGATATGTGTCTATGGCATATAATTCCCCGCACTCGATGTGGGATGCCTCGGGCTTCCACGCCCTCGAGAAGCCCTGTGACCAGGGATAATAGACAGACATGCCAGGATCCCCAACATCCAGACACACTACTGATGCCTCAACGTGACTACTCCCCCGACTGAAGGTTGCTGCCCTGACCGGACCCTTTGGAATGTCCCGACAGAAGCAGTGTAATTAACCGGCGTCCATGGAAACATGACACTGGGAAGAGTTTCACGAACTACGTATTAAATCTATGAGGGAGACCCGGACTAGGTGATGAGTTCAGAGGAGGAATCCACAGAAGTAAGAACCGACATCCCGTCATCCCGTTTCGATCAAGGAGCAGACATCCCTGAATAAGGAGCGAATGCCACCTGCCTTTGGAAAGCGGGAACACGGGGCGACAAGCACAGCGCGTCCTCCTCTGCGGACGGACGGATGCATGCGCCCTGACGAAAGCATCAGAAATAGTTGTTTAAGGTTTATGTTACGGTTCTAGGGTTTATGTAGTGATTTTTGGGTTTATGTAGCATTTTTGGGGTTTATGTTTCGTTTTTGGGTTTATGTTGCATTTTTGGGGTTTATTGTAATGCCCCGACCCTAGTTACCCAGAGTCGGTGTATTATTACATAATATTGGCATGATCACAATAAAGATCAAATCTTGAAATACCGATTGGTTTAGTATCCTTGGAAACACTAGATATATTCATAAAGTTTTACATTACATCATAAAGTGAAAAACTACTACAACAACATATTGTCTCCATAGTCCACACTATTATCCCCTCATAATATCCCTGCAGGTCATTCATAATTTACTTCTTCACATCCTGGGAAAATAAAACATAGAAAAAGGGTGAGCTCAAATGCCCAGTAAGGATAAAAATATAGCAGAAACTTTCATAAATAAGAATAAACATTTAAGGCAATGTATAACTTAAAACAAAAGCCTTTTAAACTTGAACTTCAACATAGTATGGAAAAAATAAAATGAAATAATGCCATTTACTTACTCACATGGATATTCTACTAATCGAATAATCACATGAAATATCAATAACAACTTTCATAATTATGGAATGCATAATGTCAGACTATCATAACCACATAGCCAAGGCCTCACGCCAAGACTACAAATAAGATTTTGTCAAGGCCTTGTGCCAAGACACTAGTTTGTCTCATGAGACCTACCGATGCATCGAGGAGCTATAGCGGGCTCCACCCATCACATATTAAGTCCAATGCCTTCCCATATGAAAAGGTTTAAACATAACATAAACATTCGTATTAAAACTAGCATACGAAATGTCAATACTTTCACTATAAACCATGAATGGTATAAAAATAGCACATCCACAGTCAAACATATCACAAAACCTTCAATACAATATAGAAGTTTTATATCATAATAAATCAACTTCAAATAAGCTTAAAATCCATCAAAGGATGTTGACATAGATGAAATCAAAACTATTAGAGAGAAATATCTCTTTTCTCGAATCATTGAAAAGTCAAACATTTATAAAGGATGTAATTTAAAAGAGATTTTTGAATCAAAGTGTCCCATACCACATTGAAAATTTTGAAAATAAATATCATTTCAAAACCTTCATGTCCATATAAATAAGTCCTTAAAATCATTTTGAAAACATGGACATTAATTAAAAATATTTAGAAAGATAAATCTTTAAAACATTTAAAATTATGATCTTGATAAAGAGTACCTTTCAAAAATTCTTAAAATATTCATTTTTGAAATCATTTAAAAGTCACATATTTATAAAATAAAACATTTACTTTGAAAATATTCTTATAATCTTGTAAGGGAAGCTTTGACAATTTTATAATGGCGGTAAATAGCCGCACCCACTGTATAAGTTAAAAAAAACATTCTTACCTTAAATTTGTCAAAAAGGTTAAAAGTGCCTTGTTTGGAAAACGACGGAAAGATTCCTTTAAAAACACATAAGGGTATAAATGACTTTAACCAATTGTATAGTAAATAGTAAAAAATGTTTTGAAATACTTTTTTAAGAAAATGGATGTGGATGCTAAAGAAATCCCAGTAGATTATTACGTATAAACAACCTCATATAATGAAGAGATTGCGAAATAAACCCTTACCTTGTACTTTTCCTTGGTTGGGGGTAGGTTAACCTCATGTATAATGGTGAAATAATTGTTATTAAATTATACAAGAATCATATACAATAATATGATATCATATATGATCTTTTAACATTGATTTGTTAATAATATCTTAGTATTATCGTTGTTTCGGGTGTTAACTTACTCGTTTTATTTTATATGTTTTGTTACGTAATACATGTTTGTAATGGATAGGGTGTATATTAATCATATCTAGAATGATATCAAGTCCTTAGATACTATTATTAATCATCAAATGAGAACTACACTTGAATGGATACGATGGAAAATGAATCTCATCGCGTTCGTGGAGACGGTAATCCGTACGTACGCACGAGCGACAATATCATTCTTTTGATATTAAAATAATATATAATTGGATGGTATATCATATATAAAGAATAATTATCATGTTATATTTATTATTTAAATTAGTTACACATCATTATTATACCCATCCAAATAATAATTTATTGAATAACAATTACACCACGACGTGGAGACGGTAAGCCGTACGTACACACGTATGGTGACATGTTATTAAAAGGATGGATACAATACTGAAAATGGTTGTACCATATTTATAATAACATCACAGTATATATATGATACTGGATTTATTATTTTATAATGGTAACAACAAAGGAAGAGGAAGTTGAAGAAGAAAGGAACTTGAAAAAGGGTGGTGAAATCATTACCTCTTCTTTGGGCTCTTCCTTTTGATTTGATAAAAAGGGCTCCTAAAGTTGGCTTTCTAACTAAAGGAAGGCCTCTAGGATGAATTGAGGGAATTTTAGAGAGTATTTGTGCCGATTTTGGCCGAACCAAGAGGCTTTGAAGGTGTGAAGAAATGAGAAGGAGTGCCCTTTTATAAGAGGGGTGAGGGGCACCTTTGGAAAAGCTAGAAATATTAATTTATAATAAATTCATATTTGGTTTATAATATCTCCAAATATGATTATACAACGTTTAAGGTTGGAATAGGTCAAAAACCATTCAACCAATAGAATTTAGACAGGTTTGGGTTACTATATTAACCTTATCTTTTAGTTTTAACTCTTAGTTAATTAGTTTGACATTTACCATGTCACTTTGTATTTCATATTATATAGTTAATAAACTTACTATATTCATACAAGAGACCCCCAAGTGGTCCATTAATGATACATATATCATGATATAATTCTCTTTTCCTAACCTTATATTTTTAGGAATTTAATATCAATTAATAATATAATATTTGTTTTAAAAACTCTTTTATGTCAATTTTGACACTATTCAATAGTTGATTTTTGTGAAACTCATAACAGAATTATTACTTCAATAAAAGTAAATTAAATCAATCCTAATATTTAATATTATCCTAGAAAAATAGTTTAATTTATAAAAAGTCTGAAATTATATTCATTTGGGCATTTATTATATCAATTATTTTAATTTTTCACTATTATGGTAATTACTGTATCATCATTGTGTCATAAATAAATTAAATTATTTAATCTCTAAAAATTATAAATAAAATACCATCATGTATTAAATCTTTTTATATTTATAATGAATATTTATAGTCGAAAATACAACATATATAACCCTATTTAAAAATTATTTTTCTAAAAGATATATGCTTGTGTCATTTTTGTATTCATTTTAACTTAATTAAAATTAAGTGTCCCTATCACCTAAAAGTGGCTCCATGGGTTCCAAAATCGACCCAAAGATGACTATGGTCGAACATGTATCAACCAATAAGGCTAGGACACGTTTTAGGGTAATTTAATATTATTATAATATTATTTTTTAACCCTTATTTACCGGATTTACCCTTAACCATGGTAAATAAAATATTTACCGCAATAATTATTCAAAATGTCTAAAAATAAAAGTTACCTATTTACACAATTTGAACATCCTGATTCCAAATATGGAATCCATTTTTCCAAATTCAAAACACAGAAGTGTCAGAAATTAATTTAAAATTAATTCCCGCTGTTAAACAAAAAGCGTGTTTTTAAGAGATAATAACTATCAAAAGATTGACATTTGTTTATGTCCGGTTTAATTGTAAAATTATGTCCAATGAACAACATTGTATTAAATGGTAAAAATATATTCTAAATATACTTTAAAACCTCTCAAATTCATAATTTATCACTATTAATTATTTTGATTAAAAAAGTTGTTTTTAATTAAAATTTAGTAATTTTCACTATTCATCAAAATATTAAAGTTTTCCGAAAAGTACCAAAATTTCACCTTACGCTAAATTCAATATTCCGAATCCAAAAATGAAGTCTATTTTTAAAAAATAAAATATATATAATTTCAAAAAGTAGGTATTACTATTCATAACGGCTGGTTTGATTGGTTATGGTGTGTTAGAACTCGGTGTTGCGTACAACACATGCTATAAAATTAATCAAAGAGAAGCATACCGTAAAAGTTTGGGGTGTTACATTCTCCCCTCCTTAAAATAATTTCTTCCTCAAAATTTCTAGAATAGTACCGCATGAAAAGACTCGGATGGTTCTTCATCATAAGTTCATTGGGTTCCCACGTTGCCTCTTCCATCTTATGGTTTCTCCACAAAACTTTTACTAGACGCGTCGTCCGGTTTCTCAGTACTTGTTCTCTCGTATCAAGAATCCTGACGGGCTCTTCGCAACAAGACAGATCGGGTTCCAGTTCTAACTCCTCATAGATGAGTACATGCGTTGGGTCAGGCATGTATTTCCTCAATCAGAGATACATGGAACACATCGTGAACTTTGGAGAGACTTGGCGGCATTGCCAATCGGTAAGATACATCCCCAATTCGTTCTAGAATTTCGAAAGGTCCGATGTACCTGGGACTCAATTTACCTTTCTTACAAAAATGTATGACTCCCTTCAATGAAGATACCTTCATGAAAACATGATCACCAACTTGAAATTCCAAATCCTTCCTTCGATTATCGGCATAACTCTTCTGCCTACTTTGAGCTGCTTTGATGTGATTTTGGATTACCTTCACCTTTTCCACCATTTCCTCCACCAGTTTTGGGCCTACATGTTTTCTTTCACCAACGTCATCCCAACAGGTTGGTGTACGACATCTCTTTCTGTATAACGCTTCATATGGTGCCATCTGAATACTCGAATGGAAGCTATTGTTATAGGAAAATTCTACTAGAGGTAAATATTGATCCCACATACCCTAAATGTCAAGTGAGCAAGATCTCAACATGTCTTCTAAGGTTTGAATAGTCCGTTCTGATTGTCCGTCTTTCTGAGGGTGGTAAGCAGTGCTCAAATGAAGTTTAGTATCTAGGGATTTCTAAAGACTTTTCCAGAATCTTGAAGTAAAACGGGAATCACGATCAGAAACAATCGATAGGGGT
The DNA here is from genome assembly GCA_963277665.1 of Viscum album. NCBI lineage: Eukaryota > Viridiplantae > Streptophyta > Magnoliopsida > Santalales > Viscaceae > Viscum > Viscum album. Next base: position 2,699,513 of record CAUJRU010000031.1, on the reverse strand, counting down.
ACTCCATGAAGTCTCAGAACTTCATTAATATATAGTCTTTCTAGACATTCCAGTGGTAGATCTTCTCTTATAGCAAGAAAATGTGCTGACTTGGTAAGACGATCAACAATAACCCATATTGCATCGTTCCTTCTAGGAGTCTTTGTTAGCCCCATGACAAAGTCCATCGTAATATTGTCCCATTTCCACTCCGGTATGGGAAGAGGTTGCATGACTCCTCCAGGGTGTTGCCTTCCAGCTTTCACTTGTTGAAAAACCATACATCTTGACAAAAAATCAGCAATCTCCCTCTCCATGTTGTCCCACCAAAAATGTTCCTTCAAATCTCTATACATTTAGGTGCACCTAGGGTGTATAAAGAAATTGGAACTATGAACATCATCTAGCAATTCCCTTTTTAGATCAGGTATATCGGGAACACAAAGTCTCTTACCAAATTTCAAAATTCCATCTTCATACACAAAGTTTCTCAATATCCCATCATTCACAGCTTTAATCTTCTTTTGAAATTATTCATCATCGGTCTGAGAACTCTTAATCCTTTCTAGTAAAGATGATTTGGCAACCATATGAAAAAGAATTGATGTTTCACCTTCCCTGGTTATTCCCATGTCCATCTTCACTAGATCCATGAAAATTGGATCCCTTTCAATTCTCATATTGTTCAAAACTCCATGATCTTTTCTGCTCAAAGAATCTTCCACCTTGTTTTCCTTCCCCGGGTGGTAGTGTATCATGCAATCATAATCCTTGAGTAATTCAAGCCATCTCCTTTGCCTCAGGTTGAGTTATTTTTGTGAGAAAATATACTTCAAACTCTTATGATCAGTATAAATCTCACATTTTTCACCATAGAGGTAGTGCCTCCATATCTTCAAAGCAAAGATCATAGCTACTAACTCGAGATCATGAGTAGGATAGTTTTGTTCATGAATTTTCAACTGTCATGATGCATAGGCAATAACCCTATCATTCTGCATAAGGACACAACCAAGTCCTTTCTTCGATGCGTCACTATAAATAACGAACCCATCATTCCCCGATGGTAGAGTCAATATAGGAGAATTGACTAATCTTTTCTTCAGTTCTTCGAAACATTCTTCACACTCTTTTGTCCAAACAAATTTAACCCCTTTACGTGTGAGCTTCGTTAATGGGTTAGCCAATCGGGCAAAATTTTGGACGAATCGTCGATAATAACCTGCCAAACCAATAAAACTACGTACCTCAGTTATACTCGTAGGTGCTGGCCATTCTTGGATTGTCATGGTCTTAGAAGGATCAACAGAGATTCCATCTTTAGAGACAATATGGCCAAGAAAAGAAATCTTCTGAAGCCAGAATTCACACTTGCTAAACTTCCCATATAATTCATGTCTTCTCAGAGTCTTCAGGATAATGCGCAAGTGATTTTCATGATCTTCGTAGATTTTGGAGTATACCAAGATATCATCAATAAATACCACCAAAAATTCATCGAGATACTCCTTCAAAACTCTATTCATCAGATCCATGAATACAGAGGGTGCATTAGTCAATCCAAAAGGCATTACAATAAACTCGTAATGCCCGTACCTGGTTCGAAATGATGTCTTCGGAATGACTTCCTTCTTCACACACAACTGATGGTATCCAGATCGAAGGTCAATATTTGAAAAGTATTGAGCTCTATGCAGTTGGTCAAATAAATCTTCAATTCGAGGTAGGGGATACTTGTTCTTTATCATTATAGCATTGATCTCCCTATAGTCAATACATAACCTCATAGATCCATCTTTATTTTTAACAAAAATAACAGGGGATCCCCATGGAGAAACACAGGGGCGAATAAATCCTTTATTACTCAATTCCTCTAGTTGTTTCTTTAGTTCAACTAATTCTATAGTGGCCATTCTATAAGGGGTCTTCGATATAGGCCTTGATCCAGGAATTAAATCAATGGAAAAATCAACTTCTCGTTCTGGAGGATGTCCAGGTAAATCTTCCGGAAATACATCTACAAATTCTTTCACAATAGGTATATCCTCTATTTGAACATTCCTTTCCTCACCCATAGTTATTTCATTCTCTTCCTCCCCAATAATTGAATTTAGTTGAGCTACTGGGGGTGGATCTAAATAAGAATTAGGTGGTGACTATTCTTCTCTAAAGATAAGGTGTTCCTTATCATCATCATCAAAAATCGTAACCTCTTTCTTCTTACAATAAATCTTCGCATCATAGTCTGAAAGACATTCCATACCGAGGATTATATCGAACTCAATCATAGGTATGACGATGAGATCAGCAGATAAAGAACATTTATGTTCTCTAATGGGGACTGATTCACAAAACTTTGTTGCAATGATACTTCCCTTAGGATTTTTAACTGACAATTCCCTTGTTAAATCAAATTGGAAATATCTAATTTTCTTAGAAAAATGGGAAGATATGAAACAATGCGATGATCCAGAATCAAATAATGCATTTTCTAAACTTGAGGAAACAATTAAATTACCTGCCACCATGTCTTTCGAAGATTTTACCTCAGCAGTAGTGATAGCATAATATTGGCCTTGATCCCTTGGCCTTTTCTGAGGTAAGTTCTCCTGACGCTTAGGACATTCATTTGCATAATGTCCCATCTCCCTGCAATTGTAGCACTGAACATTGGTAGCTTCCTTCTTCCCTTTGCAATCACGATCTTGTTGGCTTTTTTCACCACACTTGTAACAGACTCCCATTCCCTTCAAGCAAGTACCGGGGTGTTTCTTCCCACAGTTATCACATATAGAAAAATTCTTTTTTTCCCTCTTCCCTTTATCCATCTTTCTCTCTCCCATCCTTTTCTTCTCATGCTTCCCTTCAAATACATAGGACTCAGTAAACTCTTTACTTATCTTATCAACACATGATATTATTTCTTCATATGATGATAATACATGGGAGACTATTTATCTTATAAATTCTATCTTAGGACCATGAAAGATATGATCCTTCTTTCTCTTTGGATCATGTGCATTGCTGGAGTTCTCATTCCTTATACTGGGCGCCATTTCTAAACCCAAACTTGTAAAACACATAACATAAATTAAATATTTTATGGATATAATCCATAATCATAATAATGTCTCCTTTGAGGAAGTATATACTCATAAACCCTTCATAATGGTTTTTAAAGAAAATGAGAATTATCCTAAGCATATCCCCCGGGAGTGTCGTAACCAAGAGTGCAGCAAGGCCCGTTGTCGTGCACCAGTTCCCGTTCGAGACTAGCTCAAAGCAGTGTTTTCAGGTTTTACCCCTAGGTACATCTGTGCCAAAGCCGCCTCTACCTGCTCGTATCCAGACAGGGATGTATTTCTCGGAAAACTCACAAAATCTCTACAATACCAAAATTCTAGGAAGTTCTTCTATACTAATCCTCAAAGTTCATCTTAGGTCTACGTTCTCTAATCAGAGTTTTTCTAAATCTATCTTCCAAGGTTTGTACTAAACTTCCTCTGATACCAACTGTAACGCCCCGACCCTAGTTACCCAGAGTCGGTGCATTATTACATAATATTGGCATGATCACAATAAAGATCAAATCTCGAAAGACCGATTGGTTTAGTATCCTTGGAAACACTATATATATTCATAAAGTTTTACATTACATCATAATGTGAAAAACTACTACGACAACATATTGTCTCCATAGTCCACACTATTATCCCCTCATAATATCCCTGCAGGTCATTCATAACTTACTTATTCACATCCTGGGAAAATAAAACATAGAAAAGGGGAGAGCTCAAATGCCCAGTAAGGATAACAATATAGCAAAAACTTTCATAAATAAGAATAAACATTTAAGGCAATGTATAACTTAAAACAAAAGCCTTTTAAACTTGAACTTCAACATAGTATGGAAAAAATAAAATCAAATAATGCCATTTACTTACTCACATGGATATTCTACTAATTGAATAATCACATGCAATATCAATAACCACTTTCATAATTATGGAATGCATAATGCCAGACTATCATAACCATATATCCAAGGCCTCACGCCAAGACTACAAATAAGATTTTGTCAAGGCCTTGTGACAAGACACTAGTTTGTCTCATGAGACCTACCGATGCATTGAGGATCTATAGCGGGCTCCACCCGTCACATATTAAGTCCAATGCATTCCCATATGAAAATGTTTTAACATAACATAAACATTCGTATTAAAACTAGCATTCGAAATGTCAATACTTTCACCATAAACCATGAATGGTATAAAAATAGCACATCCACAGTCAAACATATCACAAAAACTTCAATACAATATAGAAGTTTTGTATCATAATAAATCAACTTCAAATAAGCATAAAATCCATCAAAGGATGTTGACATAGATGAAATCAAAACTATTAGAGAGAAATATCTCTTTTCTCGAAATCATTGAAAAGTCACACATTTATAAAGGAAGTAATTTAAAAGAGATTTTTGAATCAAAGTGTCCCATACCACTTTGAAACTTTTGAAAATAAATATCATTTCAAAACATTCATCTCCATATAGATAAGTCCTTAAAATAATTTTGAAAACATTGATATTAATTAAAAATATTTAGAAAGATAAATCTTTAAAACATTTAAAATTATGATCTTGATAAAGATTACCCATAAAAAATTCTTTAAATATTCATTTTTGAAATCATTTAAAAGTCACATAATTATAAAATAAAACATTTACTTTGAAAATATTCTTATAAGATTGTAAGGGAAGCTTTGAGAATTTTATAATGGCGGTAAATAGCCGCACCCGCCGTATAAGTTAAAAAAAATATTCTTACCTTAAATTTGTCAAAAAGGTTAAAAGTGCCTTGTTTGGAAAATGACGGAAAGATTCCTTTCAAAACACATAAGGGTATAAATGACTTTAACCCATTTTCTATTAAATAGTAAAAAAAATGTTTTGAAATACATTTTTAAGAAACATGGATGTGGATGATAAAGAAATCCCAGTAGATTATTACGTATAAACAACCTCGGATAATGAAGAGATTGCGAAATAAACCCTTACCTTGTACTTTTCCTTGGTTGGGGGTAGGTTATCCTCATGTATAATGGTGAAATAATTGTTATTAAATTATACAAGAATCATATACATTAATATGATATCATATATGATCTTTTAACATTTATTTGTTAATAATATCTTAGTATTATCTTTGTTTCGGGTGTTAACTTACTCATTTTCATTTATATGTTTTGTTACATAATCCATGTTTGTAATGGATAGGTTGTATCTTAATAATATATAGAATGATATCAAGTCCTTAGATACTATTATTAATCATCAAATTATAATTACACTTGAATGGATACGATGGAAAATGAATCTCATCGTGTTCGTGGAGACGGTAATCCGTACGTACGCACGAGCGACAATATCATTCTTTTGATATTAAAATAATATATAATTGGATGGTATATCATATATAAAGAATAATTAACATGTTATATTTATTATTTACATGAGTTACACATCATTATTATACCCATCCAAATAATAATTTATTGAATAACAATTACACCACGACGTGGAGACGGTAAGCCGTACGTACGCACGTATGGTGACATGTTATTAAAAGGATGGATAGAATACTGAAAATGGTTTTACCATATTTATAATAACATCACAGTATATATATATGATACTGGAGTTATTATTTTATAATGGTAACAACAAAGGAAGAGGAAGTGGAAGAAGAAAGGAACTTGAAAAATGGTGGTGAAATCATTACCTCTTCTTTGGGTTCTTCCTTTTGATTTGATCAAAAGGGCTCCTTAAGTTGGCTTTATGACTAAAGGAAGGACTCTAGGATGAAGTTAGGGAGGTTTAAAGAGTATTTGGGCAGAGGTTGGCCGAACCAAAAGGCTTTGAAGGTGTGAAGAAATGAGAAGGAGGAGTGCCCTTTTATAAGAGGGGTGAGGGGCACCTTTGGAAAAGCTAGAAATATTAATTTATAATAAATTCATATTTGGTTTATAATCGCTCCAAAGTTGATTATTCAAAGTTTAAGGTGGGGATAGGTCTAAAAACATTCAACCAATATAATTTAGATAGTTTTGGGTTACTATATTAACCTTATCCTTTAGTTTTAACTCTTAGTTAATTAGTTTGACATTTACCATGTCACTTTGTATTTTATATTATATAGTTAATAAACTTACTATATTCATCAAAGAGACCCCCAAATGGTCAATTAATGATACAACTATCATGATATAAGTCTCTTGGACGAACCTTAGATTTTTAGGAATTTAATATCAATTAATAATATAATATTTGTTTTAAAAAATCTTTTATGTCAATTTTGACACTATTCAATAGTCGATTTTTGTGAAACTCATAACAGAATGATTACTTCGATAAAAGTCAATTAAATAAATCCTAATATGTAATATTATCCTATAAAATTAGTTTAATTTATAAAAAGTCTGAAATTATATTTTTTTGGGTATTTATAATATCAATTATTTTAATTTTTCACTATTATGGTAATTACTGCATCATCATTGTGTCATAAATAAATTAAATTATTTAATATCTAAAAATTATAAATAAAATATAATCATGTAGGAAATATTTTTATATTTCTAATGAATATTTATAGTCGAAAATACAACATATATAACCCTATGTAAAAATTGTTTTTCTAAAAGATATATGCTTGTGTCATTTTTGTATTCATTTTAACTTAATTAAAATTAAGTGTCCCTATCACCTACAAGTGGCTCCATGGGGTCCCAAAATCGTCCCAAAGATGTCTATGGTTGAACATGTATCAACCAATAAGGCTAGGAAACGTTTTAGGGTAATTTTGTATTATTATAATATTATTTTTTAACCCTTATTTACTGGATTTACCCTTAACCATGGAAAATAAAATATTTACCGCAGTAATTATTCAAAATGTCTAAAAATAAAAGTTACCTATTTACACAATTTGAACAACCTGATTCCAAATATGGAATCCATTTTTACAAATTCAAAACACAGAAGTGGCAAAAATTAATTTAAAATTAATTCCTGTTGTTAAACAAAAAGCGTGTTTTTAAGAGATAATAACTATCAAAAGATTGACACTTGTTTATGTCCGGTTTAATTGTAAAATTATGACCAATGACCAACATTGTATTAAATGGTAAAAATATATTCTAAATATACTTTAAAACATCTCAAATTCATAATTTATCACTATTAATTATTTTGATTAAAAAAGTTGTTTTTAATTAAATTTTGGTAATATTCACTATTCATCAAAATATTAAAGTTATCCGAAAAGTACCAAAATTTCACGTTAGGCTAAATTCAATATTCCGAATCCAAAAATGAAGTCCATTTTAAAAAAATAAAATATATATAATTTCAAAAAGTAGGTATTACTATTCATAACGGCTAGTTTGATTGGTTATGGTGTGTTAGAACTCGGTGTTGCGTACAACACACGCTATCACATTATTCAAATAGAAGCATACCGTAAAATCTTGGGGTGTTACATTTATATTTCATTGTTAGGGTTGATGTGATGTTTTTTTTGGTTTATTATCTATTTGTTTCTTTTTAGGGTTTTAATGGTTGTTTATGGTTTGTAGTGGTTTTTAAGGTTTTTAAGTGTTGTTAACGGGTGTTTGTGGTTTTTATGTTATTTAATGGGGTTCCAATGGTTTTTTGTGGGTTTTTAAGGGTTTATTGGTTTTTTTGGGATTAATAGGTGTGGTTAGGGTTTTTAGTGTGTTTTAGGGTTTGTTTGGGTATTGTAGCAGTTTTTAGGGTTTATGTAATGTGTTTTGATGTTTTTTGGGTTCTTTAGGGTTTTTTAGTGTTCATTAGAGTTTATTATGGTTATTTAGGGTTTATTAGGGTTCTTTAGGGTTTCTTAGTGTTCTTTAGTATTTTTTACGGTTTATTAGCATTTTTATTGTATATTAGGGAAAAGCAGATGCGAGGGTCGGGCTATTCTCGACCCCCCCCCCAAATTATTATAAAGAAAAAGAGACTCAGCAGATAAGGGAGGGGAGAGGTCAATTGTCCCACACACAAAAACCCTTAACGACCCAAGACAAAAGACCCAAAAAAAGAAAATTCAAGAACGAAAAAAGAAAACACACAAGGGAAAGCAGCCACCACCATCATCCAGCATCCCAGCATCAAGCACCTCGCAGCATCCAAACTCAAAAAACCAGCATCCAAAACCTCCCAGCCAAACGACAACCAGCGCAGCAGACATCCATCAGCACCAACAGCACCATTTCAAACCACCACAATCATTAACCACCAGAAAAATAGACCACAACACCATCCAGCCAACCAGCACCAGAATAGTATCCAGCACCAACACCAAAACATCACAGCCATGCAGCATAACCATCCCATCTGATCCAGTTCACCCCAGACAACCATTCCATCAAACCAACTCGCCAACACCCAAATCAAATAAAATCCTCCATTGCATGTCAAAAACCAGCGCACAGAACCACAACCAAAGACCATAAGCAGCAACAAGAGACAGAGAATCAGAAGAAGAACCAGAGCCTCCCTCCTCCAAGCAACAGGACCTGAAGCTGAGCACACCAAGCCATACCTACAGCTGACATCGAACCAGGAAGACATTTGAGGGTCCGGAAGCATGCCAGGGTTGACACTGCGCCCTCAAGATCTGGCACAAGGAAAACAAAATGGAGGAGCCCTGCAAATAATCCGGCATCGGGACCACCAGATCTGCAACTGATCAGGAGCTGGAAGGGGGAGCAGCAACCGAAGCCGGGTCGCGAACCAGGCACGCTAGAAGCCGACTGGAATGGACCTTGAGCCGGGAGGGGAACCTTCGCAGCAATGAAACCGGGTCCCGAAACAAGGCACACCAGAAGTTCAGAACGAACCTGAAGAACGAGAGGGGAACCTTTGCAACATTTCAGAACCCGAAACCAGGCACCAAGAAGCAAGATCAGGGTTTCTTAGAGTTTATTTTATTTATTAGTGTTTATTAACGTGTATTTGGGTTTATTATGATTTATTAGGGTTTATTATGATTTGTTAGGGTTTATTGCTATTTATTAGGTGTTTGTTATGGTTTGTTTTAGTTTGTTACGATTTATTTGGCGTTTTTAGGATTTGTTACAATTTATTTGGGGTTTTTAGGGTTTTTTACGATTTATTATGGGGTTATTAGGATTTGTTAGGGTTTATTAGTAGGTTTTAGGGTTTTTAGGGTATTATTAAGCGGGTTTTGTAGTGTTTTGTTGGGTTTGTTAGGGTTTTTAGTGATTACTAGGATTTATTATGGTTCTATAGTGTTTTTTATTGTATATTAGGGGTTTAGGGCTTTTGTAGAGTTTATTAGAGTCTAATAGGGTTTCTTAGGTTTTATTACATGTTATTATGATTTATTAGTGTTTATTAAGGTTTTATGGTTTAATAGTGGGTTTTAGGTGTTATTTGGGATTATTAGTGGTTTTTAGGGGTTGTTAGTGGTTGTTAGGGTTTGTTAGGTTTTTTTAGGGTTTGTTAGGATGTGTGTTATTCTATTATCACCCATGTTATTATTATCATTATTATCATTATCAGTATTATCATTATCATTATTATAATTACCGTTATTATTATTATTATTATTATTATTATTATTATTATCGTCACATGCAAATGCAGATGCAAATGCATAATTATTTATTATTTTTTATAAATTATTTATTTCCATGCACATGTATATGTTGTTGTTGTTATTATTATTATTATTATTATCATCACATACAAATGCACATGCATGTACGTTATTATTTATTACCATGCACGAGCAAATGCAATGCACCTACATTATTCTATTATTACATGCATTTTTATCGATATTGTTATTATTACTATTATTGTTATTGTAGTTATTATCATCAAATGAAAATGCATATACAAGTGAGTTATTATTTATTACCATACACACACACATTCAATATATGTGCAATATTCTATTATCACATGCACTATTATTATTAATATTAATATTATTGTTATTATTATCATCATGTGAGCTATGAGTTATTATTTATTATCATGCCTTGCACATGAAATGCACGTACGTTATTCTATTATCACTTGCATTGTTGTTATTATTATTAATATTATTATTACTACTATTATTATTATTATTATCATCTTATGCACATGCACATTCACATGCACGTGCATTATTATTTATTTTTTATTACCATTCACGTGCACATGCAATGCACACACATTATTTTATTATCACATACGTTGATATTCTTATTGATATTATTATTATTTTGGTTGTTGTTGTTGTTGTTATTGTTATTATCATCACATGTAAATGCACATGTGAATGCCCATGAAAATACATAAACACGCAAATTCAATGCACATGCGTTATTCTATTATCACATGCATTGTGATTATTAATATTATTAATATTATTATTATTATTATTATCATCGTCATCATCATCACTTGAAAATGCAATACACACACATTATTATTTATTACCATGCACGTGCACACGTAATGCACATGCAATATTCTATTATCACATGCATTGGTAATACTACTATTATCTCTAATACTACTACTGCTATTATTATTATTATCATCACATGCATATGCAGATGCACGTGCGTTATTATTTATTATTTATTACCATGCACGTGAATATGCAATGCACTTGTATTATTCTTTTATTATTATTATTTTAATTACAATTATCATAGTTTATTATTATTATCATAATCATTATTATTATCATTATCACATGAAAATCCAAATGCATGTGCGCTCTTATTTAATATTATTTATTTATTATTTACTACTATGCACATGCACATGTCATGCATTTGCATTATTCTATTATTATTATTATTATTATTATTTTTTGTATCATCAAATACAAATGCACTTTCACGTGCATTGTTATTTATTATTTATTACCATGCATGTGCATGTTTCATTATCATTATCATTACATGTAAATGCATATTCACGTGCGTTATTATATATTATTTATTACCATGCACGTGGAAATGAAATTCACTAGCGTTATTATATTATCACATATGTTATTATTATTTATTATCATGCACGTGCACAAACAATGCACTTGGGTTATTCTATTATCACATGTGTTATAATTTATTATTTATTATCATTCACATGCAAATGCACATTCATGTGGACTTTGTTATTATTTATTGTTTATTACCATGCACATGCACGTGCACATGCACATGCACTTGGATGTGCGTTATTATTTATTATTTATTATCATTCACATGCATATACACATACACATGAAATTCACATGTGTTATTATTTATTATTTATTATTTATTATCATTCACATGGAAATGCGCATGCATATGCACATGCAAGTGTGTTATGATTTTTTATTTAAACCATGCACATGCCTATGCACATGCACGTGCGTTATTACTATTACTATTATTAGAGGTATTTTTAGGGTTTACTGTCAATTTTTAGGATTTTTAGTCGTTGTTAACATTTATTATGGTTTGTTAGGGTTTTAGGGTTTTTTAATGGTATATTAGCATTTTTTAGGGTTTGGTGGGGGTTATTAGGATTTTATTAGGGTTTATTTTGGTGTGTTAAGGTTTATTAGGGTTTATTAGGTATTTTTAGGGTTTTATTTGGATTTTGTTGGTTTTATTAGGGTATATTATGTTATATTATTGTATATTTGGGTATGTATTGGATTTATTGGTGTTTATTATGGTTCATTATGGTTTATTAATTTTTAAGAGGTTATAATTGGGTTTTTTAGTGTTTAGTAGTGTTTATTCATTTTTATTAGCACTTTTAAGCTTTGTTAGGTTTTCTTAGCATTTATTAGGGATTTTAGGGCTTTTTATGGTATATTTCTATTTTTATGGTTTCGTGGGGTTTATTATGGTTTATTATGGTGTGTTAAGGTTTATTAGGGTTGAGTGGGTATTGTTTGGGTTTTATTATGGTTGATTCGGTATCTTTAATGTTTTATTTGGGTTTATTAGGGTTGAGTACGGTTTATTAGGTTTTGTTAGATATTTTTACGGTTTACTAGGGTTAGTTAGTGTTTTTTAGGGTATATGAGTGTTTTTTAGTTTTTGTTAATATTTATGAGGGGTTTTTATGACTTTTTAGGTTTTATTAGTGTGTTTTTAGTGTTTGTGATCATTTTTAATAGTTTATTAGCTTTTATTTGAATTTATTATGGTTTAATAGGGTTTCTGGGGCTTTTTAATGGTTTGTTTTCTTTTTTTGTTTATTGGGGTTTAGTTGGGTTTTATTAGGTTTTGTTATGGTGTGTCAAGGTTTATTAGGGTTGAGAAGGATTTTTTAGGGTTTTATTAGGGTTTTATTAGGGTTTATTAATTTTTATTAGGGTGTATTAGGGATTTTTAGGGTTTATCCCGGTTTGTTAGGGGTTTATTAATTTTTTTTGTTTTATTATGTTATATTAGTGTTTGTTAGGTATTTTTAGATAATATAGTGTGTTTTTATTGTTTGTGAGTGTTTTGTTTTTGTTTGTGAGTGTTTTAGTGTTTCATTGGTTATATTAGTGTTTATTTTGGTCTATTAGGGTTTCTAGGGATTTTTAAGGTATATTAGAATTTTTTGTTTTTATTAGCTTATATTAGTGTTTTAGGTCTTTTTACGTAATATAGCGCATTTTAATTGTTTGTGATCATTTTTTTATTGTTTTTGTGTGTTTTTAGTGTTTATTAGGTTATATCAGAGTTTATCAAGGTTTCTAGGGATTTTTTAGGTATACTAGCATGTTTTTCTTTATTAGGGTTTTGTAGGGTTTTATTAAGGATTATTATGGTATGTTAAGGTTTGTTAGGGTTGAGTAGGGTTTATTTGGATTTATTTATGGTTTATTAGGGATTTTTAGGGTTTTTTTTGGGGTTTATTAGGGTTTATTAGTGTTTGTTAGTGTCTATTAGGGTTGGTTAGGGTTATTTACGTTTTATTAACGTGTTTTTTGGATTTATTAGGTTATATTATCATTTATTAGGGTTTATTAGTTATCTTAAGGGTTTTATTATGGTTGAGAAGAGTTTATAAGGATTTTAGGTATTATAAGGTGTTTTTAGGGATTATAATAGTTTATTAGGGGTTTATTAGGGTTTAATTTTTTATATTATAGTATATTAGGGTTTTAAAGCGTCATTAGGGTTTTTGTAGCATTTTTTAGGGTTTGTGTTGCGTTGTTAGAGTTTATGTAGTATTTTTAGTGTTTATGTAGCGTTTTCAGGGTTTAGTTAGCAGTTTTAGATTTTATGTATCATTTTTAGGGTTTATGTAGCGTGTTTATGGTTTAGGTTTTATGTAGAAATTTTTAGGGTTTGTGTTGCCTTTTCTGGGTTTATGTAGCAATTTTATGGGTGATGTCGCCTTTATGTTAGATTGTTTAGGGTTTATGTACCATTTTTAGGGTTTATGGAGTGTTTTAGGGTTTATATTGTGTTTTTAGGTTTTTTTAAGCATTTTATAATGTTTATGTTGCATTTTTAGGGTTAATGTTGTGTTTTTTAGGGTTTATGTTACAGTTCTAGGGTTTATGTAGTGCCTTTAGAGTTTATGTAGCATTTTATTGGGATTATGTTGTGTTTTTTGGTTTATGTAGCATTTTTAGGGGTTTTGTTTCATTTTTAGGGTATATGTAATGTTTTTTGGGTTTATGTATCTATTTGAAGCCTTTTGGGGGGTTTTAATGGTTGTTTATGGTTTGTAGTGATTTTTAGGGTTTTTAAGGGTTGTTAAGAGGTGATTTTGGTTTTTTATAGTATCTGTTTGCTATTCAATGGTTTTTTGGGGGGTTTATGGGTTTATTTGTTTTTCTGAGATTGATAGGGGTTATTAGGGGTTTTTAGTGTGTTTTAGGGTTTGTTTGGGTATTGTAGCGGTTTTTAGGGTTTATATAATGTGTTTTATCATTTTTTGGATTCTTTAGGGTTTTTAGTGTTCATTAGAGTTTAATATGGTTCTATAGGGTTTATTAGGTTGCTTTTGGGTTTATTATTGTTCTTTAGGATTTGTTGCAGTTTATAAGCGTTTTTATTGTATATTAGGGTTTTATTAGGCTTTTGTGGGCATTTATAGCATTTTATCAGGTTTATCAACCTTTTTTAGGGTTATTTAGGATTTATTAGGGTTTATTTTATTTATTAGGGTTTAGTAATGGGTATTTGAATTTATTACAATTTATTAGGGTTTATTATGCTTTGTTAGGGTTTATTGCGGTTTATTAGGGGTTTGTTATGGTTTGTTTCAGTTTGTTATGATTTATTTGGAATTGTTAGGATTGTTATGATTTATTTGGGGATGTTAGGGATTTTTACGATTTATTTTGGGGCTGTTAGGTTTTGTTAGGGTTTATTAGTGGGTTGTAGGGTTTTATTGGCTATTATTAGGAGGTTTTTGTTGCGTTTTGTCAGGTTTGTTAGGGTTTTTAGTGATTATTAGGGTTTATTATGGTTTAATAGTGTTTTTTATTGTATATTAGGGGTTTTACGGCTTTTTTAGAATTTATTAGGGTCTAATAGAGTTTGTTAGGGTTTATTACTAGTTATTACGATTTATTAGTGTTTATTAGGGTTTTTTGGTTTTAAATGTGGGTTTTAGGTGTTATTAGGGTTTATTAGTGGTTCATTGGGGTTATTAGTGGATGTTAGGGTTTGTTATGGTTTTTTTGTGTTGTTTGGTGTTTTATGCCTTTTTTGGGTTTTATGGGTGTGATTGGATTTTTTTTGATTTGATAGGGTAATTTTAGCATTTTGGGGGTTTTTTGCGTTTTGTGAATTTTAAAGCATTTTTCTATTTTTCTAGAAACTATTAGGGACTATGTAGCATTTTTAGTGGCTTTATTAGTTCTTTAGGGGTTTATTAGGGCTTAATTTTTTATATTATAATATATTAGGGTTTAATATTTTTCATGTTTTGAAGCATGAATAGGGTTTTTGTAGCGTTTTTAGGGTTTGTGTAGAATTGTTAGAGTTTATGAAGCATTTTTAGTGTTTATGTGTCATTTTTTGGGTTTAGTTAGCAGTTTTAGGTTTTATGTATCATTTTTAGGGTTTATGAAATGTTTATAGGGTTTATATAGAGGGTTTAGGGTTAAGGTTTTATGTAGCATTTTTTAGGGTTTATGTTGCATTTTTTGGGTTTATGTAGCATTTTTAGGGGTGATTTAGCCTTTATGTGGCATTTTTTAGGGTTTATGTAATGTTTTAGTGTTCATGTAGTTTTTGTAGTGTTTATATTGTGTTTATATGTTTTATGTAGTGTTTTTTAATATTTAAGTTGTGATTTTTAGGGTTTATGTTGTGTTTTTTGTGGTTTATGTTACAGTTCTGGGGTTGATGTAGTGATTTTAGGGTTTATGTAGTGTTTTTTGGGTTTATGTTTCGTTTTTTGGTTTATGTTGCGTTTTTAGGGTTTTTGTTGCATTTTTTAGGGTTTATGTAACATTTTTAGGGTTTATGTATCTATTTGAATCCTTTTTAGGGTTTTAATGGTTGTTTATGGTTTGTAGTGTTTTTGGGGTTTTTAAGGGTTGTTAACAGGTGTTTATGATTTTTATGGTATCTGATGGCATTTTAATGGTTTGGGGGGGGGGTTTATGGGTATATATATATTTTTGGGATTGATAGGGGTTGTTAGGGTTTTTAGTGTGTTTTTTGGTTTGTTTGGGTATTGTAGCTGTTTTTAGGGTTTATAAAATCTGTTTTTGTGTTTTTTGGGTTCTTTTGGGTTTTTTAGTGTTCTTTAGAGTTTAATATTGTTCTTTAGGGTTTATTAGTGTTCTTTAGGGTTTATTAGTGTTCTTTTGGATTTGTTACAGTTTATTAGCATTTTTATTGTTTATTAGGGTTTTATTGGGATTTTGTAGGCATTAATAGCTTTTTCTATGGTTTATCCACCTTTTTAGGGTTATTTAGGATTTATTAGGGTTTATTTTATTTATTATGGTTTATTATATATATTAGGGTTTAGTAACGTGTATTTGGGTTTATTACGATTTATTAGGGTTTATTATAATTTGTTAGGGTTTATTGGGGTTTATTAGGGGTTTGTTATGGTTTTTTTAGTTTTTTACAATTTATTCGGTGTTGTTAGGATTTGTTACGATTTATTTGGGGTTGTTAGGGTTTGTTACAATTTATTTTTGGGTTATTAGTGTTTTTGAGGATTTATTAGTCGGTTGTAGGGTTTTGTAGGATATTATTTGGTGATTATTTTAGCATTTTGTCAGGTTTGTTTGAGTTTTTATTGATTATTAGGGTTTATTATGGTTTAATAGTTTTTTTATTGTATATTAGGGGTTTTAGGGATTTTTTAGCATTTATTAGGGTCTAATAGAGTTTTTTAGGGTTTATTACAAGTTATTACAATTTATTAGTGTTTATTTGGGGTTTTAGGGTTTAATAGTGGGTTTTTTGGGTTATTAGGTTTTATTAGTGGTTCTTAGGTGTTATTAGTGGTTGTTAGGGTTTGTTAGGTTTTGTTAGGGGTTTTAGAGTTTATTACGGTTTGTCTGAGTTGTTTGGGGTTTTTTGGGTTTTTTGGGTTTTATGGGTGTGTTTGGATTTTTTTTTATGCTTTGTTAGGGTTATTTTAGTATTTTTTTGGGTTTTGTTGCGTTTTGTGGGGTTTGAATCATTTTTCGGGTTTTTTGTAGCAATTGATTGGGTTTATGTAGCATTGTTAGTGGCTTTAGTGGTTCTTTAGGGTTATTTAGGGTTTTTAAGGTGTATTTGGGTTTCTTTTTAGGTTTTTGGGTTTTTAGGGGTTTTTAGTGTTTTTAGGGTTTTAAGGGTTTCATAGGATTGGTTAGAGTTTTGTTAAGTATTAATAGGGGTTTTAGTGTTTTTTAGTGTTATTAGTGGTTTTTTTTATTTTTAGGGTTTTTGATGTTTTTTTAGGTTTTTTAGGTGCTTTTAGGTTTGCTTTCAGGTTTTTTCAGTTTCTTCGGTTTTTAAGGGTTTTAGGGTTTTTAGGGGTTTTTAGGGTTTTTTAGGATTTTTTAGGGTTTTTAGGGTTTTTTAGGGTTTTTTGGGTTTTTTGGGTTTTTATGGTTTTTTTATGATTTTGTCATGTTTGTCGGGTTTGTTTGGGTGTTTTTGTGAATATTAGCATTTTGAATGGTTTAATGTATTTTTTTGTATATTTGGGTTTTAGGTATTTTGTAGCTTTTATTGGGGTCTAATAGGGTTTATTACGATTTGTTAGTGTTTATTAGGGTTTATTAGTGGGATTTTGGGATTATTAGGGTTTATTATGGTTTATTATTGGTTGGTAGGGTTTTTTAGGATTTATAAGTTCTTATTAGAGTGATTTATGGTGTCTAAGGGTTTGTTAGGGTTTCTAAGGTTGTGTTAGGGTTTCTAAGGGTGGGTTTGGGTTTTTATGGGTGGGTTAGGGTTTCTAAGGGTGTGTAATGGTTTCTAAGGGTTTCTACGGTTGTGTTTGGGTTTCTAGGGGTGCGTTGGGGTTTCTAAGGGTGTGATAGGGTTTCTAAGGGTGTGTTAGGGTTTCTAAGGGTGTGTTAGGGTTTTTAAGGGTGTGTTAGTGTTTCTTAGGTTTGTTAGGGTTTGTTTTATGGTTTTTAGAAATATGTTAGTCTTTCTTATGGTTTCTTAGGGGTTTTTTGGGTTTTTTGGGTTTTTTGGGTTTCTTCGGGTTTTGGTGTTTTTTGGGGTTTCTTAGTGCTTCTTGGTGTTTGTTTGCGATTGTTAGGGTTTGTTAGGGGTTTTTCGGGTTTGTTATGTTTTTTAGTGTTTTTTGGGGTATGTTAGGGTTTGTTAGGGTTTGTTAGCATTTGTTAGGGTTTGTTAGGGTTTGTTAGGGTTTGTTAGGGTTTTGTGTGGTTTTTAATGGTTTTTAGTATTTATGGGGTTATTAAAGGTTTGTTAGGGTTATTTAGTTGTTCATGGTTGTCACAGATGTGTAGATCTAGTCTCAAGATTCAATTTGATATGTGGTAGCAGTGAAACGAACTCCCAGAGCAGAAGTTAGTCATTTGGAGGACTTAAGGACCTTTTGGGTCTCTAGGAACATGATAAGGTGTTCCTATTGGTCACAAATGTGTTGTCGAAAGCTTCAATTTTCATGTGCACATGAAATGCACTAGCTTTATTCTATAATTATTATTATTATTATTATTATTGTTGTTGTTGTTGTTGTTGTTGTTGATGATGTTGTTGTTTGTATCATCAAATACAAATGTACGTGCACGTCTGTTGTTATTTATTATTTATTACCATGCACGTGCATGTATCATTATCATTATCATTACATGTAAATGCACATGCGCATGTGTTATTATATATTATTTATTATCATGAACAATAAAATGCAATGCATTTGTGTTATTCTCTTATAACATGTGTTATTATTATTTATTCTAATACATGTGCCCACGAAATCCACGTGCGTTATTCTATTATCACATGTGTTATTATTTATTATTTATTATCATTCACATGAAAATGCACATTCATGTGGACTTGGTTATAATTTATTGTTTATTACCATGCACATTCACATGCACATGCACATGGACATGCACATGCACTTGTATGTGCGTAATTATTTATTATTTATTATCATTCACATGCCCATGCACATACACAAGCAATTCACATGTGTTTTTATTTATAATTTTTTATTTATTATCATTCACATGCAAATGCGCAGGCATGTGCACATGCATGTGCGTTATGATTTATTACTTAAACAAGGCACACGCATATGCACATTCACTTGTTTTATTAGCACTATTATTATTAAAGGTATTTTTAGGGTTTACTATCCTTTTTTAGAATTTTTAGGTGTTATTAACATTTATTATGGTTTGTTAGGGTTTTAGGGTTTTTTAATGGTATATTTCCATTTTTTGGGTTTGGTGGAGGTTATTAGGATTTTATTAGGGTTTATTATGGTATGTTAAGGTTTATTAGGGTATATTAGGTATTTTTAATGTTTCATTAGGATTGAGTTGGGTTTATAAGGGTATATTATGGTGTATTATGGTAAATTTGGGTATGTTTAGGATTTATTAGGGTTTATTATGGTTCATTATGGTTTATTAATTTTTAAGAGGTTATATTAGGTTTTTTTAGTGTTTAGTAGTGTTTATTCAGGTGTATTAGTTCTTTTAAGATTTGTTAGGTTTTATTATCATTTATTAGGGGTTTTAGGGCTTTTTAATGGTATATTTTCGTTTTTTGGGTTTAGTGGGGATTATTATGGTTTATTATGGTGTGTTAAGGTTTATTAGGGCTGAGTAGGTATTTTTTGGGTTTTAGTAGGGTATAGTCGGTATCTTTAAGGTTTTCTAAGGGTTTATTAGGGTTGAGTACAGTTTATTAGGGTTTTTAGGCATTTTTAGGGTTTACTCAGGTTTGTAAGTGTTTTTATTTGGGTATATGAGTGTTTTTTAATTTTTGTTAATATATATGAGTGGTTGTTATGACTTTTTAGGTTTTATTAGCATGTTTTTAGTTTTTGTGAGAATTTTTAATGGTTTATTAGATTTTATTTGAATTTATTATGGTTTATTAAGGTTTCTAGGGCTTTTTTATGGTTTGTTTGCAATTTTTTGTTTATTGGGGTTTAGTTGGGTTTTATTAGGTTTTTTATGGTGTGTCAAGGTTTATTAGGGTTGAGAAGGTATTTTTTGGGTTTTATTATGGTTTTAGTAGGGTTTATTAGTTTTTTAGGGATTATTAAGGATCTTAAGGGTTTATTAGGGTTTCTTAGGGGTTTATTAGTTTTTTGTTTTATTTGGTTATATTAGTGTCTTTAGGTCTTTTTAGATAATATAGCGTGTTTTTATTATTTTTGAGCAGTTTTTTTGTGAGCACTTTTAGGGTTTCATAGGTTATATTAGAGATTAATATGGTTTATCAGGGTTTCTAGTAATTTTTAAGGTATATTAGATTTTTTTGTCTTTATTAGGTTATATGAGTGTTTTTAGGTCTTTTTAGGTAATATAGCGCGTTTTTATTGTTTGTGATTGTTTTTTTATTGTTTGTGAGCATTTTAGGGTTTATTAGGTTATATTAGAGTTTATGAGGGTTTCTAGGGATTTTTTAAGGTATACTAGCATTTTTTTCTTTATTAGGGTTTGGTAGGGTTTTATTAGGGGTTATTATGGTGCATTAAGTTTTGTTAGGGCTGAGTTGGGTTTATTTGGCTTTATTTATAGATTATTAGGGATTTCGGTTTTTTTGGGGTTTACAAGGGTTTATTAGTGTTTATTAGTGTCTATTAGGGTTGGTTTGGGTTGTTTAGGTTTTCTTAATGTTTTTTAGGGTTTTTTAGGTTTTATTGTCATTTATTAGGGTTTATTAGGTATTTTTTTGGTTTTATTAGGGTTGACTAGAGTTTCATAGGGTTTTACTGATTATAATGTGTTTTAGGGATTATTAGAGTTTATTATGGGTTTATTAGGGTTTAATTTTACATATTATGGTATATTAGGGTTTATTATTTTTGAGGGTTTTAAAGCATCTTTAGGGTTTTTGTAGCATTTTTTAGGTTTTGTGTAGCATTTTTAGAGTTAATGTAGCAGTTTTAGTGTTTATGTAGCGCTTTTAGGTTTTAGTTAGATGTTTTAGATTTTATGTATCATTTTTAGGGTTTATGTAAATTTTTCAGGGTTTATGTAGAGTGTTAAGGGTTTAGGTTTTACATAGCATTTTTTAGGGTTTATGTTGGATTTTCTAGGTTTATGTAGCATTTTTAGGGGTGATGTACCATTTATGTTATTTTTTACTGTTTATGTAACGTTTTTAGGGTTCATGTAGTGTTTTTAGGGTTTATATTGTGTTTTTAGGTTTTGTGTAGCTTTTTCTAATTTTTATGTTACGTTTTTTAGGATTTTATGTTGTTTCTTAGGGTTTATGTTATAGTTTTAGGGTTTATGTAGTGCTTTTAGGGTTTATTTAGTGCTTTTAGGGTTTATGTAGCATTTTTTGTTTATCTTGTGTTTTTTGGTTTATGTTGCGTTTTTTGGTTTGTCTTACGTTTTTAGGGGTTTTAAGGGTAGTTAACAAGTGTTTATGATTTGTTAAGGTATCTGATGTCTTTTTAATGGTTTCTTGGGGGGGTTTATGGGTGTATTTGGTTATTTGGGATTGATAGGGTTTTTAGGGTTTTTTAGTGTGTTTTAGGCTATTTAGGGGTTTTTAGCGTTTTTAGGGGTTTTTAAGGGTTATAGCGTTTTTTGAGGTTTTTTGCCAGTTTTTTGTGCTTTTTTTGGGTTTTATAGGTCTGTTTTTGGGTTTTTTCAGTTTTTTCATGTTTTTATGGGTTTTAGGTTTTTTATGGAGATTGAAGGGGTTTTTGGATTTTTTAGGGTTTTTAGGGGGTTTTTTGGGTTTTGTTAGGTTTTGCTGGATTTTTAGGGTTTATTGTGAATATTAGCGTTTTGAATGGTTTAATAGAATTATTGTTGTATATTTGGGTTTTTAAGTATTTTCTAGCTTTTATTGGGGTCTAATAGGGTTTTTAGGGTTTATTACGATTTATTAGTGTTTATTAGGGTTTAGTAGTGGGCTTTAGGGTTTATTAGGGTTTATTATTGGTTGGTAGGGTATGTTAGGATTTATTAGTGCTTATTAGAGTGATTTTGGGTGTCTTCGGGTTTGTTAGGGTTTCTAAGGGTGTGTTAGGGTTTCTAAGGTTGGGTTTGGGTTTTTATGGGCGGGTTAGGGTTTCTAAGGGTGTGCTATGGTTTCTAAGGGTTTATAAGGTTGTGTTAGGGTTTCTATGGGTGTTTTGGGGTTCCTAAATGTGTGCTAGGGTTTTTAAGTGTTTGTTAGGGTTTCTAAGGGTGTGTTATTGTTTCTTAGGTTTGCTTAGGGTTTTCTTATCGTTTCAAGGGTTTTGTTAGGGATTATTATGGTTTCTTAGGGGTTTGGTGGGTTTCTTCGGGTTTTCTTGGGTTTATTGGGGTTTCTTAGTGCTTCTTGGGGGTTGTTAGAGCTTTTTTGGGTTTTTTAGGGTTTGTTATGGTTTTTTAGGGTTTGTTTGGGTTTGTCTGTGTTTGTTAGGTTTTGTTAGTGTTTTTTAGGGGTTTCATGGTTTTTAATGGTTTTAAGTGTTCATGTGGTTATTCATGGGTTTTTAGGTTTATTTAGACATTCATGGTTGTCCACGATGTGTAGATCTAGTTGCAAGCTTCAATTTGGTATGTGGTAGAGGTGAAACGGACACCCATAGGAGAAGTTATGGTCATTTATAGGACATAAGGACCTTTTGGGACGTTAATAACGTGATAAGGTGTTCATATTGGTCACATATGTGTAGATCTAGTTGAAAGATTCTATTTTATATATAGTAGAGGCAAAACGGACTCACGAAGTAGAAGTTATGGTCTTTTGGATGGTTTAAGTACCTTTTTGGGCCTTCAAAGATGTGAGAAGGTGCTTCAGTGGTTATAGGAGTGTAGGTATAGTCACATGCATCTATTTGATATGTGGTAGAGGAAAAACAGACACCCATAGAATAATTTATTGCAAAAGGGACACCAGAAGCCAATCATTTTACCATCCAAAGGGATTTTGGGTCTTTTTTGGAGTTGAAGAATGTCAGAAAGGGTTACGGTGGTTACCAGAGTGTGTATCTTTTTACAATATTCGATTTGATATGTGGTAGATCCAAAATGAACACACGTAGTAGAAGTTATTATCGTTTTTAATTGAGCAACCTTCCTAGTGCCTAAAAACCTAAGAAACCCACAGCTCTCTAAAATAGGCATAACGTCTTCATCGGTAGTCCGTTTGAGCATTGTGACCAGTAAAATCGAAGTTCGTGAGATGGGTGAGGACCATGTTTAGTATAAACTATGAGGAGATAAAAGAAATATAGGATATATTAGTTATACCACTCAAAAAAGTCCAACATCAAACGACCATAACTTTCGCTCCAGTTGTCCGTTTGATCTCAACCACATATCAAATCGAAAGTAGCGAAGAGATCTACAAATAATTATTACTTGAACATAGTTCAAGTCATTTTTGAGACCCTAAAATACCATAAACCCATCAGAAGGCCTCTAAAACTCCCTTTCCAGGTACAGATCCCTGTCAAAATTTTCTTAAATTGATCATAACATCTGATCTGTGGGTCTGTTCGGCCTCTGGCACCTGATTTTATCATTTTCCATTCATTGAGATTCAGTTTGACTATTCACAGACCGGAAATGGACACTCGAAGACGAAGATGTGACTTTTACAATGACTATGTGATTTTCTAGGTTTTTCGAGACCCCATTTCTAGCATTTTTGTAATGTCTTCTGTTTTTTCAAACAACTATAACGTATTATTACTATTATTATAATTATTACTATCATCTCATCCAAATTCACATGCACATGAACGTGCATTATTATTATATTTTTATTACCATGCACGTGCACATGAAATGCACACACATTGTTTCATTATCACGTGCATTGTTATTATTATTGTTATTATTATTATTGTAATTATTATTATTGTGGTTGTTGTTGTTGTTGTTGTTATCATCACATGAAAATGCACATGCAAATGCACATACACGAACATTCAATTCACGTGCATTATTCTATTATAACATGTTTTTTTATTATTAATATTATCATCATCATCATCATCATCATCGTCATCATCACATGCAAATGAAATGCACATGCGTTATTATTTATTACCATGCACGTGCACACGTAATGAAAATGCAATATTCTATTATCACATGCATTGGTACTACTACTATTATCACCACTACAACTACTATTATTACTACTGTCGTTATTATTACTATCATCACATAAAAATTTAGATGCACATGCATTATTATTTATTATTTATTACCATGCACGTGCATAGGCAATGCACTTGTATTATTCTTTTATTATTATTATTATCACAATTATTATTATTATTATTATTATCATTATCATTATTATTATCATTATCACATGCAAATGCACATGTATGTGTGTTATTATTTATTATATATTACCTTGCACGTGCATGCGTAATTATTATTATTATTATTATTATTATTAATATTATCATCAAATGTAATTGCTCAAGCACATGCATGTGCGTTCATGTTTATTATTATTTATTTATTATATACTACTATGCACGTGCACATGAAATGCACTTACGTTATTGTATTATTATTATTGTTGTTGTTGTTGTTGTTGTTGTTGTTTGTATCGTCAAATACAATTTCCCATGCACGTACGTTGTAATTTATTATTTATTACCATGCATCTGCATGTGTCATTGTCATTATCATTACATGTAAATGCACATACACGTGTGTCATTATATATTATTTATTATCATGCACATGCAAATGCAATGCACTTGTGTTATTCTATTATCACATGTGTTATTAATATTTATTCCCATGCACATGCACAAGCAATGCACATGCATTATTCTATTATCACATGTGTTATTATTTATTATTTATTATCATTCAAATGAAAATGAACATTCATGTGGACTTGGTTATTATTTATTGTTTATTACCATGCACATTAACATGCACATGCACATTAACATGCACATGCACTTGGATGTGCGTTAAAATTTATCATTTATTATCATTCACATGCTAATGCACATACACATATAATTCACACGCGTCATTATTTATTATTTATTATTTATTATCATTCACATGCAAATGCGCAGGCATATGCACATACACGTGCGTTATGACTTATTATTTAAACTATGCACGTGCACATGCGTTATTACTATTATTATTATTAGAGTTATTTTAAGGGTTTACTACCATTTTTTAGAATTTTTCGATGTTATTAAAAATTATTATGGTTTGTTAGGGTTTTAGGGTTTTTAATTGTATATTAGCATTTTTAGGGTTTTGTGGGGGTTATTAGGATTTTATTAGGGTTTATTATGGTATGTTAAGGTTTATTAGGGGTTATTATGTATTTTTTGGGTTTTATTAGGATTGATTTGGGTTTATTAGGGTATGTTATAGTATATTATGGTATATTTGGGTATGTTGGGGATTTATTAGGGTTTATTATCATTCATTATGGTTTATTGATTTGTAAAAGGTTATATTAGATTTTTTTTAGGGTTTAGTAATGTTTATTAGGGTTTATTAGTGCTTTTATGATTCTTTAGGTTTAATTAGCATTTATTAGGGGTTTTAGGGCTTTTTAATGGTGTATTTTCATTATTTAGGGTTTAGTGGGGTTTATTATGGTTTATTGTTGTGTGTTAAGGTTTATTAGGGTTGAGTATGTATTTTTAGGGTTTTATTAGGATTGAGTAGGTATCGTTAGGGTATTATTAGGGTTTATTAGGGTTGAGTAGTGTTTATTAGGGTTTGTTAGGGATTTTTAGGGTTTACTTGGGTTTGTTAGTGTTTTTATTAGGGTATATGAGTTTTTTTAGTTTTTGTTAATATATATGAGGGGTTGTTAAGACTTTTTAGGTTTTATTAGTATATTTTTAGTGTTTGTGAGCATTTTTTTTGGTTTATTTGGTTTTATTAGAATTTATTGTGGTTTATTAGGGTTTCTGGGATTTTTAATGGGTTGTTTCCATTTTTTGTTTATTGGGGTTTTATTGGGTTTTATTAGCTTGTCTTATGGTGTGTCAAGGTTTATTAGGGTTGAGAAGGTATTTTTAGGGGTTTATTATGGTTTTATTAGGGTTTATTAGTTTTTATTAGGGTTTATTATGGATTTTTAGGGTTTATTAGGGGTTGTTAGGGATTTATTAGTTTTTTTGTTTTATTAGGTTATATTAGTGTTTGTTAAGTCTTTTTAGATAATATAGTATTTTTTATTGTTTGAGAGTGTTTTGTTTTTGTTTGTGAGAATTTTTTGGGTTTCATAGGTTATATTAGAATTTATTATGGTTTATTATGGTTTCTAGGGATTTTTAAGGTATATTATGGTTTCTAGGGATTTTTAAGGTATATTAGCGTTTTTTGGCTTTATTAGGTTATATTAGTGTTTTTAGGGATTTATAGGTAATATAGAGAATTTTTATTGTTTGTGATCATTTTTTTATTATTTTGAGCATTTTTAGGTTTTATTATATCATATTAGAGTTTATCAGGGTTTCTAGGGATTTTTTAAGGTATACTAGTGTTTGTTTTCATTATTAGGGTTTTGTAGGGTTTTATTAGGGGTCATTATGGTGTGTTAAGGTTTGTTAGGATTGAGTATGGTTTATTTGGATTTATTTATGGTTTATTAGGGATTTTTAGGGTTTGTTTGGGGTTTATTATAGTTTATTAGTGTCTATTAGGGCTGAGTAGGGTTTTTTATGTTTTCTTAATGTGTTTTTAGGGTTTATTAGGTTTTGTTATCATTTATTAGGGTTTATTATGTATTTTTGGGGTTTTAATATGGTTGATTAGAGTCTATTTTGGTTTTTAGGGACTATAAGGCGTTTTATAGATTATTAGAGTTTATTAGGGTTTGATTTTTTATATTATGGTATATTAGGGTTTAATATTTTAGTGGGTTTTGAAGCGTCTTTAGGGGTTTTGTAGCATTTTTTAGTCTTTGTGTAGCGTTGTTTGAGTTTATTTAGCTTTTTTAGTGTTTATGTAGTGATTTTAGGGTTTAGTTAGCAGATTTAGGTTTTATATAGAATTTTAGGGTTTATGTAACATGTTTAGGTTTTATGCAGTGTGTTTAGGGTTTAGGTTTTATGTTGCATTTTTTAGGGTTTATGTTGCGTTTTTTGGGTTTATGTAGCATTATTAGGGGTGATGTAGCATTTATGTTGCATTTTTTAGTGTTTATGTGACGTTTTTAGGGATCATATAGTGTTTTTAAGGTTTAAGTTGTGTTTTTAGGTTTTATGTAGCGTTTTTTAATGATTATATTGCATTGTTTAGGGTTTATGTTACAGTTCTAGGTTTCATGTAGTGCTTTTTGGGTTTATGTAGCGTTTTTTGGGTTTATGTTTCGTTTTTTGGGTTTATGTTGCGTTTTTAGGGTTTAAGTTGCATTTTAGGGTTTATGTAACGTTTGTTGGGTTTATGTATCTATTTGTAGCCTTTTTTAGGGTTTTAATAGTTGTTTGTGGTTTATAGTGGTTTTTAAGGTTTTTAAGGGTTGTTAACGGGTGTTTATGGTTTTTATGGTATTTCATGGGTTTTCAATGGGTTTTTGGGGGTTATAAGGGTTTATTTGTTTTTTGGGATTGATAGGGGTTGTTGGGGTTTTTAGTGTGTTTTAGGGTTTGTTTGGGTTTGTAGCGGTTTTTAGGGTTTATGTAATGTGTTTTGGCATTTTTTGGGTTCTTTAGTCTTTTTTAGTGTTCTTTAGAGTTTATTATGCTTCATTAGGGTTTATTAGGGTTCTTTTCAGTTTATTAGTGTTCTTTAGGATTTGTTACGATTTATTAGAATTTTTATTGTATATTAGGGTTTTATAGGGATTTTATAGGCATTAATAGTTTTTTCTAGAGTTTATCAACATTTTTAGGGTTATTTGGGATTTATTAGGGTTTCTTTGGCATTATATTATTTATTAGGGTTTATTAACTTGTATTTGGGTTTATTATGATTTATTAGGATTTATTATGATTTGTTAGGGTTATTTGCTGTTTATTTGGTGTTTGTTATGGTTTGCTTCTATTTGTTACGATTTATTTGGCATCTTTAAGATTTGTTACGATTTATTTGTGGTTGTTAGGGGAGTTTACAATTTATTATGGGGTTATTAGGTTTTTTATGGTTTATTAGCGGGTTGTAGGGTTTTTTAGGCTATTATTTGGCGGATTTTGTAGTGTTTTGGTCTAGTTTGTTAGGGTTTTTAGTGATTATTAGGATTTATTATGGTTCAATAGTGTTTTTTATTGTATATTAGGGGTTTTAGGTATTTTATAGCATTTATTAGTGTATAATAGGGTTTTTATGGTTTATTACAGGTTATTATGATTTATTAGTGTTTATTGGGGTTTTAGGGTTTTATAGTGGGTTTCAGATGCTATTTGTGTTTATTAGTGGTTCTTAGGGGTTATTAGTGGTTGTTAGGGTTTGTTAGGTTTTGTTAGGGTTTGTTAGGACGTGTGTTATTCTATTATCACAAATATTATTATTATCATTATTATCATTATCATTATCATTATTATCATTATCATTATTATAATTATAATTATTGTTATTACTACTACTATTATTATTATTATCGTCACATGAAAATGCAGATGCACATGAATTATTATTTATTATTTATTATAAATTATTTATTTCCATGCACGTGCATATGTTGTTGTTGTTGTTATTATTATTATTATTATCATCACCTATAAATGCACATGAATGTCCGTTATTATTTATTATCATGCACGCGCACACGCTATGCACCTACATTTTTCTATTATCGCATGAATTTTTACTGTTATTATTATTATTACTATAATTGTTATTTTTGTTATTATCATCAAATGCATATGAAAATACACATGCGTTATTATTTATTACCATACACACACACATTCAATACATGTGCATTATTATATTATCACATGCACTATTATTATTAATATTACCATTATTGTTATTATCATCATCATGTGCACTATGAGTTATTATTTATTATCATGAACTGCACATGCAATGCACGTGCGTTATTCTATTATCACATGTGTTGTTTTTGTTATTATTATCATTATTATTACTGTTATTATTATTATAATTATTATCATCTTATGCACATGCACATGCCCATGCACGTGCCTTATTATTTATTTTTTATTACCATGCACGTGTACATGCAATGCACACATGTTATTTAATTATCACATACGTTGTTATTCTTATTGTTATTATTATTATTGTGGTTTTTGTTGTTGTTATTGTTATTATCATCACATGAAAATTCAAATGTGAATGCACATGAAAATACATAAACACACACATTCAATGCACGTGCCTTATTCTATTATCACATTCATTGTTATTATTATTGTTGTTATTATTATTATTATTATTATTATCATCCTCATCATCGTCACATGCAAATGTAAGGCAGTCACTTTATTATTTATTATCATGCACAAGCACACGTAATGCACATGCAATATTATATTATAACATGCATTGGTACTTCTACTATTATCACTACTACTACTAGTGTTGTTATTATTATTATCATCACATGAAAATGTAGATGCATGTGCATTATTATTTATTATTTATTACCATGCACGTGCATATGCAACGCACTTATATTATTATTCTATTATTATTATTATTATTATCATCATTATTATTATCATTATCACAAGAAAATCCACATGCATGTGCGTTGTTATTTAATATTTATTACCATGCACATGCATGCGTTATTATTAATATTATTATTATAATTCGTATTATAAATATTATTATCAAATGAAAATGCACAGGCATATGCATGTGCGTTCTTATTTACCATTATTTGTTTATTATTTACTACTTTGCACGTGCACAAGCAATGCACCTGCGTTGTTATATTGTTATGGTTTTTGTTGTTTTTGTTGTTGTTTGTATCATCAAATACAAATGCACAAGCACGTGCATTGTTATTTATTATTTATTACCATGCACATGCATTCATCATTATCATTACCATTAAATGTATATGCACATACATATGCGTTATTATATATTATTTATTACCATGCACATGAAAATGAAATGCACTTCCATTATTCTATTATCACATATGTTATTATTATTTATTCTCATGCCCGTGCACACACAATGCACTTGCGTTATTCTATTATCAGATGTATTATTATTTATTATTTATTATCATTCACATGAAAATGCAAATTCATGTGGACTTCATTATTATTTATTGTTTATTACCATGCAAATTCACTTTCACATGCACATGCACATGCACATGCACATGCACTTGGATGTGCGTTAATTTTTACTTTTTATTATCATTCACATGCACATGCACATACACATGCAATTCACATGCGTTATTGTTTATAATTTATTATTTATTATAATTCACATGAAAATTCGCATGAATATGCACATGCACGTGCATTATTAATACTACTATTATTAGATGTATTTTTAGGGTTTACAATCATTTTTTAGGATTTTTAGGTGTTATTAACATTTATTATGGTTTGTTAGGGGTTTTTAATGGTATATTAGCATTTTTTAGTGTTTGGTGGGGGTTATTAGGATTTCATTAGGGTTTATTATGGTGTGTTAAGGTTTAATAGGGTTTATTAGGTATTTTTAGGGGTTTATTAGGATTGAGTTGGGTTTATTAGGGTATATTATGGTATATTATGGTATATTTGGCTATGTTTAGGATTTATTAGGGTTTATTATGGTTTATTAATTTTTAAGAGGGTATATTAGGGTTTTTAGTGTTTAATAGTGTTTATTCTAGTTTATTAGCACTTTTAAGCTTTGTTAGGTTTTATTAGCATTTATTAGGGGTTTTAGGGCTTTTTAATGGTATATTTGTGTTCTTAGGTTTTAGTGGGGTTTATTATGGTTTATTATGGTTTATTATGGTGTGTTAAGGTTTATTAGGGTTGAGTAAGTATTTTTAGGGTTTTATTATGGTTGATTCGGTATCTTTAAGATTTTACTAGGGCTTATTAGGGTTGAGTACGGTTTATTAGGTCTTGTTATGGAATTTTAGGGTTTACTAGGGTTTGTTAGTGTATTTATTAGAGTATATGACTATTTTTTAGTTTTTGTTAATATATATGAGTGGTTGTTATGACTTTTTTGGTTTTATTAGCGTGTTTTTAGTGTTCTTGAGAATTTTTAATGGTATATTAGCTTCAATTTGAATTTATCATGGTTTATTAGGGTTTCTAGGCCTTTTTAATGGTTTGTTTGCCTTTTTTTGATTATTGGGGTTTATTTGGGTTTTATTGGGTTTTGTTATGGTGTGTCAAGGTTTAATAGGTTTGAGAAGGTATTTTTAGGGTTTATGTAGTGTGTTTAGGGGTGATGTAGCATTTATGTTGCATTTTTTAGGGTTTATGTAACATTTTTAGGGTTCATGTAGTGTTTTTATGGTTTATGTTCTGTTTTTTGGTTTTATGTAGCATTTTTTAATGTTTATGATGCGTTGTTTAGGGTTTATGTTGTGTTTTTTAGGGTTTATGTTACATTTTTCTAGGGTTTATGTAGTGATTTTAGGGTTTATGTAGCGTTTTTTAGGTTTATGTTGTGTTTTTTGGTTTATGTTGCGTTTTTACGATTTTTGTTGCATTTTTTAGGGTTTATGTAACGTTTTTAGGGTTTGTGTATCTATTTGAAGCCTTTTTTGGGTTTAATGGTTTTTTATGGTTTATAGTGGTTTAGGGTTTTTAAGGGTTGTTTACAGGTGTTTATGGTTTTTTATGGTATCTGGTGGTTTTTTAATGGTTTTTTGGGGTTTTATGGGTTTATTTGTTTTTTTGAAATTGATAGGGGTTGTTTGGGTTTTTAAGGTATTTTATGGTTTGTTAGGGTATTGTAGCAATTTTTAGGGTTTATATAATGTGTTTTAGCATTTTTTGGGTTCTTTTGGGTTTTTAGTGTTCTTTAGAGTTTAATATGGGTTTTTAGGGTTTATTTGGGTTATTTAGGGTTTATTAGTGTTCTTTAAGATTTGTTACATTTTATTAGCATTTTTATTGTATAATAGGGTTTTATTGGGCTTTTATAGGCATTAATTTCTTTTTCTTGGATTTATCAACCTTTTTTAGGGTTATTTAGGATTTATTAGGGTTTATAAGGGTTTATTTTATTTATTAGGGTTTAGTAATGTGTATTTAGGTTTATTACGATTTATTAGGGTTTATTATGCTTTGTTAGGGCTTATTGTGGTTTATTAGGGGTTTATTATGGTTTGTTTCGATTTATTTGGAGTTGTTAGGGTTTGTTATGATTTATTTTGGGGTTGTTAGGGTTTTTTAGGTTTTATTAGTGGGTTATAGGGTTTTGTAGGCTATTATTTGGAGGTTTTTCTAGTGTTTTGTCGGGTTTGTTGGGGGTTTTTAATGATTATTAGGGTTTATTGTGGTTTAATAGTGTTTTTTATTGTATATTTGGGGTTTTAGGGCTTTTGTAGTGTTTATTAGGGTCTAATAGAGTTTGTTAGGGTTTATTACAGGTTATTACAATTTATTATTTTTTATTTGGATTTTTAGTGTTTAATTGTGGGTTCTAGGGGTTAATTGGGTTTATTTTTGGTTCTTAGGGGTTATTAGTGGTTGTTAAGGTTTTTAAGGTTTGTCTGAGTTGTTTGGGGTTTTATGCGTTTTTTGGGTTTTATGGGTGTGTTTGGATTTTTTATGCTTTGTTAGGGTTATTTTAACGTTTTTTGGGGTTTTGTTGTGTTTTGTGGGTTTTAAATCTTTTTTATATTTTTTGTAGCAATTGATAGGGTTTATGTGGCATTTTAGGAGGATTTAGTTGTTCTTTATGAGTTTATTGGGGTTTATTTTTTATTATTACGGTATATTATGGTTTAATATTTTTGAGGGTTTTGAAGCATCTTTACGGTTTTTGTAGACTTTTTTAGGGTTTGTGCTGCGTTGTTAGAGTTTATGTAGCATTTGTAGTTTTTAAGTAGCATTTTTAGGGTTTAGTTAGTGTTTTTAGGATTTATGTATCATTTTTAGGGTTTATGAAACATTTTTAGGGTTTATGTAGTGTGTTTAGGTTTTAGGTTTTATGTAGCATTTTTTAGGGTTTATGTTGCATTTTCTGGGTTTATATAGCGTTTTTAGGGGTGATGTAGCCTTTATGTTGCATTTTTTAGGGTTCATGTAATATTTTAGGGTTTATGTAGTGTTTTTAGGGTTTATATTGTATTTTTAGGTTTTATGTAGTGTTTTTTAGTGTTTGTGTTGTGATTTTTAGGGTTTATGTTGTGTGTATCAGGGTTTATGTTACAGTTCTTGGGTTTATGTAGTGCTATTTTAGGTGTATGTTGTGGTTTTTGGTTTATGTTGCGTTTTTAGGGTTTTTGTTTCATTTTTTAAGGTTTATGTAACATTTTTTGGGTTTATGTATATATTTGAAGCCTTTTTTTGGGTTTTAATGGTTGTTTATGGTTTGTAGTGTTTTTTAGGGTTTTTAAGGGTTGTTAACTGGTGTTTATGTTTTTTATGGTGTATGATGGATTTTTAATGGTTTTTGGGGGGTTTATGGGTTTATTTATTTTTTGGGATTGATAGGTGTTGATAGGGTTTTTAGTGTGTTTTAGAGTTTGTTTGGCTATTGTAGCAGTTTTTAGGGTTTATAAAATGTGTTTTAGCATTTTTTGGTTCTTTTGGGTTTTTTAGTGTTCTTTAGAGTTTAATATTGTTCTTTAGGGTTTATTAGTGTTATTTAGGGTTTACTAGTGTTATTTAGGATTTGTTACAGTTTATTAGCATTTTTATAGTATATTAGGGTTTTATTGGGCTTTTGTAGGCATTAATAGCTTTTTCTAGGGTTTATCAACCTTTTAAGGGTTATTTTGGATTTATTAGGGTTTATTTTATTTATTAGGGTTTATTATATTTATTAGGGTTTATTAAGGTGTATTTGGGTTTATTACGATTTTTAGGGTTTATTATGATTTGTTAGGGTTTATTGGGGTTTATTAGGGGTTTTTTAGGGTTTGTTTCTGTTTGTTATGATTTATTTGGTGTTTTTAGGATTTGTTACAATTTATTTGGGGTCTTTAGGGTTTGTTACAATTTATTATTGTGTTATTAGGGTTTTTTAGGATTTATTTTTGGGTTGTAGGGTTTTGTAGGCTATTATTTGGAGATTTTTGTACATTTTGTCGGATTTGTTTGTGTTTTTAGTTATTATTAGTGTTTATTATGGTTTAATAGTGTTTTTATTGTATATTTGGGCTTTTAGGGGTTTTTAGCGTTTATTAGGATCTAATAGAGTTTGTTAGGTTTTATTACAAGTTATTAGATTTTATTATTGGTTATTAGGGTTTTTAGGGTTGAATAGTGGGTTTTTTGGGTTATTAGGGTTTATTAGTGGTTCTTAGGGGTTATTAGTGTTTGTTAGGTTTTTTTAGGGTTTTCAGGGTTTGTTAAAATTTTTTTGAGTTGTTTGGGGTTTTATGGGGTTTTATGGGGTTTATGGGCGTGTTTGGATTTTTTATGCTTTGTTATGGTTATTTTAGCGTTTTTAGGTTTTATTGTGTTTTGTGGGTTTTGAATCATTTTTTGGGTTTTGTAGAAATTGATAGGGTTTATGTAGCATTGTTAGTGGCTTTAGAGGTTATTTAGGATTCTTTAGGGTTTTTAGGGTTTTTAGGGTTTTTAAGGGTTTCATAGGGTTGGTTAGAGTTTTGTTAGTCATTTTTAGGATTTTTAGGGTTTTTTAGCATTTTTAGTGGTTTTTAGGATTTTTAGGGGTTTTCAGTTTTTTGAGGTTTTTTAGGGATTTTTAGGTTTGCATTCGGTTTTTTTCAGTTTTTTTGGGTTTTTAGGGGTTTTAGGGGTTTTTAGGGGTTTTTAGGATTTTTTAGGATTTTTTAGGGTTTTTAGGGTAATTAAGGGTTTTTAGGTTTTTATGGGTTTTTATGGTTTTTTTAGGATTTTGCCATGTTTTGCAAGGTTTATTAGTGTTTATTTGTGAATATTAGTATTTTGAATGGTTAAATAGTGTTTTTTGTATATT
Organism: Viscum album; assembly: GCA_963277665.1. NCBI lineage: Eukaryota > Viridiplantae > Streptophyta > Magnoliopsida > Santalales > Viscaceae > Viscum > Viscum album. The sequence continues at coordinate 2,664,825 of CAUJRU010000031.1, read as the reverse complement.
TGGGTTTTAGGAGTTTTTAGGGGTATATTAGGGGTTTATTAGGGTTTAATTCTTTATATTATGGTATATTATGGTTTAATATTTTTGAGGGTTTGGAAGCGTCTTTAGGGTTTTTGTAGCCTTTTTTAGGGTTTGTGCAGTGTTGTTAGAGTTTAGGAAGTATTTTTAGTGTTTATGTAGCATTTTTAGGTTTTAGTTAGTGGTTTTAGGTTTTATGTATCATTTTTAGGGTTTATGTATCGTTTTTAGGGTTTATGTAGAGTGTCTAGGTTTTAGGTTTTATTTAGCATTTTTTAGGATTTATGTTTCGTTTTCTAGTTTTATGTAGCATTTTTAGGGGTGATGTAGACTTTATGTTTCATTTTTTACAGTTTATGTAACATTTTAGGGTTCATGTAGTGTTTTTAGGGTTTATATTGTGTTTTTAGGTTTTATGTAGTGTTTTTTAATGTTTATGTTGAAATTTTTAGGGTTTATGTTGTGTGTTCTAGGGTCTATGTTATAGTTCTAGGGTTTATGTAGTTCTTTTTGGGTTAATGTAGTGTTTTTTAGGTTCATGTTGTGTTTTTTGGTTTATGTTGCGTTTTTAGGGTTTTTGTTGCATTTTTTGGGTTTATTTAACATGTTTAGGGTAGATGTATCTATTTGAAGAATTTTTTAGGGTTTTAATGGATGTTTATCGTTTGTTGTGTTTTTAGGGTTTTTAAGGGTTGTTAATGAGTGTTTACGATTTTTATGGTATCTGATGGCTTTTTAATTGTTTTTTGGCGTTTTATGGGTTTATTTATTTTTTTGGGATTGATAGGGGTTGTTAAGTTTTTTATTGTGGTTTAGGGGTTGTTTGGGTATTGCAGCAGTTTTTACGGTTTATAAAATGTGTTTTAGAATTTTTGGGTTCTTTAGGGGTTTTTAGAGTTCTTTAGAGTTTAATATGGTTCATTACGGTTTATTAGTGTTCCTTAAGGTTTATTAGTGTTCTGTAGGATTTGTTACAGTTTATTAGCATTTTTATTGTATATTAGGGTTTTATTGGGCTTTCGTAGGCATTAATAGATTTTTCTAGGATTTATCAACCTTTTTAAGGGTTATTTAGAATTTATTAGGGTTTATATTATTTATTAGGGTTTATTTTATTTATTAGTGTTTACTAACATGTATTTGGGTTTATTAAGATTTATTTGGGTTTATTTAGGGTTTATTGGTGTTTATTAGGGGTTTGTTATTGTTTGTTTCAGTTTGTTACAATTTATTTGGGGTTGTTAGGATTTTTTACCATTTATTTGGGCTTGTTAGGGTTTGTTACAATTTGTTTTGGGGTAATTAGGGATTTTTAGGGTTTATTAGTGGGTTATAGGGTTTTGTTGGCTATTATTTAGAGATTTTTGTTGCGTTTTGTCGGGTTTGTTAGGGTTTTTAGTGATTATTAGGGTTTATTATGGTTTAATAGTGTTTTGTATTGTATATTAGGGGTTTTAGGGATTTTGTAGCATTTATTAGGGTCTAATAGATTTTGTTAGGGTTTATTACAGGTTATTACAATTTATTAGTGTTTATTAGGGTTTTTAGGGTTTAATAGTGGGTTTTTTGGGTTATTATGGTTTATTAGTGGTTATTAGGGGTTATTAGTGGTTGTTAGGGTTTTTTAGGTTTTGTTATGGTTTTTAGGGTTTTTTATGGTTTGTTTGAGCTGTTTGGGGTTTGATGCATTGTTTGGGTTTTATGGGCGTGTTTTGATTTTTTATGCTTTGTTAGGGTTATGTTAGCGTTTTTTGGGGTTTTGTTGTGTTTTGTGGGTTTTGAAGCATTTTTCAGGATTTTGTTACAATTGATAGGTTTTATTTAGCGTTGTTAGTGGCTTTAGTGGTTCTTTAGGTTTCTTTAGTGTTTTAGGGTTTTTAGGTTTCTATAGGGTGTATTAGGGGTTTTTTGAGGTTTTTAGGATTTTCTATGGGCCTTTTGGGTTTTAAGGGTTTCATAGTGTTGGTTATAGTTTTGTTAGGCATATTTAGGATTTTTAGGGTTTCTTAGAATTTTTAGTGGTTTTTAGGATGTTTAGTATTTTTTGAGGTTTTTTGAGGTTTTTAGGGGTTTTTAGGTTTTCTTTCGGGTTTTTCGGTTTTTTCGGTTTTTTGGGTTTTTTGGGATTTAGTGGGTTTTAGGGTTTTTTAGGGTTTTATGGTTTTTTAGGGTTTTATGGTTTTTTTAGGGTTCATATGGTTTTTTGGGGCTTTTATGGTTTTTTAAGATTTTGTTAGGTTTTTTCAGGTTTGTTAGGGTTTTTTGTGAATATTAGCATTTTGAATGGTTTAATAGATTTTTTCTTTTATATTTGGGTTTTTAGGTATTTTGTAGCTTTTATTGGGATCTAATAGGGTTTTTTAGGGTTTATTACAATTTATTAGTGTTTATTAGGGTTTAGTAGAGGGCTTAGGGTTTATTAGGGTTTATTATGGTTTATTATTGGATGATAGGGTGTGTTAGGATTTATTAGTTCTTATTAGAGTGATTTAGCGTGTCTAAGGGTTTGTTAGGATTTATAAGGGTGTGTTAGGGTTTCTAAGGGTTGGTTAGGGGTTTTATGGGTGGGTTAGGGTTTCTAAGGGTGTGTTATGGTTTCTAATGGTTTCTAAGGTTATGTTAGGGTTTCTATTGGTGTGTTGGGGTTTCTAAGGGTGTGCTAGGGTTTCTAAGGGTGTGTTAGGGTTTCTAAGGGTGTGTTAGTGTTTCTTAGGTTTGATTAGGGTTTTTTAGGGTTTTTAGGGTTTTTATGGTTATGTTAGGGTTTCTTATGGTTTCTTAGGCATTTTAGGGTTTCTTAGAGTTTTTTGTGTTTATTGGGGTTTCTTAGTGCTTCTTGGGGTTTGTTAGGGCTTGTTAGGGTTTTTTGGGATTTGTTATGTTTTTAGGGTTTTGGGGGGTTTGTTTGGGATTGTTATGGTTTTGTTAGGGTTTGTTAGGTCTTGTTAGTGTTTTTAGGGATTGTTTGGGTTTGTTAATGTTTTGAGTGATTTTAAATGGTTTTTAGTATTTATGGGGTTATTCATGGTTTTTTGGGGTTATTTAGTTGTTCATGGTTGTCCCAGATCTGTAGAGCTTGTCTTAAGCTTCAATTTGATATGTGGTAGAGGTGAAACAGACACCCAGAGAAGAAGTTATAGTCATTTGGATGACTTATGGACCTTTTGGGTCTTTAATAACGTGATAAGGTGTTCCTATTGGTCACAGATGCGTAGATATAGTTGAGAGCTTCGATTTGATATATGGTAGAGGCAAAATGGACTCCCGGAGTAGAAGTTATGGTCTTTTGGAGGGTTTAATTACCTTTTTGGACCTTCAAGGATGTGGGAAGGTGAATCAGTGGTTATAGGAGTGCATGTCTACTCTCAAGCTTCGATTTGATATGTGGTAGATGAAAAATAGAAACCCATATAAGAATTTATTGCAAAATGGACACCAGAAGCCAATCTTTTGACCATCCAAAGGGATATTGGGTCTTCTAGGGGGTTGAAGAATGTCATAAAGCATTCCAGTGGTAACCAGAGTGTGTATGTTTTCACAATATTCGATTTGATATGTGGTAGAGCCAAAATGATGACACATAGCATGATTTATTTTCGTTTTAAATTGAGCAACCCTCCTAGCACCTAAAAACCTAAGAAACCTGCAACTCACTAAAATAGGCATAACATCTCCTTCCGTTATCTGTTTGAGCATTGTGACTAGAAAAATTGAAGCATGTGAGATGAGTGAGGACAAATTATAATCAATACTGTGAGAAGATCAAAGAAATAGAAGATATATTAGTTATACCACTACAAAAAAAGCCCAATTTCAAACTACCATAACATTCACTCCGTTTTTCTGTTTGAGGTCTACCACATATCAAATCAAAGGCAGTGAAGAGATATTCGCAGAAGGCTCTCTTTAAGAAATTTCAAGTCATGTTTGGGACACTAAAATCCTAAAAACCCATCAGAAGGCCTCCAAAACTCCATTTCTGTGTCCGGATCTCTGACAATGTTTTTTAAAATGGTCATAACTTATGATCTGTGTGTCTGTTTGGCCTCTGGCGTCTATTTTTATCATAGTTCGTTCCATGAGATTTAGTTTGACTATTAATGTAGTGGAAATTGACACATGAAGAAGAAGTTATTCCTTTTTTAATGACTTCGCGATTTGTTATGTTTTTCGAGACACCATTTCTAGAACTTTAGTCATGTCTACTGTTTTTTCAATCAACTATAACTTATTTTTACTATTATTATTATTATTATTATTATTTTTTTCATCATCTTATGAAAAAGAGGATGCAAATGAACGTGTGTTATTGTTATATTTTTATTAACCTATATGTGCACATGAAATGCACACACATTATTTTATTATCCCATGCGTTGTTATTATTATTGTTATTATTATTATTGTGGTGGTGTTGGTTGTTGTTGTTGTTGTTGTTGTTGTTTTTTTTGTTTTTTTTGTTGTTCTCATCTCATGAAAATGCACATCCAAAAGCACATACAGGCACATTCAATGAGCATGCGTTATTTTATTATCTCATGTGTTGTTATTATTAATATTAATAATAATAATAATAATAATATTATTAATAATATTATCATCATCACATGAAAATTCAATGCACGAGAGTTATTATTTATTACCATCCACATGAACACGTAATGCACATGAAATATTCTATTATCATATGCATTAGTACTACAACTATTATCACCACTAATATTACTATTATTACTACGGTTGTTATTATTACTATAATCACATGCAAATGTAGTTGCACATGCGTAATTATTTATTATTTATTACCATGTACGTGCATATGAAATGCACTTGTATTATTCATTTATTATTATTATTATTATTATTACAGTTTTTATAATTATAATTATTATCATTATATTTATTATTATAGTTATCACATGAAAATGCACATGCATGTGCGTTGTTATTTATTATTTATTACCTTGCACGTGCGGTCTTATTTGTTATTATTTATTTATTATTTACTAATATGAACATGCACATGAAATGCACTTGCGTTATTCTATTATTATTATTATTATTATTATTATTATTAGTATTATTCTTGTTGTTATTGTTGTTTGTATCCTCTAATAAAAATTCACATGCACGTGCGTTGTTATTTATTATTTATTACCAAGCACGTGCATGCATCATTATCATTATCATTACATGTAAATGCACATGCACGTGCATTATTATATAATATTTATTATCATGCACATGCCATTGCAATGCACTTGAATTATTCTATTATAATATGTGTTGTTATTATTTATTCTAATGCATGTGCACACGCAACGCACGTGCATTATTCTATTATCACATGTGTTATTATTTGTTATTTATTATCATTTACATGAAAATGAACATTGATGTCGACTTGGTTATAATTTATTGTTTATTACCATGCACATGCACATGCACATGCATATGCACATGCACATGCACTTGTATGATCATAATTATTTATTATTTTTTATCATTCACATGCACATTTACATACACATTCAATTCACATGTGTTATTATTTATAATTTATTATTTATTATCATTCACATGCAAATGAGTAGGCATGTGCACATGCACGTGCGTTATGAATTATTATTTAAACAATGCACATGCATATGCACATGCACGTGCGTTCTTACTACTATTATTATTTGAGGTATTTGTAGGTTTTACTATCATTTTTTAGGATTTTTAGGTGTTATTAACATTTATTATGGTTTGTTAGGGTTTTAGGATTTTTTAATGGTATATTAGCATTTTTAGGGTTTGGTGGGGTTTAATAGTATTATATTATGGTTTATTATGGTGTGTTAATGTTTATTAGGGTTTATTAGGTATTTTTATGGTTTTATTAGGATTGATTTGGGTTTATAAGGGTATATTATGGTATATTATGGTATATTTGGGTATGATTAAGTCTTATTAGGGTTTATTATGGTTCATTATGGTTTATTAATTTTTAAGAGGGTATATAAGGGTTTTTTAGTGTTTAGTAGTGTTTATTCAGGTTTATTAGAACTTTTAAGCTTTGTTAGGTTTTCTTAGCATTTATTATGGGTTTTAGGGCTTTTTAATGGTATATTTGAGTTATTAGGGTTTAGTGGGGTTTATTATGGTTTATTATGGTGTGTTAAGGTTTATTAGGGTTGAGTAGGTATTTTTTGGGTTTTATAAGGGTTGAGTCGGAATCATTAATGTTTTATTAGGGTTTATTAGGGTTGAGTATGGTTTATTCGGGTTTGTTTGGGATTTTTAGGGTTTATTAGGGTTTGTTTGTGATTTATTAGGGGTTCTAGTGCTTTTTAATGGTTTGTTTGCGATTTTCTGTTTATTGGGGTTTGGTTGGGTTTTATTAGGTTTTGTTATGGTGAGTCAATGTTTATTAGGGTTGAGAATGTATTTTTAGGGTTTTATTATGGTTTCATTAGGGTTTATTGGTTTTTATTAGGGTTTATTAAGGATTTTTAGGGTTTATTTGGGTTTGTTCGGTGTTTATTAGTTTTTTTGTTTTATTAGGTTATATTAGAGTCTGTTAGGTCGTTTTAGATAATATAGCATGTTTTTATTGTTTGTGAGAGTTTTGTTTTGGTTTGTGATCATTTTTTGGGTTTTATAGGTTATATTAGAGTTTATTATGGTTTATCATGGTTTCTAGGTATTTGTATGGTATATTATCATTTTTGTCTTTTATTAGGTTATATGAGTTTTTTAGGTCTTTTTAGGTAATATAGTGTGTTCTTGTTGTTTGTGATCATTTTTTATTATTTGTGAGCATTTTTAGGGTTTATTAGGTTATATTAGAGTTGTCAGGGTTTATAGGGATTTTTAAGGTATACTAGCATTTTTCCTTCATTAGGGTTTTGTAGGGTTTTATTAGGGGTTATTATGGTGTGTTAAGGTTTGTTAGGGTTGAGTCGGGTTTATTTGGATTTATTTATGGTTTATTTGGGCTTTTTAGAGTTTTTTTGGGGTTTATTAGGGTTTATTAGTGTTTATTAGAGTCTATTAGGGTTGGTTAGAGTTTTTAAGGTTTTCTTAACGTGTTTTTAGGGTTTATTAGGATTTATTATCATTTATTAGGGTTTATTAGAAATTTTTGGGGTTTTATTAGGGTTGAGTAGAGTTTGTTAGGGTTTTTACGGAGTATAAGGTGTTTTTAGGGATTATTAGAGTTTATTAGGGGTTTATTAGGGTTTAATTTTTTTATACTATGGTATATTAGGGTTTATTATTTTTGAGGTTTTTAAAGCGTCTTTAGGGTTTTTGTAGCATTTTTTAGGGTTTGTGTAGCGTTGTTAGAGTTTATGTAGCATTTTTAGTGTTTGTGTAGAGTTTTTAGGGTTTAGTTAGCATTTTTAGATTTTATATATCATTTTTACGGTTTATATAACGTTTTCAGGGTTTATGTGGCCTGTTTAGGGTTTAGGTTTTATGTAGAATTTTTTAGGGTTTATGTTGCATTTTCTGGGTTTATGTAGCATTTTTAGGGGTGATGTTGTGTTTTTTTTTTGCATTTTCAGTGTTTATGTAATGTTTTTAGGGTTCATGTTGTTTTTTAGGGTTTATATTGTGTTTTTAGGTTTTATGTAGCGTTTTTAATGTTTATGTTATGTTTTTTTAGGATTTATGTTGTGTTTTTTAGGGTTTATTTTATAGTTCTAGGGTTTAGGTAGCGCTTTTAGGGTTTATGTAGCATTTTTTTGGTTTATATTGCGTTTTTTGGTTTATCTTGCGTTTTTAGGTTTTTTGTTGCATTTTTAAGGGATTATGTAACATTTTTAGGGTTTATGTGTCTATTTGAAGCCTTTTTATGGTTTTAATGATTGTTTATGGTTTGTAGGTTTTTAGGATTTTTGAGGGTTGTTAATGGGTGTTTATGGTTTTTTATGGTATCTGATGGCTTTTTAATGGTTTTTTTGGGGGGTTATGGGTTTATTTGTTTTTTTGGGATTGATAGGGGTTGTTAGGGTTTTTTAGTGCGTTTTAAGCTTTTTAGGGGTTTTAGCATTTTTAGGTGTTTTTAGTGGTTTTAGTGTTTTTGAGGTTTTAGGGTTATTTTTAGGTTTTGTAGGGTTTTATTGGTTTGTTTTCAGGTTTTTTTTGGGTTTTTCAGGTTTTTATGGGTTTTAGGGTTTTTAAGGATTTTTTATTGTTTTTAGGAATTTTTTTAGGGTTTTTAGGGTTTTTAAGGGTTTTTTTGGGTGTTTATGGGTTTTTTAGGGTTTTATCAGGTTTTGCCGGGTTTGTTAAGGTTTTTTTGTGAATATTAGTGTTTTGAATGGTTTAATAGAATTTTTGTTGTATATTTGGTTTTTTATTTATTTTGTATCTTTTATTGGGGTCTAATAGGGTTTTAGGGTTTATTAATATTTATTAGTGTTTATTAGGGTTTAGTAGTGGGATTTAGGGTTTATTAGGGTTTATTATGGTTTATTATTGGTTGGTAGGGTTTTTAGGATTTATTAGAGCTTATTAGAGTGATTAAGGGTGTCTAAGGGTTTGTTAGGGTTTCTAAGGGTGTGTTAGGGTTTCAAAGGGTGGGTTAGGGTTATTATGGGTGGGTTAGGGTTTCTAAGGGTGTGCTATGGTTTCTAAGGGTTTCTAAGGTTATGTTAGGGTTTTTATGGGTGTCTTGGGGTTTCTAAGGGCGTCCTAGGGTTTCTAAGGGTTTGTTAGGGTTTCTAACGGTGTGTTAGGGTTTCTAAGGGTGTGTTATTGTATCATAGGTTTGCTTAGGGTTTTCTTAGGGTTTTTAGGGTTTTGTTAGGGTTTCTTATGGATTCATAGGGGGTTTTTAGGGTTTCTTCGTGTTTTTTTGGGTTTATTGGGGTTTATTAGTGCTTCTTGGGGTTTGTTAGTGCTATTTAGGGTTTGTTAGGGTTTGTTATGTTTTTAGGGTTTTTTTTGGGGTTTGTTAGGGTTTGTTAGGGTTTTAAGGGTTTTACATGGTTTTTAGTGTTTATTGGGATATTCATGGATTTTTAGGGTTATTTAGTTTTCATGGTTGTCATAGATGTGTAGAGATAGTCCTAAGATTCAATTTGATATGTGGTTGAGGTGAAACAGACATCGATAGAAGAAGTTATTGTCATTTATAGGACTTAAGGGCCTTTTGGGAATTTAAGAACGTGATAAGGTGTTCCTATTAGTCACAGATGTGTAGATCTAGTCGAATGCTTTGATTTGATATATGGTAGAGGCAAAACAGACTCCCGGAGTAGAAGTTATGGTGTTTTGGAGGGTTTAAGTACCTTTCTGGACCTTCAAGGATGTGAGAAGGTGCTTAAGTGGTTATATGAGTGGAGTTCTAGTCGCAAGATTCAATTTGATATGTGGTAGAGGCCCAAAGGACACCCATAGAAGAAGTTATTGAAAAACGGACACCAGAAGCCAATCTTTTGACCATCCAAATGGATTTTGGGTCTTTTTGGTTGTTGAAGAATGTCAGAAAGGGTTCAAATGCTTACCAGAGTGTGTATCTTTTCAGAATCTTCGATTTGATATGTGGTAGAGCCAAAATGAACAGACTTAGAAGAATTTATTGTCATTTTAAATTGAGAAACCCTCCTAGCGCCTAAAAACCTATGAAACCCGCAACTCAATAAAATAGAATTCTTCATCGGTTGTCCGTTTGAGCGCTGTGACCAGTGAAATAGTAGCTCGTGAGATTAGTGAGGACCTAGTTTAGTAGAAACTATGATAAGATCAAATAAATATATGAAATATTTGTTATACCACACCCAAAAATGTCTAACTTCATACGACCATAAATTTCTCTTCGGTTGTCCGTTTGAGCTCTACCACATATCAAATCGAAAGTAGAAAAAAGATCTATGCAGAAGGATGAAATGAACACAGTTGAAGTCATTTTTAAAACCCTAAAATACCATAAACCCATAATAAGGCCTCAAAAACTCCATTTCCGTGTATGTATCCCTATAATTTTTTTAAAAAATGGTCATAACTTCTAATTTGTGTGTCGGTTTGGAATCTGACACCTGTTTTTATCATTATTCATTCCATGAGATTCAGTTTGACTATTCTCGGAGCGAAAATGGACACCCGAAGAAGAAGTTATTCCTTTTTCAATGACTCAGTGATTTGTTATGTTTTTCGAGACCCCATTTCTAGCATTTTTATCATGTCTGGTGTTTTTTCAAACAACTATGACTTATTATTACTGTTATTATTATTACTATTCTCTTCATCTCATCCACATGCACATTCACATGCACGTGCATTATTATTATATTTTTATTAACGTGCAGGTGCACATGCAATGCACACACGTTATTTTATTATCACATGCATTGTTATTATTATTGTTATTATTGTGGTTGTTATTGTTGTTGTTGTTGTTGTTATTGTTATCATCATTACCTGAAAATGCACATGCGAATGCACATACACGCACATTTATTTCTCGTGTGTCATTCTATTATCACATGGGTTTTTGTTATAATTATTAATATTATTAATATTATTAATATTATTATTATTATCATCATCATCACATGAAAGTAGTTGGGGTCTGGCTTTGTGGTAAGCACCCCCGAATTCTACATGAAAAATGGGGGTTCAAAACCCATTGGGCATAGGTACTGTAGCAGTACTGGTGTTTACTCTAGCGGCGGCGGCACTGTAGAAACAGCATGCACTGTAGCGGCGGCAGGTCACTATAGCGGCGACAGAGTACTGTAGCATCACTGGTACTGTAGCAGTACTATTCACAGAATGGGCTTCGGGACAAAAAAATGGGTCTACGGGCCATGTAATGGGCTAAATGTCCACTGGGCCTTCGGGCTATGTAATGGTTCTCCCTCTACCTAGTTAAAGAGGTCTTTTCTTTGCATTAATAATAAATGAGGGTTCAACCCCAACCTTTATGAAGATCATCATCACATGCAAATGCAATGCACATGGGTTATTAGTTATTACCATGCACGTGCACACGTAATGCACATGCAATATTCTATTATCACATGCATTGGTACTACTACTATTATCACTACTACTACTACTATTACTAATTCTATTATTATTACTATCATCACATTCAAATGTTGATGCACGTGCGTTATTATTTATTATTTATTACCATGCACATGCATATACAATGCACTTGTATTATTATTTTATTATTATTATTATTATCATAATTATTATAATTATTATTATTATTATCATCATCATTATCATTATTATTATCATTGTCACATGCAAATTCACATGCATGTGCATTGTTATTTATTATTTATTATCAGGCACGTGTGTGCGTTATTATTATTGTTATTACAATTAGTATTATTAATATTATCATCAAATGTAAATGCACATGCACATGCATGTGTGTTCTTATTTATTATTATTTATTTATTATTTACTACGATGCACGTGCACATGAAATGCACTTGAATTATTCTATTTTTATTATTATTATTATTATTATTATTATTATTATTATTTGAATCATCAAATACCAATGCACATTCATGTGCATTGTTATTTATTATTTATTACCATACACGTGCTTGAATCATTATCATTATCATTACATTTAAATGAAAATGCGCGTACGTTATTATATATTATTTATTATCATGCGCATGAAAATTCAATGCACTTGTGTTATTCTATTATCACATGTTTTATTATTATTTATTCTCATGCACGTGCACACTCAATGCACGTGCATTATTCTATTATCATATGTGTTATTATTTATTATTTATTATCATTCACATGAAAATGCACATATATGTGGACTTGGTTATTATTTATTTTTTATTAACATGCACATACACATGCACTTGGATGTGCGTTATTATTAATTATTTATTATCATTCACATGAACATGCACATACACAAGTAATTCACATGCGTTATTATTTATTATTTATTATTTATTATCATTCTCATGCAAATGTACAGGCATATGCACATGCACGTTCTTTATGATTTATTATTTAAACCATGCACATGCACGTGCATTGTTACTATTATTATTATTATTAGAAGTATTTTTAGGGTTTACTAGCATTTTTTAGAATTTAGAGGTGTTATCCACATTTATTATGTTTTGTTTGGGTTTTATTATTTTGTAATGGTATATTAGCATTTTTTAGGGATTGGTGGGGGTTATTAGGATTTTATTAGGGTTTATTATGGTGTGTAAAGGTTTATTAGGGTTTATTAGCTATTTTTAGGGTTTTATTAGGATTGAGTTAGGTTTATTAGTGTATATTATGGTATATTATGTTATATTTGGATATGTTTAGGATTTATTAGGGTTTATTATCGTTAATTATGGTTTATTAATTTTTAAGAGGGTATTTTAGGGGTTTTAGGGTTTAGTAGTGTTTATTAGGGTTTATTAGTGCTTTCAAGCTTTGTTATGTATTATTAGCATTTATTAGGGGTTTTAGGTCTTTCTAATGGTATATTGTCATTTTTTAGGGTTTAGTGGGGTTTATTATTTTTTATTATTGTGTGTTAAGGTTTATTAGGGATAATTAGGTTTTTTAGGGTTTTATTAGGGTTGAGTAGGTATCTTTAGGGTTTTATTAGGGTTTATTTGGGTTGATTAGTGTTTATTAGGGCTTGTTAGGGGTTTTAGGGTTTACTAGGTATTGTAAGTTCTTTTATTATTTTATATGAGTGTTTTTTAGTTTTTATTAATATATATGAGGGGTTGTTAGGACGTTTTAGGTTTTATTAGCGTGTTTTTAGTGTTTGTGAGTATTTTTTATGGTTTATATGGTTTTATTAGAATTTATTATGGTTTATTAGGGTTTCTAGGGCTTTTTAATGGTTTGTTTGCATTTGTTTTGTTTACTGGGGTTTAGTTGGGTTTTATTAGGTTTTGTTATTGTGTGTCAAGGTTTATTAGGGTTGAGAAGGTATTTTTAGGGTTTTATTGTGGTTTTATTAGGGTTTATTAGTTTTTATTAGGGTTTATTAGGGATTTTTAGGGTTTATTATTGTTTATAAGGGGTTTATTAGTTTTTTTATTAGATTATATTAGTGTTTGTTAAGTTTTTTTTATAATATAGCGTTTTTTATTGTTTGTGAGAATTTTTTATTTGTTTGTGAGCATTTTTAGGGTTTCTTAGGTTATATTAGAGTTTATTATGGATTATTAGGGTTTCAAGGGATTTTTAAGGTATATTAGCATTTTTTGACTTTATTAGGTTATATTAGTGTTTTTTGGTCTTTTTAGGTAATATAGCGCGTTTTTATTGTTTGTGATCGTTTTTTGTTGTTTGTGAGTGTTTTTAGGGTTTATTAGGTTATATTAGAATTTATCAGAGTTTCTAGTGATTTCTTAAGGTATACTAGCATTTTGTTTCTTTATTAGGGTTTTTAGGGTTTTATTAGGGGTTATAATGTTTTGTTAAGGGTTGTTAGGGTTGATTAGGGTTTATTTGGATTTATTTATGGTTTATTAGGGCTTTTTAGGGTTTTTTGGAGGTTTATTAGGGTTTATTAGTGTTTATTAGTGTCCATTAGGGTTGGTTAGGGTTGTTTAGGTTTTCTTAATTCATTTTTAGGGTTTATTAGGTTTTATTATCATTTATTAGGGTTTATTAGGTATTTTGGGGGTTTTATTAGGGTTGAGTAGAGTCTATTAAGGTTTTAAGGATTATAAGGTGTTTTAGGGATTATTAGAGTTTATTGGGGGTTTATTAGGGTTTAATTTTTATTATTATTGTATATTAGGGTTTAATATTTTTGAGGGTTTTGAAGCATCTTTAGGGGTTTTGTATCATTTTTTAGTGTTTGTGCAGCTTTGTTTGAGTTTTTGAGCATTTTTTATTGTATATTATGATTTTATTGGGCGTTTGTAGGCATTAATAGCTTTTTCTAGGGTTTGTCATCCTTTTTTTGGGTTATTTAGTATTTATTATGGTTTCTTAGGGTTTGTTTTATTTATTAGGTTTTATTAACATATATTTGGGCTTATTATGATTTATTAGGGTTTATTATGATTTGTTAGGGTTTATTACGGTTTATTAGGGTTTTGTTATGGTTTGTTTCAGTTTTTTAAGATTTATTTGGCGCTGTTAGGATTAGTTATGATTTATTTTGGGTTTTTAGGGTTTTATATGATTTATTATGGGGTTATTAGGGTTTGTTAGGGTTTATTAGCGGGTAGTAGGGTTTTGTAGGCTATTATTTGGCGGGTTTTGTAGTGTTTTATCGGGTTTGTTAAGGTTTTTAGTGATTAATAGGATTTATTATTGTTTAATAGTGTTTTTATTGTATATTAGGGGTTTTAGGGATTTTGTAGCATTTATTAGAGTCTAACAGGGTTTTTAGGGTATGTTACAGGTTATTACGATTTATTAGTGTTTGTTAGGGTTCTAGGTTTTAATAGTGGGTTTCAGGTGTTATTTGGGTTTATTAGTGGTTCTTAGGGGTTATTTGTGGTTGTTAGGGTTTCTTAAGTTTTTTTTAGGGTTTGGTAGGATGTGTGTTATTCAATTATCCACACGTTATTATTTTTATTATTATTATTATCATTATAATCATTATCATTATTGTTATTACTACTACTATTATTATTATTATCACCACATGGAAATGCAGATGCACATGCGTTATTATATCTTATTTCTTATTTATTATTTATTTCCATTCACGTGCATATGTTATTGTTGTTGTTTTTATAATTATAATAATAATTATTATTATTATTATCATCACATGAAAATGCACATGCATGTCCATTATTATTTATTACCATGCACGCGCACACACAATGCACCTTCATTATTCTATTATCACATGCATTTTTATTGTTATTGTTATTATTACTATTATTGTTGTTATTGCTATTATCATCAAATGCGAATGAAAATGAACGTGCATTATTATTTATTACCATACATGCTAACATTCAATATATGTGCGTTATTCTATTATCACATGCGCTATTATTATTAATATTAATATTATTGTTATTATTATCATCACATGCACTATGAGTTATTATTTATTATCATGCACTGCACATGCAATGCAAGTGTGATATTCTATTATCACATGCATTGTTGTCATTATTATTATTATTATTACTACTGTTTTTATTATTATTATTATTATTATCATCTCATGCATATGCACCCGCACATACACCTGCATTATTTTTTATTTTTTATTACCATGCACGTGCACATGCAATGCACACACATTATTTTATTTTCACATATAGTGTTATTCTTATTGTTATTATTATTATTGTTGTTTTTGTTGTTGTTTCTGTTGTTATTTTTATTATCATCACATGCAATTGCACATGAAAATGCACATGCAAATACATAAACACGTACATTCAATGCACGTGCGTTATTCTATTATCACATGTGTTGTTATTATTATTATGAATATTATTATTATTATTATCATCGTCATCATCATCACATGCAAATGAAATGCACGCGCGTTATTATTTATTACCATGCACGTGCACACGTAATGCACATGCAATATTCTATTATCACATGCATTGGTACTATTACTATTGTCATTACGACTACTACTACTGTTAATATTATTATCATCACAAGCAAATGCAGATGCATGTGCGTTATTATTTATTATTTATTACCACGAATGTGCATATGCAATGCACTTGTATTATTCTTTTATTATTATTATTATTATTATCACAGTTTTTATTATTATTATTACTATTATTATCATTATCATCATTATTATCATTATCACATGTAAATCCACATTCATGTGCATAGTGATTTAATATTTATTACCATGCGTGTGCATGCTTTATTATTATTTTTATTATTAAAAATAGTATTATTAATATTATTATCAAATGTAAAGGCACATGCACATGCATGTGCGTTCTTATTTTCTATTATTTATTTATTATTTACTACTATGCACGTGCACATACAATGCACTTGCGTTATTCTATTATTATTTTAATTATTATTATTATTGTTGTTGTTGTTGTTTTCTTTGTTTGTATCATCAAATACAAATGCACATGCACATGCGTTGTTATTTATTATTTATTACCATGCACGTGCACGTGTTATTATCATTATCATTAATGTAAATGCACATATATGTGCATTATTATATATTATTTATTACCATGCACATGAAAATGAAATGCACTTGCATTAATATTTTATCACATGTGTTATTATTATTTATTCTCATGCACGTGCACACGCAATGCACTTGCATTATTCTATTATCACATGTGTTATTATTTATTATTTATTATCATTCACATGAAAATGCACATTCATTTGGAATTTGTAATTATTTATTGTTTATTACCATGCACATGCACATGCACTTGGGTGTGTGTTATTATTTATTATTTATTATCCTTCACATGTACATGCACATGAACATACACATGCAATTCACATGTTTTATTATTTATAATTAATTATTTTTTATAATTCACATGAAAATGCGTAGGCACATGCACATGCACGTGCGTTATGATTTATTATTAAAACTATGCACATGCATATGAACATGCACGAGCGTTATTAGTACTGTTATTATTAGAGGTATTTTTAGGGTTTACTATCATTTTTAGGATTTTTCGGTGTTATTAACATTTATTATGGTTTGTTAGGGTTTTAGGGGTTTCTAATGGTATATTATCATTTTTTAGGGTTTGGTGTGGGTTATTAGGATTTTACTAGGGTTTATTATGGTGTGTCATTTTTTATTAGGGTTTATTAGGAATTTTTAGGATTTTATTAGGATTGAGTTGGGTTTATTAGGGTATATTAAGGTATATTATGGTATATTATGGTATATTATGGTATATTTGTGTATGTTTAGGATTTATTTGCGTTTATTATTGTTTATTATGGTTTATTAATTTTTAAGAGGGTATATTAGGGTTTTTTAGTGTTTAGTAGTGTTTATTCGGGATTATTAGCACTTTTAAGCTTTGTTAGGTTTTATTATAATTTATTTGGGGTTTTAGGGATTTTTAATGGTATATTTGCATTTTTTAGGGTTTAGTGGGGTTTATTATGGTTTATTATGGTGTTTTAAGGTTTATTAGGGCTGAGTACGGTTTATTAGGGTTTGTTAGGGATCTTTAGGGTTTACAAGGGTTTATTAGTGTTTTTATTAGGGTATATGAGTGTTTTTTGGTTTTTGTTAATATATATGAGGAGTTGTTATGACTTTTTAGGTTTTATTAGCATTTATTTTGGGTTTGTGAGCATTTTTAGTGGTTTATAAGCTTTTATTTGAATTTATTATGATTTATTAGGGTTTATAGTGCTTTTTAATGGTTTGTTTGCGTTTTTTTTGTTCATTGGGGTTTAGTTGAATTTTATTAGGTTTTGTTATGGTGTGTCAAGGTTTATTAGGGTTGAGAAGGTATTTTTATGGATTTATTAGGGTTTATTCATTTTTATTAGGGTTTATTAGGGATTTTCAGGGTTTATTAGGGTTTGTTAAGGGTCTATTAGTTCTTTTTTGTTTTATTTGGTTATATTAGTGTTTGTTAGGTCTTGTTAGATAATATAGCATGTTTTTATTTTTTGTGAGTGTTTTGTTTTTGTTTGTGAGTGTTTTAGGGTTTCTTTGGTTATATTAGAGTTTATTATGGTTTATTATGGTTTCTAGGGATTTTTAAGGTATATTAGTGTTTTTGGTCTTTATTAGGTTATATTAGTGTTTTAGGTATTTTTAGGTAATATAGCGCATTTTTATTGTTTGTGATCATTTTTTTATAGTTTGTGAGCGTTTTTAGGGGTTATTAAGTTATATTAGAGACTATCAGGGTTTTGGTGATTTGTTAAGGTATACTAGCATTTTTTTCTTTATTAGGGTTTTTTAGGGTTTTTTAGGGTTTTATCAGGGTTTATTATGGTGTGTTAAGGTTTGTTAGGATTGAGTAGGGTTTATTTGGCTTTATTTATGGTTTATTAGGGCTTTTTAGGGTTTGTTTAGGGTTAATTTGGCTTTATTAGTTTTTATTAGTGTCTATTAGGGTTGGTTAGGGTTGTTTAGGCTTTCTTAACATTTTTTAGGGTTTATTAGGTTTTATTATTATTTATTAGGGATTATTAGGAATTTTTTGGGTTTTTATTAGGGTTGAGTAGAGTTTCTTAGGATTTTAGGGATTATAAGGTGTTTTTAGGGATTATTAGAGTTTATTAAGGGTTTATTAAGGTTTAATGTTTTATATTATGGAATATTAGGGTTTAATATTTTTGAGGGTTTTAAAGCGTCTTTTGTGTTTTTACAACATTTTTTAGGGTTTGTGTAGCATTGTTAGAGTTTATGTAGCTTTTTTAGTGTTTATTTAGTATTTTTTGGGTTTAGTTAGCGGTTTCAGATTTTATGTATTATTTTTAGGGTTTATGTAACATTTTTAGGGTTTATGTTGCATGTTTAGGGTTTAGGTTTTTATGTAGCATTTTTAGGGTTTATATTGCGTTTTCTGGGTTTATGTAGCGTTTTTAGGGGTGATGCCGGGTTTTTGTTGCATTTTTTAGGGTTTATGTAACGTTTTTAGTGTTTATGTAGTGTTTTTAGGGTTTATATTGTGTTTTTAGGCATTATGTAGAATTTGTTAATGTCAGTGTTGTGTTTTTTAGGGTTTATGTTGTGTTTTTTAGGGTTTATGTTACAGTTTTGGGGTTTATGTAGCGTTTTTTAGGTTTATGTTGCATTTTTTGGTTTACATTTAGTTTTTAGGGTTTTTGTTGCATTTTTGTGGGTATATGTAACGTTTTTAGGGTTTATGTATCTATTTGATGCCTTTTTATGGTTTAAATGGTAGTTTATGGTTTTTAGTGTTTTTTAGGGTTTTTAAGGGTTGTTAATGGGTGTTTATGAATTTTTTGGTATCTGATGGATTTTTAATGGTTGGGGGGGGGGGGTTTATGGGTTTATTTGTTTTTTGGTATCGATAGGGGTTGTTATTGTTTTTTGTGTGTTTTAGGGTTTGGTTGGGTATTGTAGCGGTTTTTAGGGGTTATATATTGTGTTTTAGCATTTCTTTGTGTTCTTTAGTGTTTTTTAGTCTTCGTTAGAGTTTAATATGGTTCTTTTGGGTATATTAAGGTTTTTTGGAGTTTATTAGTGTTCTTTAGGATTTTTTACAGTTTATTGTCATTTTTATTATATATTAGGGTTTTATTGGGCTTTTTTAGGTATTAATAGCTTTTTCTAGGTTTTATCAACCTTTTTAGGGTTATTTAGGATTTATTAGGGTTTTCTAGGATTTTTTTTATTTATTAGGTTTTAGTAACGTGTATTTGGGTTTATTACATTTTATTAGAGTTTAGTATGCTTTGTTAGGGTTTATTGCGCTTTATTAGGGGTTTTCTATGGTTTGTTTTAGTTTGTTATGATTTATTTGGCACTGTTTGGATTTTTTACGATTTATTTGGGGTTATCAGGGTTTGTTACGATTTTTTTTGGGGTTATTAGGGGTTTTTAGGGTTTATTAGTTGGTTTTAGGGTTTTGTAGTGTTTTGTAGGCTATTATTTGGAGGTTTTTGTAGCGTTTTGTCAGGTTTTTTCAGGTTTTTAGTGATTATAATGGTTTATTATGGTTTAATAGTGTTTTTATTGTATATTAGGGGTTTTAGGGATTTTTTAGCGTTTATTAGGGTCTAATAGAGTTTGTTAGGGTTTATTACAGGTTATTACAATTTATTAGTGTTTATTAGTGTTTTTAGGGTTTAATAGAGGGTTTTAGGGATTATTAAGGGTTATAAGTGGTTGTTAGGGTTTGTTAGGTTTTTTAGGGTTTTCAGGGTTTGTTATGGTTTCTTTGAGTTGTTTGGGGTTTTATGCATTTTTTGGGGTTTTATGGGTGTGTTTGGATTTTTTATGCCTTTTTAGGGTTATTTTAGCGTTTTTGGAGTTTTGTTGCATTTTGTGGGTTTTAAAGCAATTTTTGGTTTCTTGTAGAAATTGTTAGGGTATATGTATCATTGTTAGTGGATTTAGTGGTTCTTTATGGGTTTATTAGGGATTAATTTTTTATATTATAGTATATTAGGGTTTACTATTTTGGAGGATTTTGAAGCGTCTTTAGGTTTTTTGTAGCATTTTTTAGGGTTTGTGTAGCATTGTTAGAGTTTATGTAGCATTTTTAGTGTTTATGTATCATTTTTAGGGTTTAGTTAGTGGTTTTAGGTTTTATGTATCATATTTAGTGTTTATTTAATGTTTTTAGTGTTTATGTTGCGTATTTAGGGTTTAGGTTTTATATAGCAATTTTTAGGGTTTATGTTGCGTTTTCTGGGTTTATGTAGTGTTTTTAGGGGTGATGTAGCGTTTATGTTGCATTTTTTAGGGTTTATGTAACATTCTTAGGATTCATATAGTTTTTTTAGTTTTTATATTGCGTTTTTAGGTTTTATGTAGAATTTTTTATTGTTTATGTTGCATTTTTTAGATATTATGTTGTGTTTTTTTAGTGTTTATGTTATTTTTCTAGGGTTTATGTAGTTATTTTAGGGTTTATGTAGCGTTTTTTGGGATTATGTTGAGTTTTTTTGTTTATGTTTCATTTTTATGGGTTTTGTTGCATTTTTAGTGTTTATGTATTTTTTTTAGGGTTTATATATCTATTGGAAGCCTTTTTTAGTGTTTTAATGGTTATTTATAGTGTGTAATTTTTTATGGTTTATAGGGGTTGTTAATGGGTGTTTATGGTTTTTCATGGTATTTGATGGCTTTTTAATTGTTTTGGGGGATTTTATGGGTTTATTTGTTTTTTTTTGGGATTTATAGGGGTTGTTAGGGTTTTACAGTGTCTTTTTGGGTTTGTTACGATATTGCAGCGGTGTTTAGGATTTATATAATGTGTTTTAGCATTTGTTTGGGTTCTTTAGAGTTTTTTAGTGTTCTTTTGAGTTTAATATGGGTTTTTAGGGTTTATTAGGGTTCTTTATGGTTTATTAGTGTTCTTTAGTACTTTTTACAGTTTATTAGCGTTTTTATTGTATATTAGGGTTTTATTGGGATTTTGTAAGCATTAATAGCTTTTTCTGGGGTTTATCAAACTTTTTCGGGTTATTAAGGATTTATTAGGGTTTATTTTATTTATTAGGGTTCAGTAATGTGTATTTGGGTTTATTACGATTTATTAGGGTTTATTATGATTTGTTAGGGTATTGAGGTTTATTAGGGGTTTGTTTCAGTTTGTTTCGATTTATTTGGAATTGTTAGGATTTGTTACGATTTATTTGTGGTTGTTAGGGGTTGTTATGATTTATTTTGGGGTTATTAGGGTTTTTAGGGTTTCTTAGTGGGTTTAGGGTTTTGTAGGCTATTATTTAGAGATTTTTGCAGCATTTTGTCTAGTTTGTTAGGGTTTTTAGAGACTATTAGGGTTTATTATGTTTTAATAGTGTTTTTATTATATATTAGGCGTTTTAGGGATTTTGTAGCTTTTATTGGGGTCTAATAGAGTTTTTTCATGTTTATTACAGGTTATTACGATTTATTAGTATTTATTACGGTTTTTAGGGTTTAATAGTGGGTTTTATAGGTTATTAGGGTTTATTAGTGGTTCTTAGGGGTTATTAGTGGTTGTTAGGGTTTGTAAGGTTTTGTTAGGGTTTTTAGGGTTTCTTATGGTTTTTTTGAGTTGTTTGGGGTTTTATCCATTTTTTTTGGTTTTATGGGTGTGTTTGGATTTTTTATTTTGTTAGGGTTATTTTAGCATTTTTTGGGGGTTTTGATGCATTTTGTGGGGTTTGAAGCATTTTTCAAGTTTTTGTAGCAATTAATATGGTTTATGTAGCGTTGTTAGTGGATTGAATGGTTTTTTAGGGTTCTTTATGGTTTTTAGGGTTTTTAGGGTTCTTAAGGGTGTATTAGGGTTTCTTTTGAGGTTTTTAGGGTTTTCTAGGGGGTTTTAGGGTTTTTAAGGGTTTCATAGGGTTGATTATGGTTTTGTTTGGCATTTTTAGGGTTTTAGGGTATTTTAGTGTTTTTAGCGGTGTTTAGGTTTTTAGGAGTTTTTAGGGTTTTTTGAGGTTTTAGGGTTTTTTAGGTTTTTTTCTGGTTTTTTTAATTTTTTTGGGTTTTTAGGGGTTTTAGGGGTTTTTATGGTTTTTTAATATTTTTTTGGGTTTTTTGGGTTTTTATGGTTTTTAAGGGTTTTGACAGGTTTTGCCTTGTTTTTTATGGTTTTTTGTGAATATTAGCATTTTGAACGGCTTAATATGGTTTTTGTTGTATATTTGGGCTTTTAGGCATTTTGTAGCTTTTATTGGGTCTAATAGGGTTTTCAGGGTTTATTATGATTTATTAGTGTTTATTAGGGTTTAGTAGTGGGTTTTAGGGTTTATTTTGGTTTATTATTGGTTGATATGGTTTTTTAGGATTTATTAGTTCTTATTAGAGTGATTTTGGGTGTCTAACGGGTTTTAGGGTTTCTAAGGGCATGTTAGGGTGTCTAAAGGTGGGTTAGGGTTTTTATGGGCGGTGTCACGAACCAACCCGGGTCGACCCTGAACCGATTGTAACACCCCGAGGTTTTATGAGAAATATTATTTTTTAATTTCTTTGATGTCTTCTATTATACTGTACACCAAGATTAGCTTGTAGTATTCTCAACACTATTCTTGGCTCGTGTTACACACAATTTCAAGTTCGTTTTGTGGAAATTATTCTACGCAACATTATGTATTTATTTTGTTTAATGTATAAATGAAATAAGTTTTGATTATGTTATACGTAACACCAAATGGAGAATTCACTACACGTAGCCCTGACTTGGCTTGCATTACACGCAATCAAGACCTTCCTTGATAGCGTGTGTAGTACGCAATACCGGGTCTGAGTAAACGAGATATTATTATAATATTATAATGAACTAGCCGTTATGAATAGTAATACCCACTTTTTGAAATTTTATAAATTTTATCTTTCAAAATGGACTTCATTTTTGGATTCGGAATATCGAAATTAGCCTAGGGTGAATTTTTTGTATTTTCCAGAAAACTTTCAATTTTTGATGAATAGTGAAAACACTGGGTTACTATTTAAAAACCGACTTTTTATTTAAATATTTATTTATTTTTCTTATTTTAGGTAAAAATTGATAAATAATACCTATATAAGTTAAATTTAATTCATTGGAGTCATTTTATAAAAAATTTCGATATATAAAAATTTTATTGAACTTTTCACCTTCTTTTACCCACCTCCTAGGAAAATTTTAAAATTTACATAAAACAAAATTTTACCACTTCTCTGAGTGGAATTTCGAAAATCCGAGATACATGGTTAATATCAGGGAGTAAAATGTGGTTCAATAAGATAAAAATAATTTTTGGTGAATAGTAACTTTTACTTTTATTTAACACGGTTAAAATTAAATAGAGTAATTAAAGGAAAAAATAATATTATTATTTCCCTAACACATGCCCTGATTCTATTGGATAAGTGTAATTCGACCATAAAAATCCTTAGAAATAAAATTTTACCCTTTAGGTATACTTGGATTAGATTAGGACATTTATTATTATTTTATTTAAAGAAGAGTTAAAAATAGTTAAAATCAATGTTTAATAACTAAAACATTTTTAATATAGGGTTATACATAATATAAATTCGACTATAAATATTCATTATAAAGATAAACCTATTACTTTCATAATGGTATTTTCTTTATAATTTTTAGACATTAAATAATTTAATTTATTTATGACACAATGATGATGCAGTAATTACCTTATTAATGAAATATTAACATAATTGATGTTATAAATAACCAAATAAATGTAATTAGAGACTTTGTATGAATTACACTAATTTTCTAGGTAAATATGACATGTTAGTATTTATTTAATTATTTTTATTCGAACTAATCATGATGTTATGATTTTCACAAAAATCAATTACCAAATAGTGTCAAAATTTACATAAAATAGTTTTTAAAATAAATATTATATTATTAATTGTTATTCTATTCCTAAAAATCTAAGGTTCCAAAAAATAACTTATATAAGGTTATATGTGTTAATAATGAACCACTTGTGGTTCTTTTGGCTTGTTATAGTAAGTTTATGAACCATATAGTGTATGAAAATAATAAGACACGGTAAAAGTTAAATTATTTAACTAAGAGTTAAATCTAACTGATAAGGTTAAAATAGTAACCTAAACGTGTATAAAAAATATTGTTTGAGAGGATTTAGACCCATACCCACTTTATCTTCTAAATAAATCAATTTGGACCCATTATAAAACGAATATGACATTATTATACAATTATATTTTATGTTTTTCCTAAGGTGCCCCTCTCCTCCCTTATAAAAGGGCACCTCCTCCCTCTCCTCTTCACAACCCTTTGAGCCTTAAATCTCAGACAACCCCTGCCCATTTCACTTCTTAACTTCCCTAGAAACATTATAGAGGCTCTGGTCTCCCCAAAAGACCAACTCTAGTGCCTTAAGAGGAAGCTTAAAAGAGGTGCGTCAAAGAAGAGGTAATCTCTTCTACCGATTCTTTCAAGTTTCTTTCTTCTTAAACTTATTCTTCTTTAGTTTTTTAATTATAAAGTAATAACATAATTATTTATAATATATTTATATTTTATTATAAATATTAAATAACCCCATTTGACCTTCAATCCATCATACAGAAAACGAAATCACCGCGCGTGCGTACGTACGGAATACCGTCTCCACGCCGTGGTGTAATCTGTTTTTCCACCACCACCTTACTTGGATGGGTATAATGGTGTAAAGAATGACCATATATGGTTATTATAACATCATACTGATTCTGAGATATTATATCATCCACTAAAATTCAATTCAATAATTATGGGAACGATATCATTGCTCGTGCGTACGTACGAATTACCGTCTCCATGACGCGATGAGATTAATTCTCCATGATAACTACTCAAAAATGATTATAAAGTATATATAATGAATAATAATGAAATATATGACATGATAAATCTATTTTATTTATGTATATATATATATATACATATATGTGTGTCATCTACTTACTTCCATTCAAGTCAATAATGAAAGGAAAACAGCTTTCATGCGTACATATGACATACCTTCTCCATGAACCGTGTATTTCATTTCATTCATCTATCGATTATTTATATATATATATATATATATATTGAATATATATGATATATAAATCATTATTTACATTCTGGAAGTAATTAAATCATGATATATGTAACAATGATATCAATAACAACAAGTCCAAACACGTACGATAAATAAAACGATTTCACCCAAAACGCTACTTTAACATGGAATTTATAAAAGAATGGGTAATATAAAGTCATAATTGAACCATATATAATATCATAACAATTAATATGATTCTTTAATAAGTAAATGAAATTATTTAAATCATTATACAGAAGGTTCAGATACGTACGAAGCATATCAGACCTAAGGTAAGGGATAATTTTGTAATCTCATTTTTATCCGAGATTCCTTATAGGTAAGTATTTATTGGGGTTATATTTTTCATCCATGTCCATAAAAATGTTTTTCATAAAGTGTTTAATATTCATCCATATATGTTTAAATTCATTTTTACCCCTCTTTTACTTTTACTTTGTGTTATGGAAGGAATCTTTCTTTTGTTTACTATATGTAGTACTTTTTGACTTTTCAGTTAAAAGTTTGAGGAGAATGTTTTTTTACTTATACGACATGAACAGATTTTTACAGTTTTATGATGAATTATTTCCATGAAGATTCCTCTATATGATTTCATGATTATTTTCAATAAAATCATTTTCTTTTAAAATTTCATGGCATTTTGAGAAAATAAAATGATTTTGTAGAAAAAGGATATTTTCCTCAAGAATTCATTTCATGTGTTTTTTCAAAAACATTTTAAGATGACATTATTTACTATGTTTGTGTTTCAAGTATAATGTCTATATTATTTACATAGTTTAATTTTTCTTATGATGAAACTATATTCATTTATTCTATATGGATTATGTTATGATGGGATGATGTTTATGAAACCCATTTTATTCGTTGGGTTATGATGAATGATTTATGTTTTTTTGTGGCCCATGAAAGAATGGTTTTATTATGAGATGGGTGAGACCTATATCTCCCTCCAATGCATTGGGTAAAGATTTATATCTCATGGGATATACATGGCTAGAACGGAAAGTGAATCTAGTTCTGTAATACAGGGCTGGAACGGAAAGTAAACCCGGTTCAGTAATGGACTTTGTCCACTATGATGGTCTTGGCCATAATTCCTTGGCTATTATTGAAATTATATCATGTGATTAATGGTTTTCCACAATTAAATGTTTTATTTCCATGCTATTTTATCATGATGGATGTTACTTTATGATCTATGCCTTAAGTACTGCCAAGATTTGTTTCACAACTCATGATTTTGATGTTTAAACTTTATGTTCATGTTTTGAAGTTCAAATTTATAAGGTTTGTTTTATTTTCTCCATGCTTACCTTTACTGAGAATTTGAGCTCACCCTTTATATGTTTTCTTTTCCCCAGGATATAAATAATGTTTTTAGGTAAAAAAGGGAAGATCTTTATGGGAGATGTTGAAAATCTTTCACCAAGATTAGAAGATTATGTTCCAAGTTTCCAAATACACTAAACTATTACGATCCTTGAGTGTTGGTATTTGTTATGTATTAAGTATTCCAAAAAAGTATTGTAATGTACATGTACTTCAAGCTTTGGGTCTCTACACTGATCACCTGAGCCAGTCCGTAACATGACACAAGAGGCATCCCCGATCCTCCCGGGCTAAAGGTAAGCGCCAGGGCATCAATCAAGGACAAGTAGGAATGATTTTGCCCAATAAAAATAAATAAAGAAGTGGAAAAGTAGAACAATGCAAAGTAAATAAATGACAGTGAAAAGAAAGAACAACCAGTAAAACACACTAACCTGGTCTCGACCAAAACTCCACACGACTCTGAGAGTTGCTCACTAGTCCACAACCAACTCTCTCCCATGGTGAGCAAGCTCGAGGTAAACCTATAGCAAAACTAAAAATAGGAAAATACTATAGGCATGAGTGTTAAAACTCAGTAGGCGTTCCCAACAACTATTCCCAATTCACAACATTTAAATAAAGAATTTACCAATTTTTAGTTTCAACAAAATTATATAAAATATTATTTTCCACACACACTTTCATTTCTAAAAAAAGTATCAGTCCATTGCCCATTTTAATTTAAAAAAAACAAGTTTAATGTTTGAAAGGAAAGGGTACATTTAATTTAAAAACATCTTTTGTGAAAAATTTAGGAATCCAAAATTCAGTTACTATCCAAAAAGGAAAACCACACATAACACACAACACACACCATGTGCAATGGGAGAAATTCCACACATGGGCCCACAACCGAACTAGAACTCACAATCGTATGCCACACACAAATAAACACTAAAAGAAACATGGGTCGAACCTTGGAGCTCATGAACAATCCAGGACGTACTATAAATGTGACACATCCTGAAGGCATGCCTACTATCAATGATGCCATAACGCCCTAACGCCTGGTGTTTCCCTACATGGCCTAACTGAGGGTCCCAATGTAATGGATCAGACCTCTCCTGTCCATTCCTTTGTGAAAATATGCTATTTGAGGTGTTTTGGGAGGTCAAGGTGACTCATACCCAACACTTTCCCAATTTTCCCTTTTAGTGAATAGTAGCATTGGTAACCTCTCTTTCCTTTGCCAAATATCCAATTCTGTGAACAGTTCCATCAGTGAACAGTGTTCTATCGATGAGGTTTAGTGAACAGTGTTTTATCGATGAGGCTCAGTGAATAGTGTTATATCGGTGCGGTTCAGTGAACAATGTTCTCCCGGTGAGGTTTAGTGAAAAATATTCTATCACTGAGGTTCAGTGAACAATGTTCTATCAGTGAGGTTCAGTGAACAGTGTTCTATCGGTGAGGTTCAGTGAACAGTGTTCTATCGTTGAGGTTCAATGAAAAGTGTTCTATCGGTGAGGTTCAGTGAATAGTGTTCTATCGGTGAGGTTCAGTGAAAAGTGTTCTATCTGTGAGGTTCAGTGAAAAGTGTTCTATCTGTGAGGTTCAGTGAATAGTGTTCTATCGGTGAGGTTCAGTGAACACTATTCTATCAGTGAGGTTCAGTGAATAGTGTTATATCGGTGAGGTTCAGTTAACAGTGTTATATCGGTGAGGTTCAGTGAACATTGTTCTATCGCTGAGGTTCAGTGAACAGTGATCTATTAGTAAGGTTCATTGAATAGTGTTATATCGGTGAGGTTCACTGAACAGTGTTCTATCGGTGAGGATCAGTGAACAGTGTTCTATCAGTGAGGTTTAGTGAACATTGTTTCCAGACCAGTGAGGTTCTAACAACAGCCTCTATTTCCTTTACTAAATTTTGAGTTTGGTGTACTGTGTTTCCAGGTTCCTACAGTTTTGCCCCTTTGATGTTTCCTTTGACGTAAAATTCATTTAAAGCCTCGTTTTAAGGACTCTATGGGTGATTCAAAGGCCATAAATCCTATATTAATTATTCTTATGGATCGAGATTTTTTTAATTGGTCAAACTACGTGGGTTAATGAGATCCGTTTTTAATGCGAAATTTTGTGTATCTTAAACTGTTGCCCTGTTAAATATTCTAAATGGAAGGGATATCTTCCTCCCTTGTTCATCCTCTTTGTTCTCAGCTATAAGATTCTAGAACCTCTCAATCCTACTCGTAAGAGTTGCACAATCAAACTTTCCTCCTTGGATTGGTTCCGCTCTGTCTTGATGCCACCAAGCTGTATCGATCAATCTTCATTATAAGGTATGTTTAATCATCATACTTTTGTGGTTCATCTTCTCCTATTTCTACTTTCCATTATTATAGATTTTAATCTCCATGCTTCTAATGTGGTTTTCTTGGGTTTAGGTTGGTGTGTTCGTACCATGGCATCCTCGGGTGGATGCAGTGGATGCGAGAGTAGAATCGTGACCCGTGGGGTGGATAAAGATTGTCAAGAACTGTCTGAGGTAGGGGATTCGTTGCATCTCTTTTATTTTATGTGAAACTGTATTGTTATCATGTTTAATCCCACTTAATGAAAATGGTATTGAAATAATAAATATTTTAACCAGATAAATAAATTGATATCGATCGTATGTTATTGTCTCTTGTTTTGCTAGATAGTGTGTTATCCTTGCTTGCTTCGTATAGTTGTTTGTTCTTGAAAGAAATTGGTAAAGAATATAAACAAGAATTAATTGATAATTGTTTGGCTAAAGACAAAGAGTCATGTATACCAATCTGGTTCTTGTTGTAATTTTATGTTAATCAAATTGGCGCAGTTATCATGTTTAATTATTTATGATAGCTTTCTGTTTAGGTTTCCCTAACGTGGAACCTACATATAATAAATTGATTAATTCCAAATGGATTATATGTTTGATAATTCCTTGATGGGTTCTGATTTACCCTCTTGCTTGTTAAAAGGCCAAGATCCCAATTGTTAAGATTTTTTTTCCTACTACTTGTGTTGTGACTTGATTCTGTATGGGTGTTGTGATATGTGGGGGCATGGAGGCCTTTTGGTTGTGGCAGTAGATGATTCCTAGAGTGGCGAGATGCATCGGTTTATGCATGTGGGTGTCAGGGAGGACACCAGGGATGATGGAATTGGATGGATGTGATAATTGGATGCTTGCTCATTCTTATTGGTTGTTTAGCTAATTTACTTTTCCCCACTGCTCAAGGCAGCTGGTCTTACATACCCTTCTTCTGAAAGAGGTGAAGACACATGGGGAATGCCATGTGCTTTCCGTGTTTAGCTTCTCAAGGAAGGATGGGTATATACTCTTGCTATAAGCGGAAAATACTCGACAGGTAGTACATCTGCTCACCGTGTTGATCCCCCTTGTGTTTAGTAGCATAGAATGTTTTCTAGAATGCCTGGGAATGTGGGAAAGTAATTCGATAATGAATAATTAAATAAATGGTGTTAACCCATGGGGATGGAGTTTCTGGAACATAATGATGGGGTTGTAATTTTGAAGGAACAATGGACTTTGGGTGTGATGCTAATTAAATTTAATATGGAATTGTTCATGGTTACTTAATTTTTAAAGAATTAATTAATGTAAAGTGAAACTTGTAAAAAGGGAATGAAATAATGTATTAAAGCTCTTTAAATGGATGTGTGCTTATAGGATACCCAGTTTTAGAAGTGGCAGCCCTGAGTTCGAGAGACATTAGCTACATTTGAGTCTAATACTAGGTTATGACCATAGTGTGGTTGTGAGATATAGTATATTTTTGCACTTTTTGTGTTTCTATACGCTAATCCACCCTATCAGTAAGGGAAACTGACACTCTGAGGATTCTGAGCCCTGGGGTGTTTCCCCTACATTCTGGTGGGAGGATGAATGGCTGACTACCCCCTTTTTCCCTGCTCTCTTCTCTTGGTAGATACTTGTGTTGGTAGCTGCAATGGTTAGTTTTCCCACATATATGTGTGTAGATGGCTGTAATGGATTATGTTTATTCACACACATATATTATGGATATAGTATCTTATGGACTACTATAGGTGTAACGTGTATAGGCTGTGATGGCTTGAGGATCCTTACTCGGTGTATGTGTTGTAATGGCTTGAGGTATAATACCCAATGTATGATACATGTTATGCGGGCCGTGGTGGCTCCTAGAAACTACCTGGTTACTTTTCTTACATGGACGTGGTGGTTTTGTTGCACGAGGTGCAAGTTGTGGTGCTTTGCCTAGGTGTCTTCGGGAAATCCTTTTTTGAGAGAGATGCTAAGGATGTGTGACGTTGGGGTAATACGGAAAACCACTGGGGAAGTAGTAGCAAGGTACCCTTGATATTATTCATTATATTATATATTCTTGTATTCGTTACATGGTGAGTGTAGCCATGGTGAGGTAGGGAACTTAGTATACCTATTTATGTGATGAGTTGGTTTCACTTGTTGTTCACTGTGCTTTAGCATGCTTTCTTTACATTTGAACGAGAGGCTTCGGGGACGATCCTAGTGAGTATACTGTTATACTCACCCAATGTATATAGAAACAGTTTTTCAGGTCACTTGGAGCATGTTGGAGATCAAGCTGGTTTCTACTAGCTTGGGGTTGCAGAAGCTGTTTGGGCTTGTGGTTTCTGGTGTTTTTACTTTCTTTTGGGTACTAGCAGTTTCCCCTTCTAGTTGTAGTACTTTTGCATGACATTACATATGTGCATTTGGGTTTTCTTTTATATTTTAGTTCTGAGTTGGAGTTGGTTGGTTTCTATCTTATCTCTCTCTTCCGCATGTGTTCTTTTAGAGGGTAATGCCTCCCATTGGTGTGTTTACTATACTCTCGGTGCTAGTCGCCAACCTGGGGCCTATTGGAGGCGGGACTCGGGGGTCATTATCTTCCTTCTCACATTTTCGGCCTAGGAGGGGTACACTTTGTTGGGAAGGAGTCGTGGCACCCAATCCCTTAGCAGAGTATAATCCATACTAAGGGCCACATGCCAGTGAGTAATCTAAACTAGTGCAGCATTCGTTCTTAGAAGATTCACTTACTATGCCAGGTTCCCATGTCAACACATATAATAAACAGGATTGAGTCAACAATGTTAAACAAGCAACTAATTCTAATGTACAAAAAACACACAATAATCTCACACAATGGTCGAACACAACTAGATCACCAATGTGTTATCCCAAATAAATTTATCTCAAAATAATTTATTTTTATTAAAGTGATAAATGAGCTGTCACCAATTTTAATGAAAAACCACATTTCTCAAGAAAACCCAAAACACTCGTTCACTCTTTAGAATAATCCATTTATCATTTAAACCAAAACTACATTTGAAATTTTGTGAATTATGTTTAAAGGCCAAACATGCATTATTTCACGACTGAGTGTCCGTTCATCAAGAAAACATTTCTAGTGTCATGTATAAAATAAACGACTCTTTTTACAGCAAATAATCATTTAAGAATTAATTATCTTATATCATTTCCCATTTATTAAAATTAATAAAAAAATCAAGCAATTTATAAAATATAAATTTAAAGGTGAATGTAGTGGGGGACCTACCTTGACTTGCATCTCGGTTACAACGACGATGCGACTCGTCTCATAGTCGCGCACAAACACGCGCAAGATGATGATCGCGATAACCCAGGTTACCCCACCAACGCACTACAAAAAAAGTAAAATAATCCAAAACATAAAAACACTAATCATAAGTGACCTAAAAATTAAACATCGAAAAGATAACAGAAAACAAACATAATCATTAATTTAAAATAATCAAAATAGGAAACATAACATACCTCACCAGAACCCCAATGCAGGAGAAATGGCCTGAACCAAAAACTGCTCACCTTCGGCGGTGGACACTCGTCGCGCACCCAATCGAGAACAAGGTGTGCGGTTGGTTACGGGAACAGAAGTGGGATGGGAGATGACAGAACTCGTTGTCCCACCTCGGAAGGTCGGTGAGAGGCTGTGGGGCACCGAAAAAGTCACCGGTAGGTGGGCACACTGCCGAGAAGGGTGTGCGGCGAGTCGAAGGGCACGTGATAGGTCAAAAGTCATGCGATCGGAGGGCACCGACTGGTCGGAGTGACGTGATGGCCGGATTGATGTCACTCAGGTCGGAGGCAGGTACGCCCTATTTGGAAAGAGTAAGGAAAGTGGGTCAGGGCATCATGACCAGAGGCGGTGATGCCGGTGAGGTTTGCGGGGGTAGGGAGGTTGCGTCGGCAGTAGGGATACGCAACGAGGAGACACTGCAGGCTCAATCCGGAAGTGGCTGAGGCAGCTGTCTGTTGTGGGATGCGAAAACTGAGGAAGCTGACCTTGAGGGGGCATGCAGGGTGACAGGGTTCTAGGGGGTAAGTGGAAGGGTGTGGCAGCCTGTGTGGAGAGGGAGGATGGTACAATGCTAGAGCTGCACGAGCAGGAGGGTGTGGCCTGGGTGCTGCGCAGGATGAGAAGTGTAGGCTGTCACAACAGGAGGAGTGCAGACTGGGCCGGGCTAAAGGGAGAGGGTATGGATGCCACAACGTTGAGAGTCGACTCCAACGACTAGACAAGGGGCGCGTTAGGCTGGAAAAGCATGCAGCGATCAGAAAAGAGGCCGTGCGGCGGCTAGAGCCACACCGGCTGGTCAGAGCTACACCAGAAGAAGGGCGTGCAGTCGAGGAAAGGGACCTTGGTGCAGGGCCGCTGTGTGCAACGAATCAGGGGGAGCACCGTAGCACGAAGGTGATAAGGCTGATGGGGCTTTGTTGCGCTGTTGGAGCACTGAGGCCAAGGGGCGTCGCGCTGAGGTTGGAGTGCTGAGGGTGAAAGGTGAAGGGAACATTCCTAGAAGCAGCCAGAGGGTGCGGGGAAGTGTTGAAGGTGTGCGGACATGGAGATTCGGTGGATGGAGAAGAGAAATAGAGTTCGTTCTGGATAAGGTCGCATGAGGTGGGACGCCGCCGGACTGGGTCGCGCGAGCAATGAAGGGAACTGGTGATAGGGTGGCTGAAGGATGGCACACTAAGAAGGAGGGAGCGCAGGGGGTCATGTTGCGCAAAGAGGAAGGGAGGAGCGGGGGGTCACGTAGGGAGCCAACTAGTCTGGGGGGAGCGGCTGGTGCTGCTACTCGAGGTTGTTGGGGGCGTGCGACAGCAGAGGGCAAGGTGGGGTGGGGGTTGGCTGTTGGAGCTAGCGCAAAGAGGCGGGAGGCCGACAGCTGGGCAAGGCAACAACAGCATGGGTGGCACGGGGTTCAGCAGATAGGGAGAAGAGGAGAGGAGGGGATGGTGTGCGGGAGGAGGAGTGGGAGATGTGGGTGAGGGTAGGGGAGGCGGCCGAGTGGGAGGGAGAGAAGATAGGTGGTGGCACTATGGGAGAAACAAGGAAGGGTGTGCTAGACTACGGTTAGTTGAAAAATAAATAAAAACAAAATAAAATAAAATAAAAACATAAATTAAACAAAAAAACCAATAAATGAAAAAAAATAATCATTAATCTATAAAAATAAACCATAAAAATAATATGAATAATAAGAATAATAATAAATTTAATCTACAATAATAATAATGCTAATAACAATAATATTAATGACAATAATAACAATTAAACTTAATGATAATAATAATTATTAACTTTCTCAACAATAATAATAATAATAATAATAATAATAACACCTACAACATAAAGATAACCATATCAATAATATTATTATTTATAAAGATTTTAATAATAATAATAAGAATCATCATCCTCATTAGTGCATCTTTAATAATAATTATAATATTATTAACAAGAATAAAAGTTTTAAATAACACAATAAACCAAAATCTTTACTCAATTTAATATTCCAAAGGCAAGCGATTCGTGCCAATGCCCAAGTGGAGCCGTGCGGGGTTTCCAACACATGTTATGCCCATGCACCCAACGATGTCAGCTGAAAAATGCACACTTTTTAATATTACTCAAATTTTTTTCCTCCGGGTCTCAACCCGAACCCCAACATAATTTAAAAAGACAACTAATATTATAAAATAAAATAAAATATATATCGGGGTGTGACAATTCTCCCCACCATAACGCTTTTCGCCTTCAGAAAGCCACAACAAAATCTAGACGCAAAGATAAAACTTATCAAGTGTCACCCACCCACAATAGTTTATGTGCCTCCAGTTGATCGATCCAAAAAGACATCGAAAACCCATGACATGGAACTTATCCTCCAAACATGAACACTTTAAACACCACCAAAACAAAACCCAACCAACCATTTCAACAAACAAATGAACGAACTTAAATAACTACCAATACTTATCCCTATAATCTTAGTCCAACTTAACTGTTGTGTGTACTCTAATCCCGAAGTTTACCCAAGAGGAAGAACATAAAATTAAGTGGTTCCACATGAGACCACTTGCCACCAAACGATACCCAAACCCAAACTATGATACTGACACGAGGAGGCCTGAAAGGACTCCCCACCATATGGATTGGGCTAACTCAAAATTAATTCAGGTGTAACATTGTGAGACAAGTTGTGGGTCTCCTCACCATAAGACCTAACGAGATTAACCAAACATAAAGACTTCTTGCACGGACCAAAAACCCCCACCACGATGGGGGAGAAGGGAAGGGACTAGCTGGTAGAGCATAAAAATTACCACCATGACAACATAAATGACATTGCACCCATAGAATAAAAAAAACCATGCCACACTAAGGATAAAGGTTAAACCAAGGCCCTTTTTCACCATTAGGGTTCTTTCTAATATGCACCAGCTTGACTGATGATCACAAATCGACATAGAAAATATGGATGGGCTTCTCATACACCCAATCCCCCATTACAAGGGACCCAATTAGCAAAACTCCAAACCAAACAAAAGACAGACGTTAAACTAATATTCATTACACTCTTTAGGGGGGTTCCTGACTATGCACTAGCTTTACTCCATGACCTATGTCTGGAGCTTTCGTGTCTGAAGCATCACTTGCCTCGCAGTCAGGCTTCAGAAACCCCAAAACAACACTTCTCCTTCTAGTGCCACAAGTAACCACACCACATTCTGGGCTGAACCAATAGGCCACAATACATCCCAAGACTCACTTTGCCTCAACATGGGACTTTATCATGACAGGGACTTATAAGATGCACATACATCACTATTTACACTTCGAATAGGGAGAAACGAAAAATGGGATATAGGGGAAAACACTTTCATCTAGAACCAAGAAGCTCAGAACTCCCGGAGGAAGGATACCCTTTTGTTAAAGGATACATCACAAGAAGGCTCTACAACATCCTCCATTGCATTTAAAAGAGAGCTCAACACTATCAGATGCCACTGAACATGACCGTTGTAACTGAGGGGAAACATTACTAGGAGAGGGATCTCAACCCAGGTCCCAACCGACACATGATTCTTGCAAACGACCATATCATCCTCTTATGACCAAGTCACCACCACGCTTCCGCTATGAGAGGATCTGCTCAACTGGAAAAGGAATGAGATAGATTCCATTTCTAGATTATAATATGGAACTCCTTTCATTGATCAAATGGAGGTTTTAACAAAGGGGAGGTCACTCATGACCACATTCAAAACATACATCAATTCTTTATGGGGGCACACTCTAGAAAAGTACCCAACCGAATTAGTCCATTGGCCCAAATAGAGTTTTTCAAAAAACGTTCGAAAAAAAGAGAACTCAAACGATCTACAAGGGGAAACTAGTGCTGATGGGTGACTCGAACATATGGTTGACGGCCATATTCTAGTCATGCCACCGTCACAGGGAACGCTCTAGGGTAATTTCCCCAGCTCCACATGGCTTTCCAGACCATGCGTTCTCACGAAGGTCACTTTCTCGACTCCCATTTCATTTCCTAATACCAAAAAAACCATAAAAATCAAAATACATTGACAACCCAAACATCCCATGGTAACCCGAGGTTCGGAATGAGCAAAGGTTCATGACGTCCTTATTTTCTGTATGCCTAGAGTCCCGAAAATTCTACTCCTTCTACCATGACAACCCCAAATAACAATGGGCGCTTTGAAAAACAAGGTCTGCTCTTGAGCCGACCTCCTCTGAAACCATTTTTTCATGAACCAACCCTGGTCGACCCTGAACTGATCACCCGATCCAGTCCGCAACAAGACCCGAGAGGCGTCCCCGATCCTCCCGGGCTAGCGACAAGCACCAGGGCATCAATCGAGGACAATTGGGAATGGTTTTGTCCAATAAAAATAAATAAAGCAATGGAAAATTATATCAATGCAAAGTAAATAAATGACCCTGAAAAGAAAGAACAACCAACAAAACACACTAACCTAGTCTCGAACAAAACTCCTCGTGACTCCGAGAGTTTCTCACCAGTCCACAACCGACTCTCGCCCATGGCGAGCAAGCTCGAGCCAAACCTACAACAAAACTAAAAACATGAAAATATTATAGGTGTGATTATTAAAACTCAGTAGGCATACCCTACAACTATTCCCAATGCACTACCTTTAAATAAAGAATTTACCAATTACAGGTTTGAACTAAATTATATAAAATATTAGTTTCCACACACACTTTCATTTCTAAAACAAGTATCAGTCCATAGACCTTTTTAATAAAAAAACAAGTTTAATGTTTTAAAGTAATAGGTACATTTCATTTTAAAATATTTTCTGCGAACAATTTAGGAATCCAAACTTCAGTTATTAGCCAAAAAGGAAAACCACACATAACACACAACACACACCAAGGGCAATGGAAAAAATGGCACACATGGGCCAAAAACTGAACTAGACCTCTTAATCATCGGCCACACACAAATAAACACTAAAGGAAACATGGGTCGAACCTAGGAGCTCGTGAACAGTCCAGAATGTACTATACATGTGACTCATCCTGAAGAAATGCCTACTCTCAATGACGTCATAATGCCCTAACTCCCAGTGTTTCCCTACATGGCCTAACTG
This sequence comes from Viscum album, assembly GCA_963277665.1. Lineage (NCBI taxonomy): Eukaryota > Viridiplantae > Streptophyta > Magnoliopsida > Santalales > Viscaceae > Viscum > Viscum album. The sequence goes on along the minus strand of CAUJRU010000031.1, from coordinate 2,627,279 downwards.
AGGGGACCAATCCCCTAGCAGAGTATAATCTTTAGTAAGAGCCACTAGCTAGTAAGTAATCTAAACAAGTGCAGCAATCGTTCTCAGAAGATTCACTTACTATGCCAGGTTCCCATGTCAACACATATAATAAACAGGGGTGAGTCAAAAATGTCAATCAAAAATACAATTCCAATGTACAAACATCACACACAATAATCTCACACAATCATCGAACACAACAAGATCACCACCCCCCCCCCCCCCCCCCGTGTTATCCCAAAGAATGTTTTCTCAAAATAATTTATATTTATTAAAGTGAAAAATGGGCCTTCACCAATTTTAAAGAAAAACCACATTTCTCAAGAAAACCCAAAACACTCGTTCACGCTTCAGAAGAAATAATTTATCATTTAAACCAAAACTAAATTTGAAATTCTGTGAATTATGTTTAAAGGAAAAACGGAAAATCTTTCACAACTGAGTGTCCGTTCATCCAGAAAACATGTCAAGTGTCGTGTATAAAATAAACGACACATTTTACACCAAATAATCATTTAGGAATTAATTATCTTATATCATTTCCCATTTATTAAATTTAATAAAAACATCAAGCAATTAATAAAATCTAAATTTAAAGGTGAATGCAGTGGGGGACCTATCTTGACTCGCAGCTCAGTTACAACGATGACGCAGCATGTCTCACACTCGCGCACAACCACACACAAGCCGATGATCGCGGTAATGTGAGGTTACCCCACCAACACGCTGCAACAATAGTAAAATAATCTAAAACACAGAAACACTGACCATAAGTAACCCGAAAATTAAACATCTCTATGATAACTACAAACAAACATAAACATTAATTTAAAATAATCAAAATAAGAAACAGGTCATACTTCACCTAAACCCCTATGCAGGAGAAACAACACAAACCAAAAACTGCTCGCCTTCAGCGGCGAACACTCATCATGCGCCCAATTGAGAACAAGGCACGCGGCTGGTCACAGGAATAGATGTGGGATGGGAGCTGACAAAACTGGTCGTCCCGCCTCAGAAGGTCGGCGAGAGGCAGTGGGGTGCCAAAAAAGACGCCAGTAGGGGGGCGCACGACCAGGAAGGGGGCGCGGTCGGTCGGATGGCACATGACAGGCCGAAAGGCATGCGACCGGAGGGCACCGACTAGTCGGAGTGACGTGACGGCTGGAAATATGTCACGCAGGTCGGAGGAAGGTGCACACTGGTTGGCCAGAGTAAGGAAAGGGGGTTAAGGCATCGCGGTAGGAGGCGGCGATGCCAGTCAGGGTTGCGGGGGCAGGGAGGTTGTTCCGGCAGCAGGGATGCACAATGGGAAGACACTACGGGCTCTATTAGGAAGAGGCTGAGGTGGTTGTCTACTACACGACACAAAAACAGAGGAAGCTAGCCATGAGGGGGCGTGCAGCGTGACGGGGTTCCATGGGGTAAGTGGAAGGGTGCAGTGGCCTGTGCGGAGAGGGAGGGTGGTACAGTGCTAGAGCAGCACTGGCAGGAGGGTGTTGCCTGGCTGCTGCGCAGGATGAGAAGTGTGGGCTATCACAATTGGTGGAGCGCAGACTGGGTCTGGCCAAAGGGAGAGGGGCTGGACACAGCAACATTGAGAGTCGATGCCAACGACTCGGCAAGGGGGTGCGTCGGGCCAGAAAAGCATGCAACGATTGGAAAAGAGGGTGTGTCGTGGACAGAGCCACACCGGCTGGTCAGAGCTACACCAGAAGAAGGGCATGCAGTCGAGGCTAGGGACCTCGGTGCAGGGCCGCTATGCATAGAGAATCAGGGGGAGCACTGGAGCACGAAGGTACTAAGGTTGAGGGGGATTTGCAGCGCTGCTGGAGCACTGAGGCTAGGGGGTGTCGCACTGACGCTAGAGCGCTAAGGGTGCAGGGTGTCGGGCACATGGATGGAAGCGGCCAGAGGGTGTGGGGTAGTGCCGGAGGTGTGCAGACAGGGAGATGTGGCGGCTGGAGAAGAGCAATAGGTGTCGCGCAAGACAAGGTTTCACGAGTAGGGACGCCACCGAACAAGGTCACGTGAGCGGGGAAGGGAATAAGTGATAGGGTGGATGGAGGACGACACGCTAGGAAGGAGGGAACACAGAGGGGTCAAGTCGTGCAAGGAGAAAGGGCAGAGCGGGGGGTCACGCAGGGAGCCGGATGGTCTGGGGGTGCGGCTGGTGCTGCTACGCAGGGTTGCTGGGGGTGTGTGATGGTAGAGGGTAAGGCAGGTGGGGTCGGTTGCTGGACCTAGTGAAAAGAGGCGGGAGGCTTACTGCAGGGTAGGGAAGAAGTAGTGTGCTGGGGCACGGGGCTCAGTAGTTAGGGAGAAGAGGAGGGGAGGGGATGGCATGCAGGAGGAGGAAGGGGAGACGCGGTAGGGTGAGGGGTTGGGAGGCGGCCGAGAGAGAGGGAGAGAAGATAGGTAGCGATGCTACGGGAGAAACAAGGAAGGGTGTGCTAGACTAGGGTTTGGGGAAAAAGAAATAAAAATTAAATAAAATAAAAGTAAAACATAAATTAAACAAAAAACCAATAAATGAAATAAAATAATCATTAATATATAAAAATAAACCATAAAAATAATATGAATAATAATAATAATAATAAATTTAATCTACAATAATAATAACACTAATAACAATAATATTAATGACAATAATAATGAAAATAATAACAATTAAACTTAATGGAAATGATATTTATTATCTTTCACAATAATAATAATAATAATAATAATAACAACTACAACATAAAGATAATGATATCAATAATAATATTATTTATAACGATTTTAATAATAATAATCATCATCATCATCATCATTTCATCTTTAATAATAATTATAAAATTATTAAAAACAATAAATTTTTTAAATAACACAAAAAACCACAATCATTACTCAATTTAATTTTCCAAAGGTAGGCGATTCCTGCCAATTCCCAAGCGGAGCCATGCGGGGTTTCCAACACGCGCTCCGCTAGTGCGCCCAATGACGTTAGCTGAAAAACATGCACTTTTTAATAAAACTCAAAAGTTTTTCATCCGGGTCTCGACCCAAACCCCAACTAAATATTAAAATTCAAACAATATTATAAAATAAAATAAAAGATATTTCGGGGTGTGACAGGCGGCTTGGGGTTTCTAAGGATGTGTTATGGTTTCTAAGGGTTTCTAAGGTTGTGTTAGGGTTTCTATGGGTGTGTTGGGGTTTCTAAGGGTGTGCTAGGGTTTCTAAGGGTGTGTTATGGTTTTAAGGATGTGTTAGGGTTTCTAAGGGTGTGCTAGTGTTTCTTAGGTTTGCTTAGGGTTTTGTTAGGGTTTTTAGGGTTTATAGGGTTATGTTAGGGTTTCTTGTGGTTTCTTAGGGGGTTTTAGGGTTTCAAAGGGTTTTTTTGTGTTTATTGGGGTTTTGTATTGCCTCTTGAGGTTTGTTAGGTCCTACTAGGGTTTGTTATGGTTTTTTAGGATTTGTTATGTTTTTTTAGGGTTTTGGGGGGTTTGTTAGGGTTTGTAAGGTTTGTTTGGGTTTGTTAGGTATTTTTATTGTTTGTTAGGATTTGTTTGGGTTTGATATGTTTTTGCGTGTTTTTTAATGGTTTTTAGAGTTTATGGGTTTGTCCATGGTTTTTTAGGGCTATTTAGTTGCTCATGGTTGTCACAAATGTGTAGAGTTAGTCGCAAACTTCAATTTGATATGTGGTGGAGGTAAAATAGACACCTAGAGAAGAAGTTATGGTCATTTGGAGGGATTAAGGACCTTTTGGGTCTTCAAGAACGTGATAAATTGTTCCTATTGGTCACATATGTGTAGATCTAGTCGAAAGCTTCGATTTGATATATGGTAGAGTCAAAGAGAACTCCGGAAGTAGAAGTTATGGTCTTTTTGAGGGTTTAAGTACCTTTTGGGACTTCAAGGATGTGAGAAGGTGCTTCAGTCTTTATTGGAGTTTTGGTCTAGTCTCAAGCTTCAATTTGATATGTGGTAGTGGAAAAACAGACACCCATAGAAGAAGTTATTGCAAAAGAGACATGAGAAGCCAATCTTTTGACCATCCAAAGTGATTTTGGGTCTTTTTGCGGTTGGAGAATGTCAAAAAGGGTTCCAGTGGTTCCAGAGAGTGTATCTTTTCGCAATATTGGATTTGATATGTGGTAGATCCAAAATGAACACACGTAGAAGAAGTTATTGTCGTTTTAAATTGAGCAACCCTCCTAGCGCCTAAAAACCTTAGAAACCTGCAACTCACTAAAATAGGCATAACATGTCCTTCATGTGTCTATTTGAGCACTGTGACTAGTAAAATTGAAGCTCTTGAGATGATCGATGACCAAGTTTAATAGAAACTATGATAATATCAAAGAAGCATAAGATATATTAGTTATACCACACCAAAAAAAAGTCCAACTTCAAACGACAATAACTTTCACTCCGGTTGTCCATTTCAGCTCTACCACATATCAAATCGAAGTAAGTGAAGCGATCTACGCAGAAGGATAACTTTAAAAAATTTATAGTCATTTTTGGGACCCTAAAATCCCAAAAACCCATCAGAAGGGGGGAGACCCAGCTCGACCTCTTCTCGTCCTGACGGCGATCCTGGTGTGCTCTGGTCTGCTCAGGCTCGGCTCCATTTTCATGGAAGGGGGAGACCCTGTTTTTTGACTCCTCTGGTTTCCTGTGCTTCTGATTTTTAGCTACTGGTGAATTGTCGTGAGGTATATGTTTGTTGGTGCTGAAGCAAGATCGATGACATTGCTGCTTTTGGTCTGGTGCTGCTGTTTTCTGGTTCTGTTTGGCTTGGAGGTGATGATGGGGACTTTGCATTTTATGCATTGTTTGTTTTGTGTTCTTTTTGGTCTTTTGTTTTGGGGTTTTTTTGGGTTTGAGTCTGTTTGGGGTTTTTCGGTGTGGTTCATGTGACTCCTCCCCTCCCTTGTCTGTTGAATCTTTTTTTCTAATAAATTTGGAGGGGGGGGGGGCAGGAATAGCCTGGCCTCCGTATCTTCCTTACCCTAGAAACAATAATAAACCATAATAAAATCCAATATAACCGAAGAAACCCTAAAAAGATAAAAAAATGATCACAAACAATAAAACACGCAATATTATCTAATAAAAGATGAAATCAATAATATAACCTAATAAAAAAAACTAATAAACTCCTAACAAACCCTAATAAACCCTAAAAATCCATAATAAACCCTAATAAAAATGAATAAACCCTAATAAATGCCTAAAAATATCTTCTCAACCCAAATAAACCTTGACACACCATAATAGAACCTAATAAATCCAAATAAATCCCAATAAACAAAAAAAATGCAAACAAACCATTAAAAATCCCTATAAACCCTAATAAACCATAACAAATTCAAAGAAAAGCTAATAAACCATTAAAACTGACCACAAACACTAAAAACATGCTAATAAAACCTAAAATATCATAAAACCCCCTCATATATATTAACAAAAACTAAAAAACACTCAAATACCCTAATAAAAACACTAACAAACCCTAGTAAACCCTAAAAATCCATAACAGACCCTAATGAACCATACTCAACCCTAATAAACCCTAATAAAACCTTAAAGATACCGACTCAACCCTAATAAAACCCTAAAAATACCTACTCAACCCTAATAATTCTTAACACATAAAAATAATCCATAATAAACCCCACTAAACCCTAAAAACACTAATATACCTTTAAAATCCCTAAAACCCCTAATAAATGCTAATAAAACCTATCAATGCTTAAAAGCGCTAATACTCCCTAATAAACACTACTAAACACTAAAAAACCCTAATATACCCTCTTAAAAATTAATAAACCATAATGAACCATAATAAACCCTAATAAATCCTATACATACCCAAATATACAAAATATACCCTAATATACCCTAATAAGCCCAACTAAATCCAAATAAAACCCTAAAAATACCTAATAAAACCTTATAAACCTTAAAACACCCTAATAAACCCTAATAAAATCCCAATAACCCCCACCAAACCCTAAAAAATCCTAATATACCATTAAAAACCCTAAAACCCTAACAAACCATAATAAATGTTAATAACACCTAAAAATCCTAAAAAATGATAGTAAACCCTAAAAATACATCTAATAGTAGTAGTAGTAATAACGCACGTGCATGTTAATATGCATGTGCATGGTTTAAATAATAAATCACAATGCACGTGCATTTTCATATGCATGCGCATTTGCACGCGAATGATAATAAATAAAAAATAAAAAATAATAACGCATGTGAATTGAATGTGTTTGTGCATGTGCATGTGAATGATAATAAATAATAAATAATAACGCACATCCAAGTGCATGTGCATGTGCATGTGCATGTGCATGGTAATAAACGATAAATAATAACGAAGTACACATGAATGTGCATTTGCATGTGAATGATAATAAATAATAAATAATAACACATGTGATAATAGAATAACTCAAGTGCATTGCGTGTACACGTGCATGATAATAAATAATAATAACACATGTGATAATTGAATAACGCAAGTGCATTTCATTTCAATGTTCATGGTAATAAATAATATATAATAACACACATGTATGTGCATTTACAAGTAATGATAATGATAATGACGCATGCACGTGCATGGTAATAAATAATAAATAACAACGAACATGCATGTGCATTTGTATTTGATGATACAAATAATAATAATAATAATAATAATAATAACAATAATAGAATAATGCAAGTGCATTGCATGTGCATGTTCATAGTAGAAAATAATAAATAAATAATAGTAAATAAGAATGCACATGCTTGTGCATGTGCATTTACATTTGATAATAATATTAATAATACTAATTGTAATAATAATAATAACGTTTGGACATGCATGGTAATAAATAATAAATAACGACACAAATGCATGTGGATTTGCATGTGATAATGATAATAATAATGATAATGATAATAATAATGATAATGATAATAATAATAATAAAAGAAAAATACAATTGCATTGCATTTGCACGTGCATGGTAATAAATAATAAATAATAACGCACGTGCATCTACATTTGCATGTGATGATAATAATAACAACAACAACATTAGTAGTAGTGATAATAGTAGTAGTACCAATGCATGTTATAATTGAATGTTTCATGTGCATTACGTGTGCACTTTCATGGTAATAAATAATAACGTGCATGGATTTCATTTTCATGTGATGATGATGATGATAATAATAATAATAATATTATTATTATAATTAATAACAACACATGTGATAATAGAATAATGCACGTGCATTGAATGTGTGTGTTTATGTATTTTCATGTGCATTTTCATGTGATGAAAACAACAACAACAACAACAACCACAATAATAATAATAACAATATGAAAAACAATGTATGTGATAATAAAATAACGTGTGTGCATTGCATGTGCACGTGCATGGCAATAAAAAAAATAATGCAAGTGCTTGTTCACGTGCATGTGCATGAGATGATGATAATAATAATAATAATAATAACAGTAATAATAACAACAACAACAACAACAACACATGTGATAACAGAATAACACACGTGCCTTGCATGAGTAGTGCATGATAATAAATAATAACTCATAACCCACATGATGAAAATAATAACAATAATAGTAATATTAATAATAATAGCGTATGTGATAATAGAATAACACACATGTATTGAATATGCACGTGTATGGTAATAAATAATAACGCATGTGCATTTTCATTTGCATTTGATGATAATAACAATAATAACAATAATAGTAATAATAACAATAACAATAAAAATGCTTGTAATAATATAATAATGTAGGTGCATTGCGTGTGCGCGTGCATGGTAATAAATAATAACGGACGTGCATGTGCTTTTGCATGTGATGTTAATAATAATAATAGTAGTAGTAATAATAATAAAAAAAATAAAACAACAATGTATGCACGTGCATGGAAATAAATAATATATAATAAATAATAAATAATAACGCATGTGAAACTGTATTTGCATGTGATGATAATAACAATAATAGTAGTAGTATTAACAATAATGATAATTATAATAATGGTAATGATAATAATGATAATAATAACATGTCTGATAATAGAATAAAACATGTCTTAACAAACCCAAATAAAACCTAACAAACCCTAACAACGACTAATAACCCCAACGAACCACTAATAAAACTAAATAACACCTAAAACCCACTATTAAAACGTAAAACCCTAATAAAAAATAATAAACCATAATAACCTGAAATAAACCCTAAAACCCTATTAGGCACTAATAAATGCTAAAATAGCCCTAAAACACCAAATATACAATAAAAAACACTATTGTACCATAATAAATCCTAATAATCACTAAAAAACCTATCAAACATGAAAAAACACTACAAAAACCAGCCAAATAATAGCCTACAAAACCCTACAACCTGCTAATAAACCCTAAAAAACCCTAACAACCCCATTATAAATCGTTACAAACCCTACAATCCCAAACAAATAGTAACAATTCCTAACAATGCCAAATAAATCGTAAAAAAATGAAACAAACCATAACAATCCCCTATTAAACCGCAATAAACCCAAACAAATCATAATAAACACTAATAAATCATAATAAACCCAAATACATTTTAATATACCCTAATAAATAAAATAAACCCTGAGAAACCCTAACAAATCCTATAAAACAATAATTTTTTTTGATAAACCCTAGAAAAAGCTATTAATGCCTATAATAGCCCAATAAAACCCTAATATACAACAAAAATGCTAATAAACCATAAAAAATTCTAAAGAACACTAATAAACCCTAAAGAACACTAATAAACCCTAAAGAACCATAATAAACTCTAAAGAACATTAAAAACCCCTAAAGAAAGCAGAAAACGCAAAAACACATTACATAAACCCTAAAAACCACTACAATACCCAAACAAACCCTAAAACACACTAAAAACCGTAACAAACCCTATCAATCCCGAAAAAACAAATAAACCATTAAAACCCCCCAAAAAACCATTGAAAACCCATCATATACCATAAAAACCATAAACACCTGTTAACAACCCTTAAAACCCCAAAAAACCACTTCAAACCATAAACAACCATTAAAACCATAAAAAGGAAACAAATAGATACATAAACCTAAAATACATTATATAAACCTTAAAAATACAACATAAACACTAAAAATACAAAATAAACCCAAAAAACACAACATAAACCCAAAAATGCTACATAAACCCAAAAATCACTTCATAAACTCTAAACAATGCAACATAAACATTAAAAAACGCTACATAAAACCTAAAAACACAACATAAACCCTAAAAACACTACATGAACCCTAAAAACGTTACATAAACCCTACAAAATGAATCATAAACACTACATCACCTCTAAAAACGCTACATAAACCCATAAAATGCATCATAAACCCTAAAAATGCTACATAAAACATAATCCCTAATCACGCTACATAAACCCTAAAAACGCTACATAAACCATGGGAAATTCTACATATAACATATAACTGCTAACTAAACCCTAAAAGGGCTACATAAATACTAAAAATGCTACATAATCTCAAACAACGCTACACAAACACTGAAAAATGCTACAAAAACCCTAAAGACGCTTCAAAACAGTCGAGAATATTAAACCCAAATATACCATAATATAAAATATTAAACCCTAATAAACTCTAATAATCCAGAAAAGACCTTATAATCCCTAAAAACCCTATGAGACTCTACTCAACCCTAATAAAACCCCAAAATTAACTAATAAAACCCGATAAATGATATTAAAAACTAATAAACCCTAAAAACACGTTAAGAAAACCTAAACAACCCTAACCAACCCAAATAGACACTAATAAACACTAATAAACTGTAATAAACTCCATACAAACTCCAAAAATCCATAATAAAACATAAATAAATCCAAATAAACCTTACTCAACCCTAACAAACCTTAACACACCATAATGACCCCTAATAAAACCCTACAAAACCCTAACAATGAAAACAAATTCTAGTATACCTTAAAAAATCCCTAGAAATGATCATAAGCTCTAATATAACCTAATAAACCCGAAAACTGCTCACATACAATAAAAAAATGATCACAAACAATAAAAACACGTTATATTACCTAAAAACACCTAAAGACACTAATATAACCAAGTAAAAAAAACTAATAAACCCCTAACAAACCATAATAAACACTAAAAATCCAATAAACCATAATAAAAACTAATAAACCCTAATAAAACCATAATAAAACCCTATAAATACCTTCTCAATCCTAATAATCCTTGACACGCGATAATAAAACCTTATAAAACCCAACTAAACCCCAATAAATAAAAAAACGCAAACAAACCATTAAATAGCCCTAGAAATCGTAATAAACCATAAAAATTCTAATAAAACCTAATAAACCATAAAAAATGCCCACAAACACTAAAAACATGCTAATAAAACCTAAAAAGTCCTAACAACCCCTCATATATATTAACAAAAGCTAAAAAACACACATATATGCTAAAAAAACACTAATTAACCCTAGTAAACCGTAAAAATCTTTAACAAACCCTAATAAACACTACTCAATCCTAATAAACCCTAAAAAACCCTAAAGATACATACTCAACACTAATAAAACCCTAAAAACACCTAATCAACCCTAATAAAACTTAACACACTATAATAAACCACAATAAACCCCACTAAACCCTAAAAAACACAAATATACCATTAAAAGTCCTAAAACCCCTAATAAACGCCAATAAAACATAAAAAATCTTAAAAGCACTAATAAACCCTAATAAACACTACTAACAACCTAAAAAACCCTAATATACCCTCTTAAAAATTAATAAACCATAATGAACGATAATAAACCCTAATAAATCCTAAACATACCCAAATATACCATAATATACCCTAATAAACCCAACTCAATCCTAATAAAACCCTAAAAATACCTAATAACCCCAATAAACCTTAACACACCATAATAAACCCTAACAAAATCCTAATATCCCCCACAAAACCCTAAAAAATGCTAATATACCATTGAAAAACCCTAAAACCCAAACAAACCATAATAAATGTTAATAACACCTAAAAATTCTAAATAATGCTAGTAAACCCTAAAAATACCTCTAAGAATAATAATAGTAATAACGCGCGTGCATGTGCATATGCGTGTGCATGGTTTAAATAATAAATCATAACGCACGTACATGTGCATATGCCTGTGCATTTGCATGTGAATGATAATAAATTATAAATAATAACGCATGTGAATTACATGTTTATATGCATGTGCATGTGAATGATAATAAATAATAAATAATAACACACATCCAAGTGAATGGGCATGTGCATGTGCATGTGCATGTGCATGGGCATGGGAATGTGCATGTGCATGGTAATAAACAATAAATAATAACCAAATCCACATGAATGTGAATTTGCATGTGAATGATAATAAATAATAAATAATAACACACGTGATAATAGGATAATGCACGTGCATTGCAGGTCATGTGCATGAGAATAAATAATAATAACACATGTGATAATATAACAACGCAAGTGCATTGAATTTGCATGTGCGTGATAAAAAATAATATATAATAACGCATGTGCATGTGAATTTACATGTAATGATAATGGTAATGACTCATGCACATGCATGGTAATAAAAAATAAATAAGAACACACATGCATGTGCATTTTTATTTTATGATACAAACAAAAAATAACAATAATAATAATAATAATAATAATATTAATAGAATAACGCAAGTGCATTTCATGTGCACGTGCATAGTAGTAAATAATAAATGAATAATAATAAATAAGAACGCGCATCCATGTGCATGTGAATTTACATTTGATGATAATATTAATAATACTAATTGTAATAATAAAAATAATAACACATGCACGTGAATGGTAATGAATAATAAATAACAACGCACATGCTTGTGCATTTGCATGTGATAATGATAATAATAATGATAATGATAATAATAATAATAATAATAATTGTGATAATAATAATAATAATAAAATAATAATACAAGTGCATTGCATATGCACGTGCATGGTAATAAATAATAAATAATAATGCACGTGCATCTACATTTTCATGTGATGATAGTAATAATAGAAGCAGTTTTAATAATAGTTGTAGTGGTGGTGATAATAGTATTAGTACCAATGCATGTGATAATAGAATATTGCATGCGCATTACATGTGCACGTTCATGGTAATAAATAATTACGCCCGTGCATTACATTTGCATGTGATGATGATGATGATAATAATAATAATAATAATAATAACAACGCATGTGATAATAGAATAACACAAGTGTATTGAATGTGCATGTATGTGCATTCGTATGTGCATTTTCATGTGATTATAACAACAACAACTACTACTACTACAACAACCACAATAATAATAATAATAAAAATAATAATAACAATGCATGTGATAATAAAATAATGCGTTTTCATTGCATGTGCACGTGCATGGTAATAGAATCATAATAATAATGCATGTGCATGTGCATGTGCATGTGCATTTGGATTAGATGATGATAATAATAATAATAATAGAAATAATAAGTTTTAATTGTTTGAAAAAATAGCAGACAGGGCAAAAATGCTAAAAATGGGGTCTCGAAAAACCTAACAAATCACATAGTCATTAAAAAGGGAATAACTTCTTCTTCAGATGTCCATTTCCACTCCGTGAAAAGTAACACTGAATATCAGGGAACGAAATACGATAAAAACAGGTGTCGGAGGCTGAACAGACACACAGATCAGAAGTTATGACCATTTTAAGAAAAATTTGAAAGGGATCCGTACACAGAAATGGAGTTTTGGAGGACTTATAATGGGTTTCTGGGGTTTTAGGGTCTGAAACATGTCTTCAACTATGTTCAAGTCATCCTTCTCTGTATATCTCTTCGCTGCATTCGATTTGATATGTGGTAGAGCTCAAATGGACAACCATAGTGAATGTTATTGTCGTTTGAAGTTGGACTTTTTTTGGAGCGGTATAACTAATATATCCTATATTTATTTGATCTTCTCATAGTTTATACTAAACTTGGTCCCCACTCATCTCACAAGATTTGATTTGACTGGTCACAACACTCAAATGGACACCAGAAGGAGAAGTTGTGCCTATTTTAGTGAGTTGCAGGCTTCTTAGTTTTTTTGCCGCTAGGAGAGTTGCTCAATTTAAAACGAAAACAACTTCTACTACGTGTGTTCATTTTGTCTCTAACACATATCAAATCAAATATTATGAAAATATACACACTCTAGTAACCACTGGAACCCTTTCTGACATTCTTCAACCCCCCAAAAGACCCAAAATCCCTTGGGATGGTTAAAAGATTGGCTTCTTGTGTCCGTTTTGTAATTACTTCTTCTAGGGGTGTCCGTTTTGCCTCTACCACATATAAAATGGAAGCTTGCCACTAGACCTACACTCCTATAACCACTGAAGCACCTTCTCACATCCTTGAAGGCCCAAAACGGTACTTAAACCCTCCAAAAGCCCATAACTTCTACTCCAGGAGTCCGTTTTTCATCTACCATATATCAAATCGAAGATTTCGACTAGATCTACACATCTATGACCAATAGGAACACCTTATCACGTTATTAATGTCCCAAAAGGTCATTAAGTCCTCCAAATGACACTAATTCTGCTCTGGGTGTCCGTTTCTTCTCTACCACATATCAAATTTAAGATTGCGACTAACTCTACACATCTGTGACAACTATGGACAACTAAATAACCCCAAAAAACCATGAATAACTCTATAAACACTAAAAACCATTAAAACCCATGAGAAATCCTAAAAAACCTTAACAAACCATAACAAACCCTAACAAACCTTATAAAACCCTAACAAACGCTAACAAACCCCCAAAACCCCTTAAAAACATAATAAACCCTATCAAACCCTAACAAACCATAACAATCCCTACCAAAAAGCACTAAGAAACCCCAATAAACCCAAAACACCCCAAAGAAACACTAAAAACCCCTAAGAAACCATACAAAACCCTAAAAATACCCTAAAAACCCTAACAAAACCCTAAGAAGACCTATGAAACACTAAAAAACCCTTAGAAACCCTAACACACCCTTAGAAACCCTAACATACCATTAGACACCCTAAATCACTCTAATAAGAACTAATAAATCCTAACTAAACCTACCAACCAATAATAAAGCATAATAAACCCTAATAAACCCTAAAACCAACTACTAAACCCTAGTAAACACTAATAAATCGTAATAAACCTCAAAAACCCTATTGGACCACAATAAGAGCTAAAAAATACCTAAATCCCAAATATACAACAAAAATGCTATTAAACCATTCAAAACGTTAATATTAAAAAAACGTAACAAACCCAGCAAAATACGACAAAACCCTAAAAACCCCTAAAAACCCTAAAACCCCTAAAAACACGAACAAAACAAAAAAAACCCGAAAACAAACCAAAAAACCCAAAAAACCTAAAAAAAACCTCAAAAAACACTAAAAACCCTAAACCCCCTAAAAACGCTAAAAACACCAAAAAACCTAAAAATGCCAAACAAAACCCTAACCAACACTATGAAACCCTTAAAACCCCTAAACCCCCCTAGAAAACCATAAAAATCTCAAAAGAAACCCCAATACACCACAAAGAACCCTAAATAACTCTAAAATCCCCTAAAGACACACTAAAGCCACTTACAATGCTACATAAACCATTACAATTGCTACAAAAAACTGAAAAATACTTCAAAACCCACAAAATGCAACAAAACCCCAAAAATGCTAAAATAACCCTAACAATTCATAAAAAATGCAAACACACCCATAGAACCCAAAAAAATGCATAAAAATGCAAACAACTCAAACAAACTGTAACAAACCCTAAAAACCCTATCAAAACCTAACAAATCCTAACAACCACTAAAAACCCCTAATAACCACTAATAAACCCTAATAATCCCTAAAACCCACTATCAAACCCTAAAAACCCTAATAAACACTAATAAATTTAAATAACTAGTAATAAACCTTAACAAATTCTGTTAGACCCTAATAAACGCTACAAAAGCCTTAAAACCCCTAATATACAATAAAAACACTATTGAACCATTATAAACCATAATAATCAATAAAAACCCAAACAAACCCGATAAAACACTACAAAAACTTCCAAATAATAGCCTACAATACCCTACAACCCACTAATAAACCCTAACAAACCCTAATAACCCCACAATAAATCGTAACAAACCCTAAGAATCCCAAATAAATTGCAACAAAACCAAAAAACACCAAATAAATCGTAACAAACTAAAAAAACCATAACAAACCATAAAGAACCCATAATAAACCTCAATAAACCCTAAAAAATCATAATAAACCCTAATAAACTGTAATAAACCCAAATACACATTACAAAACCCTAATAAATAAAATAAACCCTAATAAATCCTAAATAACCCTAAAAAGGTGGATAAACCCTAGAAAAAGCTATTAATCCCTACAAAAGACCAATAAAACCCTAATATACAATAAAAACACTAATAATCTGTAACAAATATTAAAGAACACTAATAAACCCTAAAGAACCATAATAAACCAGAAAGAACCATATTAAACTCTAAAGAACACTAAAAATCCTAAAGAACCCAAAAAAATGCTAAAACACATTATATATACCCTAAAACCGCAACAATACCCAAACAAACCCTAAAACACACTAAAAACCCTAACAAACCCTATCCATCCCAAAAAAACAAATAAACCCTTAAACCCCCACCCAAAAAAAACCATTGAAAAGCCATCTGATACCATAAAAAACCATTAACACCCGTGAACAACCCTTAAAAACCCTAAAAAACAACAAACCATAAACAACCATTAAAACCCTAAAAAAGGATTCAAATAGATACATAAACCCTAAAAATGGAACATAAACCAAAAAACACAACATAAACCTGAAAAACGATACATAAACCCTAAAATCACTACATAAACCCTTGAATTGTTACATAAACCCTAAATAACACAACATAAACCCTAAAAACGCAACATAAACATTAAAAACATTACATAAAACCAAAAAACACTATATAATCCCTAAATACACTACATGAACCCTTAAAACCTTACATAGACCCTAAAAATGCAACTTAAATGCTACATCACCAATAAAAAAGCTACATAAACCCAGAAAACGCAAAATAAAACCTAAAAAATGCTATGTAAAACCTATACCCTAAACACGCTACATAAACCCTAAAAACGTTACATAAACCCTAAAAATGATACATAAAATCTAAACTGCTAACTAATCCCTAAAAATGCTAGATAAACACTGAAAATGCTACATAAACTCTAACAACACTACACACACATTAAAAAATGCTACAAAACCCTAAAGACGCTTTAAAACCCTCAAAAATATTAAACACTAATATACCATAATATAAACAATTAAACCCTAATAAACCCCTAATAAACCCATAAAAACTCTAATAATCCCTATAAACACCTTATAATCCCTGAAATCCTTAAGAAACTCTATTCAACACTAATAAAACACCAAAGATACCTAATAAACCCTAATAAATGATAATAAAACCTAATAAACCATAAAAACACGTTAATAAAACCTAAAGAACCCTAACCAACCCTAATAGTCACTAATATACACTAATAACCCCTAATAAACCCCAAACAAACCCCATAATAAACCATAAACAAATCCAAATAAACCCTACTCAACCCTAACAAACCTTAACACACCATAATAACCCCTAATAAAACTATACAAAACCCTATTAATGAAAAACTACAAGTATACCATAAAAAATCCCTAGAAACCCGGATAAACTCAAATATAACCTAATAAACCCTAAAAACGCTCTCAAAAAAAATATCACAAACAATAAAAACATGCTATATTACCTAAAAAGACCAAAAAACACCAATATAACCTAATAAAGACAAAAAAATGCTAATATACCGTAAAGATCACTATAAATCCTAATAAACAATAACAAACACGAATATAACCAACGAAATAATATAAACACTCACAAACAAAAACAAGACACTCACAAAATATAAAAACATGCTATATTATCGAAAAATACCTAATAGACACTAATATAACCTAATAAAACAAAAAACTAATAAACCCCTAACAAACCCTAATAAACCCTAAATATCTCTAATAAACCCTAATAAAAACAAAAAAACCCTAATAAAACCCTAATAAAACCCTAAATATACCTTATCAACCCTAATAAACCTTGACACACCTTAACAAAACCAAATAAAACACAACTAAACCCCAATAAACAAAAAAACGCAAACAAACCATTAAAAATCCATAGAAACCCAAATAAACCATAATAAATTCAAATAAAAATTAATAAACCATTAAAAATTCACACAAACACTAAAAACACGCTAATAAAACATAAAAAGTCATAACAAACCCCATATATATATTAACAAAAACTAAAAAACACTCATATTCCCTAATAAAAACTCCAAAAAATCCTAGAAACCCTAAAAATCCCTAACAAACCCAAATAAACCGTACATAACCCTAATAATCCCTAATAAAACCATAAAGATACCGAATCAAACCTAATAAAACCCTAAAAATACCTACTCAACCCTAATAAACCTTAACACACCATAATAAACCATAATAAACCCCACTAAACCCTAAAAAATGAAAATATACCATTAAAAAGCCCTAAAACCCCTAATAAATTCTAACAAAACCTAAAAAATCTTAAAAGCACAAATAAACCTGAATAAACACTAATAAACACTAAAAAATCCATAATATACCCTCTTAAAAATTAAAAAACCATAATGAACGATTATAAAACCTAATAAATCCTAAACATACCCAAATATACCATAATATACTATAATATAACCTTATAAACCCAACTCGATCATAATAAAACCCTAAAAATACTTATTCAACCCGAATAAACCTTGACACACCATAATAAACCCTAATAAAATCCTAATAACCCCCACCACACCCTAAAAAATGCTAATACACCATTAAAAACCCTAAAACCCTAACAATCCATAATAAATGTTAATAACATATATTAATTCTAAAAAATTATATTAAACCGTAAAAAATACCTCTAATAATAATAGTAGTAATAATGCACGTGCACGTGTATATGCATGTGCATGGTTTAAATAATAAATCATAATGCATGTGCATGTGCACATGCCTGCGCATTTGCATGTGAATGAAAATAAATAATAAATTGTAAATATAAACGCATGTGCATTGCATGTGTATGTGCATGTTCATGTGAATGATAATAAATAATAAATAATTACATACATACAAGTTAATGTGCATGTGCATCTGAAAGTGCATGTGCATGTGCATGTGCATGTGCATGTGCATGTGCATGTGCATGGTAATAAACAATAAATAATATCCATGTCCACATGAATGTTCATTTGCATGTGAATGATAATAAATAATAAATAATAACACATGTGATAATAGAATAACGCACGTGCATTGCGTGTGCATGTGCATTAGAATAAATAGTAATAACACATGTGATAATAGAATAACCGAAGTGCATTGCATTTTCATGTGCATTATAATAAATAATATATAATAACGCACGTGCATGTGCATTTACATGTAATGATAATGATAATGACATATGCACGTGCATGGTAATAAATAATAAATAACAATGCACGTGCATGTGCATTCGTATTTGACGATACAAACAACAACAACAACAACAACAACAACAACAACAATAATAATAATAATAGAATAATGCAAGTGCATTTCATGTTAACGTTCATAGTAGTAAATAAAAAATAAATAATAAAAAATAAACATGAACATGAATTTTCATGTGCCTTAACATTTGATGATAATATTAATAATATTAATTGTAATAATAATAATAATAACGCATGCACGTGCATGGTAATAAATAATAAATTACAACGCACATGCATGTTCCTTTTCATGTGATAATGATAATAATAATGATAATGATAATAATAATAATAATAACTGTGATAATAATAATAATAATAATAAAAGAATAATATAAGTCCATTGCATTTTCACGTACATTGTAATAAATAATAAATAATAATGCACGTGCATCTACATTTTCATGTGATGATAGTAATAATAAAAAGAGTTGTAATAGTAGTAGTAGTAGTGGTGATAATGGTAGTAGTACTAATTCATATGATAATAGAATATTGCATGTGCATTACGTGTGAAAAGATACACACTCTAGTAACCACTGGAACCCTTGCTGACATTCTTCAACACCCAAAAAGACCCAAAATCCCTTTGGATGGTCAAAAGATTGGCTTCTGGTATCTTTTTTGCAATAAATTCTTCTATGGGTGTCCATTTTTCCTCTACCACATATCAAATCGAATCTAGAGACTAGACCTACACTCCTATAACCACTGAAGCACCTTCTCACGTCCTTGAAGGCCCAAAAAGGTACATAAACCCTCTAAAAAACCATAACTTCTACTCTGGGAGTCCATTTTTCCTATACCATATATCAAATCGAAGCATTCGACTAGATCTACATATCTGTAACCAATAAGAACACCATATCCTGTTCTTAAAGACCCAAAAGGTCCTTATGTCCTCCAAATGACCATAACTTCTCCTATGGGAGTCCGTTTCACCTCTAACACATATCAAATTGAAGCTTTCAACTAGCTATACCCATCTGTGACAACAATGAACAACTAAATAACCCTAATAAACCATTAATAACCCCATAAACACTAAAAACCATTAAAAAACTTGCAAAACCCTAACAAATGGTAATAAACCCTAACAAACTATAACAAACCCTAACAAACCTTAACAAACCCTAATAAAACCCAAAAACCCTGAAAACATAACAAACCCTAAAAATCCCTAAAAACCCCCAAGAAGAACTATAAAAAACCAATAAACACAAAAAACCCGAAGAAACCCTAAAAAAACTCTCCTAGAAACCATAAGAAACCCTAACAAACCCTAACAAACCCTAAAACCCACAAAAAACCCTTAGGAAAACTTAAGAAACACTAACACACCCTTAGAAACCCTAACACACCGTTAAAAACCCTAACACACCCTTAGAAACCCTAACACACCCTTAGAAACCCCAACACAACCATATAATCCCCAACACAACCTTAGAAACTCTTAGAAACCATAGAACACCCTTAGAAACCCTAACCTGCCCATAATAACCCCAAACCACCCTTAGAAACCCTAACACACCCTTAGAAACCCTAACAAACCCTTAGACACCCTAAATTACTCTAATAAGAACTAATAATTCCTAACAAACCCTACCAACCAATAATAAACCATAATAAACCCTAATAAATCCTGAAGCCCACTACGAAACCCTAATAAACACTAATAAATCGTAATAAGCCCTAAAAATCCTAATAGACCCCAATAAAAGATAAAAAATACCTAAAACCAATATATACAACAAAAACGCTATTAAACCATTCAAAATGCTAATATCTGCAAAAAAAATCCAAACAAACCCACCAGAACCTGACAAAACCCTAAAAACCATAAAAACCCAAAAAAACCCTAAAAACCCTCAATATTCAAAAAACCCTAAAAACCTAAAAAACCCTAAAAAACCCTAAAAACTGAAAAAACTGAAAAAACCAGAAAACAAACCTAAAAACCCCTTAAAAACCACAAAAAAACCTCAAAAACCCTAACAAACCTAAAAACCAATAAAAACGATAAAAATCCTAAAATCCTAAAATGCCTAAAAAATCCTAACCAACACTATGAAACCCTTAAAACCCTAAAAACCCCCTAGTAAACCCTAAAAACGTCAAAAGAAACACTAATACACCCTAACGAACCCTAAAAAACCCTAAAAACCCAAAAAAACCCAAAAGAACCACTAAAGACACTAACAATGCTATATAAACCCTATCAATTGCTACAAAAACCCAAAAAATGATTCAAAACCCAAAAAATGCAATAAAACCCCAAAAAAGTTAAAATAACCCTAACAAAGCATAAAAAATCAAAACGCCCCCATAAAACCCAAAAAAACGCATAAAACCCCAAACAACTCAAACAAACCAGAACAAGCCCTATAAAAACCCTAACAAAACCTAACAAACCATAACAACAACTAATAACCCCTAAGAACCAATAATAAATCGTAATAACCCATAAACCCATTATTAAACCCTAAAAACCTTAATAAACACTAATAAATCGTAATAACCTATAATAAACCATAAAAAACTCTATTAGACCCAAATAAATGATACAAAAGCCCTAAACCCCCTAATATAAATTAAAAACACTATTAAACCATAATAAACCCTAATAATCACTAAAAACCCTAACAAACCCAACAAAACACTTTAAAAATATCCAAATAGTATTCAACAAAACCCTACAACCCACAAATACACCCTGAAAAACCCTAATAAACCCAAAAAAATCGTAACAAACCATAAAACCCCCAAATAAATCGTATCAAATCCTAACAACACCAAATAATTTGGAAAAGACTGAAACAAACCATTACAAACCCCAAAAAACCCTACCAAAACATAATAAACCCTAATAAATTTTAATAAACCCAAATACACGTTACTAATCCCTAATAAATAAAATAAAACCTAATAAACCCTAATAAATCCTAAATAACACAAAAAAGGTTGAAAAACCCTAGAAAAAGATATTAATGCCTACAAAAGCCCAATGAAACCATAATATACAATAAAAAAACTAATAAACTGTAAAAAATCTTAAAGAACACTAATAAAACCTAAAGAACCGTAATAAACCCTAAATAAACATATTAAACTCTAAAGAACACTAAAATACACTAAAGAACCCAAAAAATGCTAAAACACATTATATAAACCATAAAAAACGCTACAATACAGTTTCCCTCGGAATTAGGGGATGACCTCCTTGATGGGAGGTTCAAACATTCCGATCAGTTTCTAACAAGTTTGTTCGTAGAACTGGAAACATCCAATGATTACACATCCATTTGGACCTACTTTCTAAAGGTAGGCGCTCATTAGTTTGTGGACGGATGAGGCTTAGGAATTTGCATTGGTCGAGAGGATGGGAGGTCAGACTCATCACACCTTTTTTAGGGGAATTGTTGTCTACTCCGGGACTCTCTTTATAGATTTAAGTTATGTTCGTGAATCCTTATTACATTAATAAGTATAAAATGAGCTTTCCTTCAGATCTGAAAATCAATGATTATATATGTAGGAAATTTTTAGAATCTTTTATATGTATTCGATGTTCTTCATCGATAGAGAATCATCTATATTTATTTAGAGATTCTTGATCAATGGTATCCTTCGACACATTTATATAGAAGTCTCTTAGTCATTATGATGACCATGCTGGTTTTAATGCCACTCAGTTGGGAACTTGAAGTTTATTGTCATTCAGAAGGACATGGATTATTTCAGAGTTGGGATCGAACCCACAGATGGGATACCAACGTATCCTTTTTTTAGAAAAGGAATCAGAACCCATATAGTTCGAGTAAGGGAGTATGATGTTTATGATTGATGGCTCAAAGAAGGATGTCATAATTACTTTTACACTCTAAGATCACGTGATTCATGCTCGGTGTGAGAAACAAGAGGTATTTCTAAAAATCAGAAAATTGTGCCATGAAAGATGCAATCATAAAAAAATTAAGGTGGGACTTATATATGTATGACTTCCCAGATAAATGAAGATTTGGATTTACTTCAGGGAATAAATCCAAGAACAGGGTCCATAATGGTATATGTGCTTCACAGAGATTTGAATACACTAACTTGGGGGTTACTCCTGAAAAGGAGGCCCAGATTAGGAGAGGACTTATGATTGGGTTTTAACTTCTGAGAAGGAATCCCAGATCAAAGGTAAATTAGGACTGGTTAAGAGGAATTAAGATTGGGGCTTACTCCTGAAAAGGAGGCCCAGGTTAACAGACTTGAAAAATTAATGGACTTGGGGCTTACTCTTGAAGAGGATGCCCATATTTGGGACTAGGGCTTACTTCTGAAAAGGAGGCCCAGGTTAATGGAGTTATGACTGGGGCTTACTCCTGAAGAGGATGCCCATATTTGAGACTGGGGATTACTCCTGAAAAGGATGCCCAGGTTAATGGAGTTATGACTGGGGCTTACTCCTGAAGAGGATGCCCATATTTGAGACTGGGGCTTACTCCTGAAAAGGTGGCCCATGTTAAGAGAATTATGGTTGGGGCTTACTCCTAAGGAGGATGCCCATATTAGGGGACTGAGATATACTCCTGAAAAGGAGGCCCAGGTTAATGAGTTCTCTCATCGTAAAGGATGAGGTTGATTGAATGAAATCTCAATCTTTAGTGACATAAAGATGTGTAAATCACTAGGTTTTGATAGATATTCCACTGAATTTCTTTCAGATAAGGAAGTCAAATCAATAAATCATGCCATAAATGGATTTGAAGAGTGTCTTGAAGACTGAATCTTGAATAAGAGAGGTGGAATGTCTTAAGAGTGGTGAAATGGGAAAGAAGGGCACCCAAAAAGGCAGGAGCGCGCAAGTCCTAGCGGCACGCAGGTACTACATGGGTGCACAAGTCCTAGTCGCGCAGGTATACCTGCGCGACACATGGGTACTTGCACGATGGTTAACTAGTAGGGTAATACATGAGATACTCTTGGTTAAAGCCTTTAGAATCATCTTGAGGTTCTTCCAGAATAGTGGCGCACAAGTTCTATTGAAGTAGCTAGGCGGCGCGCAAGTGTGGCTATTTCCCTTAAGGGCTGGCCACTCAGGCGCACAAGTGTTGATGAGTTTCAACACTTAGGACTTCCTCCACCTCTTTAGATCTTATGTTATAGGTAAGAAATTACCTTATAAGTGTTTTGGAAGCTTTGAGAAGAGACTAGGGCACAGGGAGCTCAAATCTGAGTTTCTGGAAAAAATTTCCTCTTCGAATGGGGGACCCACAGAGTCTATTTATAGGCTAGAGAAGACCCGGGCGGTTATCACTTAGGTCGCTCAAGTCACTTGGGCGACAATTAAGCAGCATGCAAGTATACATGCGTGACCATGAGGGAACTTTCACAACCTATGGGAAATGTTCTCTTTGTTCATCCCTTTGTCGATTTTTTATGTTTCTTCAAAGGATGAATCAATTTAGACTAAGGTATTTCTCTTTTCCAATCTTTAGACTCTGTGACGAAAAGGAGCGTCAGCAAATACCCAAACAAACCCTAAAACACACAAAAAATCCCTAACAAACCCTATCAATCCCAAAAAACAAAAAAACCATAAAACCCCTCAAAATCCATTAAAAAGAAATCATATACCATAAAAAACCATAAAAATTCGTTAACAGCCCTTAAAACCCCTAAAAACACTACAAACCATAAACAACCATTAAAACCATAAAAAGGATTCAAATAGATACATAGTCCTTAAAAACATTACATAAACCCAAAAAAATGCAACAAAAACCCTAAAAACACAACATAAACCAAAAAATGCAACATAAACCTAAAAACATACATAAACCCTAAAAGCACAACATAAACCCTATAATTGTAACATAAACCCTAAAAAACCCAACATATACCCTAAAAAACGCAACATAAACATTAAAAAATGATTCAGAAAACCTAAAAAAACAATATAAACCCTAAAACACTACATGAACCCTAAAAATATTACATAAACTCTATAAAATGCAACACAAATGCTACATCACCCCTAAAAACGCTACATAAACCTAGAAAACGCAACATAAACACTAAAAAATACTACATAAAACCTAAACACTAAACACACTATATAAACCCTAAAAACGTTACATAAACCCTAAAATGATACATAAAACCTAAAACTGCTAACAAAACCCTAAAAATGCTACATAATCACTAAAAATGGTACATAAACAATAAAAATGCTACACAAACACTAAAAAATGCTACAAAACCCTAAAGATGCTTCAAAACTCTCAAAAATATTAAACCCTAATATAACTTAATGTAAAAAATGAAACCCTAATAAACCCCTAATAAACTCTAATATTCCCTAAAAACACCTTATACTCGCTAAAAACCCAAAGAAACTCTACTCAACCCTAATAAAACCCCAAAAATACCTAATAAAACCTAAACATTGATAATAAAACATAATAAACCCTAAAAACACATTAAAAAAACCTAAACAACCCTAACCAACTCAAGACACTCATAAACACTAATAAACTCTAATACACCCAAAAAAACCCTAAAATCCCTAATAAACCATAAATAAACCCAAATAAACCCTACTCAACCCTAACAAATCTTAACACACAATAATAACCCCTAATAAAACCCTACAAAACCCTAATAAAGAAAAAGACACTAGTATACCTTAAAAAATGCATAGAAACCCTGATATAATCTAATATAAACTATAAAACCTAAAAATGTTCACAAAAAATAAAAAACAATCGAAAACAATAAAAACGCGTTGTATTACCTAAAAAGACCAAAAAACACTAATATAACATAATAAAAAAAATACACTAATATACCTTAAAAATCCATAGATACCCTAATAATCAATAATAAAATCTATTATAACATAAGAAACCCAAAAAAGTCTCACAAACAAAAACAAAATGCTCACAAACAATAAAAACAAGCTATATTATCTAAAAATACCTAAAAAACACTAATATGAACTAATAAAACAAAAAAAAACTAAAATCTCCCTAACAAACCCTAATACACCCTAAAAATCCCTAATAAACCCTAATAAAAACTAATAAACCCCAATGAAACCATAATAAAACCTTAATAATACCTTCTCAAACCTAATAAACCTTGAAACACCATAATAAAACCCTAAAAATACCTTCTCAACCCTAATAAACCTTGACACACCATCAGAAAACCTAATAAAACCCAACTAAACCCCAATAAACAAAAAAATGCAAACAAACCATTAAAAAGAACTAGAAAAGCTAATAAACCATAATAAATTCTAATGAAACCTAATAAACCAGAAAAAATACTCTCAAACACTAAAAACATGCTAATAAAACATAAAAGTCCTAACAACTACTCATATATTTTAAGAAAAATTAAAAACACTCATATACCCTACTAAAAACAGTAAAAAACCCTAGTAAACCCTAAAAAACCGTAAAAAACCCTAATAAACCATAATCAACCCTAATAAACCCTAATAAAACCCTAAATATACCGTCTCAACCCTAATAAAAACCCAAAAATACAGAGTCAACCCTAATAAACCTTAACACACCTTAATAAACCATAATAAACCCCAATAAACCCTAAAAAATGAAAATATACCATCAAAAATCCCAAAAATAACTAATAAATGCTAAGAAAACCTAACAAAGCTTAATAGCGCTAATAAACCCTAATAAACACTACTAAACCCAAAACACCCCTAATTTACCATTTTGAAAATTAATAAACCACAACGAACCATAATAAACCCTAATAAATCCTAAACATTCCAAAATATACAATAATGTACCTTAATATACCCTAATAAACCCAAATAAATCCTAATAAAACCCTAAAATTAACTAATAAACCCTAATAAACCTTGACCCACCATAATAAACCCTAATAAAATCCTAATAACCCCCAACAAACCCCAAAAAGCACTAATATGCCATTAAAAACTCTTAAAACCCTAACAAACCATAATAAATGTTAATATCACCTAAAAAATCCAAAAAAATGCTAGTAAACCCTAGAAATACCTCTAATAATAATAGTAGTAATAATGCACCTTCATGTGAATATGCATGTGCATGGTTTAAATAATAAATATAAACGCACATGCATGTGAATATGCCTATGCATTTGCATGTGAATGATAATAAATAATAAATAATTAATAATAACTCTTGTGAATTGTATGTGTATGTTCATATGCATTTGAATGATAATAAATAATAAGTAATAACGCACATACAAGTGCATGTGCATGTGAATGTGAATTTCCATGGTAATCAACAATAAATAAAAACCAAGTCCACATGAATGTGCATTTTAATGTGAATGATAATAAATAATAAATAATAACACATGTGATAATAGAATAATGCACATGCATTGCGTGTGATCACTACTACAAAAATGGCCATTATCAGCGCTAGAAAAGTGCATTAACAGTGCTAAAAAAGAATTGTTAATTGAGGAGAGGATATCGGGGGTCCCTTTTTTAGCGCTTAGAAAAGTGCTGATATAAGGCACCTTTTATCAGCACTATAAAAAGCGATGATAAAAAACCCCTTTATCAGTGATTTTTTTAACGCCGATAAAAGTCAAAAAAACAAATAAAACAAATAAATTAAAAGTATTTATATAATGCGGGGGGGGGGGGGGGGCTTTTCACAGTGCTTAACCCCCCCATATCCGTGCAAGGTGGACCCCCCCTCAATCTCTCCCACGCGCTTCCCTTCCCGTGCATCCCCCACACGCGCGCACCTCCTTGCTTCCAGCCGAACTCGAACCTGTGACCTCCCCCCTTGCGTGCCTGCACCTTTACCACTAAGCCATTTCATTTTTTATCTATTTAATGATAAATCTATTTATTTATTTATATAGTTATATTTATTCATATATTAATATAAATTCATATTAATATAAATATATTTAGTTATATTAAGACATATATATTTATTCATATATTAGTATATATATATTCATTCTTATATTAATATATATTTATATTAATATGTTTTTTATCTGTATATTTATTTTTATATTAATATATATTTATAAGATTAGTTCTAAATACATTTATAAAATATGTTTTTTATGTGAGTTTATAAACAATTAAATACATACATATATACAACACACAAAAACACACTCACAGACACACACACACACACACAGATACATATATATTTACGAATAAATACATATATGTGTGTATTTGAAAAGCCATAGAATGTTAAAACAACCATAACCTGTAATCTAGAAGCCCGTTTCAACTCCACAAGCAGTCCAACAGATGAAAATGTAACAATCACTACTGGAAATGCTTCAAAACCCACAAAATGCATCAAAACCCCAAAAAATGCTAAAATAACCCTAACAAATCATAAAAATCCAAACAAACCCATAAAACCCAATAATAAGCATAAAACCCCAAACAACTCAATCAACCCGTAACAAACCCTAAAAACCCTAACAAAACCTAACCACCCCTAACAACAATTAATAACCCCTAAGAACCACTAATAAACCCTAATAACCCCTAAAAACCACTATTAAACCCAAAAAACCCTAATCAACACTAATAAATTGTAATATCATTTAATAAACACAAAAAAAATCTATTAGACCATAATAAATTCTAAAAAATCCATAAAACCCCTAATATACAATAAATAATGCAATTAAACCATAATAATCCCTAATAATCAATAAAAACCCTAATAGACCCAACCAAACACTACAAAATCCTCTAAATAATAGCCTACAAAACCCTACAACCGATTAATAAACCCTAAAAAACCCTAATCACCCCAAAATAAATTGTAACAAACCCTAACAACCCCATATAAATCGTAACAAATCCTAACAATGCCAAATAAATCCTAACAAACTAAACCAAACCATAACAAACTCCTAATAAACCGCAATAAACCCTAACAAAGCATAATAAACCCTAATAAATCATAATAAACCCAAATATAGGTTACAGAAAACTAATAAATAAAATAGACCCTAATAAACCCTAATAAATCATAAATAACCCAAAAAATGTGGATAAACCCTAGAAAAAGCTATTAATGCCTACGAAAGCCCAATAAAACCCTAATATACAATAAAGAGTTCTAATAAACTGTAAAAAAATCTTAAAGAACACTAATAAACCCTAAAAACCCCTAATAAACCCAAAATAAACATATTAAACTCTAAAGATCACTAAAATACACTAAAGAACCCAAAAAAATGCTCAAACACATTATATAAACCCTAAAAACCGCTACAATACCCAAACAAACCCTAAAACATACTAAAAAACCCTAACAACCCCTATCAATCCCAAAAAACAAATAAACCCACAAAACCCCTAAAAATCCATTAAAAAGCCATCAGATACCATAAAAAAACATAAACACCCGTTAACAACCCCTAAAAACCGTAAAACACTACAAACCATAACCGATCATTAAAACCCTAAAAAAGATTCGAATAGATACATAGTCCCTAAAAACGTTACATAAACCCAAAAAATGCAACAAAACCCCAAAAAACACAACATAAACCAAAAAACACTATATAAACCCAAAAAACGTACCTAAACCATAAAAGCACTACATAAACCCTAGAACTGTATCATAAACCCTAAAAACAGAACATAAACCCTAAAAAACGCAACATAAACATTAAAAAATGCTACAAAAATCCTAAAAACACAATATAAACCCTAAAACACTACATGAACCATAAAAACATTACATAAACTCTACAAAATGCAACATAAAAGCTACATCACCCCTAAAAATGCTACATAAACCTAGAAAATGCAACATAAACCCTAATAAATGCTACATAAAACCTAAACCCTAAACACGCTATATAAACCCTAAAAAAATTACATAAACCCTAAAAATGATACATAAAACCTAAAACTGCTAACTAAACCCAAAAAATGATACATAAACACTGAAAATGCTACCTAAACTCTAACAACGCTACAGAAACACTAAAACATTCTACAAAAACCATAAAGAAACTTCAAAACCCTCAAAAATATTAAACCCTAATATACCATAATATAAAAAATGAAACCCTAATAAACCCTTAATAAAATCTATTATTCCCGAAAAAAACCTTATAATCCCTAAAAACCCAAAGAAACTCTACTCAACCGTAATAAAACCCCAAAAATACCTAATAAACCCTAATAAATGATAATAAAACCTAATAAACCTTAAAAACACATTAAGAAAACCTAAACATCCTTAACTAACCCAAGACACTAATAAACACTAATAATACCTAATAAACTCCAAACAAACCCTAAAACCCTCATTAACCATAAATAAATCCAAATAAACCATACTCAACCCTAACAAACCTTAACACACAATAATAACCCCTAATAAAACCCTACAAAACCCTAATAAAGAAAAAAACACTAGTATACCTTAAAAAATCCATAGAATACCTGATATAATCTAATATAAACTAATAAACCCTAAAAATGCTCACAAATAATAAAAAACAATCATAAACAATAAAAACGTGTTGTATTACCTAAAATGACCTAAAAACACTAATATAACCTAATAAAGAAAAAACACTAATATACCTTAAAAATCCTTAGATACCCTAATAATCAAGAATAAACTCTATCATAACAAAAGAAACCCAAAAAAGTCTCACAAACAAAAACAAAATGCTCACAAACAATAAAAACAAGCTATATTATCTAAAAAGTCCTAACAAACACTAATATGAACTAATAAAACAAAAAAACTAAAATCTCCCTAACAAACCATAATAAACCCTAAAAATCCCTAATAAACCGTAATAAAAACTAATAAACCCTAATAAAACCATAATAATACCTTAATAATACCTTCTCAACCCTAATAAACCTTGACACACCATATTAAAACCCTAAAAATACCTTCTCAACCCTAATAAACCTTGACACACCATAAGAAAACCTAATAAAACCCAACTAAACCCCAATAAACAAAAAATGCAAACAAACCATTAAAAAGACCTAGAAAACCTACTAAACCATAATAATTTCTAATAAAACCTAATAAACCATATAAAATGCTCACAAACACAAAAAAGACGCTAATAAAACATAAAAATTCCTAACAACCGCTCATATATATTAACAAAAACTAAAAAACACTCATATACCCTAATAAAAATAGTAACAAACCCTAGTAAAACCTAAAAATCCCTAACAAACCCTAATAAACCGTAATCAACCCTAATAAACCCTAATAAAACCCTAAAGATATCTACTCAACCCTAATAAAACCCCCAAAATACCTAGTCAACCCTAATAAACCTTAACACACCTTAATAAACCATAATAAACCCCCCAAACACTAAAAAACGAAAATAGACCATTAAAAAGCCCTAAAACGCCTAATAAATGTTAATAAAACCTAACAAAGCTTAAAAGTGCTAATAAACCCTAATAAACACCACTAAACCCTAAAAACCCCTAATATACCCTCTTAAAAATTAATAAATTACAACGAACCATAATAAACCCTAATAAATCCTATACATACCCAAATATAACATAATATAACATAATATACCCTAATAAACCCAACATAATCCTAATAAAACCCTAAAATACCTAATAAATATTAATAAATCTTGACACACCATAATAAACCCTAATAAAAACCTAATAACCCCCACCAAACCTGAAAAAGCTCTAATATACCATTAAAAACCCCAAAAACCCTAACAAACCATAATAAATGTTAATATCACCTAAAAATCCTAAAAAATGCTTATAAACCCTAAAAATACCTCTAATAATAATAATAGTAATAATGCACCTGCATGTGCATCTACATGTGCATGGTTTAAATAATAAATAATAACGCACGTGCTTGTGCATATGCTAGCACATTTGCATGTGAATGATAATAAACAATAAATAATAAATAATAAGGCATGTGAATTGAATGTGTATGTGTATGTGAATGTGCATTTGAATGATAATAAATAATAAATAATAACGCACATACAAGTGAATGTGCATGTGCTTGTGAATGTGCATGTTTATAAACAATAAATAAAACCCAAGTCCACATGAATGTGCATTAGAATGTGAATTATAATAAATAATAAATAATAACACATGTGATAATAGAATAACGCACGTGCATTGCGTGTGCTCACTACTACAAAAATGACCTTTATCAACGCTCGAAAAGTGCATTAATAGCATTAAAAAAAGCATTGTTAATCGAGGCGAGGATATAGGGGGTCCCTTTTATGAGCGGTTAGAAAAGAACTGATAAAGTCACCTTTTATCAGTGCTAAAAAAGCGATGACAAAATCCCACTTATCTGTGCTTTTTTTAGTGCTGATAAAAGTCAAAAAAATAAATAAAATAAAAAATATTAATATAATGCGGGAGGGGGGAGCTTTTAACAGCGCTTGACCCCCCCTATCAGGGCTAGTCAGACCCACCTCTATCTCTCCAACGCACTTCCCTTCCCTTGCATCCCCCAGACGGGCGCACCTCCTTGCTTCCACCCGAACTCAAACCCATGACCTCCCCCCTTGCGTACCTGCACCTTTACCACTAAGCCTTTTTGTTTTTTTCACTATTTAATGATATATCTATTTATTTATGTATATAGATATATTTATTCACATACTAATATAGATTATATTAATATAAATATATTTAGTTATATTATGACATATATATTTATTCATATATTAGTATATATATATTCATTCTTATATTAATATATATTTTTATTAATATTTTTTTTATCTATATATTTATTTTTATATTAATATATATTTATAACATTAGTTTTAAATACATTTATAAAATATGTTTTTTATGTGTGTTTACAAATAAATATATAAATACATATATACAACACACACACACAGACACACAGACACACACACACATAGAGAGAGAGAGAGATACATATATATTTATGAATAAATAGATATATGTGTGTATTTGAAAAGCCATAGAATGTTAAAACGACCATAACTTCTAATGTAGAAGCTCGTTTCAACTCTACAAGCAGTCCAATAGAAGAAAATGAAATAATCACTACTAGAAATGCTTCAAAACCCACAAAACACAGCAAAACCCCAAAAAATTCTAAAATAACCAAAACAAAGCCAATAAAATCAAAACACACACATAAAACCCAAAAATAAACATAAAACCCCAAAAAACTCAATCAAACTGTAACAAACCCTAAAAACCCTAACAAAACCTAACAAAACCTAACAACCACTAATAACCCCTAAGAACCACTAATAAACCCTAATAACCCTTAAAAGCCATTATTAAACCCTAAAACCCTAATAAACACTATTAAATTGTAATAACCTGTAATAAACCCAGAAAAAATCTATTAGACCATAATAAATGCTACAAAAGCCCTAAAACCCTTAATATACAAAAAAATGATATTAAACCATAATAATCCCTAATAATCAATAAAAATCCCAACATACCCAACCAAATGCTAAAAAACCTCCAAATAATAGCCTAAAAAACCCTACAACCGACTAATAAACCCTAATAAACCCTAATAACCCCAAAATAAATTGTAACAAACCCTAACAACCCCAAATAAATCGTAACAAATCCTAACAACGCAAAATAAATCCTAACAAACTGAAACAAACCATAACAAACTCCTAATGAACCGCAATAAACCCTAACAAAGCATAATAAACCCTAACAAATCATAATAAACCCAAATACCGGTTACTAAACACAAATAAATAAAATAAACCCTAAAAAACCCTAATAAATCCTAAATAACCCAAAAAATGTTGACCCACGCATCTTCCTTTCCCTAAATAAACTTATTAAACTCTAAATAACACTAAAATACATAAAAACCCAAAAAATGCTAACACACATTATATAAACCCAAAACACCGCTATAATACCCAAAAAACCCTAAAACACACTAAAAAACCCTAACAACCCCTATCAATCCCAAAAAACAAATAAACCCATAAAACCCCTAAAAACCCATTAAAAAGCCATTAGATACCATAAAAACCCATAAAAACCCATTTACAACCCTAAAAACCCTATAAACACTACAAACCACAAACAACCATTAAAACCCTAAAAAAGATTCAAATAGATAAATAGTCTCTAAAAACGTTTCATAAACCCAAAAAAATGCAACAAAAACCCTAAAAACAAAACATAAACCAAAAAACGTAACATAAACCCAAAAGACACATATAAACCCTAAAATCACCACATAAACCCTAGAACTGTAACCTAAACCCTAAAGAATAGAACATAAACCCTAAAAAACGAAACATAAACATTAAAAAATGCTACATAAAACCTAAAAACACAATATAAACCCTAAAACAATACATGAACCCTACAAACGTTACATAAACTCTAAAAAATGCAACATAAACGCTACATCTCCCTAAAAACGCTACATAAACATAGAAAACGCAACATAAACCCTAAAAAATGCTACATAAAACCTATAGACTAAACATGCTACATAAACCATAAAAACATTACATAAACCCTAAAAATGATACATAAAACCTAAAACAGCTAACTAAACCCTAAAAATGATACATAAACACTAAAAATGCTACCTAAACTCTAACAACGCTACACAAACACTAAAAAATGCTACAAAAACCTTAAAGACACTTCAAAACCCTTAAAAATATTAAACACTAATATACCATAATATAAAAAATGAAACCCTA
Organism: Viscum album; assembly: GCA_963277665.1. Lineage (NCBI taxonomy): Eukaryota > Viridiplantae > Streptophyta > Magnoliopsida > Santalales > Viscaceae > Viscum > Viscum album. Next base: position 2,592,605 of record CAUJRU010000031.1, on the reverse strand, counting down.
ATAAACCTCTAATAAACTCTAGTATTCCCTGAAAACACCTTATAATCCCTAAAAACCCAAAGAAACTCTACTCATCCCTAATAAAACCCCCAAAATAACTACTAAACCCAAATAAATGATAATAAAACCTAATAAACCCTAAAAACACATTAAGAAAACCCCAACAACCCTAACTAACCCAAGACACTAATAAACACTAATAAAACCTATTAAACCCCAAAATAATCCTAAAATCCCTAATTAACCATAAATAAATCCAAATAAACCCTACTCAACTCTAATAAACCTTAACACACCATAATAACCCCTAATAAAACCCTACAAAACCCTAATAAAGATAAAAACACTAGTATACCTTAAAAAATCCATAGAAACCCTGATATAATCTAATATAAACTAATAAACCCTAATAATGCTCACAAACTATAAAAAACAATCACAAACAATAAAAACGTTTTGTATTACCTAAAAAGACCTAAAAACATTAATATAACCTAATAAAGAAAAAAACATTAATATATCATAAAAATCCCTAGAAACCCAAATAATCAATAATAAACTCTATTATAACCAAAAAAACCCAAAAAGGCTCACAAAAAAAATCTCACAAACAATAAAAACAAGCTATATTATCTACAAAGACCTAACAAACACTAATATGACCTAATAAAACAAAAAAACAAAAAAATCCCTAACAAACCCTAATAAACACTAAAAATCCCTAATAAACTCTAATATAAACTAATAAACCCTAATAAAACCATAATAAAACCTTAAAAATAACTTCTCAACCCTAATAAACATTGACACACCATAATAAAACCCTAAAAATACCTTCTCAACCCTAATAAAACTTGACACACCATAAGAAAACCTATTAAAACCCAACTAAACCCCAATAAACAAAAAAATGCAAACAAACCATTAAAAAGACCTAGAAAACCTAATAAACCCTAATAAATTCTAATATAACCTAATAAACCATAAAAAATGATCACAAACACAAAAAACACGCTAATAAAACATAAAAATTCCTAACAACCGCTCATATATATTAACAAAAAATAAAAAACACTCATATACCCAAATAAAAACATTAACAAAACCTAGTAAACCCTAAAAATCTCTACCAAACCCTAATAAACTGTAATCAACCCTAACAAACCCTAATAAAACCCTAAATATACCTATTCAACCCTAATAAAACCCCAAAAATACAAAGTCAATCCTAATAAACCTTAACACACCTTAATAAACCATAATAAACCCCACTAAACACTAAAAAACAAAAAATATACCATTAAAAATCCTTAAAATGCCTAATAAATGCTAATAAAACCTAACAAAGATTAAAAGCACTAATAAACCCTAATAAACACTACTAAACCCTAAAAACCCCTAATATACCCTCTTAAAAATTAATAAATTACAACGAACCATAATGAACCCTAATAAATCCTAAACATACCCAAATATACCATAATATAACATAATATACCCTAATAAACCCATCTTAATCCTAATAAAACTCTAAAATACCTAATAAACCCTAATAAACCCTGAAACACCCTAATAAACCCTAATAAAAACCTAATAACCCCACCAAACCCTAGAAAGCACTAATATACCATTAAAAACGCCTAAAAACCTAACAAACCATATTAAATGTTAATATCACCTAAAAATCCTAAAAAATGCTAGTAAGCCCTAAAAATACCTCTAATAATAATAATAGTAATAATGCACCTGCATGTGCATATGCATGTGCAAGTTTTAAATAATAAATAATAACGCACGTGCATGTGCATATGCCAGTGCATTTTCATGTGAATGATAATAAATAATAAATAATAAATAATAACGCATGTGAATTGCATGTGTATGTGCATGTGCATTTGAATGAAAATAAATAATAAATAATAACGCACATACAAGTGCATGCGCATGTGCATGTGAATGTGCACGGTAAAAAACAAAAAATAAAAACCAAGTCCACATGAATGTGTATTTGAATGTGAATGATAATAAATAATAAATAATAACACATGTGATAATAGAATAACGCACGTGCATTGCGTGTGCTCACTACTACCAAAACGACCTTTATCAGTGCTCAAAAAGTGCATTAACAACGCTAAAAAAATCATTGTTAATAGAGACGAGGATAAAGGGGGTCCCTTTTATGAGCGCTTAGAAAAGCTCTGATTAAGTCACCTTTTATCATCGCTAAAAAAAGCGCTGATAAAAGACCCCTTTATCAGTGCTTTTTTTAGCACTGATAAAAGTCCAAAAAACAAATAAAACAAATAAAATAAAAAATATTTATATAATGCGGGGGGGGGGGGGGGGGGGCTTTTAAAAGCGCTTGACCCCCCCAATCAGCGCTAGGCGGGCCCACCTCAATCTCTCCAACGCACCTCTCTTCCCGTGCATCCCCCACACGCGCGCACCTCCTTGCTTCCACCCGAACTCGAACCCGTGACCTCCCCCCTTGCGTGCCTGGACCTTTACCACTATGCCATTTTGTTTTTTCCTCTATTTAATGATATATCTATTTAGTTATGTATATAGTTATATTTATTCAAATATTAATATAGATTCATATTAATAAAACTATATTTAGTTATATTAAGACATATATATTTATTCATATATTAGTATATATATATATTCATTCTTATATTAATATATATTTATATCAATATGTTTTTTATCTGAATATTTATTTTTATATTAATATATATTTATAAGATTAGTTTTAAAAACAATTATAAAATATGTTTCTTATGTGTTTTTATAAATAAATAAATACATACATATATACAACACACACACACACACACAGATACATATATATTTACGACTAAATACATATATGTGTGTATTTGAAAATCCATAGTATGTTAAAACGACCATACCTTCTAATCTAGAAGCCTGTTTCAACTCCACAACCTGTCCAATAGAAGAAAATGAAACAATCACTACAGGAAATGCTTCAAAACCCACAAAATACTGCAAAACCCAGAAAAACGCTAAAATAACCCTAACAAAGCATAAAAAATCCAAACACACCCATAAAACCCAAAAAAGAATAAAACCCCAAACAACTCAAACAAACCATAACAAACCCTAAAAACCCTAACAAAACCTAACAACCACTAATAACCCCTAATAACCACTAACAAACCCTAATAACCACTAAAACCCACTATAAAACCCTAATAACCCTAATAAACACTAATAAAATGTAATAACCTGTAATAAACCCTAACAAATTCAATTAGACAATAATAAATGCTAAAAAAGACCTAAAACACCTAATATACAATAAAAACACAATTAAACCATAATAAACCCTAATAATGAATAAAAACACGAACAAACCCGACAAAACGCTATAAAAACCTCCAAACAATAGCCTAAAAAACCCTACAACCCACTAATAAACCCTAATAAACCCTTATACCCCCAAAATAAATTTTAATAAATCCTAACAACCCGAAATAAATCGTAAAAATTCATAACAATGCCAAATAAATTATAACAAACTGAAACAAACCTTAACAAACCCATAATAAACTGCAATAAACCCTAACAAAGCATAAGAAACCCTAATAAATCGTAATAAACTCAAATAGACATTACTAAACCCTAATAAATATAATAAACCATAATAAATCTTAATTTATCCTAAAAAGGTTGATAGACCCTAGAAAAATATATTAATGCCTACAAAAGCCCAATAAAACACTAATATACAATAAAAACGCTAATAAACTATAAAAATTCCAAAAGAACACTAATATACCCTAAAGAACCCTAATAAACCCAAAAGAACCATATTAAACTCTAAAGTACTCTAAAAAACCCCAATGAACCCAAAAAACGCTAAAACATATTATATAAACCTTAAAAACCGCTACAATACCCAAATAAACCCTAAAAAACAATAAAAACCCTAACAACCCCTATAAATAAAAAAAACAAATAAAACCATAACCCCCCCCCCCCAAACCATTAAAAAGCCATCAGATACCGTAAAATCCCAAAAAAAAATCAATTAACAACCCTTAAAACCCTAAAAAACACTACAAACCATAAACAACCATTAAAACCCTAAAAAGGCTACAAATAGATATATAAATCCTAAAAACATTACATAAACCTAAAATATGCAACAAAAACCCTATAAACGCAACATAAACCAAAAAATGCAACATAAACCCAAAAAATGATACATAAACCCTAAAAGCACTACATAAACCCTAGAACTATAACATAAAACCTAACAAACACAACATAAACCCTAAAAAACGCACCATAATCATTAAAAAATGCTACATAAAACCTAAAAACACAATATAAACCCTAAAAAAACTCCATGATCCCTAAAAACGTTACATAAACCCTAAAAATTGAAACATAAACACAACATCACCCCTATGAACACTAAATAAACCCAAAAAATGTAACATAAACCCTAAAAAATTTTATATAGAACCTAAACCCTAAACATGCTACATAAACCCTAAAAATGTTAAACCCTAAAATGATACATAAAATCTAAAACCGCTATCTAAACCCTAAAAACGCTATACCAACACTAAAAAATGAAACATAAACTATAACAATGCTACAAAAACCCTAATAAATGCTACAAAAACCCTAAAGATGCTTTAAAACCCTCAAAAATATTAAACCCTAATATACCATAATATAAAAAATTAAACCCTAAAAAACCGCTAATAAACTCTAATAATCCCTTAAAACACCTTATAATCCCAACAAAACCTAAGAAAGTCTACTCAAACCTAATAAAACCCCAAAAATACCAAATAAACCCTAATAAATGATAATAAACCCTAATAAACCCTAAAAACACTGTAAGAAAACCTAAAAAACCCTAAAAAGAATTAATAATCCATAAATAAAGCCAAATAAACCCTACTCAACCCTAAGAAACCTTAACACACCATAATAACACCTAATAAAACCCAACAAACCCCTAATAAAGAAAAAAATGCTATTATACCTTAAAAAATTCCTATAAACCCTGATAAACTCTAATATAACCTAATAAACCCTAAAAACGCTCACAAAAAATAAAAAAAATGATCACAAACAATAAAAAAATGATATATTACCTAAAAAGATTTAAAAACACTAATATAACCTAATAAATACAAAAAACGCTAATATACCATAAAAATCCCTAGAAATCCTAATAATCCATCATAAACTCTAATATAACAAAAAATACCCTAAAATGATTACAAACAAAAAAAATTCTCAAAAGCAATAAAAACACGCTATATTATCTAAATAGACCTAACAAACACTAATATAACCTAATAAAACAAAAGAAAACAAATAAACCCCTAATAAACCCTAATAAACCCTAAAAATCCCTAATAAACCCTAATAAAAATGAATAAACCCTAATAGAACCCTAATAAAACCCTAAAATTCCTTCCCAACCTGAATAAACCTTGACACACCTTAACAAAACCTAATAAAACCCAACTAAACCCCAATAAACCAAAAAAACCAAAAAAAACCCATTAAAAGCCCCATAAACCCTAATAAACCATAATAAATTCAAATAAAAGCTAATAAATAATTAAAAATTCTCACAAACACTAAAAACACGCTAATAAAAGCTAAAAATTCTTAATACCCCTCATATATATTAACAAAAACTAAAAAACAATCATATACCCTAATAAAAACACTAACAAACCCTAGTAAACCCTAACAATCCCTAATAAACCCTAATAAATCGTACTCAACCCTAATAAACCCTAATAATACCTTAAAGATACCGACACAACCCTAATAAAACCCAAAAAATACCTACTCAACCCTAATAAATCTTAACACATCATAATAAACCATAATAAACACCACTAAACCCTAAAAATTGGAAATATACCATTAAAAAGCCCTAAAACCACTAATAAATGCTAATAAAACTTAAAAAAGCTTAAAAGCGCTAATAAACCCAAATAAACACAACTATACTCTAAAAAACCCAAATTTACCCTCTCAAAAAGTAATAAACCATAATGAACCATAATAAACCCTAACAAATACTAAACATTCCCAAATATACTATAATATACCCTAATAAACCCAACTCAATCCTAATAAAACCCTAAAAAAACTAATAAACCCTAATAAAACTTGACACACCATAATAAAACCTAATAAAACCTTAATAACCCGCACCAAACCCTAAAAAATGCTAATATACAATTAAAAAAACCTGAAACCCTAACAAACCATAATAAATGTTAATATCACCTCGAAAACCTAAAAATGATTGTAAACCCTAAAAATACCTCTAATAATGATATTAGTAATAATGCACGTGCATGTGCAAATGCAGGTGCATGGTTTAAATAATCAATCATAATGCACGTGCATGTGCATATGCATGCGCATTTTCATGTGAATGATAATAAATAATAAATTATAAATAAAAACGCATGTGAATTGCATGTGTATGTGCATGTGCATGTGAATGATAATAAATAATAAATAATAACGCATGTCCAAGTGCATGTGCATGTGCATGTGCATGTCCATGTGCATGGTAATAAACAATAAATAATAACAAAATCCACATGAATGTCAATTTTCATGTGAATGATAATAAATAATAAATAATAACATGTGTGATAATAGAATAATGCATGTGCATTGCGTGTGCACGTGCATGAGAACAAATAAAAATAACACATGTGATAATAGAATAATGCAAGTGCATTGCATTTTCATGTGAATGGTAATAAATAATATATAATAACGCACGTGCATGTGCATTTACATGTAATGATAATGATAATGACACATGCACGTGCATGGTAATAAATAATAAATAACAATGCACGTGCATGTGCATTTGTATTTGATGATACAATCAACAATAACAACAACCACACTAATAATAATAATAATAGAATAATGTAAGTGCATTGCATGTGCATTTACATTTGATAATAATATTAACAATACTAATTTTAATAATAATCATAATAATAATGCATGCACATGCATGGTAATAAATAATAAATAACAACGCACATGCATGTGGATTTGTAGGTTATAATGATAATAATAATAATAAAAACAATGATGATGATGATGATGATGATAATAATAATAATAATAATAATACAAGAATAATACAAGTGCATTGCATATTCACGTGCATGGTAATAAATAATAAATAATAAGGCACGTGCATCTGCATTTTCATGTGATGATAATAATAATAACAACTGTAGTAGTAGTATTGATAATAGTAGTAGTACGAATTCATGTGATAATAGAATATTGCAAGTGCATTACGTGTGCATGTGCATGGTAATAAATAAAAACATGCGTGCATTTAATTTTCTGTGATGATGATGATAATGATAATAATAATAATATTATTATTATTATTATTAATAACAACACATCTAATAATAGAATAACGCACGTGAATTGAATGTGTGTGTTTATGTATTTGCATGTGCATTTGCATGTGATTATAATAACGATAATAACAACAATAACAAAAATAGCCACAATAATAAAAATAACAATAAGAATAACAATAAGAATAACAATGTATGTGATAATAAAATAATGTGTGTGCATTGTATGTGCACATTCATGGTAATAAAAAATAAATAATAATGCACGTGCATGTGCATGTGCATGTGCTTGAGATGATAATAATAATAATATTATTAATAATAGTAATAATAATAATAATAATAATAATAACAAAAACGCATGTGATAATAGAATAACGCACGGGCATTTCATGTGCAGTGCATGATAATAAATAATAAATCATAGGGCACGTGATGATAATAATAACAATAATAGTAATATTAATAACAATAGCGCATGTGATAATAGAATTACACACATGTATTGAATGTACGCGTGTATGGTAGTAAATAATAACGCACGTGAATTTGCATTTGCATTTGATGATAATAACCACAATAACAATAATAGTACTAATAACAATAACCATAAAAATGCTAGTGATAAAAGAATAATGTAGGTGCATTGCATGTGCGCGTTCATGATAATAAATAATAACGGACGTGCATGTGCATTATCATGTGATCACAATTATAATAATAATAATAGTAGTAATAATAATAATAATAATAACAACAAAAACATATGCACGTGCATGGAAATAAATAATAAATAATAAATAATAAATAATAATGCATGTGCATGTGCATTTCCATGTGAGGATAATAGTAATAATAATATTAGTAGTAGTAACAATAATGATAATTATAACAATGATAATGATAATAATGATAATGATAATAATAACGTTTGTGAAAATAGAATAACACACGTCCTAACAAACCCTTACAAAACCAAACGAACCCTAATAACCACTAATAACCCCTAAGAACAACTATTACCCCAAATAACACATGAAACCCACTATTAAACCCTAAAACCCTAATAAAAACTAATAAATCATAATAACATGTAATAAACCCTAAAAAACCCTATAAGACTATAATAAACACTACAAAATCCCTAAAACCCATAATATACAATAAAAAAACTACTGAACCATAATAAATCCTAATAATCAATAAAAATCCTAACAAAACTGACAAAACACTTCAAAACCCACAAAATAATAGCTTACAAAACCCTACAACCGGCTAATAAACCCTAAAAACCCTAATAACCCCATAATAAATCGTAAGAAACCCTAACAACCCCAAATAAATCGTAACAAATCCTAACAATGCCAAATAAATTTTAATAAACTGAAAAAAACCATAACAAACCCCTAATAAACCTCAATAAACCCTAAGAAATCATAATAAACCCTAATAAATCGTAATAAACCCAAATACAGGTTAATAATCCCTAATAAATAAAATAAACCCTAAGAAACCCTAATAAATCCTAAATAACCCTAAAAAAGTTGATAGACCCTAAAAAAAGCTATTAATTTCTACAAAAGCCCAATAAAACCCAAATATACAATAAAAATGCTAATAAACCGTAACAAATCCTAAATAACACTAATAAATACTAAAGAACCCTAATAAACCGTAAACAACCATAAAAAAACTAAATAACACTCAAAACCCCTAACGAACCCAAAAAACGATAAAACACATTACATAAAACCTAAAAACTGCTACAATACCCCCAACAAACCCTAAAACAAACTAAAAAAATCCTAACAACCCCTATCAATTCCAAAAAAAACAAATAAACCCTCAAAACCTCCCAAAAAACCATTTGAAACCCATCAAATACCATAAAACCCATAAACACCAGTTAATAACCCTAAATACCCCAAACCACTAAAAACCATAGACAACCATTAAAACCATAAAAAGGCAAAAAATAAATACATAAACCCTAAAAATTATACATAAACCCTAAAAATGAAACATAAACCCTAAAAACGCAACATAAAACCAAAAAATGCAAAATAAACCCAAAAAATGCTACATAAACCAAAAAAGCACTACATAAACCCTAGAATCGTAACATAAACTCTAAACAATGCAACATAAACATTAAAAAAACTACATAAAACCTAAAAAAACATCATAAACCCTAAAAACACTACATAAACCATAAAAAAATTACATAAACCCTAAAAAATTCAACATAAATGCTACATCACCCCTAAAAACGCTACATTAACCCAGTTAACACAATATAAACCCTACAAAATTCTTCATAAAACCTAAACCCTAAACATGCTACAAAAACCCTGAAAACGTTACATAAACCCTAAAAAATGCAACATAAAACCGAAAACCGCTAATTAAACCTTAAAAGAATTACATAAACACTAAAAATGCTACATAAACTCAAAAAACGCCACACAAACACTAAAAAATCCTACAAAACCCCTAAAGATGCTTCAAAACCCTCAAAAATATTAAACCCTAGTATACCATAATATGAAAAATTAAACCCTAATAAACCCCTAATAAACTCTAATAATCCCTAAAAGTGCCTTTTAATCCCTCAAAACTCTAAGAGACTCTACTCAACCCTAATAATATCCAAAAAACAACTAATAAACCCTAATAAATGATAATAGATGTTAATAAACCCTAAAAACACGTTATGAAATTTTAAACAACCCTAAACAACCTTAATAGTCATTAATAAACACTAATAAACCATAATAAAAGCAAAAAAAATCCCTAAAAATCCCTAATAAACCATAAATAAATCCAAATAAACCCTACTCAACCCTAACAAACCTTAACCCACCATAATGACCCCTAATAAAACCCTACAAAACCCTAATAAAAAAATGCTAGTATAACTTCAAAAATCCCTAGAAACCCTAATAAACTCTAATATAACCTAATAAACCATGAAAACGCTAAAAAACAATAAAAAATGATCACAAACAATAAAAACACGCTATATTACCATGCAATGGACACACCTTATTTTATTATCACATTAAAGTGCACATGCAATTGCATGTGATGATGATAATAATAATAATAATATTATTATTATTATTATTAACAATGCATGTGATAATATAATAATGCACGTGCATTGAATGTGCATGTATGCTCATTCACATGTGCATTTTCATGTTATAACAACAACAACAACAACAACCACAATAATAATAATAAATATAATAATAACAAAACATGTGATAATAAAATAAGGTGTGTCCATTACATGTGCATGTTCATGGTAATAAAAATATAATAACAACACACGTGCATGTGCATGTGCATGTGGATGAGATGATGATAACTATAACAATAATAACTGTAATAATAAGTTATAGTTGTTTGAAAAAACATCAGAAAAGAAAAAAATGCTAGAAATGGGTCTCGAAAAACCTAACAAATCAGAGAGTCATTGAAAAAGGAATAACTTCTTCTTTGGTTGTCCATTTCCGCTCTCTGAATAGTCAAACTGAATCTCATGGAACAAAATGTCATAAAAACAGGCGTCGGAGGCCGAAAAGACACATAGATCAGAAGTTATGACCATGTTAAGAAAAAATTTGACAATGATCCATACACGGAAATGGAGTTTTGGAGGCCTTATGATGGGTTTCTGGGTTTTTAGGGTCTCAAACTTGACTTGAAATATGTTCAAGTCATCCTTCTGTGTAGATTTCTTCGCTACATTCAATTTGATATATGGTAGAGCTCAAACGAACAACTGGAGTGAACGTTATGGAAGTTTGAATTTGGACTTTTTTTGGAGTGGTATAACTAATATATCTTATATTTCTTTGATATTCTCATAGTTTCTACTAAACTTGGTCATCACTCATCTCACGATATTCAATTTTACTGGTCATAATGCTCAAATGGATACCTGAAGGAGAAGTTATGCCTATTTTAGTGAGTTGCAGGTTTCTTAGGTTTTTAGGTGCTAGGAGAGTTTCTCAATTTAAAACGACAATAACTTCTGCTATGTGAGTTCATTTTGGCTCTACCACAAATGAAATCGAAGATTGGGAAATAATACACACTCTGTTAACCACTGGAACTCTTTCTGACATTCTTCAACCCCCCAAAAACACAAAATTCCTTTGGATGGTCAAAAGATTGGCTTCTGGTGTCTTTTTTGCAATAACATCTTCTACGGGTGTCCATTTTGCTTTTACCACAAATCACATAGAAGATTGTGACTAGACCTACACTCCTATAACCACTGAAGCACCTTCTCAGATCCTTGAAGGCCTAAAAGGTACTTAAACCCTCCAAAAGACCATAACTTCTTCTTTGGGAGTCCGTGTTGTCAATACCATATATCAAATTGAAGCTTTCGACGAGATCTACACATTTGTGACCAATAAGAACACCGTATCCCATTCTTAAAGTCTAAAGAGGTCCTTTACTCCTCCAAATGACTATAAATTCTTCTCTGGGTGTCCGTTTCAACTCTACCACATATCAAATTGAATCCTGTGACTAGCTCTACTCATCTTTGACAATTAGGAACAACTAAAAAAACCTAAAAAACCATGAATAACCCCATAAACACTAAAAACCATTAAAAACCATGAAAAAACCTAAAAACCCCTAACAAACCCTAACAAACACTAACAAACCCTAACAAACCCTAAGAAACCACAAAAAACCCTAAAAAACATAACAAAACCAAAAAACCCTAAAAAAACCCTTACAAGTCCTAACAAAACCCAAGAAGCACTAAGAAACCCCAATAAATGCAAAAAAACCTTAAGAAACCCTAAAAACCCCTAAGAAACCATAAAATCCCTCACAAAACCCTAAAAACCCTAACAAAACCCTAACAAACCCTATGAAACACTTAAAAATCCAAAAAAACCCCTAGCTAACCCTAAAAACCTCAATAGAAACCCTAATACACCATAAAGAACCCTAAAAACCCTAAAGAACAACTAAATCCACTAACAACGCTACATAAACCCTAACAATTGCTACAAAAAACTGAAAAATGCTTCAAAACCCACGAAACACAACAAAACATCCAAACATGCTAAAATAACACTAAAAAAGCATAAAAATCCAAACACACCCATAAAACCCAAAAAAAAACACATAAAACCCCAAACAACTCAAACAAACCATAACAAACCCTAAAAGCCCTAACAAAACCTAACAAACCCTAACAACCACTAATAACCCACAAGAACCACTAATAAACCCTATAACCCCTAAACCCCAATATTAAACCCTAAAATACCTAATAAACACTAATAAATCGTAATAACCTATAATAAACCCTAACAAAGTCTGTTAGACCCTAATAAATGCTACAAAAGCCCTAAAACCCCTAATATACAATAAAAACACTATTAAACCATAATAAACCCTAATAATCACAATAAACCCTATCAAAACTGACAAAATGCTACAAAAACCACCTAATATTAGCCTACAAAACCCTACAACCCACTAATAAACCCTATCAAGCCCTAATAACCCCAAAATAAATCGTAACAAATCCTAACAAAGCCAAATAAATCATAACAAACTGAAACAAACCATAACAAACCTCTAATAAACTGCAACAATCCCTAACCAATCATAATAAACCCAAATAAATCATAATAAACCCAAATACATGTTACTAAACTCTAATAAATAAAATAATCCCTAATAATCCCTAAACAATCCTAAATAACCCAAAAAAGGTTGATAAACCCTAGAAAAAGCTATTAATGCCTACAAAAGCCCAATAAAACCCAATATACAATAAAAAAGGCTAATAAACTGTAACAAACCCTAAAGAACGTTAATAAACCCTAAATAACCCTAATAAACCTTAAAGAACCATATAAAACTCTAAAGAACACTAAAAACCCAAAAAGAACCCAAAAAATGCTAAAACACATTATATATACCCTAAAAACTGCTACAATAACCAAAAAACCTTAAAACACCCTAAAAAACCCTAACAACCCCTATTAATCCCAAAAAAAATAATCCCATAACCCCCCCCCCCTCAAAAGAACCATTAAAAATCCAACAGATGCCATAAAAAACCATAAACACTCTTTAACAAACCTTAAAACCCCTAAAATAACTACAAACCATAAACAACCATTAAACACCTTAAAAGGATTCAAATAGATACATAAACCCTAAATACTTTACAAAAACCCTTAAAAATGCAACAAAAACCCTAAGAACGCAACATAAACCAAAAAACGCAACATAAACCCAAAAAACACTACATAACCACTAAAAGCACAACATAAACCCTAGAACTCTAACATAAACCCTAAAAACACAGCATAAACCCTAAAAAATGCAACATAAACATTAAAAAATGCAACATAAAACCTAAAAACACAATATAAACCCTAAAACACTACATGAACCCTAAAAGCATTACATAAACCCTAAAAAATGAAACATAAACGCTACATAATTCCTAAAAATGCTACATAAACCCAGAAAATGCAACATTAACTATAAAAAATGCTACAAAAAACCTAAACCCTAAACACGCTACATAAACCCTAAAAACGTTACATAAACACAAAAAATGTTACATAAAATCTAAAACTGCTATCTAAACCATAAAAAAGCTACATAAACACTAAAAATGCTAAATTAACTCTAAAAATTCTACACAAACCCTAAAAATGCTACAAAACCCTAAAGATGCTTTAAAACCCTAAAAAACATTAAACCCTAATATACCATAATATAAAACATTAAACCCAAATAAACCCTTAATAAACTCTAATAATCCCTAAAAATACCTTATAATCACTAGAAGCCCTAATAAACTCTACTCAACACTAATAAAACCCCAAAAATACCTAATAAACCCTAATAAATGACAATAAAACCCAATAGACCCTAAAAACACGTTAAAAAAACCTAAACAACCCTAACCAACCCTAATATACACTACTAAACACTAATAAACCCTAATTTAACCCAAACAAACCCTAAAAATCCCTAATAAACCATAAATAATGCCAAATAAACCCTACTCAATCCTAACAAACCTTAACACACCATAATAACCCCTAACAAAACCCTAGAAAACCCTAATAAAGAAAAAAATGATAGTAAACCTTAAAAATTCCCTAGAAACCCTGTTAAACTCTAATACAACCTAATAATCCCTAAAAAATATCACAAACAATAAAAAATAATCACAAACAATAAAAACGTGCTATATTACCAAAAAAACACCTAAAAACACTAATATAACCTAATAAAGACAAAAAGGCTAATATACCTTAAATATCACTAGAAACCCTAATAAACCATAATAAACTATAATATAACCTAAGAAACCCTAAAAATGCTCAAAAACCAAAACAGAAAGCTCAAAAACAATAAAAAAACTGTATTATCTAAAAAGACCTAACAAACACTAATGTAACCTAATAAAAAAAATTAATAAACCCCTAACAAACCCTAATAAACACTAAAAATCCCTAATAAACCTAAATAAAAACTAAGAAAACCCCAAATAAAACCATAATAAAACAATAAAAATATATTCTCAACCCTAATAAACCTTGAAAAACCATAAAAAAACCTAATAAAACCCAACTAAACCCCAATAAACAAAAAAAATCAAACAATCCATTAAAAAGCCCTAGAAACCCTTATAAACCATAATAAATTCAAATAAAAGCAAATAAACCATTCAAAATGATCACAAACACTAAAAACATGATAATAAAACCAAAAATCTCATAACAACCCCTCATATATATGAATAAAAACTAAAAAAACACTCATATACCCTAATAAAAACACTAACAGGCCCTAGTAAACCCTAAAAATTCCTAAGAAACCCTAATAAACCTTACTCAACCATAATAAACCCTAATAAAACCTTAAAGATACTGACTCAACAGTAATAAAACCATAAAATACCCACTCAACCCTAATAAATGTTAACACACCATAATAAACCATAATAAACCCCACTAAACTCTTAAAAAACGCAAATATAACATTAAAAAGCCCGAAAACCCCTAATAAATGCTAATAAAACATAACAATGCTTAAAAGCACTAATAAACCCAAATAAACACTACTAAACACTAAAAAACCCTAATATACCCTCTTAAAATTTAACAATCCATAATGAACCCTAATAAATCCTAAACATACCCAAATATAACATAATATACCATAATATACCCTAATAAACCCAAATCAATCCTAAAAAAACCCTAAAAATAACTAATAAACCCTAATAAACCGTGACACACCATAATAAACCCTAATAAAATCATAATAACCCCAACCATACCCTAAAAAATGCTAATGTGCCATTAAAAACCCTACAATCCAAACAAACCATAATAAATGTTAATAACACCTAAAAATCCTAAAAAATGATAGTAAACCCTAAAAATACCTATAATAATAATATTAGTAATAATTCATGTGCATGTGGATATGCATGTGCATGGTTTAAATAATAAATCATAACAAACGTCAATGTGCATATGCCTGCACATTTGCATGTGAAAGATAATAAATAATAAATTATAAATAATAACGCTTGTGAATTGCATGTGTATGTGCATGTGCAAGTGAGTGATAATTAATAATAAATAATTACTCACATACAAGTGCATGTGCATGTGAATGTTCATGGTAATAAACAATAAATAATAACCAATTCCACATGAATGTGCATTCGCATGTAAATGATAATAAATAATAAATAGTAACACATGTGATAATAGAATAACGCATGTGCATTGCATGTGAACGTGCATTAGAATAAATAATAATAACAGTTGTGATAAAAGAATAATGCAAGTGCATTGCATTATCATGTGCATGATAACAAATAATATATAATAACGCACATGCATGTGCATTTACATGTAATGATAATGATAATGACGCACACACGTGCATGTTAATAAATAATAAATAACAATTAATGTGCATGTGAATTTGTATTTGATGATACAAACAACAACAACAACAAGAATAATAATAATAATAATAATAGTAATAGAATAACACAAGTGCATTTCATGTGCATGTGCATAGTATTAAATAATAAATAAATAATAATAAATAAGAACGCACATGCATGTGCATGTGAATTTACATTTGATGATAATATTAATAATACTAATTGTAATAATAATAATAAGGCATGAATGCGAATTGTAATAAATAATAAATAACAATGCACATGCATGTGCATTTTCATGTGATAATGATAATAATAATAATAATAATAATAATAATAACTATGATAATAACAATAATAGTAATAATAGAAATTGAATAATACATGTGCATTGCATATGCACATACATGGTAATAAATAATAAATAATAACACACATGCATCTACATTTTAATGTGATGATAGTAATAATAACAGCTGTAGTAATAATTGTAGTAGTAGTGGTGATAATAGTAGTAGTATTAATGCATGTGATAATAGAATATTGCATGTTCATTACGTGTGCATGTGTATGGTAATAAATAATAACCCCCATGCATTTCATTTTCATGTGAATATGACGATGAAAACAATAATAATTTTATTAATAATAATATTAACAATAAAAACGCATGTGATAATAGAATAACACATGTTCATTTAATGTGCGTGTTTGTTCATTTGGATGTGCATTTACATGGGATGATAGCAACAACAACAACAACAACAAAAACAACAACAACAACAACAACCACCACAATAATAATAAAAATAAAAATAATAACAACAACACATGTGATAATAAAATAATGTGTGTGCATTGCATGTTCACTCTCCATGAATAGTCAAAGTAAATCTCATGGAACGAAATACGATAAAAACAGGTGTTGGAGGCCAAACAGACACACATATTAGAAGTTATGACCATTTAAAAAAAATTGACAGGGATTCGGACATGGAAATAGAGTTTTGGAGGCATTCTGATGGGTTTTTGAGATTTTAGCTTCCCAAACATGACTCGAACTCTTTTAAAGTTAGCCTTCTGTGTAGATATCTTCACTGCCTTTGATTTGATATGTGGTAGAGTTCAAATGGACAACCGGAGTGAATGTTATGGTCGTTTAAAGTTGGACTTTTTTGGAGTGCTATAACTAATATATCTTGTGTTTCCTTATTCTTCTCATAGTTTCGATTAGACTTGGTCCTAACTTATCTCGCGAGCTTCAATTTTACTTGTCACAACACTCAAACGGACACCCGAAGGAGAAGTTATTCCTATTTTAGTGAGTTGCGGGTTTCTTAGGTTTTTAGGCAATAGGTGGGTTGCACAATTTAAAACAACAATAACTTATGCTACGTGTGATCATTCTGGCTCTACCACATATTGAATCTATGATTGTGATAAGATACACACTCTAGTAACCACTGGAACCCTTCCTGACATTCATAAACCCCAAAAAAAGACCCAAAATCCCTTTGGAGGGTTAAAAGATTGGCTTCCACTGTCCATTTTGCAATAACTTCTTCTATGGGTGTCTATTTTTCCTCTACCACATATCAAATTGAAGCTCGAGACTAGACCTACACTCCTATAACCACTGAAGCACCTTCTCACATCCATGAAGGCCCAAAAAGGTACTTATACCCTCCAAAAGACCATAAATTCTACTCTGGGAGTCCGTTTTTCCTCTACCATATCTCAAATTGAAGATTTAGACTAGATCTACACATATGTGACCAATAATAACACCTTATCACATTTTTAAAGACCCAAAAGATCCTTAAGTCCTCCAAATAACCATAACATCTGCTCTGGGTGTCCGTTTCACCTCTACCACATATCAAATCGAAGCTTGTGACTATCTCTACACATCTATGACAACCATGAACAACTAAATAACCTTAACAAACCATGAATAACCCCATACACACTAAAAATCACTAAGACCACACAAAACCCTAACAAACCCTAACAAACACTACCAAAACCTGTCAAACCCTAACAAACCCAAACAAACACCAAAAAACACTAAAAAAACATAACAACCACTAAAAAACCCTAATAAACCCTAACAAACCCCAAATAGCACTGATAAACCCGAATAAACACAAAAACCCTGAAGAAACAATAAAAAACCCCTAAGAAACCATCAGAAACCCTATCATAACCCTAATAACCCTAAAACCCCTAACAAAACCCTAACGAAACCTAAGAAATACTAACACACCCTTAGAAACCCTAACACAACCCTAGAACCCCTAAAACACCCTTATAAACCCCAGAACACACTTAGAAACACCAATGCACCCATAGAAACCCTAACACAACCTTAGAAACCCTTAGAAATAATAGCACACCCTTAGAATCCCTAACCCGACCATAAAAACCCTAACTCGTCCTTAGAAACCCTAACAAACACTTTGACACCCTAAATCAATCTTATATGAACTAATAAATCCTAAAAAACCTTACCAACCAATAATAAACCAATATAAACCCAAATAAACCCTAAAGCCCACTATTAAACCCTATTAAACCCTAATAAATCATAATAAACCCTAAAACCCCTATTAGACTCCAATAAAAGCTACAAAATACCTAAAAACCAAAATGTGAAACAAAAATTATATTAAACCATTCAAAATGCTAATATTCACAAAAAACCCTAACAAACCTGGCAAACCCTGACGAAACCCTAAAAACCCATAAAAACCCAAAAAACCCAAAAAACCCAAAATCCCTAAAATCCCTAAAAAAATCATAAAAAACCCAAAAAACCCAAAAACGCAAAAACCCTTAAAAAACAGAAAAAACCAAACAAACCTGAAAACAAACCTAAACACCCTAAAAGAACCTAAAAAAATCTAAAAACCCATAAAAACCTAAAAACCACTAAAAACCCTAAAAAGCATAAAAATTATTAACAAAACCCTAACCAAACCTATGAAACCCTTAAAACCCAAAAACCCCCTAGCGAACCATAAAAACCTCAAAAGAAACCCTAATACACCCTAAAGAAACCTAAAAAACCCTAAAAACCCTAAAGAACCCTAAAGAACCACTAAAGCCACTAACAACACTACATAAACCCTATCAATTGCTACAAAAACCCAAAAAACTAATTCAAAACCCTCAAAACACAATGAAACCCCAAAAACGCTAATATAATCCTAACAAAGCATAAAAAATCCAAACACACCCAAAAAAACAAAAAAAAACGCATAAAACCCCAAACAACTCAAACAAATCATAAAAAACCTAAAAATCTAACAAAACCTAACAAACCATAACAACCACTAATAACCCCTATGAACTACAAATAAACCCTAATAACCCATAAACCCCACTATTAAACCCAAAAAACCCAAAAAAACATAATAAACACTAATAAATCGTAATAACCTGTAATAAACCCTAACAAACTCTATTAGAACCTAATAAACACTAGAAAATCCCTAAAACCCCTAATATAAAATAAAAAACACTGTTAAACCATAATAAACCCTAATAATCACTAAAAATCCTAACAAACCCGATAAAATGCTATAAATAATCTCCCAATAATAGTCTACAAAACCCTACAACCTACTAATAAACCTTAAAAAACCCTAATAACCCCAAAATAAATTGTAAAAAAACCTAACAACCCCAAATAAATCATAAAAAATCCAGTCAATGACAAATAAATTGTAACAAACTGAAACATACGAAAAAACCCCTAAGAAACCCCAATAAACCTTAACAAATCCTAATAAACCCTAATAAATCTTAATAAACCCAAATACATGTTAGTAAACACTAATAAATAAAATAAACCACAATAAACCCTAATAAATCCTTAATAACCCTAAAAAGGTTTATAAATCATAGAAAAAGCAATTAATGCCTAGCAAATCCAAATAAAACCCTAATATACAATTAAAAATGCTAATAAACTGTAAGAAATCCTAAAGAACACTAACAAACCATAAAAACCCAAATAAACCCTAAATAACCATATTAAACTCTAAAGAACACTACAAACCCTAAATAACCAAAAAATGCTAAAATGCATTATATAAACTCTAAAATGCTAAATAAACTGTTAAAGCACTACATAAACCCTAGAAATGTAACATAAACCCTAAAAACACAACATACACCCTATAAAATGCAACATAAACATTAAAAAACACTACATAAAACCTAAAAACACAATATAAAGCCTAAAACACTCCATGAACAATAAAAATGTTACATAAACCAAAAAATGCAACATAAACGCTACATCACCCTTAAAAATACTACATAAACCCAGAAAATGCAACACAAACACTAAAAAATTCTACATAAAACCTAAACCCTAAACCGGATACATAAAACCTAAAAACCATACATAAACCCTAAAAATGATAAATAAAATCTAAAACTGCTAAATAAATCCTAAAAACACTATATAAACCCTAAAATTCTACATAAACTCTAACAACGCTACACAGACCCTAAAAAATGCTACAAAAACTCTAAAGACACTTTAAAACCCTCAAAACTATTAAACCCTAATATACCATAATATAAAAAATGAAACCCTAATAAACCCCTAATAAACTATAATAATCCCTAAAAACACCTTATAATCCGTAAAATCCTAAGAAAATCTACTCAACCATAATAAAACACCAAAAATACCTAATAAACCCTAATAAAATATAATAAAACCTAATAAACCCTAAAAACACATTAAGAAAATCTAAACAACCCAAACCAACCCTAATAGACACTAATAAACACTAATAAACCCTAATAAACCCCAAACAAACCCTAAAATGCCCTAATAAACCATATATAAAGCCAAATAAAACCCACTCAACCCTAAAAAACATTAACACACCATAATAAGACCTAAAAAAACCCAACAAAACCCTAATAAAGAAAAAAAATGCTAATATACCTTAAAAAATCCCTAGAAATCCTGATAAACATTAATATAACCTAATAAACCCTAAAAATGCTCACAAACAACAAAAAATGAACACAACCAATAAAAAACACTATATTACCTAAAAATACCTAAAAACACTAATATAACCTAATAAAGACAAAAAATGCTAACATACCTTAAAAATCATTAGAAACCCTAAAAAACCATAATAAACTCTAATATAACCAAAGAAACCCCAAAATTATCAGAAACAAGAACAAAACATTCACCAACAATAAAATCATGCTATATTATCTAAAAAGTCCAAACAAACACTAATATAACCAAATAAAACAAAAAAACTAATAAACCCGTAAAAAACCATAATAAACCCTAAAAAACCATAATAAAGCCTAATAAAAACGAATAAACCCTAATGAAACCCTAACAAAACCCTAAAAATACCTTCTCAACCCTAATAAACCTTCACACACCATAACAAAACCTAATAAAACCCAGCTAAACCCCAATAAAAAATGCAAACAAACTATTAAAAATCCCTAGAAACCCTAATAAACCATAATAAATTCAAATAAAATCTAATTAACCATTAAAAATGCTCACATAAACTAACAACACTCTAATAAAACATAAAAAGTCATAACAACCCCTAATATATATGATCAAAAACTAAAAAACACTCATATACCCGAATAAAAACACTATCAAACCCTAATAAACCCTAAAAATCATTAAAAAACCCTAATAAAAACTAAAAAAACCCTAATAAAACCATAATAAAACAATAAAAATATATTCTCAACCCTAATACACCTTGAAACACCATAACAAAACCTAATAAAACCCAACTAAACCCCAATAAACAAAAAAATCCAACAAACCATTAAAAAGCCCTAGAAACCCTTATAAACCATAATAAATTCAAATAAAAGAAAATAAACCATTAACAATGATCACAAACACTAAAAACATGATAATAAAACCAAAAAGGTCATAACAACCCCTCATATATATTAATAAAAACTTAAAAAACACTCATATACCCTAATAAAAACACTAATAGGCCATAGTAATCCCTAAAAATTCCTAAGAAACCCTGATAAACCATACTCAACCATAATAAACCCTAATAAAACCTCAAAGATACTGACTCAACACTAATAAAACCATAAAATACCCACTCAACCCTAATAAACGTTAACACACTATAATAAACCATAATAAACCCCACTAAACTCTAAAAAATTGCAAATATAACATTAAAAATGCCTAAAACCCCTAATAAATGCTAATAAAACATAACAATTCTTAAAAGCACTAATAAACCCGAATAAAAACTACTAAACACTAAAAAACACTAATATACCCTCTTAAAATTTATCAATCCATAATGAACCCTAATAAATCCTAAACATACCCAAATATACCATAATATATCATAATATACCCTAATAAACCCAACTCAATCCTAATAAAACCCTAAAAATAACTAATAAACCTTGACACACCATAATAAACCCTAATAAAATCCTAATAACCCCCACCAAACCCTAAAAAATGCTAATATACCATTAAAAACCCTACAATCCAAACAAACCATAATAAATGTTAATAACACCTAAAAATCCTAAAAAATGATAGTAAACCCTAAAAATACCTATAATAATAATATTTGTAATAATTCATGTGCATGTGGATATGCATGTCCATGGTTTAAATAATAAATCATAACGAACGTCAATGTGCATATGCCTTCACATTTTCATGTGAAAGATAGTAAATAATAAATTATAAATAATAACGCTTGTGAATTGCATGTGTATGTGCATATACAAGTGAATGATAATAAATAATAAATAATTATGCACATACAAGTGCATGTGCATGTGCATGTTCATGGTATTAAAAAATAAATAATAACCAAGTCCACATGAATGTGCATTCGCATGTGAATGATAATAAATAATAAATAGCAACAGATGTGATAATAGAATAACGCATGTGCATTGCATGTGCACGTGCATTAGAATAAATAATAATAACAGATGTGATAATAGAATAATGCAAGTGCATTGCATTTTTATGTGCATGATAACAAATAATATATAATAACGCACATGCATGTGCATTTACATGTAATGATAATGATAATGACGCATGCACGTGCATGTTAATAAATAATAAATAACAATGAATGTGCATGTGCATTTGTATTTGATGATACAAACAACAACAACAACAAGAATAATAATAACAATAATAATAATAGTAATAGAATAACACAAGTGCATTTCATGTGCACGTGCATAGTAGTAAATAATAAATAAATAATAATAAATAAAAACGCACATGCATGTGCATGTGAATTTACATTTGATGGTAATATTAATAATACTAATTGTAATAATAATAATAAGGCATGCACGTGAATTGTAATAAATAATAAATAACAATGTACATGCATGTGCATTTGCATGTGATAATGATAATAATAATAATAATAATAACTATGATAATAATAATAATAGTAATAATAGAAAAAGAATAATACTTGTGCATTGCATATGCACGCACATGGTAATAAATAATAAATAATAACGCACATGCATCTACATTTTCATGTGATGATAGTAATAATAACAATAGTAGTAATAATTTTAGTAGTAGTGGTGATAATAGTAGTAGTATTAATGCATGTGATAATAGAATATTTCATGTGCATTATGTGTGCATGTGTATGGTAATAAATAATAACCCCCGTGCATTTCATTTTCAAGTGAATATGACGATGAAAATAATAATAATTTTTTTAATAATAATATTAATAATAAAAACGCATGTGATAATGGAATAACACATGTTCATTTAATGTGCGTGTTTGTGCATTTGGATGTGCATTTACATGTGATGATAATAACAATAAAAACAACAAAAACAACAAAAACAACAACAACCACAATAATAATAAAAATAATTATAATAACAACACATGTGATAATAAAATAATGTGTGTGCATTGCATGTGAACTCTCCATGAATAGTCAAACTAAATATCATGGAACTAAATACGATAAAAACAGGTGTTGGAGGCCAAACAGACACACAGATTAGAAGTTATGACCATTTAAAAAAATTGACAGGGATTCGGACATGGAAATGGAGTTTTGGAGGAATTCTGATGGGTTTTTGAGATTTTACAGTCCCAAACATGACTCGAACTCTTTTAAAGTTAGCCTTTTGTGTAGATATCTTCACTGACTTTGATTTTATATGTGGTATAGTTCAAATGGACAACCGGAGTGAATGTTATGGTCCATTAAAGTTAGATTTTTTTTGGAGTGGTATAACTAATATATCTTATGTTTCCTTATTATTCTCATAGTTTCGATTAGACTTGGTCCTAATTCATATCACGAGCTTCGATTTTACTATTTAAAACACTCAAACGGACACCCGAAGGAGAAGTTATTCCTATTTTAGTGAGTTGCGGGTTTCTTAGGTTTTTAGGAGCTAGATGGGTTGCACAATTTAAAACAACAATAACTTCTGCTACGTGTGATCATTTTGGCTCTACCACATATCAAATCAATGATTTTGATAAGATACACACTCCAGTAACCAATAGAACCCTTCCTGACATTCTTCAACCCCAAAATAGACCCAAAATCCTTTTGGATGGTTAAAAGATTGGCTTCCAGTTTCCATTTTGCAATAACTTGTTCTATGGGTGTCTGTTTTGCCTCTACCACATATCAAATTGAAGCTCGAGACTAGAACTACACTCCTATAACCGCCGAAGCACCTTATCACATCATTGAAGGCCCAAAAAGGTACTTATACCCTCCAAAAGATCATAAATTCTACTCCGGGAGTCTGTTTTGCCTCTACCATATCTCAAATTGAAGATTTAGACTAGATCTACACATATGTGACCAATAATAACACCTTATCACGTTTTTGAAGACCCAATAGTTCCTTAAGTCCTCCAAATAACCATAAAATCTGCTTTGGGTGTCCGTTTCACCTCTACCACATATCAAATTGAAGCTTGCGACTAGCTCTACACATCTATGACAACCATGAACAACTAAATAACCTTAACAAACCATGAATAACCCCATAAACACTAAAAATCATTAAAACCACACAAAACCCTAAAAAACCCTAACAAAAACTACCAAAACCTATCAAACCCTAACAAACCCTAACAAACACCAAAAAATACTAAAAAAACATAACAACCCCTAAAAAATCCTAAAAAACCCTAACAAACCACAAAAAGCACTGATAAACCCTAATAAACACAAAAACCCTGATGAAATAATAAAAACCCTTAAGAAATCATCAGAACCCCTAACATAACCATAATAAACCTAAAACCCCTATCAAAACCCTAAGAAAACTTAAGAAATACTAACACACCCTCAGAAACCCTAACACAACCCTAGAACCCCTAAAACACCCTTAGAAACCCTAGAACACACTTAGAAATGCCAACGCACCCATAGAAACCCTTACACAACATTAGAAACCCTTAGAAACAATAGCACACCCTTAGAAACCCTAAGCCGACCATAAAAACCCTAACTCGACCTTAGAAACCCTAACAAACACTTTGACACCCTAAATCACTCTTATATGAACTAATAAATCCTAACAAACCCTACCAACCAATAATAAACCACTATAAACCCAAATAATCCCTAAATCCCACTATTAAACCATAATAAACCCTAATAAATCGTAATAAACCCTAAAAACCCTATTAGACTCCAATAAAAGCTACAAAATACCAAAAAACCAAAATATGAAACAAAAATTCTATTAAACCATTCAAAATGCTAATATTCACAAAAAACCATAACAAACCTGGAAAACCCTGAAGAAACCCTAAAAACCCATAAAAACCCAAAAAACCATAAGTCCTTAAAATCCCAAAAAAAATCCAAAAAAACCCAAAAAACCAAAAAACCCAAAATCCCTTAAAAACTGAAAAAACCAAACAAACCTGAAAACAAACCTAAAACCCTAAAAGAACCTCAAAAAAATTTAAAAACCCATAAAAACCTAAAAACCACTAAAAACACTAAAAACCCTAAAAAGCTTAAAAATGCTTAACAAAACCCTATCCAAACCTATGAAACCCTTAAAACACAAATAACCCTCTAGAAAACCCTAATAACCTCAAAAGAAACCCTAATACACCCTAAAGAAACCAAAAAAATCATAAAAACCCTAAAGAACCCTAAAGAACCACTAATGCCACTAAAACCCTACATAAACCCTATCAATTGCTACAAAAACACAAAAAATGCTTCAAAACCCACAAAACACAACGAAACACCAAAAACGCTAATATAACTCGAACAAAGCATAAAAAATCCAAAGACACCCAAAAAACCAAAAAAACGCATAAAACCCCAAACAACTCAAACAAACCATAAAAAACCCTAAAAACCCTAACAAAACCTAAAAAACCATAAAAACTACTAATAAACTCTAAGAACCACAAATAAACCCTAATAACCCATAAACCTCACTATTAAACCCAAAAAACCCAAAAAACCCTAATAAACACTAATAAATCGTAATAACCTGTAATAAACCCTAACAAACTCTATTAGACCCTAATAAACTCTAGAAAAGCCCTAAAACCCCTAATATAAAATAAAAAACACTATTAAACCATAATAAACTCTAATAATCACTAAAAACCCTAACAAACCCGATAAAATGCTACAAATAATCTCCCAATAATAGTCTACAAAACCCTACAACCTACTAATAAACCCTAATAACCCCAAAATAAATTGTAAAAAAACCTAACAACCCCAAATAAATCATAAAAAATCCAATCAATGACAAATAAATTGTAACAAACTGAAACAAACCATAAAAAACACCTAATAAACCCCAATAAACCCTAAAAAATCCTAATAAACCCTAATAAATTGTAATAAACCCAAATACATGTTACTAAACACTAATAAATAAAATAAACCACAATAAAGCCTAATAAATATTTAATAACCCTAAAAAGGTTTATAAATCATAGAAAAAGCAATTAATGCCTACCAAATCCAAATAAAACCCTAATATAAAATTAAAAATGCAAATAAACTGTAACAAATCCTAAAGAACACTAACAAACCATAAAAACCCAAATAAACCCTAAAGAACCATATTAAACTCTAAAGAACACTAAAAACCCTAAATAACCAAAAAAACGCTAAAATGCATTATATAAACCCTAAAATGCTAAATAAACCGTTAAAGCACTACATAAACCCTAGAAATGTAACATAAACCCTAAAAACACAACATAAACCCTATAAAATGCAACATAAATATTAAAAAACACTACATAAAACCTAAAAACACTACATAAAACCTAAAAACACAATATAAACCCAAAAACACTCCATGAACACTAAAAACGTTACATAAACCAAAAAATGAAACATAAACGCTACATCACCCCTAAAAATGCTACATAAACCCCGAAAACACAACATAAACCCTAAAAAATGCTACATAAAACCTAAACCCAAAACAGGATATATAAAACCTAAAAACCATACATAAACCCTAAAAATGATACATAAAATCTAAAACTGCTAACTAAATCCTAAAAACGCTATATAAACCCTAAAAATCCTACATAAACTCTTACAACGCTACACAGACCCTAAAAATGCTACAAAAACCGTAAAGACACATTAAAACCCTCAAATATATTAAACCCTAATATACCATAATATAAAAAATTAAACCCAAATAAACCCCTAATAAACTATAATAATCCCTAAGAACACTTTATAATCCGTAAAATTCTAAGAAAATCTTCTCAACCATAATAAAACACCAAAAATACCTAATAAACCCTAATAAAAGATAATAAAACCTAATAAACCCTAAAAACATGTTAAGAAAATCTAAACAACCCTAACCAACCCTAATAGACACTAATAAACACTAATAAACCCTAATAAACCCCAAAAAACACTAAAATGCCCTAATAAACCATAAATAAAGCCAAATAAAACCTACTCAACCCTAAAAAACCTTAACACACCATAATAAGCCCTAATAAAACCCAACAAAACCATAATAAAGAAAAAAATGCTAGTATACCTTAAAAAATCCCTAGAAATCCTGATAAACTCTAATATAACATAATAAACTCTAAAAATGCTCACAAACAATAAAAAATGATCACAACCAATAAAAAAGCACTATATTACCTAAAAAGACCTAAAAACACTAATATAACCTAATAAAGACAAAAAATGCTAACATACCTTAAAAATCTCTAGAAACCCTAAAAACCATAATAATCTCTAATATAACCAAAGAAACCCCAAAACGCTCACAAACAAAAACAAAACATTCACCAACAATAAAATCATGTTATATTATCTAAATTGTCCAAACAAACACTAATATAACTAAATAAAACAAAAAAAACTAATAAACCCCTAAGAAACCCTAAGAAACCCTAAAAATCCCTAATAAAGCCTAAAAAAACGAATAAACCCTAATAAAACCCTAACAAAACCCTAAAAATACCTTCTCAACCCTAATAAACCATCACACACCATAACAAAACCTAATAAAACCCAACTAAACCCCAATAAAAAATGCAAACAAACTATTAAAAATCCCTAGAAACCCTAATAAACCATAATAAATTCAAATAAAATCTAATTAACCATTAAAAATGCTCACAAACACTAACAACACAGTAATAAAACATAAAAAGTCATAAAAACCCCTAATATATATGATCAAAAACTAAAAAACACTCATATACCCAAATAAAAACACTATCAAACCCTATTAAACCCTAAAAATCATTAAAAAACCCTAATAAATTGTACTCAACCCTAATAAACAATAATAAACCGTAAAGATACCGACTCAACCATAATAAAAAACAAAACATACCTACTTAAACCTAATAAACCTTGACACACCATAGTAAACCATAATAAACCCCACTAAACCCTAAAAACGCAAATATACCATTAAAAAGCCCTAAAACCCCTAATAAATGCTAATAAAAACTAACAATGCTTAAAAGCGCTAATAATCCCGAATAAACACTAATAAACACTAAAAAACACTAATATAACCTCTTAAAAATTAATAAACCATAATAAACCATAATAGACCCTAATAAATCCTAAACATAACCAAATATACCATAATATACCATAATATACCCTAATAAACCCAAATCAATCCTAATAAAACCCTAAAAATACCTAATAAACCCTAATAAACCTTAACACACCATAATAAACCCTAATAAAATATTAATAACCCCCACCAAACCCTAAAAATGCTAATATACCATTAAAAAACCCTAAAACACTAACATTCCATAATAAATGTTAATAACACCTAAAAATCCATAAAAATGATAGTAAACCCTAAAAATACCTCAAATAATAATAGCATTAATAACGCACATGAATGTGCATATGCATACGCATTTGCATGTGAATGATAATAAATAGTAAATTATAAATAATAACTCATGTGAATTACATGTGTATGTGCTTGTGCATGGATTGATAAAAATAATAAATAATAACGCACATCCATGTGAATGTGCATGTGCATGAGCATGTGCATGTGCATGTGCATGGTAATAAACAATAAATAATAACAAAGTCCACATGAATGTGCATTTGTATGTGAATGATAATAAATAATAAATAATAACACATGTGATAATAGAATAACGCAAGTGCATCATGTGTGCATGTGCATGATAATAAATAATAACAAAACATGTGATAATAGAATAACACAAGTGCATTGCATTTTCTTGTTCATGGTAATAAATAATATATAATAACGCACGTGTATGTGCATTTACATGTATTGATAATTATAATGGCGCATGCACATGCATGGTAATAAATAATAAATAACAACACACGTGCATGTGCATTTGTATTTGATGATACAAACAACAACAACAACAACAACAACAATAATAATAATAATAATAATAATAGAATAACGCAAGTGCATTGCATGTTCATGTGTATAGTAGTAAATAATAAATAAATAATAGTAAATAAGAATGCACATGCATGTGCATGTGCCTGTACATTTGATAATAATATTAATAATACTAATTGTAATAATAATAATAATAATAACGCATGCATGTGCATGGTAATAAATAATAAATAACAATCCACATGCATGTGGATTTTCATGTGATAATGATAATAATAATGATAATGATGATGATGATAATAATAATAATAATGAAACTGTGATAATAATTATAATAATAATAAAAGAATAATACAAGTGCATTTCATATGCACATTCATGGTAATAAATAATAAATAATAACGCACGTGCATCTTCATTTTCATGTGATGATAATAATAATAACAGCAGTAGTATTAGTAGTGATAATAGTAGTAGTACCAATGCATGTGATAATAGAATATTTCATGTGATTTACATGTGCACGTGCATGGTAATAAATAATAACGCTTGTGCATTGCATTTTCATGTGATGATGATGATGATGATGATGATGATAATAATAATAATAATAATAATAATAATAACAATGCATGTGATAATATAATAATGTATGTGCATTGAATGTGTGTGTTTATGTATTTGCATGTGCATTTGCATGTGCATTTTAATGTGATGATAATAACAAATACAACCACAACAACAACAACAACAACCACAATAATAATAATAACAATAAGAATAACAATGTATGTGATAAAAAAATAATGCGTGTGCATTGCATGTGCACGTGCATGGTAATAAAAAATAAATAATAATGCAAGTGCTTGTGCATGTGCATGTGCAATGGATGATAATATTAATAATAATAACAGTAATATTAATAATAACAATAACAACAATAATGCTTGTGATAATAGAATAATGCACGTGCATTGCATGTGCAGTACATGATAATAAATAATAACTCATAGCGCACGTGATGATAATAATAATATTAATAATAATAGAACATGTGATAATAGAATAACGCACATGTATTGACTGTGTGTATGTATGGTAATAAATAATAACGCACATGCATTTGCATATGCATTTGATGATAATAAAAATAATAACAATAATAGTAATAATAAAAATAACAACAAAAATGCATGTGATAATAGAATAATGTAGGTACATTGTGTGTGCACGTGCATGGTAATAAATAATAACAGGCATGCATGTGCATTTTCATGAGATGATAATAATAATAATAATAATAGAAATAATAATAATAATAACCACCACAAAAACATATGCACGTTCATGGAAATAAATAATATATAATAAATAATAAATAAAAAAGCATGTGCATCTGTATTTGCATGTGATGATAATAATAATAATAATAGTAATAAAAATAATTATAATTATAACAATGATAATGATAATAATGATAATTATAATAATGATAATAATAACTTGTGTGATAATAGAATAACACATGTCCTAACAAACCCAAATTAACCTAACAAACCCTAACAACTACTAATAACCCCTAAGAACCACTAATAAACCCAAATAACACCTAAAACCCATTATTAAACCCTAAAACCCTAATAAACACTTATAAATCATAATAACCTAGAATAAACCCTAAAAACCCCTATTAGACTCTAATAAACACTACAAAATCCTTAAAACCCCTAATATACAATAAAAACACTATTGAACCATAATAAATCCTAATAATCACTAACAAACCCTAACAAACCTGACAAAACACTACAAAATCCGCCAAATAATAGCCTACAAAACCCTAAAACCTGCTAATAAACCCTAACAAACCCTAATAACCCCATAATAAATAGTAACCAACCCTAAAAACATGAAATAAATCGTAACAACTCCTAACAATGCCAAATAAATCGTAAAAAATGGATACAAACCCGAACAAACCCCTAATAAACTATAATAAACCCTAACAAATCATAATAAACCCTAATAAATCGTAATAAACCCAAATACACATTAATAAACCCTAGTAAATAAAATAAAACCTAAGAAACCCTAATAAATCCTAAATAACCCTAAAAAGGTTGATAAACCCTAGAAAAAGCTATTAATGCCTACAAAAGCCCAATAAAACCATAATATACAATAAAAAATTCTAATAAACCATAAAAAATCCTAAAGAACACTAATAAACCCTTAAGAACCCTAATAAAACCTAAAGAACCATAATAAACTCTAAAGAACACTAGAAACCCTAAAGAATCCAAAAACGCTAAAACACATTACATAAACCCTAAAAACCTCTACAATACCCAAACAAACCCTAAAACACACTAAAAAACCCTAACAACCCATATAAATCCCGAAAAACAAGTAAACCCTTAAAAACCTCAAAAAACCCATTGAAAACCCATCAAATACCATAAAAACCAAAAACACCCATTAACAACCCTTAAAAACCCTAAAAACCACTAAAAACCAAAAACAAACATTAAAACCCCAAAAAGGAAACAAATAGATACCTAAACCCAAAAAACAATAAATAAACCCTAAAAATGCAACATAAACCATAATAATGCAACATAAACCCAAAAACGCTACATAAACCCAAAAAGCACTACATAAACCCTAGAACTATAACATAAACCCTAAACAATGTGATATAAACATAAAAAAATGCAACATAAAACCTAAAAACACAACATAAACCATGAAAACACAACATGAACCCTAAAAACATTAAATAAAAACTAAAACTACAACATGAACGCTACATCGCCCCTAAAAATGCTACATAAACCCAGAAATACAACATAAACCCTAAAAAATTCTACATAAAACCTAATCCCTATCCACACGTCATAAACCCTAAAAACGTTAAATAAACCCTTAAAATTGCTACATAAAACCTAAAACTGCTATCTAAAACCTAAAAGTGCAACATAAACACTAAAAATGCTTAATAAACTGAAACAAAGATACACAAACACTAAAAAATGCTACAAAAACCCTAAAGTCGCTTCAAAACCCTCAAAAATACTAAACACTAATATACCATAATATAAAAAATTAAACACTAACAAACCCCTAATAAACTCTAATAATCCCTAAAAACACTTTATAATCCCTAAAAACCCTAAGATACTCTACTCAACCCTTACAAAACCCCAAAAATACTTAATAAACCCTAATAAATGATTATAAAACCTAATAAACCCTAAAAACACTTTAAGAAAACCTAACATACCCTAATAGACACTAATAAACAGTAATAAACAGTAATAAACCCCAAAAAACCCTAAAAATCATTAATAAACCATAAATAAATCCAAATAAACCCTCCTCAACCCTAACAAACCATAACACATCATACTGACCTCTAATAAAACCCTACAAAACCATAATAACGAAAACAATTGAGAGTATACCATAAATGTCCCTAGAAACCCTAAAAAACTATAATATAACCTAATAATCCCTAAAAACGCTCAAAAACAATAAAGAATGATAAAAAACAATAAAAACACGCTATATTACCTAAAATGACCTTATAACACTAATAAAACCCAATAAAGGCAAAAAATGCTAATATACCTTAAAAATTCTTAGAAACTATAATAAACCATAATAAACTCTAATATAACCTATTAAACACCAAAAACGTTCAAAAAGAAAATAAATGCTCACAAAAAATAAAAAAATTATATTATCTAGAAAGACTTAACAAACACCAATATAACCTAATAAAACAAAAAAACTAATAAACCACTAACAAACCCTAATAAACCCAAAAGATCCCTAATAAACCCTAATAAAAATTAATAAACCCTAATAAAACCAGAATAAAACCCTAAAAATACCTTCTCAACCCTCATAAACCTTGGCACAAAATAATAAAACCAAATAAAACCTAACTAAACCCCAATAAACAAAAAATGAAAACAAACCATTAAAAGGCCCTAGAAACCCTAATAAACCATAAAAAATTCAAAGAAAACCTAATAAACCATATAAAATGCTCACAAACACTAAAAACACACTAATAAAACATAAAAAATCCTAACAAACCCTCATACATATTAACAAAAAATAAAAAACACTCATATACCGTAATAAAAACACTAACGAACCCTAGTAAACCTTAAAAACCCTAACAGACCCTAAGAAACACTACTCAACCCAAATAAACCCTAATAAACCCCTAAAGATACCTACTCAGCCCTAATAAAACCCTAAAAATACCTAATCAACCCTAATATACCTTAACACGCTATAATAAACCATAATAAACCCAACTAAACCCTAAAAACGAAAATATACCATTAAAAAGCCCTAAAACCCCTAATAAATGCTAATAAAACCTAACAAATCTTAAAAGCATAAATAAATACTAATAAACACTACTAAACCCTAAAAGACCCTAATATACCTCTTAAAAATTAATAAACCATAATGAATGATAATAAACCCTAATAAATCCTAAACATACCCAAATAAACCATAATATACCATAATATATGCTAATAAACCCGACTAAATCCTAATAAAACCCTAAAAATACATAATAAACCCTAATAAACCTTCACACACCATAATAAAACCTAATAAAATCCTCATAACGCCCACAAAACCATAAAAACACTAATATACCATTAAAAACCCTAAAACCCTTACAAACCATAATAAATGTTAATAACACCTAAAAATTCCAAAAAATGCTAGTAAACCCTAAAAATACCTCGTCTAATAATAATAGTAATAACGCACGTGCATGTGCATATTCATTTGCATGGTTTAAATAATAAATCATAAAGCACGTGCATGGGCATATGCCTGCGCATTTGCATGTGAATGACAACAAATAATATATTATAAATGATTATGCTTGTGAATTACCTGTGTATGTTCATGTGGATGTGAATGATTATAAATAAAAAATAATAACGAACAAAAAAGTTCATGTGCATGTGCATGTGCATGGTAATAAACAATAAATAATAACCAAGTCCAAATGAATGTGCATTTTCATGTGAATGAAAATAAATAATAAATAATAACACATGTGATAATAGAATAATGCACGCGCGTTGTGTGTGCACGTGCTGGAGAATAAATAATAATAACACATGTGATAATAGAATAATTCAAGTGCATTGCATTTGCATGTTCATGATAATAAATTATATATAATAACTCATGTGCATGTGCATTTAAGTGTATTGATAATGATAATGACACATCACTAGTGGAAATAAAGGATTTAACGTTGATGTAATAATGTCAGTTTTTTATAAATTGGCGCCCATAGTATGTTCAGGAACTTATTGGCGTCTGTTTTCAGTAAAACCGATGCCAAAAACCATTATTCGATGATATTTCGTGTCAGTTATGTGAAAACGAATGCCGAAAATAAAATAAAATGTTTAGGCATCAGTTTTTAAGAAAACCAATGCCGAATATAAAAAAAATTGGGCATCGGTTTCGAAGAAAACCGATGCCTTAAGTCCAATTTTTGGGCATCGGTTATCTCCAAAACCGACGCCGAAATTAAGAAACCCAGATATTTTTGGGGTCGGTTTTGGTAAAAACCGATGTTGAGAATTAAAAAAAAGGATTATATACATCGGTTTTTAGAAAAACCGACACCGAAATATTTTTTTATTTTCGTCGTTGTTTTATCTATTAACCGACGCCGAAAGTCTTTTAAAATTTATCGGGGTTGCAAAACCCTCATTTTGTTGGATCTTCGAAATCGAAACCTGTGGCGGCGCTTTCGACTAGGGACGTCATTCGAAGCCCTATTTGTGATCTTGGATATCTATCTTTGATTGTTTTATTCCATTTTTACGTTTTTCGGTTTTCTTTCTTCGTTATCCTCTCTTGATTTATCTTCCATTGTTTATTTCTTCTTCCATAACCCTATTTTACGTGACTTTTAATGGTGGTTTTAATTTAGTTGTTGTTTATCATTATTTTTCTTATGTATTATCATTGTTGGTATAGATTTTGAATTGTTTGTTTATCTAAGTCATTATAGGGAAAACAGTTTGTATTGAGGATCTCCATTAAGGTTAAACTTCAAATTTTGTAGTTTTGTTTTTAATTTTGTAGATAAATTATTTATCATTTAATTTTTTTATTGATTTTCTTCAATTATTAGTTTATATTTTATTTTAAATATGTTAGGACATGGTTTAATATTCTTTCAAAAAACTTTCTTAAATATCCATTCAACAAATTGCATCTTTTTACATTGAGTCCAATCAAATTTCACTGAATCCTTTAAATTAATGAAATCATCAATACTTTTGACACATGAACCATCGAAATAATGCAACAACTGTGTAAAATGAATTAATAAATTTTATAATAATGATATTATAATTAAATTATAGTATCAATATAACTCACATGTATATAATATGAAAATAAAATGTTTACTATTTGTAAATGTGTTTCATATCTGATGTTTTCTATTTGATTATCAATAGTGTTTATTAAATGTGTATTTGTTTAAAATTTATCTGATAGATATTTAAATTTTTATATGTTTTATTATATTCACCAAATATATTGTGATATTAGGTATTTAATGGATTGTAATTGGATTCATTTATAAATAACCACTAGTGAATATTAAAAAGGAGTTCATAATTTTTTGGAATTCACTAAACAACATATTCAAAACATTTATTTGATTTTCTGTCCATGTGTGAAGTGTGTAAATATGAGAAAGTTAAACTCTGGAGATATCAAGGATCATCTCATTTGTTATGGTTTTAGCCTAAATTATACATGTTAGATCTGGAATGGTGAATGAACTGAAAATTCAACATCCAATGTTGATGACGATATTCATAATGAGGCAGAGGATCGAATTGAAGAATTAATTCATGATTTAGGTGTTGAAACCATCGAAAAAACACCAACTATTGAATGATTGTATTGAGATTCTGAGAAACGACTATTCCCAGGTTGCAGTAAATATACAGTGTTATCAGCTGTTTTGAGATTAGTTAACTGAAAAGAAAAAATGGGTGGAGTGATAAAAGTTTCTCTAGTTTACTATAGATTTTAAAAGAGCTACATCTAGAAGGCAACAGGCTTCCAGATTCCAATTATGAGGCAAAGAAAATATTTTTCCCAATGGGATTGGGGTATTAAAAGATATATTCTTTCCCCAATGATTGTGTAATGTATAGGAAAGAAAATGAATATTTATCAAGTTTGCCTACATGTGGGACATCACACTATAAGATAGATGGGAAAGTCAACTCAGATTCATTCTGAGGTAATGTCATCTAATGTCATGAAAAATCAATTTTGTACTTTTTAATGATATCATCCAATATTTTTTATATACAATTCTGATTCATTTTTAGGTACCAGAATCAAAAATCCTGCTAAATCAATTTGGTACCTTCCAATAATTCCTCATATGAAGCGTGTATTTGTGAATTCAATTGATGCAAAAAGGTTAAGATGGCATTCAGATGAGTGCATATCTAATGGTAACTTACGTCTTCCTACCAATTCACCACAGTGGAAGAGTATTGATAAAAAATTTCATGATTTTGGAAGTGAAGTTAGAAATCTCAGAATGGGATAGTGTACTGATGGAATGAATCCATATTTGTGCCTTAGTAGCCAATATAGTTCATGACCTGTTTTTTTGGTAGTTTACCAACTTGTCCCCACATTAATGTATGAATAAAAAATATGTCATGATGAGCTTTATGATTTTTGGACCAAAAAACCCAGGAAATGATATTGATGTGTATCTTTCACCATTGATTGATGATTTGAAACTACTATGGTAAGAAGGTGTTTAAGTTTTCGATGCATACAAGAAAGAGTGTTTTCTTTTTTGTGCTATGATAATGTTCAGTATAAATGAATTTCCTGTATATGGAAACTTATTTGGATATAGTGTTAATGGACATAAAGCATGTCTAATTTGTGAAGAATAAACATCATATTATCAACTGAAGAATGGAAGAAGGACAGTGAACATGGGACATCCAATATTTTTGCGAATTGATCATCCTTATCATAGATTGAAAAAACCATTTAACGGTTTACAAGAATACAACCTTCCCCCATGACCATTTTCAGTTGAAGAATACTGTGACATAGTGAAAGATATTGATTCGACATTTGGAAAGAGAAGAAGTTCTGTTTTTCAAAAACATATCGGGAAGAAGCATTTTTTTTTCGAACTACCGTATTAGATATTTTTAGAGATAAAAAAACATAGATGTAATGAATGTTGTGAAAAACATATGTGACAGTTTTATTGGAACATTGTTAGACATAAAAGTAAAGACAAAAGATGAATTTCATGCTAGATTGATCTTGATATTAATGAGAATTCGTTTGGAGTTAGCTCCAACCATGAAAGGAAACAAAACATATTTACCACCGTCTTGTCTCACATTAAGCAAGATTGAAAAGATGAATTTTTGTTAGTGTCTTCATGGTATTAAAGTACCTAGTGGTTTTTCTTCAAATGTGAATAATTTGGTGTCATTGAAGGATTGTAAATTAATATGTATGAAATCTCATGATTGCCATGTGTTGATGCAAAAACTTCTACTAGTAGAAGTGCGTGGTATATTGCCGAAAACTGTCAGAAAGACTATCATCAGGATATGTAATTTCTTCAAATCCATTTGTAGCAAAGTCATTGATCCAAATTTTTTAGATCTGTTGGATAATGAAGAAACTCTAATTATTTTTCAACTAGAAATGCATTTCCCACCCACATTTTTTGATATAATGCTTCATCTGCTGATTCATTTGGTGTGTGAGATAAGAATATGCGGGCCTGTTTATTTAATATGGATGTATCCTTTTGAAAGATATATGAAAATTTGGAAAGGATATGTTAAAATTACTTATCGACCAGAGGCCTATATTGTTCAAAAATATGTATCAGAAGAGGTGATTGAGTTCTGTGCTGATTAATTGTATGAGGTGGAGCATATTGGTCTCCTTGTATCTCGACATATGACAGTTGATAGTGAAGGTAGAGGGGTTTGAGGATGAAAGGTAAAGTTCATTCCATGTGATGAAGTGAGGCAGACACATTTATACATTTTGAACAACATAGATGAGATTCAATCATATATATCCTCACATATTGCTGAATTAAAGTTACTATATTAGAAAAGAAACAAAAAGTGGGTGATGATGGAGCATAAGAAGACATTTTTTTCATGGTTTAAAGAGAAAGTCACCCCAGATATATCTGCATCAGAAACATTGAAGTGGTTAGTAGTGGGACCATCTCTTAATGTGATCACATGGTCTGGTATTGATATTAATGGCTACAAATTTTACACAAAAAACATGGATGACAAGAGCACCGTTCAGAATAGTGGTGTGATGGTTTTCATTGAAGCAATGCATTTTTTGAGAGGCAAAGATAACACCCCAATTTATCTATCAATGTCATATTTTGGAGTTCATGAAGACATATGGGAAATTGATTATATTAAATTTTGAGTCACAGTTTTTAAGTTTAATTGGGTTGATAGTAATATTTGTGTGAAACATGATGAATATGGGATTAAACTTGTTGATTTGAAAATATTTAATTACAATGAGGAACCATTTATCATGGAGACACATGAAAAACAAGTATTTTATGTCATTGATCCATTGAATGATCAGTGGTCAGTTGTTTTTCAAGGAAAAAGATACCATTTGGGTGATGAGTATGATGCTGATGAAGTAAGTGATTTACATGAGCCTTATTCATCTATTACACAATTTCCAGATGATTACAATGAGTATAAGACAGACATAGTGCATGCAGTATGTAATGATCATTATTAAGGCATGCGGGAATATAATAAATTAATATCCTATTTTTTCTGGTAAATATATATATTTTGTTTCCATTTTTTAAACATACAAATGCATGCCTCTTTTTTTACTTACTTATTTTTGTCTTCCTTGTTTCTAATCATCCAGCTTTCTATTGATATGCAGGTACACAAAATTTCATTACAATTTCTAGTAGCAATGTCAGATACAGATAGAGAGGAGTAGTTACTGAGGTATATCTATTTTGACATATTATTAAATATTCAGTAATATAATTATTTAATGAAATAAAACTGTTAATTTTTTAAAAAAAATTGTCGGACTACTGATGCGTCCTCAGCAGATGATACTTCTCCTATTACTACTCAAAAATCAAGTTCTCAAGTTGGTAAACGTGGTATTACACGTTTACTAACAATATAACTTGCTCATGATGTTGACAAAGTACAAATCTATTTTGATGAAAATAATAATGCAGTTGGACCAAATGCAGTTTAGTTTGACAGTTATATAGCGATGTAGAGCTTTTGCAAGATTAGTATTTAATATCCTGATTGGAAGTCAGTGGACAGGACGACGAAGAAACAACTTTGGAAGGCCGTGAGAGTAAAATATCTTAATTGATTTCTTTTATCTCGTTTTTGGAATATTATATATTTTAAATGACATATTAAATTTATTCAATTATAGATGGCATTAAATTTTGAGGAAACCAAAGAAATTAAGAAAATACATCTCTCTTTAGCAGCGGTTCAATGGAGAGGTTTTAAAACCAAACTGACAAAAAATTATGTTTTTGGAAAGAGAAAGATTGAAAGACCGTATCTTACGTATCCTCTTATAGATGAAGATACATGGAAGAGATTTGTTGATAGTCGCCAGGAAGATAAAATCCTGGTATGGTAATTATTTTATATTTTAAAATTTATGATATATTTCTCTTATTACTTAGTAGTTTATTTTTATATAACAGGCCTCCAGGAGATCTCATCAGAAGATCCAGTTGAGAAATGTATACCCTTATACTTTATCACGTGGTGAGTATTCATATTTGGAGTTGAAAATGATTGAAGAAAAAATTGAATCATTAAGAGATCGATCAAGTAGTGGTTCAGAAGAGGTCCAGTTTGGTCCTCCATCTCCTCCAACTCTCCATGAGAAATGGAAATGAGAAAGAAGAAGGAAAAATGAAAATAATCTTACAGAGGAAGCTCAGCAAGTGGCTGATAGAATTATAAGTAAATATTATTTATTTGATACAAAATTTTCTATTTTATAAATTATAAACACTAATATAAATTTTTTATTTTTCATTTCATGATTAACTTAAGGAGCAGAAGACACATGGATATTTTATCCCTAAGGTTAGGATGAACATCCTAGACACTACTTTGGGAAAGGCAGAACACCCCGACCATGTTAAAGGATATCTGGTGGGTGTTAGTATTCAGAAGGATTTTGGTAAGAGTAATCAATCAAGAGACCCAGAAATAGAATCCTTAAAAGTAGAGATGAAATATATGAAATAGTCTATGGGTGATCAAATTCAAGTAGTAGTGTATAAGGATTTATTAGAAGACTTGGAAAGACAGTCACAGTCTGTGTAGCCTTCCCAGGTATATTATTAATTTGTCATTAATTTTTCTATTTTATAATTTATAAACACTAATATAACTTTATCATTTTCATCCTTCATAGCCTACTCACCCAGACTACCCTGCCCCATCTACTTACCCTGCCCCGTATGTTCAAACCTTTTGAGGAATATTATTTTATTTTCATCTATTTTTCTATTTTATAAATTATAAACACTTATACAACCTTTTCATTTTTCTTCCTTCTAAGCCTACTCAGCCAGACTACTCTACCCCACCTGCTTACCCTACCCCATCTGCGCAGCCTTTTGAGGTATAGTAATTTATTTTCATAAATTATTCTATTTTATAATTTATAAACACTAATATACCTTTTTCATTTTCCAGCCTTCTCAGCCTCCTCACCCGGACTACCCTGCTCCATCTGCTTATCCAGCCCCGTCTGCACATCCTTTCGAGGTATATTAATTTATTTTCATAAATTATTCTATTTTATAATTTATAAACGCTAATATACAGTTTTCATTTTTCAGCCTTCTCAGCCTCCTCACCCGGACTACCCTGCCCCTTCTGCTTATCCTACCCCGTCTGCGCAGCTTTTCAAGGTATATTATTTTATTTTCATCAATTTTCTATTTTAAAAATTATAAACACTAATATACCTTTTTCATTTTTTCCTTCTCAGCCAGCTCACCCGGACAACCCTTCCCCATCTGCTTACTTTGAGCCTCAACCTCCTCGCTCGGATGAAGCTTTATATTGTGAGTTGGTTACTGGAGATCCTCATGTACATATTGTTGTGTTAGGACATGTGCATTTTTTTGGGGGACTCTGTACATCCACAGCCTTTATAGTTGGGTCAGGTTAGAGTATCGATATTAGATATTATAGATCCTACTACTCTACTACCGATTCCTACTGAGGAGATCACCTGTATTGGACAATGTCTAGGCCTTTTTTTAATTTTTCCAAATAGTCTTATACGTTATATTTCATATGAGGTATTCATTTTTTGAAATATCAATTATAAATGATTCAAAATTACTTGTAATTTTTTCTGACATTTAACTTATATAAGAATATCAGAAAGCCAGAGAAATTTCCCAAATGCAACAAAATGTTCAGGAATAGTCGTCATTAGAACCTTCTAACATTTCTTCTGGGTTACAAATATTATCTCAGGCATATGCTTCCTTGAATTATATCAATGAGTTTCGGATGATGTCTGATATATGTGGAAGAGGTTATCAATTGAGAATAATGAAATAATATATCATTCATTTAGATGATTTTGAAGAGCTCGGGCTGATTGTGGTGCAGTTGTTTTCCATGTAAGTAAATTGATGTTTGAATTGCTATTTCTTTAACAAAAGACGATTTTAAGTTGACTAACTATATTTTCTTTTTAATTTATGTATCTACACAAGCTTCTTTAACAAAATGAAAGAACAAGCATTTACAATTTTATAGATCTAGATTAAATTTCCTTGGAAGTCGTAAATGTGAAGAATGATGATAGAGTTCAATATATATATGAGAGATTATCACAGACAGAGATTAAATGCTGGTTTTTTCCATTTCATGATAAGTAATAACATAAAAAAACTATGAACTAAT
This sequence comes from Viscum album, assembly GCA_963277665.1. Classification (NCBI taxonomy): domain Eukaryota; kingdom Viridiplantae; phylum Streptophyta; class Magnoliopsida; order Santalales; family Viscaceae; genus Viscum; species Viscum album. Next base: position 2,549,189 of record CAUJRU010000031.1, on the reverse strand, counting down.
AATCATTATAATGTCATTAATTGTGAACTTTTTGTATTGTAGGGGACATTGGATGATAGGTGTATTTTCCCTAAATGAATGCACCTTATATTGGGTTTTCTATTTATTAGGTATAGTTCGTAAACCATTTTACACCTTATTAAAAAAGTAAGTTTTTATTTTTATTTTTTATAAACTCATTATTTATAATTTTCATTGTTTAGACATGTATTATTAGTTCATATATATGAAAATGCAGTTCATTGAAACAATTTAACAAGGAATACATGTTAGTAAAGAAACTAAAGAAAATAATATATGTGGAAGTATATGTAATTAGTTTTTATATTATATTTTTTTCTGAATTTATTTTTATATGTTGTATTTATTATCAATTTACTATTTTATAACTACAGTTTCATCGTCAAAATGGAAATGTTGAATGTGGTTATTATATTTTACGATTCATGTGCAAGATAATCTCAATTGGGGAAACTTCTGAATTTCATAAGGTTAGGTGTATTGATTTTTTTTATATTTTCTTCCATATTATTTTATTTTTAAACCTCATATCATTCAATATTATTGTAGGTATTTAATGATTCACAATCTTATTCCCAATCTGAAATGACCCATATTCGATCTACTTTTGTGAACTATTTGTTATGTCTGATTAAGATTTGAGGTATGTATATTCTAATATTTATAAATAATAATACATATGGGTTCAAAAAATTAACTCTTTAGATATATTATGTGTTTGAACCTACCAATAATCAAATTAATGCTTCAACAATAACCAACAATGAGCCTGCCATAAATTTCAGGTATGTCTATTCTAATTTTTTTTTTAACTTTCAACGTCGTCTTTTTTTTGTTTATGCATGGTATTTGTAAGTTATAGGTTTTTATTTATTGATAAATACTATTTGACTATTGTTGTATATTGTGTTTTTTTGTACAGGGGTTTCAAAGTGTCATTTTCAGATTTTTCTAAATTTATTTTTAATTTACGGTGTCAGTTACTTTAAAAACCGACGCCGAAATTTTGAAAAAAAATTAACGGGGGTTTCTTCATCGGTTTTATCTAAAACCGACACTGAAAACCCGTCAAAATTGACATTCAGTGTCAGTTTTTTGTAAAACCAATGCTAAAACATAAATTTTTACCAGGTTTTGGTGTTGGTTTTAATGAAAACTGATGCCGAAAAAAGTGTTTCGGTGTCGATTTTAGATAAAAGGGACCCCGAAACCCCGTCGAAATTGACATTCAGAATTGGTTTTTTGTAAAACCGATGCAGAAACCTCAATTTTGACCAGGTTTCGACATAGGTTTTATAGAAAACCGATCCCAAACCCTTAATGAAATTTATTTTTGGCATCGGTTTTATAATAATTGACGCTAAAAATCATATTTTTTACGTCACCATTATAGACGTCGGTTAAAAACTGACGTCAAAAATAAATAAAAAATGATGTTAAATTGTGTTTTTTGCACTAGTGCATGCACATGCATGGTAATAAATAATAAATAACAATGCATGTGCATTTGTATTCGATGATACAAACAAAAATAATAATAACAAAAATAATAATAATTTTAAGAGTAATAGAATAACGCAAGTGCATTTCATGTGCACGTGTATAGTAGTAAATAATAAATCAATAATAATAAATAAGAATTCACATTCATGTGTATGTGCATGTGAATTTACATTTGATGATAATATTAATAATAATAATTGTAATAATAATAATAATGCATGCACGTGCATGGTAATAAATAATAAATAACAATGCACATGCATTTTAATTTTCATGTGATAATGATAATAACAATGATAATGATAATAATAATAATAATAATAATAATAATTTTGATAATAATAATAATAATAAAAGAATAATTCAAGTTCATTGCATATGCACATGCAAGGTAATAAATAACAAATAATAACGCACGTGCATCTACATTTGCATGTGGTGAGAGTAATAATAACAATAGTAGTAATAGTAGTAGTAGTAGTGGTGGTGATAATATTAGTAGTACCAATGCACGTGATAATAGAATATTGCATGTGCATTATGTGTGCACGTGCAGGGTAATAAATAATAATGCCCATTCATTTCATTTTCATGTGATGATGATAATAATAATAATAATAATAACAACAACAATGCATGTGATAATAGAATAACACACATGCCTTGAATGTGCATGTATGTGCATTCGCAAGTGCATTTTCATGTGATGATAATAAAAATAACAACAACAACCACAATAATAATAATAACAATAATAATTAAAATGCATGTGATAATAAAATAATGTGTGTGCATTGCACGAGCATGAGGGTGGTAATAAAAACATAATAATAACACACATGAATGTGCATCTAATGTGGATGAGATGATGATAATAATAATAATAATAACAGTAATAATAAGTTATAGTTGTTTTAAAAAACAGCAGACAAGACAAATATGCTAGAAATGGTGTCTCAAAAAACCCAACAAATCACAAAGTCATTGAAAAAGTCATAACTTCTTCTTCGGGTGTCCATTTCCGCTCTGTGAATAGTCAAACTGAATCTCATGCAATGAACTATAATAGAAATAGGTTCCAGAGGCCGAACAGACATACAGATGAGAAGTTATAACCATTTTAAGAAAACATTTATAGGGATCCGTACATAGAAATGGAGATTTAGAGGCCTTCTAATGAGTTTCTTGGTTTTTAGGTTCTCAAACATGACTTAAACTATTTTCAAGTCATCCTTCTACATATATCTCTTTGCTACTTTTGATTTTATATGTGGTAGAGCTCAAACAGACAACCGGTGAGAAAGTTATGGCCATTTGAAGTTGGACTTTTTTTGGGAGTGTTATAACTAATATATCTTATATTTCATTGATCTTCTCATAGTTTCTACTAAACATTGTTCTCACTCATATCACGAGCTTCGATTTGACTAGGTACAATTCTCAAATGGACACCCAAAAAAGAAGTTATCCCTATTTTAGTGAGTTGCGGGTTTCTTATGTTTTTAGGAACATGGAGAGTTGCTCATTTTAAAACGACAATAACTTCTGCTACGTGTGTTCATATTGGCTCTACCACATATCAATTTAAATATTGCGAAAAGATACACAATCAAGTAACCACTGGAGCCCTTTCTGACATACTTCAACCCCCAAAAAGTCCCAAAATCCATTTGGATGGTCAAAAAATTGGCTTTTGGTTTCCCTTTTGCAATAACTTCTTTTATGGGTGTCCATTTTGCCTCTACCACATATCAAATCGAAGATCGCGACTATACCTACACTCCTATGAGCACTGAAGCATCTTATCACATCCTTGAAGGCCAAAAAAGGTACTCAAACCCTCCAAAAGAACATAACTTCTATTTCAAGAGTCCGTTTTGCCTCTACCGTATATCAAATCAAAGAATTCGACTTGATCAACATCATATGTGATCAATAGGAACACATTATAAAGTTCATAAAGTCACAAAAGGTCCTTAATTCCTCCAAATGACCATAACTCCTGCTCTGGGTGTCCGTTTAACATCTACAACATATCAAATTGAAGCTTGCGACTAGCTCTACACATCAAGGACAAAAATGAACAACTAAATAACCCTAAAAACCATGAATAACCCCATGAACACTAAAAACCATAAAAATCCAAGAAAAACCCGAACACACCCAAAAAACCCAAACAAACACTAACAAACACTAACAAACCCTAACCAACCGTAACAAACCCTAACAAACCCCTAAAACCCCTAAACACATTACAAACTCTAACAACCACAAAAAACACTAAAAAATCCTAACAAGCCCTAAAAAACCCCAATAAGCACTAAGAAACCCCAAGAAACCCAAAAAACCCTGATGAAACCCTAAAAACCCCCTAAGAAACCATAAGAAACCCTAACAAAACCCTAACAAAATCCTATGAAAACCTAAGAAACACTAACACATTCTTAGAAACTCTAAGACACACTTAGAAACCCTAACACACCCTCAGAAACCCTATCACACCCTTAGAAACCCCAACACACCCATAGAAACCCTAACACAACATTATAAACCCTTAGAAACCATAGCACACCCTTAGAAACCCTAACCCGCCCATAAAAACCCTAACCCACCCTTAGAGACCCTAACACACCCTTACAAACACTAACAAACCCTTAGACACCCTAAATCACTCTTATATGCACTAATAAATCCTAACAAACCCTACCAACCATTAATAAACCACAATTAACCCTAATAAACCCTAAAGCCCACTACTAAAACATAATAAACACTAATAAATCGTAATAAACCCTAAAAACCCTATTAGACCCCAATAAAAACTTCCAAATACCTAAAAAACAAATATTAAACAAAAATACTATTAAACGATTCAAAATGCTAATATTCACAAAAACGCCTAATAAACCTGTCAAAACCTGAAAAAACCCTAACAAACCCTAAAACCCATGAAAACCCAAAAAACCCTAAAAATCCCAAAAAGCCCTAAAAACCCTTAATACTCCTAAAAAAATGAAAAACAAGAAAAACACCAAAATAGACCTAAATACCACTAAAAAACCTTAAAAAATGCTAAAACCCCTAAAATGCTTAAAACCCCTAAAATCATAAAAATGCCTTAAAACCCCTAACCAGCACAATGAAAAAAATCTTAAAAACACTACAAACCCCCTAACAAACCCTAAAAACCTCTACAGAAACCCTAATACACCACAAAGAACCCTAAAGAACCCAAAAGAACCACTAAAGCCACTAACAATGCTACATAAACCCTAAAAATTGCTAGAAAAATCAAAAAATGATTCAAAACCACAAATCACAACCAAACCCCAAAAAAATTATAAAACAACCCTAACAAAGCATACAAAATCCAAACACACCCATAAAGCCCAAAAAACGTATAAAACCCCCAAACCACTCAAACAAACCCTAAAAACTCTAACAAAACCTAAGAAACCCTAACAACCACAAATAACCCCTTAGAACAACTAATAAACCCTAATAACCCCTAAAACCAACTATTAAACCCTAAAAACCCTAATAAACACTAATAAATCATAAAACCTATAATAAACCCGAAAACACTCTATTAGACCCTAATAAAACCTACAAAAGCCCTAAAACCCCAAATATATAATAAAAACACTATTAAACCATAATAAACCCTAATAATCTCTAAAAACCCTAACAAACCCGACAAAACACTACAACAACCTCCAAATAATAACTTACAAAACCCTACAACCCACTAATAAACCCTAACAAACCCTAATAACCCCAAAATAAATTTTAACAAACCCCAACAACCCCGAATAAATCTTAACAAATCCTAAAAATGCCAAATAAATCGTAACAAACTGAAACAAACCATAACAAACCCCTAATAAACCGCAATAAAACCAAACAAATCATAATAAACCCTAATAAATTGTAATAAACCCAAATACATGTTACTAAACCCTAATAAATAAATAAGCCCTAATAAATCCTAATAAATCATAAATAACCCTAAAAACATTGATAAGCCCTATAAAAAGCTATTAATGCCTACAAAATCCAAATAAAACCCTAATATACAATAAAAAATGCTAGTAAACTATAACAAATCCTAAAGAATACTAATAAAACCTAAAGAATCCTAATAAACCCTAAAGAACCATATTAAACTCTAAAGAAAACTAAAAACCCTAAAGAACCCAAAAAATGCTAAATCAAATTATATAAACCCTAAAAACCTCTAGAATACCCAAAAAACACCTAAAACATACTAAAAAACCCTAACAACCCCTATCAATCCCAAAAAGAAATAAACCCATAACCCCCCCAAACCATTAAAAAGCCATCAGATACCATAAAAACATAAACACCCATTAACAACCCTTAAAACCCCTAAAAAAATGACAAATCACAAAGAACCATTAAAACCCTAAAAGGGCTTCAAATAGATACATAAACCCTAAAAACGTTACATAAACCCTGAAAATGCATCAAAAACCCTAAAAATGTAACATAAACCAAAAAACGCAACATAAACCCAAAAAATGCGACATAAACCCTAAATGCACTACATAAGCCCTAGAACTATAACATAAACCCTAAAAAACACAACATAAACCCTAAAAAACACAACATAAACATTAAAAATGCTACATAAAAACTAAAAACACAATATAAACCCTAAAAACACTACATGAACCCTAAAAACATTACCTAAACCCTAAAAAATGCAACATAAATGCTCTATCACCCCTAAAAAAGCTACATAAACTCCGAAATTGCATCATAAACACTAAAAATGCTACATAAAACCTAAACCCTAAACCTGGTACATACACCTTAAAAATGTTACATACACCCTAAAAAATGATACATTAATTCTAAAACTGCTAAGTAAACCATAAAAATGCTACATAAACACTATAAATGCTAAAAAAACTCTAAAAACGCTACACAAACCCGAAATATTATACAAATACCCTAAAGATGCTTGAAAACTATCGAAATATTAAACCCTAATATATCAAAATATAAAAATTAAACCCTAATAAACCCCTAATAAACTCTAATAATCCCTAAAAACTCCTTATAATACTTAAAAACCCAAAGAAACTATACTCCACAATAATAAAACCGCAAAAATAGCTAATAAACCCTAATAAATGATAATAAAACCTAATAAACCCTAAAAACACGTTAAGAAAACCTAAACAATCCTAACCAACCCTAATAGACACTAATAAACACTAATAAACCCTAATAAACCCCAAATAAACCCTAAAAATCCCTAATAAACCATAAATAAAGACAAATAAACCCTAATCAACCCTAACAAACCATAACACACCATAATAATCCCTAATAAAACCCTACAAAACCCAAATAAAGAAAAAAATGCTAGTATACCTTAAAAAATCCCTAGAAACCCCAATAAACTCTAATATAACCTAATAAACCCAAAAAACGCTCACAACTAATAAAAAATGATCACAAACAATAAAAATGCGCTATATTACCTTTTTGATGCTCATTTCATCACAAAAACTAAAGATTAGAAAAGAATATTATCTTAACTCAAAGTGATTCAACATTTGGAAAAGTATTAAAAATTGACAAAGGAAGGAATAAGAAGAATGTTGCACAAGTGTCGCACAAGTTCTACTATGGTTGTGCAAGTCTACTTGCGCGCCACAATGGTCGCGCAAGTACACTTGCGTGCCCTAAGTGATAAACGCCCAGGGTCTTCTCTACCCTATAAATAGACCCTTTGGGCCCCCCATTTTAGAGAGGAATTTTTTCAGAAACTCAGATTTGAGTTCCCGGCACCCAAGTCTCTTCTTAAAGCTTCTGAAACACTTCTAAGTTAATTTCCTACCAAGAACAGAAGATCTAAAGAGCGGGAGGAAGGCCTAAGTGTTGTAACTCATCAACACTTGTGTGCCTGAGTGGCCATCCCTTAAGGGAAATGGCCACACATGCACGCCGCCTAACTCCTTCAATAGAACTTGCGCACCACTCTTCTGGAAGAACCTAAAGATGATTCTAAAGGATTTAACCAAGAGTCGCTCAAGTATTACCCTTCTGGTTAACCATCGCACAAGTATCCATGTGTCGCATAGGTATACCTGCGTGACCAGGACTTGCACGCCCACGCAGTACCTGCATGCCTGCTAGGACTTGCACGCCCCTTCCTTTTTGGGTGCCCTTCTTGTCCATTTCACCCCTCTTAAGCCATTCCACCTCTCCTATTCAAGATTCAGTCTTCAAGATACTCTTTAAAGCCATTTATGGCATGATTTCTTGATTTGACTTCCTTATCTGAAAGGAATTCTTTGGAATATCTCTCAAAACCTAGTGATTTACACATCTTTATGTCACTAAAGATTGAGAGTTCATTCATTCAAATGAGAGAACTCATTAACCTGGGCCTCCTCTTCAGGAATAATCCCTAGTCATAATTCTTAACCTGGGTCTCCTTTTCAGGAATAAGCCCCAGTCATAATTCTTAATTTGGGCCTCTTTTTCAGGAATAAGCCCCAGTCATAATCATTAACTTCGGCCTCCTATTCAGAAATAAGCCCCAGTCTCAAATATGGGCATCCTCTTCAAGAGTAAGCCCCAAGTCCCTTAATTTTTTCAAGTCTCTTAACCTGGGCCTCCTTTTCAGGAGTAATCCCCAGTTTTAATTTCTCTTAACCAATCCTAATTTACCTTTGATCTGGGATTCCTTCTCAGGAGTAAAACCCAATCATAAGTCCTCTCCTAATTTGGGAATCCTTTTCAGGAGTAAGCCCCCAGTTAGATTATTCAAATCTCCATGAAGAACATATACCTTTATGGACCCTGTTCCTGGATTTATTCCCTGAAGTAAATACTAATATTCATTTATCTGGGCAGTCATACATATATAAGTCCCATATTATTTCTTAATTATTGCATATTTCATGGCACAATTGTTTGATTTTTACCAATACCTCTTGTTTCTCACACCGAGCATGACTCACGTGATCTTAGAGTGTAAAAGTAATTATGACATCCTTCTTTGAGCCATCAATCATAAATATTATACTCCCTTACTTGAACTATGTGGGTTATGATTCATTTTCTAAACAAAGGATATGTAGGTAGCCCATCTGCAGGTTCAATCCCAACTCTGAAATAGTCCATGTCCTTATGAATGAAAATAAACTTCAAGTGCCCCACTGAGTGGATTTAAAACCAACATGGTTATCATAATGGCCAAGATATTTCTATATAAATGTGTCGAAGGATACCGTTGACCAAATAATCTCTAATAAATATAGATGATTCTGTATCGATGAAGAACCTCGAATACATGTAAAAGATTCTTTAAATTCCCTACATATTCAATAATTTATTGTAAGATTTGAAGGAATGATCATTTTATACATGGTAATGTAATAAGGATTCACAAAAAAAACATAAATCTATAAAGAGAGTCTTGGAGTAGACAATAATACCCCTCAAAAAGGTGTAATGAGTCCGGCCTCCCATCCTCTCGACCAATGCAAATTCCTAAGCCTCATCAGTCCACAAACTAATGAGCGCCTACCTTTGGAAAGTAGGTCCAGATGGATGTGGAATCATTGGATGTTTCTAGTTCTACGAACAAACCCATTAGAAACCAATTTGATTGTTTGAACCATCAATCAAGGAGGTCATCCCCAAATTCTTGGGGAAACAAAAAATGATGAACCCGACGTGAATCCTTAACCATGTTAAAATGATGTTTTACCTATTTGTTAGGCCCCTATTTAAAACTCAATGAGAGGGACAACAAAAAAAAATAATTGACATATGTGCTCATCCAAAATATGTAGTGGCTGAATTTATCTTGATTATGTCTGTTATATCAAACAGGAACTCTTTTCCAAGATCTTCTTCATTTACAGAATGGCTGCTCTCAAGTTCACACCTGTGAATACTGCTGCTGCAAATGCCACTGCTGAAAATCCTGCTGGATCATCGTCCGCTCTGAGGATGAAATAACCTACTCAGCGTCTTCAACGCTGGGTATCAATTGAGCTGGTTAAGGAGTAACGTAAACACAGTACAATCCCAACTCTGGAGGCTTCCCGATAAGCCCTCCAAGTGAACAACTCACACCAGTCGTCCGAGAAACGACGACCAGTGATCAAGAAGCAGGTGGTGCTAACCACCGTCTCCAACTATTTTGGGTCGTTATCTCCCGAACACAATCACCATTCACTCCCATATTCCGGGAGGTGAATGAGAAGGTCCCTCAGGTCCTTAATTCAAAGAATCAGGAGTCCTTCCTAAGGGCTGCTAACAACAATCTCCGCCAGGCTCATGCGGCAGTACTCCCTCAACATGATGAGGGTACCAAATCCAGGTGTTCGGCTTAGGTTCCTCAAACCTGAGCAGGCAAGACGAACCGCTAGAGGAGGAATCCGATCAATAGTGAGCAGGTTCTCATCTCTGCCAACTCCGGAGAAGTCCACCAACCTAACTTGGTGGCAAGCAACGTACGGGCGCACACACCTACCCGTTTTAATTCCGCCGTCCGGCAGACTCGTCTGGCTGCGTCACGCCAATCCCGCCAGGCAATTCCGGCAGAGTACTATAGGCAGGAACATACACCTGTTTATATATCATCATCTAGTCAGCAGGATCGTCTGACTACATATGATGGATCCCTTCAACCACTTTCAGTGAAGTGCAATCAGCAGACACATAAACCTGCTAGTATTAATCAAGCCTACCAACAGTCTCTCTTGGTAGCAAAAAGAGAAGTCAATCAGAAAGCTCTGGCGATAAACAGGAGGGGACTCAACTCTCGGCCCTCACACTTGAGTACTGTTAGGATTCACTGACCAGAAAAGGAGGACAGGAGCAGGCACATACACCTACTCCAAGCACGTAATGGACATATATCCCCGTTCCGACAGCTGAAGTCACCAAGCATATTCTATCAATGGTGAAAGAGTAGAAGCAAATCCCTGCTCATATTCTGGATGCCTACCAGGATATTATAACAAATTCAGTAGCATCTCAGGGAAAGACACATAAATCTATCCCTACCAGTGGAGTGACACATAAACAATTCACTCTGGAATAGACACACACATCTGTTCCAGTCCAGGAGGGTTGTGGGGTATACTCCCACATATCATACGGACAACTAAGTCAGGCACATACACCTGATTTGTGTGGAGATCATCAGCATAACCTGGACATCTTTCCTGATCAGGCACATACACCTGCTCAGAGCAGCCACTTTCATCAACAAGTGGTTTCCAAGGCGAGTAATAAGGAGTCTAAGAAAAAGACCCGCCCATCACAGTCAAGAGATCAAGAGCCAATCTGTAACAAGGCCTTGCTCGATGCTGGAATTCTTGAAGCCCTCAGAGAGTTATCTGTTGGAATTCAAGATTCTACTCCCTCATTTCCCAATAGTGGGAACATTAATTCTAAATGTCTTCAACAGACACTTCCTCATGAAGGCTTGCTTCATGACAATTCGGTCAATCTCGAAGTTTCATCTTCAGATGAGAGCCACAAGAACCCTCTGTGTGGTCAGAACACCACGGAGTAAGAGATCTCATCTTTTGATGTAACCCACCATGGTGGTCCTCCCCATGATGATGAATTTCACTGCGAAAGTCCTCTCCACAGTAGTGATGCACATTGCCCGGAAAATGCTCCAGTGGACGATATAGTGCCGAGAAAGCCCTCTTATCTTGAGGCACTTGAAAATATGAAATCAGTCATGTCTAATTCTTCATCGCTAGTAGGTGAAATAGTTTCTCAATCAGAAGATAGCCCAGGGTGTAGGTCATTCTCTGAACCACCCCTACGTCATGCATCTTCTAGTTTGATCAATGATTTCTCTACCAATCTTGTTGAATCCAATGAAGCAACAAGGAAACACCAAATCTGGTCAAATCAGGTTGAAGAATCTTCATTTAATGATAAAGAGGAAATGCTGAACATGAGAAAACAACTAGAAAAAGGTGATGTACCAGTCATGTTTTGTCCTCTGGCTGACTCTCAGTATGACATTCCAAAGATGTTGACGGAAGATGGAATTAATGATATTCATTTCAACATATGGAAAACTCTTTGTCAGTTGAAGAAGAAAGTATTATCTTATGATGAATATGAAAATCATCTTAAGATAATAGAAGGGTTGCAACGTCAGATTGATTTGGCATCTCTATCAGTCTCTCAATATCGAATAGCTGAAAAGTAGCAGAGAGCCCTTCAATGTTCATGCCTTGGCACACTAAGAATATTGCGTCAGTTAATTGCCAATTCTCTATCTGGTATTCATGTCATAGGATGGGTTGTTCATGGGGAACTACATTTCACGGTGCTCTCCAGTCAACAAAGCCCACCGAAAATGGTCTCATGCAATGCTATTGCCCATGGACGGCCACAATCAATGGGATTTGTTTGTAATCAAAAGCTTGCCCAAGAACAGGCTTCAACTAGTTCCTCTCAAAATCAAGCATATAGAGAACAAGTTGTTAAATTACTCCTGCATCAAGCAAACAAGAATATTGAACATGCCTCTCGTATGGAGAAAGCACATCATCAAGTGATGGAAGTGTCAGAAATCATCCAACGGTCTTTTGAACCAGGTGATAAAATTGGATATAGGTTTGTGCATCCAGCTAATTTCTGGACTAAGGTTTGCAAGATCAGGAGAGATTTTAAAAAAGTCTTAGACATAGCATGTCAAGAGCCACCCCATCTTGCTAGAATGGGTAATCTTTTAAACCAACCCTGTGAATCAACAAATAGGATTCTAGGAGTTGAGTGGGCAGAGCAGGAACAGCCCCAGTCCACCGGACTGTGGACTTTTTCAAATCATCAATCCCCTCCTTAGAGAAAGTTGGTCTTTTCTCGATTGGGGAAGAAGCCTCAAGAGGAACGAAGATCCAAATTATCAGGAGATTCCCTCAAAATTATGGTTCGTCAAGAAGTTCATGTGGGATCAAATCAACAAAAGGAAATGTCTCATAAAAGAAATGGAAGAAGAAAATATCACAAAAATGATGATAGAAGGGATGCGATGCGTTATGCATCAATCAATGTCATCAATGTCGTTGTTGTTGATCCACTAGATGATGTTCACTCAAGGGACTCAGATAAAAAGGTTCCTGCTCAAGAAGATGTACGCACCGACATAAATGAAGAAGGTGTGCGTACACGAAATCAAAGGATTACTCAGAACCTATGTAATCCTTCGAGTAACCCACTTACCCCTCTCCGAAACGGATCCAATAAAGGGAGGGGAAAGAATCAGGTTACATATCCTTCCTCTGGAGAAGGCAAATCGCTCTCACTAGAGCAATGGTTTGCATAATAGGAGGATGAAATGAAGTAATTAAGGAGGTTGAATGCATAACTACTTCAGGGTAGTCTTCTTCTTAAGTGTGCTGGAGTCAGTCAGCCAAAGGAATTTGTTACAGCTACTGAGATGGATCAAGAATTTCCTCCTCTATCATCACACCATCACAGGTCTAATCTTACGGGTCAAGTGCAACAACCATTGGTAGTGCTACCATCAGTTGCAGCACCAACCACCACATCTTTCCAAGCTCCAGTCATTGCACCTACACAAGTCAAAGTTCAACCGGATGTTTCTCAGAAGTTAATAACTACTATTGAGTCATTAAAAGTTCGGTTAGAAACTATGGAAGGGAAATGTGCACAAGTTCAACTAGAAAAGAAATTATACCCTGAATGGGTAGATTCAATCTCTCCTCTATCTAGTTTTGGAAACCCTGTATTCCCTATTTTCAATGGATCAAGAGACCCTGAACAACATTTGATGCATTACGTGTCTTGTTGTGATCCTATGACGGGATCTTCGGAGCAGAAAGAAGCAGTAAAACTCAGATGCTTTGTACAGACTTTGCAAGGACCAGCCTTTGCCTGGTATACAAGCTTGCAATCCCAGTCAATTACAAGATGGGAGGATCTTCGCCAAAAATTCCTTCTTCAGTTCAGCTCAACATTTCCAAATACAACAGTTTTCGATCTTAAAAATTGTAAGCAAAGAGAGAATGAAACAGTCTCAGATTTCATTACTCGCTGGAAGGGATTAACATATTCCCTAAGCTTAGCACTCCCTCAAAAGGAATTGTTTCCAATCTGTGTGGAAAATCTGTGTGACGAATTATGCACGCCATTGATCCCTTTGAAATAAACAGGAGGGTTTCAAGACATTACATCAATCGCTCAGCAGATTGAAGATTCCCTTATATAGGCTAATGCTAAATCTCGTGTAATTCCATCAGCTCCAGGAACGAGAATGGGTAAAGCAGAAACTGCTACAATTATGCTTAAACAAGCACCTGTACCTATTTCTACTTCAAAACCTTCATCTTCTCGAAGGGCTCTACATCCTGAGTTCCAACAACAAAGGTCGTTTCGTCTAGATGATCAAAGAGATCAAGGACAAAATCAATTTGAGTATCTGAAGAGAAAAATATACTCTTTCTGAAATGAAAAAGTTCTTGGTTACTTCATTTTGGCTCTAGAAAATAATCTGGTTCAATTGCCAAGGCCTAAGAGGCCAAACAAGGAAGGAGATGAAGACCGTCCCAATTATTTCCCTTTTCATCAAATGTTGGGGCATCCCATCCATGAGTGTTTTGTCTTCAAATACCTCCTTTAAAAGATGGTCGACTCGGGAAAAGTCAAACTGAAAGGTTCTTCAGCTCAGGTAGCATGTGTTACTGCTAAAGTTTCAGAGGAGGGAGGCGAATGGCAAGAAGTCATGAGCAAAAATGCACAAAAGTATGATGATTGGATGGTTAGAAAGATAATCAACCGAACTCATGCTATTTTAAGAACACAATTTAAGAAACCGATTGTGTCTTCTGCCATGAATGTTGCAGAAAAACCCTCTTCACCAGAGGGAAATTCCTCAAAGAAACGGCATGATTCAAACAAAGAAAAAGAATCAGAAGAAGATGAGTATGTGTCAAAGCCTAAGTTGTCTTTGACTCTGGCAGACTTCATGCCATCTACTTGAAATCCACGGGCACCGCCCCACCAAACGGCACAGCCTAAACAGGCTAATCAGGTAGAGTCTTCATCAGACGAAGAGTTAATCTTCGGTTCTGTTAATATGATTCAATTAAAAGATCCATATGCCAGTCGCAATTTCGATTTCGATGAGCCTGAATTCCCTGTATCAAATAGGGGAATTAGAGGAAGTTCCAGAGGATCATGATACAGGGGAAGACATGGATATTTCAGAATCCACTACTCCAATTCTACCCCTGCTAGAACTGTGTGCGCAGTAGAAACTCATGGTAGAGCCCTTCAGCGAGCTTAGCCAGAACAAGCAAGTTCTTCTACCAATAGCAAATTCAGTCTAGGCACAGTTATTTTGGAAGACCGGTTGAAGGTTCCATCTTCTTCCTCTCAGCATGTAAATGGATCTAATCGGTCTAATATTCCAAAACTAGGAATATTTCCAACTCCTATCCCAATACAAGATGCATCAACTTCCAAAGAATCTGCTTCCAAGGTACCTGCTAAACAACATATTCCTATTGGTAATCGCAGACCTCTGGATCAAAAGTATGATGTATTGAAACACATGGACCAAGTACCATCCAAGTTATCAATTCTTGATGCTTTGAATCTGTCAAAAGATCTTTGGGAAGCACTCATCGAGGCTTTGTCAAGTCCTCAGGATTTTGAAACTGAAATTGCTGCAGCTGAAGTCTATCACATAGAGAATAATCCTGCAGAATGTCATGCAGTAATATCTTTTACTGATGAAGACGAATATGATGTTGTGCATGGTCATATTAGACCTTTGTACTTATCTTGCAAGGTCAATGGCGTAGACGTCCGAAGAG
Organism: Viscum album; assembly: GCA_963277665.1. NCBI lineage: Eukaryota > Viridiplantae > Streptophyta > Magnoliopsida > Santalales > Viscaceae > Viscum > Viscum album. Next base: position 2,533,800 of record CAUJRU010000031.1, on the reverse strand, counting down.
CTTTAATTGACAATGGTTCAGGAATCAACCTCATGCCCATTCATACACTTCATCGATTGGGCCTCACGGAATCTTATTTATCTCCTTCTACCATTATGTTACAAGGATATGATAAAAATGAACAAGAACCACTGGGCAAAGTTACACTCAGAAATCAGTTTGGAGATCTTGTATCCAATTCAGATTTCATGGTTATTGATCAAGACTCAGCCTTAAACATCTTTCTTGGAAGACCCTGGCTACATTAACATGCGGCTATCCCTTAATCATACCATCAATGTCTCAGATATTGTTTCTATGGTCAAGTTGGGACATTGTATGGTGATAAGGCCCCATTCAAGACATGTGAGTCTCAAAACATTGAGGCAGAATTCTATTACATGAAGGGAAGGAATAAATCCACAAAAAAGGATATTACCAAAGTTAATACTCCATATGGTTTGGAGAAGATTCCAGTAAATCCATTTACACATGTGAGTACAGATTATGTGTTGCCAATCAGTCAAATTGACAAGATAGACCCAAATCAAAATACTCTTATGGAAAGATCCATAATGTTAGTTACGGAAATCAATCCAGACAACATGGGAGAAATTGGTAACCCACCAAGCAGTAATTAAAGCACAAATGGTGACGTCTTCATTTAATCTATTGAAATCCAAAAAGTCTATACTTCGCCAATTAGGCTAGAAGAATTTATAACAACATCGGAGGTGAAAAATGATATTGATTCTCAATCCATTATCTCATCTTTATTATCCAAAGAAGACCCTTCATCATAAATCGGGTCAGAAATGGAAGCTTCTTCTTCAAGATGTGCAAATTTTGACATCTCTTCTGATCATGAAAATCCTGATTTATCATCTACTATGAAAGCATAAATGGAAGAAATAACACATGATGATGAAGAAGAGGAATATCTCAGAGTTGCTCCTCCAGCATTCGAAGAGGGTATCTCTACCACTGTGGATGAACTTAGAGAAATAAATTTGGGTACAAAAGAAGATCCACACCCCACTTTAATCAGTGCGGCCATGACTCTTGAAGTGTAAGAGATGTATATTTCTTTCCTAAAGAAAAATAGAGATATATTTTCTTGGAACTATACAGAAATTCTCGGTCTTGATCCTGATGTTGCTACTCATCATTTGGGTTTACCAGAATAACATAGAGGATTTAAGTAAGCCGCGAGAAGAACACACCCAACTTATGCTTCCAAAATTGAGGCTGAAGTGTATAAGCTTATCAAATATAACTTCGTTAGAGAAGTTCAATATCCCAAGTGGTTGGATAATATTGTCCCTGTAAAGAAGAAGAACTGAAAAATTAGAGTTTGAATCGATTTCAGATATTTTAATCGGCATTGTCCTAAGGATGATTTCCCAGTTCCTATTACAGAACTTTTAATTGATGCAACAGCTGGATATGAAGCATTTTCTTTCATGGATGGATATTCTGGATATAATTAGATCCGAATGTCCCTAGAAGACGAGGAATTCCCAGCCTTCAGAGCCCCTCAGGGTGTGTATTGCTACCGGGTAATGCCCTTTGGCTTAAATAATGCAGGTGCAACATATCAGCGTGCCATGCATCGTATCTTCAAACCCTTCTTAGGTAAGTTTGTTGAATGCTATGTAGACAATTTGGTAGTTAAATCCAAACAACGTTTTAATCATTTGGCTGATTTGGAAGTCATATTCCGCAAGCTTCGACAACATAATTTGAAGATGAATCCCTAAAAATTTTCTTTTGGGGTAACCTCAGGAAAATTTCTCGGCATTGTTGTACGCCATCGTGGTATTGAAGGTTATCCTGAGAAGACCAAGTCAATCCTAGGTATGTCACCTCCTCTAAATTTAAAAGAATTAAGATGACATCAAGTACACTTAGCCTATATTCGGTGTTTCATCACCAATTTGGAAGGCAAAAGTTTACCCTTCGCCAAATTGATAAAGAAGTGAGTCACTTACTAGTGGAATGAATAATGTCAAGAAGCATTTGATATTCTCAAGAAATACCTCTTGAGTCCACCAGTACTCATGCCACTTGTTGAAGGAAGACCACTTATCCTCTATGTGACAGCTCTAGAGTGATCATTGGGTGCCTTTCTTGCTCAAAATAATGATGCTGGGAATGAAAACAGCCTCTACTATCTCATTCAAACTATTCATGAAGCAGAAACCCAGTATTCAAGTATTGAGAAGTGCTGCCTAGCATTAATATTTGCAGTTCAGAAGTTGAGACACTACCTGAAACATCACGAGGTCCAATTGGTATCTCGCAATAACCCGCTCAAATTAATCATTAGTCATCTGATGATTACAGGATGTCTGGAAAGGTGGGAAATTATTTTGTAGCAATTCGACATTCAGTATGTGTCTCAAAAGGCGATAAAGGGCCAAACTCTGGCTGATTTCCTGGCTGAACACCCATCAGTGGAAGACACATCTTCAGATATTGAACTCCCTGATGAGGAAGTATTCTCTATTCAAGAATGTCCTCACACATGGGAAATGTATTTTGATGGTTCTTCCAGAAGTCCAACAGATAGGAAAATGGAAAATCCTAAATTCAACAAAGTTGGCTTAGGAATTGTGCTCATTTATCCAGAAAAGGCAGTGTTACCTTATTCCTTCTTATTGTGGGAAGGTGGTACCAATAATGAAGCAGAATACTAAGCTCTCATCGCAGGCTTCGAATTAGCACTTCAAGCACAAGTGAATCACTTAAAGGTGAAAGGTGATTCAGACCTAGTAATCAAATAAGTCAATGGGGATTATGCCATGTGAAAAGAAGAATTAATCCCTTTGTATGATTACGTCAGAGAGTTAATGGTGGAATTCCCTTCAGAACCGACATTTTCATATATACCATGATCACAAAATGCTCAAGCTGATGCACTGGCTAATATAGCCACATCTCTGGCAGATCCAAATCGGGACGAGACAACCATTAGCATTTCCCACCATTGTGCAATTTCACCTTATGTTCAAATCAGAACAGAGGAAATTAATGAAATTAGTCCCATTCTTGAAACGTATGGTCATACTATAGGATGGATGTCACCTATCAGTGAATACCTTCAAAATAGAACACTTCCACCTAATAGAGCTGAGAAAGAACAAATCTGGCGACATGTGGTCAATTTTACACTTTATGATATCCCAGATCACCTAGGGAAAATTCTCTACAAACGTGGTTTTGATGGAGTTCTCTTTAGATGCATTGATGGTGAAGAGACAATGGCTGTCATGAAAGAAGTGCATGCTAGAGTCTGTGGTGCCCACTAGTATGGACATAGACTGTCGGATCAGATTCGAAGGCTTGGATACTTTTGGCCTTCAATGATACAAGATTGTGTTGATTTCACAAAGAAGTGTCATTCATTCCATGTACATTCCAACTTCATTCATCAACCTCCAGAGTTGCTCATACAGCTAAATACTCATGGCCATTTTCCACATGGGGAATGGATGTGGTGGGACCTTACCCTTCGGCTACGACCAAGCAGTTTAAGTACATTCTTACTGCTACTGACTTCTTTTCCAAATGGGCAGAGGCAATACCTCTCAAGGAAGTTAGTTCTAAATGCATTGTTGGATTCATCAAGTCTAACATCAATACCAGATTTGGTGTCCCTCATACCATATTGACGAAAAATGGAACCAACTTCTGTTCATCCGAGGTGAAGAAGTTGTATCAAGAATACAACATCAAATCCAACCATTCATCTCGGTATCATGCATCGGCCAATGACCAGATAGAAGCCTTCAACAAGTCTCTTTCAAATATACTGCAAATGATGGTGGATAAAGATAAGAGGTCATGGCCTGATAAACTCTTTCATGCTTTATGGGATTATCAGACTACCACCCACACTACAACGTGGTCAAATCCATATTCATTGGTATATGGAACGGAAGTAGTATTTCCAATTAAAATTCAATTACCCTCACTCAGAGTTTCCATTAGTGATCAATCATCTACAGATGAACAATCTCAAAAGCGATTGAATGAATTAGAACGGTTAGATGAGAAAAGATTGTGCACTTTGCACCACTTGGAAGTCTATCAGAATTGAATACACGAGCTTTTAACAAAAAAGATCATCTTTTTTCATTCACTCAGGGAGAATTGGTATTAGTTTTCAGAACTCCAATGATACCAGGAAAGAAAGCTCCCAAGCATGAGCCAAAATGGGAAGGACCTTACTCAATACATAGGGTCTACTCCAATGGAGATTATTCATTAATCTCGATGGATATAGAACTCATCACTACTCCAACCAATGCCAAATTTTTGAAGAAGTATTTTTTATAAACAAAAAATGTATCATCCATGGTCCGGTATGACCTTAAACTGCACCACCGTCTAGCAAGGCATTAAACTGCATCATCGCCGGTCCTTGCATGTGACCCTAAACTATTATTATTCCTTTCATCTCACATGAAGTTAAACTGTGACGTCCTAAATCCATGACGCTAAACTGTACATAAGTCCCTTACGTCTAGCATGACATTAAACTGCAGTATCCACGGTCCAAGCATATGACTTTAAACAATTCACACTTTCGTCCAACATGATGCTAAACTGTATCGCCCCTTTTTTTCCCAACATGACTGCATGACATTAAACTACACAGTCCCCCTTCCGTCCAGCATGACGTTAAACTGCACCATCCACGGTCCATGCATATGACTTTAAACTATTTGTACTCTTGTCCTTACTGCATGACATTAAACTGCACATTCGTCTTTTTTCATCCAATATGACGTTAAATTGTGAAAATATCCCTAATACATCCAACATGACATTAAATGGTATACCCTTTTGTCCTTAATACATGACATTAATCTGTACACTGTCCCTGATACATGACATTAAACTGTGCAGCACCAATAGTCCTAACTGCAAGACCTTAAAACTGCATAGTCCCTTGATGTGTCTTACATGACATTAAACTATGCATCGTTAAGGTTGTTGTTACCTCTTTTTTCTCACACCGAGTATGACTCACGTGAGTTTAGAGAAAACCTCAACCATAACACTCTCTCTGGGATACTAACCATGTGTAAGTCCCAACAGCATCAATTTTTAGGTTGTTGTCCCCCAGACCAACTTGATTATTAATTCATTCTTTAATTGAACTACGTGGACTTTGATCCTTGCCTTCCAGGCTAGGTACGTAGGCAACCTCCCAAGGTTCAAGCCCAAAACCAATCTCCTCACATCGGTTCACCTCCATCTCATACGATGTTGAATCGTGAAACCACCCCTAGAATCAATATCTTTACATTGGTTCACTTTCGTCCTTGTTATATGACGTTAAACTATACAACACTTTTGTCCAGTATGACAATAAACTACAATATTCTTTGATATCCTCACCTGAGACGGAACCATTATTTACATTGATTTTTTCAATCATGTTTCATTTCAAAAACTACGTGCATACATGGAAATTCCCAAACCTTTTATATTGGGTTAAACCATCATACTACTAAAGTCCCCTTTCACCCTTCACATGTATGAACCAAATTTGTACAAAGGGTATTTCTAGAACTACGTGGGCTTGATTCCTATCCTTATGGGATACATAGGAACGTTTGAGTGTCCCTCGAATCCAGCCCCAAGTCTTTTGGGCCTAACCCCAAATTACACTTACAGTCCCTTGGCTGAAAAGTCCCCATGAAAACACACACTATGTATTTCTTACAATGGTCAAAGCTCTATGACCCTAAACTAAGATCTCTAATCCTTTTGTCCTGCACGACGTTAAACTGTAGTTTAAGAACCACGTATGGCTTGATTCCCATCCTTATGGGATACATAGTGAAGTCCATCATTTTAATTCAGGACCCATCCACAACATGATTATGGTTAGCATTGATCTGTGTATCTTTATATACATTGGACAATACCCATCTTTATGTGTCATAATCCTAACCTTAATTATTTTCAGATCTTCATAGCCTTTTTTCTTGACTTTTAGTCACAAAATGTCAAATTTCTCAGAGTTCTTTTACCTGACTATGCAGCACGTGCCCTTAGGCGGCCTTGCCCAAACAGTCTACGTAACAGACTTGTCATCCAAAAGATACTATTATTTGACTATGCAGCCAATTCCCTTAGGTGGCCTTGCATAATTCAACCCCCTAATGGGTTTGTTAAATAATGGTAACTTCATTCATGGGAAGAAAGCCTATTTTGTACTTATTAGTCTTAAATGAAAGTATGTAGGGATCCGCAAAAATATCCATACTTAACATATTTGTCCCATATCCTTTTAAATGATCTGAAAGTATTCAAGTCTATGGTTTATACTCTCCTTCCCTAAGTTTGGGTCAGACCTTCGTAGAGGTGATATCCATTCAGTTATTCGATAATATTGTTCAGAAATATCTTCTCCATATTCAAGTACCTATTTCCATACAACAAACTCTATACTTTGGAAAATTTGAATCTCTATAAACTTTCACTGGCTTTTAGCAGTAGAAAGGTAAATTTCTGAGAGTTCTTTTGCCTGACTATGCAGCACGTGCCCTTAGGCAGCCTTGCATAAATAGTCTACATAACAGACTTGTTAGCCAAAAGATGATATTTATTTGACTATGCAGCCAATGCCCTTAGGTGGCCCTGCATAATTCAACCCCCTAATCGGTTTGTTAAATAATAGTATCTTCATTCTTGGAAACTACTTCTTCTGATGCCTTTTTGCTCTTTTTCATATCATTCCTCATATTAAAATATTCTTAAGCCATAGTTTACATTTTTTCCCTCATAATTGAGTGTGGTAATATGTTTTCAGATAAATTGTCCAGGAATCGAGTCAATTCCAATCCATTAGGTCAAAGCAATTTCGACCTTAAACATTAGCCTTTTAATGTCCGACATGCATGATATTAAACTTCCAATAACCACAAAGACCCCTGGTTTTCTTTTTTCCTCATAGTCAAATCCGCATTTCTTTTGGATCCAACTCTGAGGGGGGACTTTTGTTGATGCTCCTTTAATTACAAAAACTAAATATTAGAAAAGGGGATTATCTTAACTCAAAGTGATTCAACCTTTAGACAAATATCAAAAATTGAAAAAGGAATGAATAAGAAGAATTTTGCACAAGTGTCGTGAAAGTTCTATTATGCTCCCGCAAGTATACTTGCACGCCACAATGGTCACGCAAGTACACTTGTGCACCCTAAGTGATAACCACCCGGGGTCTTCTCTAGCCTATTAATAGACCCTATGGTCCCCCCATTTTAGAGAGGAATTTTTCCAGAAACTCAGATTTGAGCTTCTGATTACCTAGTCTCTTCTCAAAGCTTCTGAAACACTTCTATGGTAATTTATTACCTAGAACGGAAGATCTAAAGAGGGGGAGGAAGGCCTAAGTGTTGAAACTTATCAACACTTGCGCGCCTGAGTGGCCAGCCCTTAAGGGAAATGGACACACATGCGCTCCGCCTAACTCCTTAAATAGAACTTGTGCGCCACTCTTCTGGAAGAAACTCAAGATGATTCTAAAGGCTTTAACCAAGAGTTGCTCAAGTATTACCCTATTGGTTAACCATTGTGAAATTACCCATTTGTCGTGCAGGTATACCTGCACGACCAGGACTTGCGTGCCCACACAGTACATGCGCGCCTGCCAGGACATGTGTGCCCCTGTCTTTTTGGGTGCCCTTCTTGCCCATTTCACCCCTCTAAATCCATTCCACCTCTCCTATTCAAGATTCAGTCTTCAAGACACTCTTCAAAGCCATTTATGGTATGATTTCTTGATTTTACTTCCTTATCTAAAAGGAATTCTGTGGAATATCTCTCAAAAACTAGTGATTTACACATCTTTATGTCACTAATGATTGAGATTTCATTCATTCAAATGAGATAACTCATTTACCTGTGCCTCCTCTTCAGAAATAATCCCTAGTCATAATTCTTAACCCGGGTCTCCATTTCAGGAATAAGCCCCAGTCATAATTCTTAATTTGGGCCTCCTTTTTAGGAATAAGCCTCAGTCATAATCATTAACCTGGGCCTCCTTTTCAGGAATAAGCCCCAGTCTCAAATATGGGCATCCTCTTCTGGAGTAAGCCCCAAGTCCCTTAATTTTTTCAAGTCTCTTAACCTGGGCCTCCTTTTCAAGAGTAAGCCCCAGTTTTAATTTCTCTTAACCAGTCCTAATTTACCTTTGATCTGGGATTCCTTATTAGGAGTAAAACCCAATCATAAGTCCTCTCCTAATTTGGGCCTCCTTTTCAGGAGTAATCCCCCAGTTAGAGTATTCAAATCTCCATGAAGCACATATACCTTTATGGACCCTGTTCCTGGATTTCTTCCCTGAAGTAAATCCTAATCTTTATTTATCTAGGCAGTCATACATACATAAGTCCCACATTATTTCTTAATGATTGCATCTTTCATGGCACAATTGTCTGATTTTTACTAATACCTCTTTTTTCTCACACCGAGCATGACTCATGTGAGTTTAGAGTGTAAAATTAATTATGACATCCTTCTTTGAGCCATCAATCATAAATATCATACTCCCTTACTCGAACTACGTGGGTTCTGATTCCTTTTCTAAACAAAATATACGTAGGTAGCCCATCTGCAAATTCGATTCCAACTCTAAAATAGTCTATGTCCTTCTGAATGACAATAAACTTCAAGTGACCCACTACGTGGCTTTAAAACCACCATGGTCATCATAATGACCAAGTGATTTCTATATAAATGTGTCGACGGATACCATTGACCAAAGAATATCTAATAAATACAGATGATTCTCTATTGATGAAGAACCTCGAATACATATAAAAGATTCTCTAAATTTCCTACAAATTTATTCATTTATTGTCAGATTTGAAGGAAAGATCATTTTATACATGGTAATGTAATAAGGATTCACGAACAAAACTTAAATCTATAAAGAGAGTCCCATAGTAGACAATAATTCCCCTCAAAAAGGTGTGATGAGTCTGACCTCCCATCCTCTCGACCAATGAAAATTCCTAAGACACATCAGTCCACAAACTAATGAGTGCCTACCTTTGGAAAGTAGGTCCAAATGGATGTGGAATAATTGGATGTTTCTAGTTCTACGAACAAACCCGTTAGAAACCAATTGGAATGTTTGAACCTGCAATCAACGAGGTCATCCCCAAATTCCGAGGGAAACATACCTAAAAATACCTAAAAACACTAATAGAATCTAATAAAGACAAAAAATTCAAATATACCTTAAAATCCCTAAAAACCCTAATAAACAATAATAAACTCTAATAAAAACTAAGAATCCCAAAAAACATACACAAACAAAAACAAAATGCTCAAAAACAATAAAAACACGCTATATTTGTAACATCATAGTTTTTTTAAATGAATTGAAATGAATGAAACATTGTTTTAAGTATATATTTATAACTATCCATTAAAACATAATTTTTCCACTTTAATGTTTTGGAATTTCATGAAACCGTCATCTTCAATTGTGTTCAGTATGTTATTTGGAGTTTGTTTGAACAAACTTGTTTTTTGGTGAATATTAACATAACCTTATGAATACTAATATGAATAGTAATATGACCCAAATGAATAGTAAATTTTATTATTATTTTATTTTCTTAAGGCTTTAAGATAATAACATCTTGGTTAATTTTTCATCGTGATATAGAAGTAGTTATAGAATTAAAATTGTTAATTTTTGAATTAAGTATGCTTTTATTTACAAATTAAATTAAAAAATTTTAGAAATTTATTTTCAAAAAATGGAATACATTATTTTAATTCTACACATCGAAAAATAGTTAGGGCAAATTTTTGGGATTTTTATGAAATTCTTTAATTTTTTATGAATAGTGACATACGATAAAATACCGTATAATCAAATTATCAGAAAAATTCACAATTTATGACATCATAAGTGATGAAAGGCTACTTGGTTCGAACTCACGTGCAATTATTACTATTTTAGGTCACATGAACTACGACTATTCATAATTTTGGGCAAAAATATTATAATAATGATTAAAATAATGAAAAATAACCCCTCTTCTCCACTATAAATACCACCCTCACTCCCTCTTCATACCAAACCTCTAAATCCATGATCCATGACTATGTTCTACCCAAAAATCCTCCAAATGATCTTCCACACCTCTTAGATCTACTGGTCTCACCAAAAGACCAAAACCAATGCCCTTACGAAGGATCTCAAGGAGAAGAGGATAAGAGGTAAACATCCAGTTTTATTTTCTTTCTTTTCTTTCATTTTATGTTATTCTCTCCATTTACCTTTGGATTATGTTTGTATATTTCATTAAATATTCCCCAATATTATCCATATTATTTATGAGTGATGATATATTCCCTTTCACTCGTCAAACTATTTTTATGAAATTTGAAGAGACGTCGTTTGGCTGCCGAATTTTCGTGGGAAATTTATCATGTTTTCTTTTATTTTACGATTCCTTTTTCCTCTTTCCTCACCCCCTCTTATCCAAGAGGCCTGAAATATCAAGAATCATGAATATTATGGATTTTATCATGTTCATGGAATATTCTTCATCATTATTCTTCTCCTCTCCCACTTATTTAAATAACAAAAACATTGTCCGGGATGTGTGGAATTACCGACATCGTGGACGATGTGATTTCAATTTACATTTATTCTTCCACGTATGGTCACGAAACCATTTATATAGTATAACTAGGTTACAATATATGTTTTATGACTCACCCATGGCTCTTGAATTATTTTTTACTAATTATTCTAAATTATAAAACGAAATGAGGTCGTTATTATCAAAGAACCACTAAAATGATCTAAACGAACATCATTAAGGTTTTGACTTATGAATCATCCTTATATTAAATATCAAAATGATAAATCGTATAAATAATGGTACTAGAAATATTTAAATACCTTTACATTCCAATTTTGGAATTTTACCTCCAATCGACAAGAACATCCACCGTCAACAAATCATGGAAATCATGTTAAGAACTCAACCAAAAACAGTGCAAGGAGCAAAATACTAACAATTAAAGGGTGAAATGATGTTATGAAATTATAAAATAAGATTTTATAAACATGAAAATGTTTCTGTAAACTAATAATAACTATTTATTAACCATTATACATGAATTTTAGACAAGTTTGAAGTAAGACAGACCCGAGGTAAGGGAATTCTTAACCTGATTTCATTTCTTTGGGTTAACATTCTACTTCATTATTTATGTGCTATTTAAATTGTTTGTGTGATGGGTTCTATTTATATTATGTTTTATTATGTATATTTACAGTGATATACATACTCCATCCAATCTATTAAGACTCTATTCAATTGTATGATATTTATAAGGGGCTTTTCATTTAAAATCCTCTTTTTTAATTCAGTTTTATGAAATTACAAAGTAATGTTTTTTATGGATGTATTCATGTTGTATGATTATGTTTTGGTTCATGGGAATTATTTATGATGATGTTTGGGACATATATATCCCTCAAATTCATTGGGTATGTGTTTGTTAGAGGTTATCCTTATGGTTACTCTAAGTGTAACTGCGATGGTTATAAAAAGTAAGGTAGCCGCGAGGGTTACAAATTATAAGGTAGCCAAGAATGGTTACATGATTATGTAATTAATTCCCCAAGATACCTTTATGATTATATTTATGTTCTCATGTTTTGTGTGTATGTTTTTTAAATCTCATGTTTTACAAAGTATGTCTATATGGGTGACAAGCATGTCTTTTGAAAGTGATTTCATATGTTACAAGTATTCTTGGACTAATGTATTTTTTATATCCCTTACTAAGTTTTTTGTGCTCATACCATGTTTTTAAGCGATTTTCATAGGTTATAAGGATGTTTAAGAAAGTTAAGGAAGCCATGTTAAATGTTTTAATATCTATTAATGAAATAATGTTTTATTTGGAATGTTTTAAATTTTGGAAGGAATGAGTAATTTATTTATGCTATCCACTCTATAATAATGTGTAATGTTATGAATGTATTGTCCTAATTCTCTAAAGCTCTAAAATTGAAAAGATCCTCAATTTAAAAGGAATTTTTTTCTTGACTAAATTCAAGATTATGTATGTAATAAGGCCGGGTCATCATAGTTGGTATTAGAGGAATGGTTTAGACAACTTTGGGGATTAGGAGTTTTTGTTAAACATATGGTTAGTCTATATGAATATTATTTAAGTTAAATGCTTGTTTTATAACTTTTCAGATTAATGAAATTCAGTTACAAATGGAAGGAGGAGGATCTCAAATAACATTCCTACCTCTTCATGATGACTTTCTTGCAATAATTATTGCAATTTCTTGTCGAGACGACTTTGAAACATTTTCTAACATACAACTCACTTTCAAGCATTTGTTTGAGATATCAAACACCTCCACTATACCTCAATACCATCATGGATCATGGGTTGTATTTAATCAAATCCTATTTTCTCAATATTCTCATATTTTTAATAAAGGTAAATATTATCAAGGAATTTTTAAATATTTTACCTTATCAAGTGATTTTGAATCATATTATGATTTTGAAAGAGGTGCTGAAGAAGGAGACCCTTGCACAAACTATTTATATTTTCTTTTACAATATACTCTTTCAAAACATACTTATGGTATTTTAAAAGGAAAATTGATTGAAAGTTTCAACTCAAACTCAGTCTGACTATTTTATAAAAATCATGTTTTATCAGATGTTTTGAAATTATATGTCATACAAGATTATTTTCCAAAACCATTTTTCTGTAAACACCCATATGACCCAAGTTTTACAAGGTATATTTGGATAAAGGAAGCAAGTGATTTTGAAGGATCTCTAAATCATTTTTGTAATGCATGGAACTTTTATTTAGTTGAGCAATATGATGATGAGACCAGGTGGAAACCATGGTCAATGTACCCTCACTTGTTTAATAAGTAAATAAAATTGCGAGGATGCAATTTCCGAAAGGTGGGGATAATTTAACATCCCATTTTTTAAAAAAAAAATTTGAATTGAAATGAATGAAACATTTTTTAAGTTTATATTTATAACTATCCTTTAAAACATAATTTTTCCACTACTATTTCTTGGATTTCAAGAAACATTCATCTACAATTATGTTCAGTATGTTATTTGGAGTATATTGGAACCAACATGTTTTTTTGGTGAATAGTAACATACACTTATGAATAGTAATATGAATAGTAATATGACCATAATGAATAGTAAATTTTATTATTATTTTTTTTCTTAAGGATTTAAGATATTAACAATTTTGTTAATTTTTCGTCGTGATATAGAAGTAGTTATAGAATTCGAATTGTTAATTTTTGAATTAAGTATGCTTTTATTTAAAAATTAAATTAATAGTATTTAGAAAATTATTTTAGAAAAATGGACTTCATTTTTGAATTCTAAATTTCTAAAAATGGTTTGGGTAAATTTTTGGGATTTTTCAGAAATTCTTTAATTTTCTATGAATAGTGAAATACGATAAAATACCGTATAATCAAATTATCAGTAAAATTCACTATTTATAAAATCATAAGTGATGAAAGGCCACTTGGTTAAAACTAACATGATAGTATTACTATTTTAGGTCTCATGATATATGAATATTCATATTCTTGGTCAAAAATATTATAATAATGAATACAATAATGAAAAATACCCCCTCTCTTCCACTATAAATACCACCCTCACTCCCCTCTTCATCCCACACCTCTAAAATCTTGATCCATGCCTATGTTCTACCCAATAATCCTCCCAATGCTCTTTCCCACGTCCAAGAGCTAATGATCTCACCAAAATACCAAAACCAAATCCCTTAAGAAGGATATCAAAGAGAAGAGGTCAAGAGGTAAACATCCTCTTTTATTTTCAATTCTTTTCTTTCATTATATGTTATTCTTTTCCGTTACCTAGGGATTATGTTGGGATACTTCATTAAATATTCCCCCTTACTGTCCATATTATGTATTATTGATGAGATATTCCCTTTCTCTCATCAATCTATTTTTATGAAATTTTAAGAGATGTCGTTAGGCTGCCGAATTTTCATGAGAAATTTCTCATGTTTTCTTTTATTTCATGATTCCATTTTCTTCTTTCCTCACCCCCTCTTATCCAAGAGGAATGAAATATCCAAAATCAGGTATATTATGGATGTTTTCATGTTTATGGAAAATTCCTCATCATTATTCTTCTCCTCTCCCACTTATTTAAGGAATAAAAACATTGTCCGTGATGTGTCGAATTATCGACATCATGGACAATGTGATTTCAATTTACATTAATTCACTCAAGTATGGTAATGAAACCATTTATATGGTTTAACCAGGTTATAAAATATGTTTTATCACTCACCCATGTTTCTGGAATTCTTTTGTACTCATGATTCTAATTTATAAAATGAAATGAGGTTGTTATTATCAAACAACCACTAAAATGATCTAAACGAACATCATTAATGTTTTAAATTATGAATCATTCTCATTTTGAAATTCAATATGATAAATGGAATAAATTATGGTACTGGAAATATGTAAATAACTTTCCATTCCAATTATGGAATTTCACTTCCAATCGACAAGAACATCCACCATGAACCAATCATGGAAATCATGTTATGAACTCACCCAAATACAGTGCAAGGAGAAAAATACTAACAATTAAAGGGTGAAATGATGTTATCAAATGATAATATAATATGTTATAAACATGAAAATGTTTCACTAAACTAATAATAACACTCTTTTAACCATTATACAGGATGTTTAATCAAGTTTGAAGTAAGATAGACCTGAGGTAATGAAATTCTTAACCCGATTTCCATTCTTTGGGTTAACCTTCTACTTCATTATTTATGTGCTATTTAAATTGTTTGTGTGATGGTTTATGTTTATATTATTTTTTATTATATATATATACAGTAATATACATACTCCATCCACTCTATTAAGTATCTCTTCAATTTTATGATATTTATAAGGGGCTTTTCATTAAAAATCCTCTTTTTAAATTCGATTTTACGAAATTCCAAAGCAATGTTTTTATGGAATTATTCATGTTGTATGTATATGTTTTGGTTCTTGGGAATTATTTATGATGAAGGGTGGGACCTATATCTCCCTCCAATTCTTTGGGTATGTTTATGTTGGAGGTCAGCCTTATGGTTACTCCAATAGTAACTGCGATGGTTATACAAAGTAAGGTAGCCATGAGGGTTACAAATTATAAGGTAGTGAAGAATGGTTAAAAGATTAAAGTAATGCCCCAAGATACCTTTATGATTATATTTATGTTCTCATGTTTTTCATGTATGTTTTTTAAATCTCATGTTTTACAAAGTATGTATATATGGCTGACAAGCATGTCTCTGGAAAGTGATTTCATATGTTACTAGTATTCTTGTACTAATGTGTTCTTTTATATCCATTACTGAGCATTTTTTTCTCATACCACGTTTTTAAATGATTTTCATAGGTTATAAGGATGTTTAAGAAATTTAAGGAATCCAAGTTAAATGTTTGAAGATCTATCAAAGATATCATGTTTTATTTGGAATGTTTTAAATTTTGGAAGGAATGAGTACTGTTTTTATGGTATCCACTCTGTAATAATGTGTAATGTTATGAATGTATTGTCCTAATTCTCTAAAGCTCTAAACATGAATATATCTTCAATGTAAAAGGAATTTTTTTCTTGACTAAATTCAATATTTTGTATGTAATAAAGTCGTGACATTATAATATTATCTAAAAAGATCTAACAAACAATAATATAACCTAATAAAACCAAAAAACTAATAAACCCCTAAAAACCCTAATAAAACCTAAAAATCCCTAATAAAACCTAATAAAAACTGATAAACCCTAATAAAACCATAATAAATCCCTAAAACTACCTTCTCACCCCTAATAAACCTTGACAAACCATAATAAAACCTAATAAAACCCAACTAAACCCCAGTAAACAAAAAAACGCAAACAAACCATTAAAAATCCCTAGAAACCCTAATAAATCATAATAAATTCAAATAAAAGATAATAAACCATTAAAAATTCTCAAAATCACTAAAAACACGCTAATAAAACCTAAAAACTAATAACAACCCATCATATATATTTACAAAAACAAAAAAACATTCATATACCCTAATAAAAACACTAACAAACCCTAGTAAACCCTAAAAACCCTAACAAACCCTAATAAACCATACTCAACCCTATGAAACCCTAATAAAGTATTAAAGATACCAACTCAAATCTAAAAAAACCCTAAAAATACCTACTCAGCCCTAACAAACCTTAACACACCACAATAAACCATAATAAACCCCACTAAACCCTAAAAAATGCAAATATACCCTTAAACAGCCCAAAAACCCATAATAAATGCTAATAAAATATAACGAAGATTAAAAGCGCTAACAAACCCGAATAAACACTACTAAACACTAAAAAACCCTAATATAGCCTCTTAAAAATTAATAAACCATAATGAACCATAATAAACCCTAATAAATCATAAACATACCCATATATACCATAATATACCATAATATACCCTAATAAACCCAACTCAATCCTATTAAGACCCTAAAAATAACTAATAAATCCTAATAAACCTTGACACACCATAATAAACCCTAATAAAATCATAATAACCCCCAACAAACCCTAAAAACACTAATATACCATAGAAAACCCTAAAACCCAAACAAACCATAATAAATGTTAATAATGTCTAAAAATCCTAAAAAATGATAGTAAACCCTAAAAATATCTCTAATAATAATTGTAGTAATAACGCACGTGCATGTGAAATGCATGTGCATGGTTTTAATAATAAATTATAACGCACGTGCATGTTCATATGCCTGTGCATTTGCATGTGAATGATAATAAATAATAAATTGTAAATAATAATGCATGTGAATTGCATGTGTATGTTTATGTGCATGTGAATGATAATATATAATAAATAATTATCCACATACAAGTGCATGTGCATGTGCATGGTAATAAACAATAAATAATAAACAAGTCCACAAGAATGTGCATTTTCATGTGAATGATAATAAATAATAAATAATAACACATGTGATAATAGAACAATGCATGTGCATTGCGTGTGCACATGAATTAGAATAAATAATAATAACACATGTGATAATAGAATAATGCAAGTTCATTGCATTTGCATGTGCATGATAATAAATAAAATATAATAACGCACGTGCATGTGAATTTACTTATAATGATAATGACACTTGCACATGCATGGTAATAAATAATAAATAACCACGCACGTGCATGTGCATTTGTATTTGATGACACAGACAACAAAAACAACAAGAATAATAATAATAATAATAATAATAATAATAATAATAATAATAATAATAATAATAATAATAATAATAAAAGAATAACGCAATTCCATTTCATGTGCACATTCATAGTAGTAAATAATAAATAAATAATAATAAATAAGAACGCACATGCATGTGAATGTGCTTTTATATTTAATAATAATATTAATAATACTAATTTTAGTAATAATAATAATAATAATGCATGCACATGAATAGTAATAAATAATAAATAACAACACACATGCATGTGCATTTTCATGTGATAATGATAATAATAATGATAACGGTAACAATAAATATAATAAAGTTTTTGATAATAATAATAATATTAATAATAATAATAATAAAAGAATAATACAAGATCATTGCATATGCACGTACATGGTAATAAATAATAAATAATAATGCACGTGCATCCACATTTGCATGTGATGATATTAATAATAACAGCAGCAGTAAGTAGTACTAATGCATATGATAATATAATATTGCTTGTGAATTACATGTGCATGTGTATGGTAATAGATAATAACTCGCGTGCATTGCATTTTCATGTGATGATGATGATGATGATGATGATAATAATAATAATAATAATAATAATAATAATAACAATGCATGTGATAATAGAATTACACACGTTCATTGAATGTGCGTGTATGTGCATTTGGATGTACATTTGCATGTGATGATAATAACAATAACAACAACAATAACAACAACAACAATAATAATAATAACCTAATAATAACAACACATGTGATAATAAAATAACATTTGTGCATTGCATGTGCACGCGGATGGTAATAAAAATATAATAATAATGCATGTGAATTTTCATGTGAATTTTCAGGAGATGATGATAATAATAATGATAATAACAATTATAATAAGATATAGTTGTTTGAAAAAAAACCAGACATGACAAAAGTACTAGAAATAGTGTCTCAAAACCTAAAAATCACAGATTCATTAAAAAATGAATAACTTCTTTTTCATGTGTCCATTTCTACTTCGTGGATAGTCAAACTAATTATCATGGAACGAACTACGATAAAAATAGGTGTCGAAGGCCAAACAGACAGAGATATCAGATGTTATGACCATTTTAAGAAATATTTGACTGGGATTCCGACACGGAAATGGAGTTCTAGAGTCCTTATGATGGGTTTTTGGGATTTTAGGTTCCCAAACATGACTTGAACGTTGTTCAAGTTAGACTTTTTTGTAGATATCTTCGCTACCTTCGATTTTATATGTGGTAGAGCTCAAACGGACAACTGGAGTGAATGTTATGGCCGTTTGAAGTTGGGTTTTCTTTGGAGTGGTATAACTAATATATCTTCTATTTCTTTGATCTTATCACAGTTTTGATTAGACTTTGTACTCACTCATCTCATGAGATTTGATTTTTCTAGTCACAATGCTCAAACGGACACCCGAAGGAGAAGTTATGCCTATTTTAGTGAGTTGCCGGTTTCATAGGTTTTTAGTTGCTAGGAGGGTTGATCAATTTAAAACGAAAATAACTTATGCTATGTGTGTTCATTTTTTTTCTACCACATATCAAATCAAGGATTGTGAAAACATACACACTCTGTTAACCACCTGAACCCTTTATGACATTCTTCATCCCCTAAAAAAACCCAAAATCCCTTTGGATGGTCAAAAGGTTGGCTTCTGGTGTCCGTTTTGCAATAACTTCTTCTATGGGTGTCCGTTTTGCCTCTACCACATATCAAATCAATGCTTGAGACTAGACCTACACTTCTATAACCACTTAAGTACCTTTTCCCATCCTTGAAGGCCCCAAAGGTACTTGAACCCTCCAAAAGACAATAACTTCTACTCTGGGAGTCCGTTTTGCCTCTACCATATATCAAATAAACAATTTCGACTAGATCTACACATCTGTGACCAATAGGAACACCTTATCAAGTTCTCAAAGTCCCAAAAGGTCCTTAATTCCTCCAAATGATGATAACTTCTGCTCTGGGTGTCTGTTTCACCTCTAAAACATATGAAATTGAATCTTGCGACTAGATCTACACATCTCTCACAACTATAAACAACTAAATAACCCTAACAAACCATGAATAACCCCATAAACTCTAAAAACCATTAAAACCCACGCAAAACCCTAACAATCCCTAACAAACCCTAAAAAAAATAAAAAACCCTAACAAACACAAAAAAACCCAAAAAAACATAACAAACCCTAAAAACCCAAACAAACCCTAACAGGCCCTAAAAACCCTAAGAAGAACTAAGAAACCCCAATAAACACAAAAAACCCAAACAAACCCAAACAAACCCCTAAGAAACCATAATAAACCCTATCATAACCCTAAAAACCCTAATAAACCCCTAATAAAACCTAAGAAACACTAACACACCCTTAGAAACCGTAACACACCCTTAGAAACCCTATCACTCCCTTAGAAACCCCAACACACCCATTGAAACCCTACCAAAACCATAGAAACCCTTAAACACCATAACACGCCGTAAGAAACCCTAACCTGCCCATAAAAACCCTAACCCACCCTTAGAAACCCTAACACACCATTAAAAACCCTAACAAACCCTTAGAAATCCTAAATCACTATAATAAGAACTAATAAATCCTAACAACCCTACCAACCAATAATAAACCATAATAAACCATAATAAACGCTAAAAACCACTACTAAACCCCAATAAATACTAATAAATCATAATAAACACTAAAACCCTATTAGACCCCAATAAAAGATACAAAATACCTAAAAAACCTAATATACAAAAAAGGCACTATTAAACCATTCAATATGCTAATATTCACAAAAAAACCCAAACAAACCCGGAAAAACCTGACCAAACCCTAAAAAAACCATAAAAACCTCAATAACCCATAAAACCCCTAAAAACCCTAAAACCCTAAAAAACAAAAAAGCCGAAAAAACATGAAAACAATCCTAAAAAACCATTAGAAACATCAAAAAACCTTAAAAACCCCCAAAAACCTCAAAACCACTAAAAACACTAAAAACCCCTAAAAAGCCTAAAAATGGATACCAAAACCCTAACCAACCCTAAGAAACCCATAAAAACCCTAAAACCCCCTAGTAAACCCTAAAAACCACCAATGAAACCCTAATACACCCTAAAAAACCCTAAAAACCCTAAAGAACATTAAAGAACCACTAAAGCCACTAACAACGCTACATAAACCCTATCAATTGCTAAAAAAACCCAAAAAATGCTTCAAACCCCAAAAAATGCAACAAAACCCCAAAAACGCTAAAATAACCCAAACAAAGATTAAAAAATCCAAATACACCCATAAACCCCCAAAACAGACAAAACCCCAAACAACTCAAACAAACCATAACAAACCCTAACAACCACTAATAACCCCTAAGAACCACTAATAAACCCTAATAACCTCCAAAACCCACTATTAAACCCTAAAAACCCTAATAAAAACTAATAAATCATAATAACCTATAATAAACCCTCACAAACTCTACAGGACCCTTATAAATGCTTAAAATCCCTAAAGCCCCTAATATACAATAAACAACACTATTAAACCATTATAAACCCTAATAATCACTAAAATCCCTAACAAACCCGACAAAACACTACAAAAATCTCCAAATAATAGCCTAAAAAACCCTAAAACCAACTAATAAACCCTAAAAACCCCTAATAACCCCAAAATAAATCTTAACAGACCCTAACAACCCAAAATAAATCATTACAAATCCTAACAATGCCAAATAAATCATAACAAACTGAAACAAACCATAACAAACCCCCAATAAACCCTATCAAATAATACCCTAATAAATCGTTATAAACCCAAATACACATTAATAAACCCTAATAAAAAAATATACCCCAATAAACCCTAATAAATCCTAAATAACCCTAAAAAAGGTTGATAAACCCTAGAAAAAGCTATTAATCCCTACAAAAGCCCAATAAAACCCTAATATACAATAAAAAACGCTAATATACTGTAACAAATCCTAAAGAACACTAATAAACGGTAAAGAACCTTAATAAACCCTAAAGAATAATATTAAACACTAAAGAACTATATTAATCTCTATAGAGCACTAAAAACCCTAAAGAACCCAAAAAAAATGCTAAAACACATTATATAAACCCTAAAAACCGCTATAATAACCAAACAAACCCTAAAACACACTAAAAACCCTAACAACCCCTATCAATCCCAAAAAAACAAATAAACCCATAAAAACCCCAAATAACCATTAAAAAGCCATCAAATACCATAAAAACCATAAACACCCTTTAACAACCCTTAAAATCCCTCAAAAACACTACAAACCATAAAAAACCATTAAAACCCTAAAAAAGGCATCAAATAGATACATAAACCCTAAAAACGTCACATAGACCCTTTAAAATGCAACAAAAAACCTAAAAACGCAACATAAACCAAAAAATGCAACATAAACCCAAAAAATGAAACAGAAACCCTAAAAGCACTACATAAACCCTAGAACTGTGACATCACTACTATAAATATGGGAAAAAAATCCTCTTGGAATGGGTGACTGCCTTGGGCGTTCTCTATTGATGGGAAATAGCGACCGCCAATGGCAGACGCTAGACTTAAAAAAAACCAAAAAAAAACCAATCTATCTATCGCGCCCCCCAACCCGGCCAGTTGTCGCTCACACACCCCCCCGCAATCCCTACCCCATTGTCGGCCCCCGCACAATCCCTACCCTCCTTCCACCGCTAGCCGCCTCTGCTTCCAGCTCCACAAACTCGCCCGTCGCCGCACAAGACCTCTCTCTGGTGCCTCGCCCATCGCCGAAAATTCCCTCCGCCGCCACCTGCCTGCACAATCCCTCTCCCTGGTACCTCTCCCATCATCGCTGTCGCACCAGGAGTCCCTGTCGGTGCCCATCCGATAGCCGCTCCTCATAGCTCGCCCTGCCTCCACCTTTGCGCCCACCTAGGTTAGTTCGTTTCAATCATTTTTTCCTATTGATTCCTTCACCGCCAGTTACCGCTTATTCTTAATCGTTGTATTTTTTCTATCTCCCATGCGTTATTTTCATGCAGTAAACCTTACTCTTCTGTTATCTCCCATATTTTCTTTTCAGGAATCCATATTGGCATCTTATAGTATAAAATGTTCCTTATTTAATTCATGTTTTTATTCAATGAAGATTAGATAGAACTTTGTTCTTGAACCTTGAAGAGTTGTATGCATCAACTTAGAGGCTCCATGTTCTTAGTTTTAGGCATGTTCGATAGCTTGGTTTCCAACTATTTTTTGAAAACACTGTTTTTCATTTGAAATAGGAGCTTGTTTCTCCCTCATATTCCTCCATTCTCTATAAATGGTGTATGATTGATCAATCCTTTAATGTTATGATATCCAGGAAGCTATATCATCTTTTACCCCATATTTTTTGTGTAGCATGTTTTGGAACTTATTTTCTTGGTAGTGAATTCAATTTCTCTATTTATCATTGTGTAAAAATACACTTCAAATATATAAGATTTTTTATTTTACAAGATAAACTGATGCCTTCCATCTGGATTCATCAATGAATGGGATAGTGGTGAGTCCCCCAATCATTCATGTGAAAAAGTTTTATCTTTGGGTTCTAGGGTGTTCTTTCACTCATATTGAATGAAACCTTCCATTTTACCTAAATTTGAAACTATAAAATCTTACAAAGTATGTATGATCTAGCTTCAACATTCTCCTTGATGTTAGGATTTTCATGTTCTTCTCATTGAGATGCCCAAGTAAACAATTCAATAACTATAAGCTTTTAATTTTTTTTGTTCTAATAGTTATCACACCATATGATCATCTAGTCAGATATAGGGTTCTTTTTATTATCCCTCTATCCATAACCATGGATCCCTGATTGAGCTTATACACTCTTTTGGTGATGGTTGTTCCAAAACCTACTTCATCTAGCTTTCTTATGAAAATTAATATTTTCACCAAACTTGGTATGTGTCGGACTAAGTTGAACTACTTTGAGATAAAGGTAACTTCCATTCATTATCTATACCTTAACATCACCCTTTACCATGATTTCAAGAGCTTCATAATCAACTATATATGCCTTTACAAACCTATGAGACACATAATTTTCCTTGAATCTGTTATCTTTCATGGAGTGGAATGATGATCCAAAATAATAGATTCCACCAGAACGTTCCCACTCAATTAAAAATTAGTTATACCTTTAGCTGTCATAGAATTAATAGAACTAGTACTTCCAAATACTACCCAATATAATTTTACCCATCATTTGTTGAATACTTTATTTATATGGCCTCTCATAATGCATTTCCAATATGCTGGGTTGGGACTGACCAATTTACCTCAGATTCATTCACATGATTTCTCATCTGATTTCGTATGACTTATTTAATGAGAAGGTTATACACATTTGTCTGATCTGAGTGTTCTTCCAAAAATAGGTTGAACTTACTTTCTTCTGAGTTCATAAATCAGGATAATCCTATAAACATCATTGAGCACAAAATCAGATTTCCCACAAAAAATTTTCATTACTGTAATATTGTTACTATCAGTAAAGGATGATAACTATAATTGTATCCACACATGTTCTACTAAGTGTACATATAGATTATATCTAACTTCAAAACATGTAAAAATCTTTCACTTATTCAACTACTAATCTATATTTTAAAAATATAATTCTGAAAAATCTCTATATCATGAAAACCTTGTTCATCCCTGTTGGCTTGTCATACATATCCCCCAGAAACATCCTCAGCTTTACCGTGGTCTTGACCTCCTAAATGTTAATGGAGACATTCCTAGATAATTAAATCCATATGAGATTTAGTGGTTTTTTATCAAGCCTCTCCCATTCTACATTTACGAGCTTCTCTAGCATGACCCCAATTCACAAAACTTCTTGGTTATTTTGAATGCGGTAATATTCCATCCTCATTTTCCAAAATCAAAAGTCATTCCCATTAAATTATTCAATATAAAACAAAACATCATCTAAATCAATTTTTCTAATTCCTATAAACTACAACTAAATCAAAAATCTCTATGATAATAGAATGTTACCGTAATCTGTTACCCAGTGTGTGCTATAGAGATCTGAATCAATCAATGATACCACTTTTATTTAGAATCATGAGAAATATTCAATCACTAAATTTTATGTTATTGAAACTTAGAAAAAGTGAAACCAAACAACAGGATGGATCCACTCCTGTTATCAGTGTCCCACATGATAGAATGTCTTTTCAATCAGTGTTGTCAAAGTTGTGTGGCGCAATAGGGTGCAAAGACTGTTTGGGGTTGCGGCGGGAGGCGCAGTGTGAGGCACAATTAAGGTGAAACTAAGGTATGCACACATAATTAATTATATACAGTTTTCAACAGTATTATAAATTAAAAAAAATAAAATTCAATAAAAATATACAAATTAAAATGCATACTGATAATTTTTAATCAAACTCGTAATCAATTTGTGGTACAAAGAGGCACTGTTGTCGGTGATGTTTTTATAGTTGGTTATGTTTTTTTATTAATATATTAAATATTCTATTTAATTGAATTTATGAATGACCTGCACCATAGTTTTGGCCTCCTACTCCGATCTCTGTCCCGATCTCTATCGCAATCTCCGCCCCGATCTTCGCCGGTCACCCTCACCCACCCGCCACCCTAAATTTCATTGGGGGCCACCGGCCACCCTGACTTTCGTCGCCCCCGATCTCTGCCACCCCTATTTGTAACCCTAATTTCTATCTATACCCTAAATTTCCATCCTACCCTGATTTCCACTGCCACCCCCTATACTGTCACCCCCGATCTCCATCACCCCACTCTGTTGTACCTATAGGCAGTACCCATGATTTTTGACGCCTCTGATCCAAGCCACCACTAGTGCGCCTTACGACACCTCGTGATTTTATTTCCACTGGGTTTGGCACGCGAGGTGCACACCTTTGGCACACCTCGACGAGGTTGCCCCGCCTCACCCATATTGAGGCACATTTGGTGCACCTCGCCTCGCCTCGCGCCAAGGTCCACTGAGGCACGCACCATTGACAACACTATTTTCAACTTACTCATCACAAAAAGTCAATTAACTTGTACATAGACACCTAATGATAAAATGAATACAAAACATTAAGGAAAAATAAAAAATAAAAGAAAAAAGAACAGGTTTATTTTAATTGGTTTGAAATATTAAGACCTATATCCATGGGCGGACAATGCTGCAATTTTCATTAATATTGGAAAATGGAGATCTTAAAAGCATAGTAAATATTGAAAATAGGGTCTCTCTCGAGCATCTTGATTTTTTTTGGTTTTTTCTTATGATAGCTAATTTTTCATTCCGGACTCTATTAAATCTCACATGCTTTTATTCATTACTCTGTTTTTTGATGCTATCATTCTATAATCCATTTTAGTCTAACAAGGAGGTGTGGTAATAGATTGTCCAATAATATATTTGTAAAGTGTGTGGTTGGTTTTTGTATGTTCATGGGATTTCACTTCCATTCCATTATATATTCTCCTGTTTATTATTAGGAGATATAAATTGTTTATTTTATCAATGGTATGTCCACATGCAATTGGTCAGTTTTTATTTTAAATATATTTTTTGATATGAAAAATGCCTGTAATATGAAGTCTTATGTAAATTTTACTACTTGTTATACAGATATTACTATGGATAAGAGTTGGATTGATCTTCCAAATCATACGTCTAAAGAATATTTTGAGGGAATTATGTAGTTTATTGACTTCACTGGAGGATTTCAAATTGACTATATTAGTAGTCCATGCAGAAAATGTGCAAAAAGATATCAATTCACACGAGATGCTATGAGGGAGAAACTATTCTTGAACGGATTTCTGAAATATTATAAGAGTTGGACTCGTCATGGGGAATAATATATTCGTTGTCAAAATAAAGATGCAGTTCAGATCGATGTTGATGCAAGGGCGAATGATCCAATGCAAGAAATGCTTACTTATATCGTACGTGGGTTGGCTCCTGAAGGCATTGACATTCAGAATGTTGAGACCCGTGAGATAAATATACGCTCTTGAGCATATCGTGATTCGAGGAGGTTTTATGAAATACTTGATGATGAAAAAACCGAATTATATTTTGGATGTACTGCTTTCAATAAATTTTCTTTTATCGTGGAGTTGTTGCATTTTAAGAATTTGAATCAGTGGTTAGAAACATCATTCGACATGCTATTGGCGTTATTGAAAAAGGTAATTCCTATCGATGCTAATATTCCTAAGTCATATTACCATGCTTGTAAGTCGACAGAGAACTTAGTTTTTACATATGAGACCATAAATTCATGTGAAAACAACTGTATGTTGTTCATAAATGAAACTGTCCATTTGAATATTTGTACGGTTTGTGGCTCTTCCAGGTGGAAAGATAATAGGGGAAATCAGACTCATCAAAGTCAGACTGCGAACCAGGGAAAACCGATTTCCGTAAAGCAAATGCGTTACTTTCCCCTGAAGCCGAGGTTGAAAAGATTTTTTATGTCATCTAATGTTTCTAATTTAATGAGATGGCATGCAGAAAGAAATCTGGAAAGTGATATTCTAACCCACCCAGTAGACTCTCGTGCATGGAAGGATTTCGATCAGAGACACCCCGATTTTGCCAAAGATGGTCGTAATGTCTGAATGGGGTTGGAAGCAGATGGTTTCTATCCATTCAAGTCTATGTTTGGTGAAACTCATAGCACATGGCCCGTGGTGTTGGTTCCGTATAATCTTCCTCCGTGGCTTTTTATGAAACAACAGTTTATATTACTTTCCACTATTATTGATGGACCTAGAAGTCTGGGGGCTATGATTGATGTTTACCTTCCACCATTGATTGATGAGTTTAATGAATTTTGGACCGAGGGCGTGATGACTTATGATTTTGAAATGAATGAAATGTTCAAACTGTAGGCTACTTTATTGTAGACAATCAATGACATCCCAACTTATGCAAATTTATCAGGTTGGAGTACGAAAGTGGAATTTTCTTTCCCTTGTTGCAAAAAAATAAAAAATTCTGTATGGATTAAACATTCCAAAAAATGGGCATACATGGGTCACAGACATTTTCTCCCCCCTTAGCACAGGTTCAGAAAGGAAAAAGTGACATTTGATGGTTCTAGAGAGTTCAAACCAGCACCAAAGATCATGGAAGGAGTAGAAATATTATCGCAGATCGAAGAAGAAAACATCCGCATGGTATATCAATTTTAGGATTTGGTGGATCAACCATTCCCTAATATTCGTGGTGAGGGTAGATAGCGCAGCCACAATTGGAAAAAGAAAAGTATTTTTTATAGTCTCCCTTATTGGAAAACTAACATTCTAAGGGATAATTTTGATGTCATGCACATTGAAAAAAAATGTTTGTGATAATATATTGTGGACCATTTTAGGTTTTAGTGGAAAATCAAAGGACTATGTTAATGCACGTCATGATTTGGAAGAAATGGGTTCAAGGAAACAATTGAATTTATAGTTGGATGAGGGAAACAAGGAATATATGTCTGCTTCACAGTATACTATGACTAAAAAGGAGAAAGAGACATTTATTTCCATTTTGAAGATGCTCAAGGTGCCTGGTGGTTACTCTTCTGATATTTCAAAGTGTTCGAATCTGACGAGCAGGACATTGCAAGGGTTGTAAAGTCATGAAAATCACATATTACTTCAGCAGTTGATTCCAATCACAATTTTTGATTTTTTATTTCCCAATTTTTTTCAACCGTTGATTGAGATGAGTAATTTTTTTAGAAAGCTTTGTTTATGAAATCAACGAATGAGTGATTCAAAAAGATTGTAGGACTGAATCGTACTTATGCTTTATCACTTTGATAAACTATTTCTCCCTTCATTTTTTGATGTTATGGTTCACTTGACAGTGCACCTAACTTATGATGTAATGGATTCTGGTCTAGTGCAATTCAGGTGGATGTATCCTATTGAGCAGTATCTGACTACATTGAAACGATTTGTATGCAACAGAGCTCGTTCGGAGGCATCAATAGCCAATGGTTATCTGATGGATGAGTGTACTAATTTTTGTGCAGAATATATTATGGATGTTGAAACAAAATTAGATAAGCCCTCTTAGATTCATGATGGTCTAGTTGGAGAAGGAACTATATTTGATATGGACAACATCGAGTGGATACAAGAACATCGATATATTTTGTTCAATACCCCATTCGTTGCACCATTAAAGCAGTAAGTGTCTTATCACTTTTATTGTTTATCTTTTACATGTTTTTTTTTGCATAAGTTGATCATTTAAACATCACGTTATCATTTGTAGGAAACACATTAATGAGCTAAAATAAGTGATGTATCGTGCGACTGAGTCTCAAATTCAACAATCTCATTATGTGTCATTTCATGATGGGTTCAAGTATTTTGTATGTATAGATTGATTTTCATTATGAGTGATGTATAATAAAAATTTATTTCTGCAGATATCATTATTGAATTCTTTGAATTATGTAGGTTCATAACCTGAGGGAGTTAGGTGACCCCACACTAACTGAAGAATTTAACCAAATAGCTGATGGTCCATCTATAACGGCTCGTCGTTATAATTCTATAGATTCTAATGGATTTTTATTTCACATTAAATATGTTGATGAAAAATGAGCAACAGAAAATAGTTGCATCAGTTTTCCATTTTTCGATTCTGGTTATTATTATGGTCAATTGACAGACATCATTGAAGTTATATACGCACACAGGTTGAAATACATATTGTTAAAGTGTAATTGGGTTGATCCAGTGCGTGGTTGTAAAGTCAATCAATATCATTTTACATTGGTGAATTTTAACTATATGTTATACAAAAATGAACGAGTTGGTAATGAACCTTTCATTTTGACATCACAAGCAGAACAAGTATTCTTCATTACTTTGCCTCGAATCCTAGTAGGCATGTTGTTGTGAAAATGTCCCAATGAGGAGTGTTTTTATTTGAACAAGATGATCCTAAGACTGTTGCCTTTGTTGGCCAACAACCTGATCAACATACCATAGTTCAACATGAAGAAGATATTTATTATGTTAGAGCGGCCGTCGAAGGAGAAACGGTAGATTTTCATGTTTAATGAAAGGTATAATTGTTTTCCTGCTATTTATTTTAAAATATTTTATTGAAATTGTTTAACCCTTTATGAGTTGTTTAACCATTTTTTAATTTTTTAACTTCGATGTGTTCAATCAATATTACAAAATCAATCATGTTTTTTGGCTAATTTTCAATTAAACAACCCAACACTAATTTGGTTCATTAGCTAAAAAGTTAGGTTGTAAACTCAGAGTTACATATATTTTCTTGTTGTTTATGTATGTGCCACATAAGACATATAAAAATTATGAGATTCATGTTTTTACATACACTCTAGTTGATGTTTCATGTATTTACATACATTATAGTTGATTCAGTTAAATAACTCTTATGTTTTGTATATAGTTTGGTGGTGTGTGTTCATGATGGTAAATTAGTCTAAGGTCTCAAATTTCTGTGAAATTATTACTCGTTTCAGATTTCATTCTCATGGACTATTGGATATGGGAATGCGGTGCCACTCTCAAATTACTACTATAACATGTTTGGCCCTAGTGGTATATGTCATGATATTGTTGTATAGAACATTTCTTGCATTATATCCTCTGAAGATTTCCAATTATGGAAAATGAAATTACACCATAAAAAAGTGTTCATTCTTTATATAGATATAGAGACATCCCTGTGTTGATTTAATAATGTTTTCTATGACTACAGGCATATCAGGGGATCAAGCAGTAGATCCACATCATCCAGCAGAGCCATCTACATCTCAGGGTCGAGGTATGTTTGAATGTAACTCAGTAGGATGGTTCATGTGTATTTGATGATGGAGAAGAAATGAAAAAAATAAACAGTTGAGTAGGGGCCCCAATTATTATAAAAACAATTCAAAATCATGTTTAAAAATACATGTAACATGTGTGCTACAACATAATCCACATCACCATATTCCATAAATACTATGGTGTGTATCGTGGAAAACACATAAACACTAAACCCATGATCAAAATTAAATTATTCAAATTTATTGAAATTTTCAGCAACTCACCAAACACCTACTACTTTATTGTGGCTTCATCTTGTAGTGTAAAAATCAAATTTGTAGTATGAATATATTTTCCATTTTATCCACTAAAAATACAGTAAAAATCACCCCTAGAAATTTTTATTGAATCATGGTTCCATTTGAAGTTCCATGCTGTTTATAACACTAAAAATCAGCTCAAGAATCAATATAAACGAGGGAATATCCTCTAGTAATACCATAAATAATATCACCAAATTATTAAAAATAAATTCTCAGATGAAAACTATTATTGGATGATTTTCTGTAAAATCATTGAGACTCAGATAACACCTATGTATTCAGATTAACCCTATGAATTCTGAAATTCACATGTACATACATCAACAGACACAAATTTGATAAGGGTAATGAAAATTATGTTCGATCTAAACACTTCGACTCTCAGGCACAATAACACTTTCACTGAAATTCATTTTTATCCTTTTCTTGTCTGCTGGTCATCACAGATACATGTTGTCCTCGGATCTCTCTTACACTGTTATCTTGGATGTTAACTTCTTGTCTTTGGTTCCCTACTGACCACTATATATCCCCGATATTTGGTTATAAGATGGTTCCAAGGCACCATGTAGTACCTTGGATCAGGTAAATGCAGTTTCCATTCATCATATACGGCCTTACAACCAAAAACCTCGTGACCTGAGTGCCTTGGTTTTTCTTCCTTACCCTCCTCTATCTTTACCTAGTGTGTTGTCTTTGTACTACCAGACCAGAACCCTCAGGAGGTGTGTATATCCTCCCTGAATGTGCACTCGTACCCTTCACAGCCTCCAGAATCTCCTGATCAGTGTGTGGTTCCATCCTCAAAGCTCTCCACTCCCCCACAGTGCATGAAGGGAAATACCAGTGCTCAGTATTCTTCTCATGCACTTATCTCCTCTATGCTGGTGATTCCAAGATTCCCTTCCCTCATATTATCAAACTACTACTGTATATTATCTAATGTTTAGGAAGGATTGGCCTTGGTTGTGTTACCTTCTCTAACTATTATCAGTGGTGTTTGTAAAATATCCTAGTCGAAACATCTTTTGGATTCTTCGTTGTCTTGTGCTAAGAGCCCTGCTTCTCCTGGGGCTAGTTCCAATCTCTCTATTATTCGATGATTTTCGTCCACTTCTGGAATTTTCATGGCCTAGGTGCATGGGTTAAAATAGAATACATATCTACTAATCTTATCAGCAGAAACTATTCTCACTGGTATCCAAGCACACATTCACTCATCATGATAACACTTAGTCTCCTAAGATCACACATACACTAGGGAAGAAACACATGTATGCCACCTGGAATTTTTCCAATCCTAACACTCTAGCCAGAATAACACTTACGAACATGTATAATGGAATATATGCGTATCTAATGTCTTTTCAAAATCCATATCTCATTTTTAGAATGTCACCTATGTTGCTGAAGGATGACATATAACCAGATCTGGACTCTTCAACCAAACCCCCACCACAACACACATCCTACCACACCCCTCCTGCATAACCAGCTAGTAGCCACTGGCCAACCAACATCCCTGTAAATCACTCCCAAAACCAACAATAAGACAACATAACCAAACCCCCACCGCAACACCCATCCTTCCACACCATGACTGTACAGTCTGCTGACAGCTAGAACTCCAACAAGAATCCAAAACCATCAAATCTCCCAACCCGGCCAAAACAACCAGCAACAACCCCAACCAGATGTAAGAAACGAGCCCAATCTGCAACATACCAACAACCTGCAACCAATCCACCCCATCTGCAGCCTCTAGCATACAGTGCCCATCCTAACAATCATGATCCACCCGACCACTAGGACCCCTTCCAACCACAGCCTGCACGAGACTATTCACATTCCCGTTAAATTATAAGGTTCAACATCATTTAAAAAAATCTTATTGTCAATTAACCAGACATATTGTTGAAAAAAAAGATGACAATAACAGTACGAATACATTTGGTAATCAATATAGAAAGAACAATTTAAAAATGGAAAACGAAATTGTGCAGTGAGGAATGAAAATAGATAAATAGATTGTAGAATTGAAAATAAATGATTAATACATATGAAATTACAACTTTGGTTGTAGGTATGAAATACTACAAAGAAACTATCAATATGAAAAATTCATTTTCCAGTGGTACATAATACAGAATATGCAGTGAGTTTCCTAACAGAATTAATAGTTGGTTTAATTAGTGTATTACAAGATAAAAACAGATGCAGTAACCATAGTTTTTGAGACCTATAACTATTCCCTTCAAAATCCACCCATCATTATCATTATGTGCAACTCTCCATGCATTCCCCTCATATCATTAGTGGTTCCTGAACATTAGATGATCTGAACACTATACAAGGAAAAGAAATGAACAGAGAGAGTAGCATATCAAATAGGAAATACTGCAATAATCTCAATTTCTGGTTTTAGTTTCTCATGAGGTGGCTTGGGTGATGTGAATTCCATTTCAAAAACATCCTTAATATCAACGTTCCTGGAGAGGGATGAATATTTTAAATTAATATAACATGGGAAAATGAAAACCATCAACCAAAACAGAATTTTTATTCTAATGAATAACAAAAATAATTATCTTGTACAATGTATTTATAACTAGCCAGGTCCTTTATTGAAACAAACATGTAGTTTTGATCCCAGTAGTCAGTTTTCCATAAATTATCAACGAAACCACTTTAATCAAAGTAAAATAATGAATGCTATTTCGGAGTTACAAATTAAAAATGTCCCTTCAAAACAATCAAACAAAAGTTGTGAGTACAAATTCAAATTCAACTCAATACAACAGTTGGAACTTCCATACCTGCAAAGATACCAACAGTCACCAGGTTATTAATGTTCTTTTCCTACACACACACACACACATATATATATATATGAACATCTGTATAATTATGTATAAAATTGTTTTCAACAGGATCAGACTCGATCGCTTCTTCCTCTCGCAAGAGAGGCCCTGGACGTGGAATTTCCTCATGGAATTATGACACGACCATAGATGTTTCATTTGATGAGAGATTTCACCCTATAGGACTGACTGCCCCTGCATTTATTCACCATCTAGGTTATATCATATGCGACCCACATCGATTTCCATTGACCACACGTGATGAGGCTTCTTTCCCTTAGGATATATTCGACCGAATTTGGAGGGAAGTTCAGGTAAGAACATTTTGGTGTTGTTTTCTATTTCCTATTTTTTATTTTCTATGTGGTGTTGTTTATAATTTTCTGTTTGTTATATGCCATTTGGTTTTTTTGGAGCTGTGCAGTTCTGGAAGCAGAACTACGTGTTTTTTTTAAAAAAATCCCCAGGTTAGCGACCGCCAATGGCGGTCGCTAATGCCTACCTCAAATGCTACAGCCCCTGCTGGATCATTCCTGCAGAAATTAGTATATATATATATATATATTGTAGCGACCCCCAGAGGCGGTCGCTAAAGGTCAAGGTAGAGTACCTATAGCGACTCCCAATGGCAGTTTCTAAATCTCTTCATCGACGGGCCAACAACGACCACCAATGGCGGTCACTAAAGGGACAATTTCTATTAGTGTATAAACCCTAAAAAACACAACAAAAACCATAAAAACACAACATAAACATTAAAAAATGCTACATAAAACCTAAAAGCACAATATAAACCCTAAAAACACTACATGAACCTTAAAAACGTTACATAAACCCTAAAAAATGCTACATAAAACCTAAACACTAAACACGCTACATAAACCCCAAAAATGTTACATAAACCCTAAAAATGATACATAAGGCCTAAAACCTCTTACTAAACCCTAAAAAGGATACATAAACACTAAAAAAGCTACATATAATCTAAGAACGCTACACAAGCACTAAAAAATGCAATAAAAACCCTAAAGATGCTTCAAAACCCTCAAAAATAATAAACCCTAATATACCATAACATAAAAAATTACTCCCTAATAAACCCCTAATAAACCCCTAAAGAACCACTAAAGCCACTAACAACACTACATAAACCCTAAAAATTGATACAAAATACTAAAAA
This sequence comes from Viscum album, assembly GCA_963277665.1. Classification (NCBI taxonomy): domain Eukaryota; kingdom Viridiplantae; phylum Streptophyta; class Magnoliopsida; order Santalales; family Viscaceae; genus Viscum; species Viscum album. Next base: position 2,499,153 of record CAUJRU010000031.1, on the reverse strand, counting down.
ATGCTTCAAAACCCACAAAACACAACAAAATCCCAAAAATGATAAAATAACCATAACAAATCATAAAAAATCCAAACACACCCATAAAACCCAAAAAAACACATAAAACCCAAACAACTCCAACAAACAGTAAAAAACCCTAAAACCCTAACAAACCCTAACAACCACTAACAATCCCTATGAACCACTAATAAACCCAAATAACCAGTAAAACCCACTATTAAACCCTAAAAAACCTAACAAACACTAATATATCATAATAACATATAATAAACCCTAACAAACTCTATTAGTCCCTAATTAATGATACAAAATCCCTAAAACCCCTATTATACCATAAAAACACTATTAAAGCATTATAAGCCCAAATAATCCCTAAAAACCCTAACAAACTAGACAAAATTCTACAAAAACCTCCAAATAATAGCCAACAAAACCCTACAACCCACTAATAAACCCTAAAAAACCCTAATAACCCCAAAATAAATCATAACAAAGCACAACAACCCCAAATAAATTGTAACAAACCCTAAAAATACCAAATAAATTGTAACAAACAGAAACACACCATAACAAACCCCTAATAAACTACCATAAACCATAACAAAGCATAATAAACCCTAATAAATTGTAATAAACCCAAATACACGTTACTAAACTCTAATAAATAAAATAAACCCTAATAAACCATAATAAATCCTAAATAACCCTAAAAATGTTGATAAACCCTATAAAAAGCTATTAATTCCTACAAAATCCCAATAAAACCCTAATATACAATAAAAATGATAATAAACTGTATCAAATCCTAAAGAACACTAATAAACCCTAAAGAACCTCAATAAACCCTAAAGAACCATATTAAACTCTAAATAACACTAAAAAACTCTAAAGAACCCAAAAAAATGCTAAAACACATTATATAAACCCTAAAACCGCTACAATACCCAAACAAACCATAAAAAACACTAAAAAAAATCCTAATAACCCCTATCAATCTCAAAAAAAATATACATAAAACCCCCCCAAAAACCATTAAAAAGCCATCAGATACCATAAAACCCATAAACACCTATTAAAAACCCTTAAAAACTATAAAAACACTACATACCATAAAAAAACCATTGAAACCATAAAAAAGGCTTCAAATAGATACATAAACCCAAAAAATGCTACATAAACCGTAAAAAATGCAACAAAAAATCTAAAAACATAACATAAACCAAAAAACACAACATAAACCTAAAAAACGCTACATAAACACTAAAAGAACTACATAAACCCTAGAACTATAACATAGATCCAAGAAACACAACATAAACCCTAAAATAACATCATAAAAATTAAAAAACACTTCATAAAACCTAAAAACAAAATATAAACCCTAAAAAACTCAATGAACCCTAAAAATGTTACATAAACCCTAAAAAATGTAACATAACTGCTACATCACCCCTAGAAACGCTACATAAACCCAAAAAATGAAACATAAACCCTAAAAAATGATACATAAAACCTAAACCCTAAACACGCTACATAAACCCTAAAAACGTTACATAAACCCTAAAAATGATACATAAAATCTAAAACCACTAACTAAACCCTAAAAATGCAACATAAACACTATAAATTCTACATAAACTCTAAAAATGCTACACAAACCCTAAAAATGCTACAAAACCCCTTAAGACGCTTTAAATCCCTCAAAAATATTAAACCCTGATATACAATAATATAAATAATTAAACCCTAAAAAACCCCTAATAAACTCTAATAATATCTAAAAACACATTATACTCCCTAAAATTCTATGAAACTATACTCAATAAGAATAAAACTCCAAAAATACCTAATAAACCCTAATAAATGATAATAAAACCAAATAAACCTTAAAAACATGTTAATAAAACCTAAACAACCATAACCAACCCTAATAGATACTAATAAACACTAATAAACATTAATAAACCCCAAAACACCCTAAAAAGCTCTAATAAAACATATATAAATCCAAATAAACCCTACTCAACCCTAAAAAACCTTATCTCACCATAATAACCCCTAGTAAAACACTACAAAACCCTAATAAATTTTTTTTGGGGGGGGGGTGCCAGGAATAGCCTGGACCCGAGCCTTCTTTGCCTAATAAAGAAAAAAATGCTAGTATACCTTAAAAAATCCCTAGAAACCCTGACAAACTCTAATATAACCTAATAATCCCTAAAAATGCTCAGAAACAATAAAAAAGGATCACAAATAATAAAAACGCGCTATATTACCTAAAAAGAGCTAAAAACACAAATATAACCTAATAATGACAAAAAACGCTAATATACCTTAAAAATCCCTAAAAACCCTAATAAACTATAATAAACTCTAATATAACAAAAGATACACTAAAACACTCACAAAAAAAAACAAAACACTCACAAACAATAAAAACACTCTATATTATCTAAAAAGACCTAACAAACACTAATATATCCTAATATAACAAAATAAACTAATAAACCCCTAACAAACCCTAATAAACCCTAAAAATCCCTAATAACCCCGAATAAAAATGAATAAACCCTAATAACCACTAATAAAACCCTAAAAATAACTTCTCAACCCTAATATACCTTAACACACCATTAAAAAACCTAATAAAACGCAATTAAAGTACAATAAACAAAAAAATGCAAACAAACCATTAAAAAGCCCTAGAAAACCTAATAAACCATAATAAATTCAAATAACTGCTAATAAACCATTAAAAATGCTCACACACACACTAAAACACGTTAATAAAACCTAAAAAGTCATAAAAACCACTCATAAATATTAACAAAAACTAAAAACACTCATATACCCTAATAAAAACACCAACAAACTCTAGTCAATGCTAGGATTCCCTAACAATCCCTAATAAACCATACTCAACCCTAATAAACCCTAATAAAACCTTAAAGGTACCGACTCAACCCTAATAAAACCCTAATAAAACCTTAAAGGTACCGACTCAACCCTAATAAAACCCTAAAAATATCAACTCATGCCTAATAAACCTTAACACACCATAATAAACCATAATAAACCCCACTAAACCCTAAAAATGAAAATATACCATTAAAATCCCTAATACCACTAATTAATAATAATAAAACCTAAGAAAGCTTAAAAGCACTAATAAACCTAAATAAACACTACTAAACACTAAAAAACCCTAATATACCCTCTTAAAAATTAATAAACCATAATGAACTATAATAAACCATAATAAATCCTAAACATACCCAAATATACCATAATATACCATAATATACCCTAATAAACCCAACTCAATCCTAATAATAATTTAAAAATACCTAATAAACCGTAATAAATCTTGACACGCCATAATAACCCTAATAAAATCCTAATAACACTCACCAAACCCTAAAAACACTAATATACCATTAAAAACCCTAAAACCCTAAAAACCCAAATAAATGTTAATAGCACCTAAAAAACCAAAAAAAATTGATAGTAAACCCTAAAAATACCTCCAATAATAATAGTAGTAATAATTCACGTGCATGCGCATTTTCATGTTCATGGTTTAAATAATAAATCATAACGCACGTGCATGTGCATATGCATGTGCATTTGCATGTGAATTATAATAAATAATAAATTATAAATAATAACGCATGTGAATTGAAAGTGTATGTGCATGTGCAAGTTTATGATAATTAATAATAAATAGTAACGCACATTCATGTTCATGTGCATGTGAATATGCATGTGCATGTGCATGGTAATAAACAATAAATAATAACAAATTCCACATGAATTTTCATTTTCATGTGAATGATAATAAATAATAAATTATAACACATGTGATAATAGAATAACGCAAGTGCATTGCGTGTGCACGTGCATGAGAATAAAGAATAATAACACATGTGATAATAGAATAATGCAAGTGTATTGCATTTTCATGTGCATGGTAATAAATAATATATAATAATGCACGTGTATGTGCATTTACATGTAATGATAATGATAATGACGCATGTACATTCTTGGTAATAAATAATAAATGACAACGCACATGCATGTGCATTTGTATTTGATGATACAAACAACAACAACAACAACAACAACAATAAAAATAATAATAACAATAACAATAATAATAATAATAATAATAATAGAATTATGCAAGTGCATTGCATATGCACGTACATAGTAGTAAATAATAAATACATAATAATAAATAAGAAAGCACATGCATGTGCATGTGAATTTACATTTGATAATAATATTAATAATACTAATTTTAATAATAATAATAATAATAATTCATGCATGTGAATTGTAATAAATAATAAATAACAACGCACATGCATGTGGATTGGCATGTGATAATGATACTAATAATGATAATAATAATAATAATAATAATAAATGTGATAATAATAATAATAATAATAATAATAAAAGAACAATACAAGTGCATCGCATATGCACGTGTGTGGTAATAAATAATAAATAATAATGCATGTGCATATGCATTTGCATGTGATGATAATAATAATAATAATAGTAGTAGTAGTAGTGGTGATAATAGTAATAGTACCAATGCATGTGATAATTGAATATTGCATGTGCATTACATGTGCACGTGCATGGTAATAAATAATTACACGTGTGCATTTCATTTTCATGTGATGATGATGATGATGATAACAACAACAACAACAACAATAATAATAATAATTATAATAATAACCACAACGCATGTAATAATAGAATAACGCACGTTCATTGAATATGTGTGTTTATGTATTTTCATGTGCATTTCCATGTGCATTTTCTTGTGATGATAATAAAAACAACAACAACAACATCAATAACAACCACAATAATAATAAAAACAATAAGAATAACAATGTATGTGATAATAATATAACGTGTGTGCATTGCATGTGCATGTGCATGGTAATAAATAATAAATAATAATGCACATGCATGTGCATGTGCATGTACATGAGATGATAATAATAATAATAATAATAGTAATAATATTAATAATAATAACCACAATGCATGTGATAATAGAATAACGCATGTGGATTGCACATGCATTGCATGATAATAAATAATAACTCATAGCGCATGTGATGATGATAATAACAATAATAGTAATATTAATAATAATAGCGCATGTGATAATAGAATAACTAACATGTATTGAATGTGCACGTGTATGGTAATAAATAATAATGCATATGAATTTTCATTTGCATTTGATGATAATAAAAATAATAACAATAATAGTGATAATAACAATAACAACAAAAATGCATGTGATAATAGAATAATGTAGGTGCATTTCATGTGCGTGTGCATGGTAATAAATAAAAATGGACTTGCATGTGCATTTGCATGTGGGGATGATAATAATAATATTAATAATAATAGTAGTAATAATAATAATAATAACAAAAACAGCAACATATGCACGTGCATCGAAAAAAATAATATATAATAAATAATAAATAATAACGCATGTGCATCTTCATTTGCATGAGATGATGATAATAATAATAATAATAATAACAATAATGATAATTAAAATAATGATAATGATAATAATGATAATGATAGTAATGATAATAATTACTTCTGTGATAATAGAATAACACACGTCCTAACAAACCCTAACAAAACCTAACAAACCATAACAACCACAAATAACCCCTAAGAACCACTAATAAACCCAAATAACACATAAAACCCACTATTAAACCCCTAAAACCCTAATAAACACAAATAAATCAAAATAACTTGTAATAAACCATAAAAAAATCCTATTAGACTCTAATAAACGCTAGAAAATCCCTAAAACCCCTAATATACAATAAAAACACTATTGAACCATAATAAATTCGAATAACCACTAAAACCCTAACAAAACCGACAATACACTACAAAACCTGCCAAATAATAGCCTACAAAACCCTATAACCCCATAATAAACCCTAACAAACCTTAATAACCCCATAATAAATCATAACAAACCCTAAAAACCCCCAAATAAATCGTAACAAATCCTAACAATGCCAAATAAATTGTAACAAACTGAAATAAACCATAACAAACCCCTAATAAACCACAATAAACCCTAAAAAATCATAATAACCCCTTATAAATTGTAATTAACCCAATAAAACGTTAATAAATCCTAATAAATAAAATAAACCCTAAGAAACCCTAATAAATCCTAAATAACCCTAAAAGGATGATAAACCCTAGAAAAATCTATTAATTCCTACAAAATCCCAATAAAACCCTAATATACAATAAAAAACACTAATAAATCGTAAAAAATCCTAAAGTACACTAATAAACCCTAAATAACCATAATCAACTCTAAAGAACCATAATAAACTCTAAAAAACACTAAAAACCATAAAGAACCCAATAACACAAAAACACATTACATAAACCCTAAAAACAGCTACAACACCCAAACAAACCCTAAAAACATTAAAAAACCCTAACAACCCCTATCAATCTAGAAAAAACATATAAACCCATAAAACCCCAAAAACCCATTGAAAACACATCAAATACCATAAAAACCATAAACACCTGTTAACAACACTTAAAAAACCTAAAAACCACTACAAACCATAAACAACCATTAAACCCATAAAAAGGCAAAAAATAGATACATAAACCCAAAAAACATTACATAAACCCTAAAAATACATCATAAACCCTAAAAATGCAACATAAACTCAAAAAAAGAAACATAAACCCAAAAAACACTACATAAACCCAAAAAACACTACATAAACCGTAGAACCATAACATAAACCCTAAACAACGCAACATAAACATTAAAAAACGCTACTTAAAATCTAAAAACACAACATAAACCCTAAAAACACTACATAAAGCATAAAAACGTTACATAAACCCTAAAAAATGCAACATAAATGCTACATCACCCCTAAAAAGGCTACATAAACCCAGAAAATGCAACATAAACCCTAAAAAATGCTACATAAAACCAAAACCCTAAACACGCTACATAAACCCTAAAAACGTTACATAAACCCTAAAACACTCTGCATAAAACCTAAAACTGCTAACTAAACCTTAAAAGTGCTAAAGAAACACTAAAAATGAAACATAAACTCAAACAACGCTACACAAACACTATAAAATTCTAAAAAACCCCTAAAGACGCTTCAAAAGCCTCAAAAATATTAAACCCTAATATACCATAATATAAAAAACTTAAACCTAATAAACCCCTAATAAACTCTAATAATCCCTATAAATGCCTTATAATCCATAAAAACCCTAAGAGACTCTGCTCAACCATAATAAACACACAAAAATACCTAATAAACCCCAATAAATAATAATAAAACCTAATAAACCATAAAAACACGTTAGGAAAATTTAAACAACCCAAATAAACACAAAAAAACACTAATAAACCATAATAAACCCCAAAAAATCCCTAATAAACCATAAATAAATCCAAATAAACCCTACCCAACCCTAACAAACCTTAACACACAATAATGACCCCTAATAAAATCCTACAAAACCCTAATAATGAAAACAAATGCTAGTATACCTTAAAAAATCTTTAAGAACCCTGATAAACTCTAATATAACTTAATAAACCCTAAAAACACTCACAAACAATAAAAAAATGATCCGAAATAATAAAAACACACTATATTTCCTAAAAAGACGTAAAAACACTAATATAAACTAATAAAGAAAAAAAACGCTAATGTACATTAAAAATCCCTAGAAACCATAATAAACCATAACACACTCTAATATAAATTAAGAAACCCTAAAACTACTCACAAACAAAATAAAATGCTAACAAACAATAAAAAATTCTATATTGTCTAAAATGACTTAACAAACACTAATATAACCTAATAAAACAAAAAAACTGATAAACCCCTAAAAACCCTAACAAAACCTAAAAATCCCTAATAAACCCTAATAAAAACTAATCAGTCCTAATAAAACCATAATAAAACCCTAAAAACACCATCTTATCCCTAATAAATCTTGACCCACCATAATAAAACCCAACTAAAATCCAACAAACAAAAAAACACAAACAAACCATTAAAAAGCCCTAATACCCTAATAAACCATACTAAATTCTAATAAAACCTAACAAACCATAAAAAATGATCACAAACACTAAAAACACACTAATAAAACCTAAAAAGTCGAAACAACCCCTCATATATATTAACAAAATAAAAAAACCCATATACCCAAATAAAAACACTAACAAACCCTAGTAAACCCTAAAAATCCCTAACAAACCCTAATAAACACTACTAAACCCTAATAAACCCCAATAAAACCCTAATGATACCTACTCAACCCAAATAAAACCCTAAAAATACCCACTCAACCATAATAAGCCTTACCAGACTATAATAAATCATAATAAACCCCACTAAACCCTAAAAAAATCAAATATACCTTTAAAAAGCTCTAAAACCCCTAATAAATTCTAATAAAACCTAACAAAGCTTAAAAGAACTAATAAACCCTAAAAACCCTAATATACCCTCTTAAAAATTATTTAACCACAATGAGCAATAATAAACCCTAACAAATCCTAAACATACCCAAATATACAATAATATACCATAATATATCATAATAAACCCAAATCAATCCTAATAAAACCCTAAAATTACCTAATAAACCCTAATAAACCTTAACACACCATAATAAAACCTACCAAAATCCAAATAACTCCCACCAAACCCTAAAAACACTAATATACCATTAAAACCCTAAAACCCTAACAAACCATAATAAATGTTAATAACACCTAAAAATTCTAAAAAATGCTAGTAAACCCTAAAAATACCTCTAATAATAATAATAGTAATAACAGACATGCATGTGAATATACATGTGTATTGTTTAAATAATAATTCATAACGCAGGGGCATGTGCATATGCCTTCTCATTTTCATGTGAATGATAAAAAATAATAAATTATAAATAATAATTCATGTGAATTACATGTGTATGTGCATGTGCATGCGAATGATAATAAATAATAAATAATAACGCACATCCAAGTGCATGTTCATGTGTATGTGCATGGTAATAAACAATAAATAATAAAAATGTCCACATGAATGTGCATTTTCATGTGAAAGATAAAAAATAAAAAATAATAACACATGTGATAATAGAGTAATTCATGTGCATTGCGTGTGCACGTGCATGAGAATAAATAATAAAAACACATGTGATAATAGAATAATGCAAGTGCATTGCATTTCCATGTGCATGATAATAAAAAATATATAATAACTCATGTTCTTGTGCATTTACATGTAATGATAATGATAATGATCCATGCACGTGCATGATAATAAATAATAAAAAAAATGCACATGCATGTGCATTTGTATTTGATGATACAAACAATAAGAATAATAATAATAATAATAATAATAATAATAATAATAATATTAAAAGAATAACACAAGTGCATTTCATGTGCACGTGCATAATAGTGAATAATAAATAAATAATAATAAATGATCACACACGTGCATGTGAATGTGCATTTACATTTGATGATAATATTTATAATACTAATTGTAATAATAATAATAATAACACAAGCACGTGCATGGTAATAAATAATAAATAACAATTCACATGATTCTGCATTTTCATGTGATAATGATAATAAGAATGATAACGATAATAATAATAATAATAATAATAATTGTGATAATAATAATAATAATAAAAGACTAATACAAGTGTATTGCATTTTCACATGCATGGTAATAAATAATAAATAATAATGCATGTGAATCTATATTTGCATGTGATGATAGTAATAATAACAGCAGTAGTAATAATAGTAGCAGTAGTGGTGATAATAGTAGTAGTACCAATACATGTGATACTATAATATTGCATGTGCATTATGTGTGAACGTGCATGGTAATAAATAATAACGCTTGTGCATAGCATTTGCATGTGATGATGATGATGATAATAATAACAATAACAATATTAATATTAATAATAACAATGCATGTGATAATAGAATAATGAATGTGCATTGAATTTGAATGTATGTTCATTTTCATGTCATGATAACAACAACAACAACAAAAACAACAACAATAACAACAATAATAATAACAACGCATGTGATAATAAAATAACGTGTGTGCATTGCATGTGTACATTCATGGTAATAAAAATATAATAATAACACATGTTCATGTGCATGTGCATTTTCATGAGATGATGATAATAATAATAATAATAAAATAACAGTAATAATAAGTTATAGTTGTTTGAAAAAACAGCAGACATGACAAAAATGCTAGAAATAGTGTCTTGAAAAACCTAACAAATCACACAGTCATTAAAAAAGGAATAACTTCTTCTTCAGGTGTCCATTTCTGCTCCGTGAATAGTCAAACTAAATCTCATGGAATGAACTATGATAAAAACAGGTGTCGGAGGCCGAACAGACACACAGATCAGAAGTTATGACCGTTTTAAGAAAAAATTGAAAGGGATCCGGACACATAAATGGAGTTTAGGAGGACTTCTTATGGGTTTTTGGAATTTTATGGTCCCAAAAATTACTTGAACACGGTTCAACTTATCCCTTTGGATAGATCTATTCGTTGCCTCCGATTTGATATGTGGTAGAGCTCAAATGGATAACTGAAGTGAACATTATGGCCGTTTGAAGTTGGACTTTTTATAAGAGTGGTATAACAAATATATCTTCTATTTCTTTAATCTTCTCATAGTTTCGTTTAGACTTAGTCCTCCCACATCTCACAATCTTAGATTTTACTTGTCAAAGTGCTCAAATGGACACTTGAAGGAGATGTTATGCCTATTTTAGTGAGTTGCAGGTTTCTTAGGTTTTTAGGCAATAAGAGGGTTGCTCAATTTAAAACAACAATAACGTCTGTTGTGCGTGTGTTGATTTTGGCTCTACCACTTATCAAATCGAAGATTTTGAAAGATATACACTCTGGTGACCACTGGAACCCTTTCTGACATTCTTCAACACCCCAAAAGACCCAAAATCCTTTTGGATGGTCAAAAGATTGGCTTCTGGTGTCTGTTATGAAATAACTTCTTCTATTAGTGTTCGTTTTGCCTCTACCACATATCAAATCAAATATTGAGACTAGGCCTACACTCCTATAACTACTGAAGCACCTTCTCACATACTTGAAGGCCCAAAAAGGTACTTAAACCCTCCAAAAGACCATAACATATACTCTGGGAGTCCGTTTCGCCTCTACCATACAACAAATCGAAGCTTTCGACTAGATCTACACATCTGTGACCAATATGAACTCATTATCACGTTCCTAGAGACCCAAAAGGTCCTTAAGTCCTCCAAATGATCATAACTTCTGCTTTGGGTGTCCGTTTGACCTCTACCACATATGAAATTGAAGCTTGTGGCTAGATCTACACAAGTGTGACAACCATTAAAAAAAATGACCCTAAAAACCATGAATAACTCCATAAACACTAAAAACCATTAAAAACCATGCCAAACCCTAACAAACCCTAACAAAAGCCAAAAAAACCCTAACCAACCCTAACAAACCCCAAAAAACCCAATCAAACACTAACAAACCCCAAACACCCCTAAAAGTCCAACTTCAAAGGTCGTGACTAGTAAAATAGAAGCTCGTGAGATGAGCGATGACCAAGTTTAATCGAAACTATGAGAAGATCAAAGAAACATATGACATATTTGTTATACCACTCCAAAAAAAAATTCCATCTTCAAATGACCATAACACTCACTCTGGTTGCCTATTTCTGCTCTACCACATATCAAATCAAAGTCATAGAGGAGATCAATGCAGAAGGAAAACTTTAACAAAGTTCAAGTCATGTTTAGGACCCTTAAATCCCCAAAACCCATAATAAAGCCTCCAAAACTCCATTTCTATGTTTGGATCCCTGTCAAAATTTTCTTAAAATGGTCATAAATTCTGATCTATGGGTATTTTCGGCCTCTGGAACCTATTTTTATTGTAGTTCATTCCATGAGATTTAGTTTGACTATTCACGGAGCGAAAATGGTGACCTGAAAATGAAGTTATGCCTTTTTTAATGACTCTGTGATTTGTTAGGTTTTTCGAGACACCATTTCTAGAACTTTTGTCCTATCTGCTATTTTTTCAAACAACTATAAATTATTATTACTGTTATTATTATTATTATTATCATCATCTCATGAAAATGAACATGCACATGCACGTGTGTTATTATTATATTTTTATTACCATGCACGTGCACATGCAATGAAAACACATTATTTTATTATCACATGCATTGGTATTATTATTGTTGTTATTATTATTGTGGTTGTTTTTGTTGTTGTTATTATTATTATTATTATCATCACATGAAAATTCACATCCAAATTAACATACACGCACATTCAATGAACGTGCGTTATTCTATCATCACATGCATTCTTATTATTAATATTAATAATATTATTATTATTATTATTAATATTATTATCATAATCATCATAATCATCATCACATGAAAATACAATGCACTGGAGATGTTATTTATTACCACACACATGCACGCGTAATGCACATGAAATATTCTATTATCATATGAATTAGTACTACTACTATTATCACCACTACTACTACTATTATTACTACTACTGTTATTATTACTATCATCACATGCAAATGTAGATTCACCTGCGTTATTATTTATTACCATGTACGTGCATATTCAATGCACTTTTATTATTATTTTATTATTATTATTATTATCACAGTTATTATTATTATTATTATTATTATTATTATTATCATTATCATTATCATTATTATTATCATTATCACATGAAAATTCACATTCATGTGCATTGTTATTTATCTTTTATTACCATACACGTTCATGCATTATTATTATTATTATTATTATTATTACAGTTAGTATTATTAATATTATCATCAAATGTAAAGGCACATGAACATGAAAGTGCGTTCTTATTTATTATTATTTAATTATTATTTAATACTATGCACATGCACATGCAATGAACTTGCGTTATTCTATTATTATTATTGTTGTTGTTTTTGTTTTTGTTGTTTTTGTTTGTATCATCAAATAAAAATGCACATGCACGTGCGTTGCTATTTATTATTTATTACCATGCACGTGCATGCGTCGTTATCAATATCATTACATATAAATTCACATGCATGTGCGTTATTATATATTATTTATTATCATTCACATGAAAATGAAATGCACTTGCATTATTATATTATCACATGTGTAATTATTATTTATTCTAATGCATGTGCACACACAATGCACGTGTGTTATTCAATTATCACTTGTGTTATTATTTATTATTTATTATCATTCACTTGCAAATGTATATTCATGTGGAATTGGTTATTATTTATTGTTTATTACCATACACATGCACATGCACATGCACTTGCACTTTTATGTGCGTAATTATTTATTATTTATTATCATTCACATCCACATGCACATACACATGTAATTAACTTGTTTTATTATTTATAATTTATCATTTATTATCATTCACATGCAAATGCGCAAGCATATGCACATGCACGTGTGTTATGTTTTATTATTTAAACCATTCACATGCATATGCACATTCACGTGCGTTATTACTACTACTATTATTCGAGGTATTTTTAGGGTTTACTATCATTTTTTAGGATTTTTAGATGTCATTAACATTTATTATGTTTTGTTAGGGTTTTAGGGTTTTTTAAGGCTGTATTAGCATTTTTTAGGGTTTTTTGGATTTATTAGGATTTTATTAGGGTTTATTATGGTGTTTTATGGTTTATTAGGGTTTATTAGGTATTTTTAGGGTGTCATTATGAATTGAGTTGGGTTTATTCGGGTATATTATTGTATATTATGGTATATTTGGGTATGTTTAGGATTTACTAGGGTTTATTGTGGTTCATTATGCTTTATTATTTTTTAAGAGGGAATATTAGGGTTTTATAGTGTTTAGTAGTTTTTATTTAGTTTTATTAGTGCTTTTATGCTTTGTTAGGTTTGATTAGCATTTACTAGAGGTTTTATGGATTTTTAATGGTATATTAGCATTTTTTGGGTTTAGTGGGGTTTATTCTTGTTTATTATGGTGTGTTAAGGTTTATTAGGGTTGAGTAGGTATTTTTAGGGTTTTATTAGGGTTTATTCGGTATATTTAATGTTTTATTAGGGTTTATTAAGGTTGAGTACGGGTTTGTAGGGTTTTTAGGTATTTTTATGGTTTACTAGGGGTTGTTAGTGTTTTTATTAGGGTATATGAGTGTTTTTATAGCATACCGGCATTTTCTTACATTACAATTACATCATTTTAAAGGTAAAAAACATAATAGTATTACAAATAGAGGATCTAAAGGTTTAGTGTCTTGGGAAAACTAGGACCATACATAGCTATTACAACAACATGCATAAACATTTATATAATTTCTTTTTCTCTAGCTTCTTATTATCACTTGTCCTCTCCTTAGTATATGTATCCACCTGCGGATATACATTAAAAGGAGTGAGACAAAAGCCCCATAATATGATAGATAAGAATAAAATGTCATGGGTTGAGCATAATCATGACATAGGTAATGAAATCATGAACAAGAGAGGAACATAAATAAAAGACTTGAAATGTGGTAATGCATAAAAATGAAACATCGTGTTTTAGTGATTAACTACCACACATACTTGTGAACCAGGCTATCATATTTTTCAAACATCATTTCACATATAATAATGAGATTCATCAGTTTACACAATGCATTTGAGCGCTGTATAATTCCAGGCGCACCCGTCACTTTGAAACATTCATATTGCGCTATATAATTCTGGGCGCACCCGTCACATCAGAACATTATCATTATCATGATTTCAAAATATAACACTTATAAAAAGTGAAAATAACTAACCCATGTAAAGGAATGGGTTTCATCTCATAATAATACATTCATAAGCTTTGGGTTACCAAAATAAAGAGGGAACAACATACTTGATACAAGAACCATCAACTATGAATGAGAGGTAAAAGTTGAGTTCTTAAAAGAATAATTCTTTTGGAAAAAATTTTGTTTGACATAAACTTTATTAGAAAAAATGTATATCCCATAAAAGGTAAGATAATTATGAATAAATTATCTTTAAGGAGTAACCATATCAAAATGGAGTGAAAGAGGGAGAACCCGAAGGAAGAAAACTGAGTTCGAGATTTATCCTTACCTTGTATCCGAATGATTCCTTCTCTTTAATGTCCTATATAATGACATTATATCCATTAATTAGAAATTAAAGAACCTTTTATACATTAATAGGGTTCATTATGGTTTTATTATGTGATTTTAGGTGCCTTTTAATGAGTTATAGAGTATAGAAACATTATTCGGGAATGTTTGTTTTTATGGTTTTCTTGAGTGGTTCACTTGTATTCTTAAATTGATGTTTGTTTAGAACATGGGTAATCATCCAGAAATGATATTACAAGTTATTAATGATGTTACAGGAGTTTTAATCATCTTATAATTATTTATATTAGATACATGTGGATGAATCATTAGATAAGAATTAATTGATGATTGTTTTGGTTAATTTGGGTGGTTTTTTTATCACAATAAACTTGTTTTAATTTATAACATAGTAATATGTTCATAAGTCAGTACCAGAACTTTAAATAGGACATAATACATATAAAATATTCTGGTTCAACAATAAAAATGGTTTCATGACCAGATTTGAAGGTATAAATGGAAGAATAAAACATGTCGTTCTTGAAGGTGATAAATTAACACCTCATTAACAACCTTCTCTTTAATAAAATAAAAGAAAGAAGGAAAGGGAGGTTGGATGATATAATATTCCATTAACATCATAAAATTCCATTATATGTATAATACTAGAGTTATAATACCATTTGGGTGAAGATAGGTGGGGAGATATCAAGAAATGAACTTGAACAAGAAAGGAAATTAAAGGAGAAGAGGGAGAGAAATTACCTCTTGAATCTTCCTCTTGAGATCCTCCTTAAGGGCCTCAGATTTGACTTTTGATGAGACCATAAGCTCTTGGACTTGGGGGAGGGGATAGGGAGTATGTTTGGGCAGAGTTTAGATATGGATTGGAGCTTGAGATGTGTGAGAGAATGAGGGTGTGAAGGGTGGTTCTGATAGTGGAGGGGAGGGGTAAATGTTTAATATTTAATTCATTATTTTATTATTTCCCTCAAGACAACCTATATTATTGTTTCATGTGACCCCTAATAGTAATAAGTTCATGTTAGTTCGAAACAAGTGGACTTGAATCACTTGTGATGTCATGAATAGTGTATTTAACTGTTAAATTGTATATAAAGTATTTTACTGTATTTCACTATTCATCAAAAATTCGAGTTTTTCAGAAAAAAAAACCAAAAATTTACCCTAACCATTTTTCGACGTGTAGAATACAAAAATGAAGTCCATTTTTCAAAATTAAGTTTCTAAATATTATTAATTTAATTTTTAATTAAAGTCATAGTTCATTCGAAAAATGAAAATCTTAAAGGTGCACTTAGTTTTATTTCTCATTGAAAAATTAATTAAGATCTCATTATCATATTACCTTACGAAAATAAAATAATAATATTATTTACTATTTATAAGGATCATATTACTATTCATTTTACTATTCATAAGGGTATGTTACTATTCACCCAAAAAAACAAGTTTGTTCTATCAGACTCCAAAAATCATCTTGAACACAACCAGGTATGTCAGATTTTTAAAATTCCAAACACATAAGTGAAAAACTTATGCTTAAAGGTCACTTATAACATAGTAGTTCATTATGTTGTGCATTCTTGTGATTTTAGGACATAATTTTATGCAGGTAATTTTCATTAAAGAACTTTGGGTCGTTACCTTTTTCCCCCCTTAAGAATTTTCACCCTCGAAATTTCTTTTTACATAAACAGGTGAGGGTACTTCTCCTTCATCGCCTCTTTCGGTTCCCACGTTGCTTCCTCAAACATATGGTTCCTCCACAAAACTTTGACAAGGTGGGTTGTATTGTTGCGTAGAACCTTATCACTTCGGTCTAGAATCTATAATGGCTGCTCCTCATAGGAGAGATCATCTTCCAGCTGCACAACCTCTGAGTTTAGTACATGTGAGGAATCAGGTAGGTACTTCCTCAGTAGTGATATGCGAAAAACATCATGAACTCGAGCCATATTCAGTGGAAGTGCAGGCTGATAGGCCACAACACCTATGCGGTCAAGGATTTCAAAGGGGTCGATATATCTTGGGCTTAGCTTCCCTTTCTTCCAGAATCACATGACTCTCTTCCATGGAGATATTCGAAGGAAGTCTTTATCTCCAATGTCGAACTCCAAGTCCCTTCGACGGTTGTCAGCATAGCTCTTTTGACAACTTTGAGCAGCTTTGATGTGTTTCTAGATGACTTAACCCTTTTCTGTCATCTCTTGAACAAGATCAGGTCCAAGTAGATTTCTTTCTCTAACTTCACCCCAACAGGTTGGGGTTCTACATCACTTTCCATACAGAAGTTCATATGGAGCCATCTGAATACTCAAGTGGAAGCTATTATTGTATGAGAACTCAACCAATGGGAGATGATGATCCCATCCACCTTTTAATTCTAGAGAGCAAACTCTGAGAATATCTTCAATCATCTGAATAGTCCATTCATATTGGCCATTAGTTTGGGGGTGATAGGTCGTGCTGAAATTTAATACAGTAAAGCATGTTGATGGATCCTCCAGAATTTAGATGTGAACCTCAGATCATGGTCAGAGACAATTGAGAGTAGAACACCATGTAGTCTCACCACTTCCTTCACATATATCTTTGCATGTTGTTCAAGCGAGAGATCTTCTCGAATAGCAATAAAATGGGCAGTCTTGGTGAGTCGGTCAACCACAACCCATATCACATTATATCCCTTTAACATCTTTGGGTGACCCATGAAAAAGTCCATAGTAACATTTTTCCATTTCCACATGGGAATAGGCAATGGCTACAACATACCTTTGGACTTTGGTCGCTCAGCTTTAACTTACTGACATTCCACGAACCTTGATATATATTCTGGAATATCCTTCTTCATGTTATCCCACCAGAAGTGTTCCCGGAGATCACGATACATATTGGAACTACCAGGATGGATAGAGAATGTTGATCTATGTTCATTTTCCAATAGCTCATTCTTTATACTGGGTGATGAAGGCACAAAAACCCACGTTCTAAACCGAATCACACAATCATCTTCGATATGGAACTCTTGCAGCTTCCTTTCTTTTACTGCATTCACGCTCTTTTGTATCTCCACATCATCCCTTTGTGATTCCTTAATCATCTCCTAGATGGATGGTTGCGCAATCATTTGGGCAAGGTAGGATGTATCCCCTACCCTTATGATTTCCAAATCCATTCTTTTCATATCCATGGAGATAGGGTCTTTCTCAATCTGCAGCATGGATAGAGTAATAGGTTCTTTTCTGCTTAGAGAATCATCTACCTTTTTCTCCTTTCCAGGATGATAATTAATAGAGAAATTGTAATCCTTGATTAGATCTAACCATCTATTATGACGCATGTTGAGCTCTTTTTGTGTGAATATATACTTTAGGTTATTGTGGTCGGTGTATATGTCACACTTCTCACCATAAAGGCAGTCCCGTGAGATTTTCAAGGCAAAAATCATGGCTGTGAGCTCCAGAACATGTGTCGGGTAGTTATGCTCATTTATCTTCAACTATCGTGAGGCATAGGCTATCACATTATCATTTTTGCATGAGTACACAACCCAAGAATTTCTTTGAATCATCACTATATATCACAAAAATTTATCCATTTTTCGGTAGTGTGAGTACAAGTGCAGTGATCAGCCTTCTCTTTAGCTCCTTAAATCTTCCCTCACATTCTTCCGTCCAGACATACTTTACCCCTTTCCTTGTTAGCTTAGTTAGCGGGATTGACAATCGTGAGAATTTTCTCACAAAACGTTAGTAGTACCTGGCTAAACCAAGAAAACTACAAATTTCTGTGACACTAGAGGGCCTTGGACATTCCTCAATCACCTTTTTCTTTGAAGGATCCACAGAAATTCCCTCACTTGTGATCACATGTCCCACGAACATGACTTGCTTCATCCAAAAGTCACACTTGATGAACTTGGCATAAAACCTCTCCTTTCTCAATGTCGCCAACACAAGTCTTAGATGTTCTTCATGTTCCTCCTTAAGATTAGAGTATATGAGAATATCATTGATAAACACTACCACAAATTTGTCGAGGTAATGTCTAAAGACTCTATTAATCAAATACATGAAGATTTCAGGGGAATTAGTAAGTCCAAAGGGCATAACCAAAAACTCATAGTGCCCATATCTTGTACGGAAGGCCATCTTCTGAATGTCATCCTTCTTCACCTTTACATGATGATATCCAAAACGAAGATCCACATTTGAGTAGTATTGATCTCCTCTTAACAGATCGAAAAAGTCATCAATCCTTGGAAGAGGATACTTGTTCTTTATTGTGATCTTGTTGAGTTACCGATAATCGATACACAGCCACATTGTTCCATCCTTCTTCATCACAAAGAGCACTGGTGAACCCCAAGGTGATGCACTAGGGCATATGAACCCTTCATCCAGATGCTCTTACAGCTTCTTATTTATCTCCTCCAGTTCGATAGGATCCATCCTATATGAACACTTCGAGATAAGAGTATCTCCTTGTATGAGTTCAATTGAGAACTCTACCTCACAATCCGGGGGAATTCCAGGTAACTCTTTGGGAAATACATCTTTGTATTCCTTCACGATGGGAATTTACTCAAGGTTGCACTTTCCTTCTACTCAACCATTTGGGCAAGGTATGCTTCTTCATAGGGAATCAACACCCACACCATTGAATGATTTTTAAAAAGTTATTCATGAACATCCTTGCATTTGTAGAAGATCCTGGGATGGTTCAGAATATGAAAAGATATTTCCTTTTCCCGACAATTGATGTGTTCTCTATATGACTAGATCCAATCCATTCCCATTATAGCGTCGAATTCCACCAAGGTAAGTATAACGAGATTTTCCGGAAGAATCTTCCCACATATTCCAATAGGAGAAGAGTCAAACACTTTTTTTTCAATGATTTCACCACTTGGTGTTTTTACAGATATCTCTACTTCAAGGTTTAAGGGCTTCGATTCTATAGTTCTAGAGAACTTGCAAGATATAAATGAATGCCTAGAACCAGAATCAAATAATACTTTTTCCATTATTGAGTGAATATGTAGTGTACCTTGTATGACTTCATTATCATGCGCCACCTCCATAGTAGTGATGGCATATGCCTTCCCTTGTTCCTTTGGCTTTGGTGGTTGCTGATGCTGATTACCCTCAAGAAATCGAGGTTTAGTGCACTGGTTTGCATAGTTCCCTAGCTCCCTACAGTTGTAGCATTGAACCATGAGTGGTTCTCTACAATCATCAGATTCATTCTCCTTCCTTTTCGTTTCTTTTAAACACTCTTGGGAATGGTTTCAATCTTTCCCACACTTGAAGCATTTCCTTTTCCCTTTGAGGTAGTTCCCATGGTGCAACTTCCCACATTTTTGGCATATGGGTCGCTGATTTTTCTTCCCACCTTTGTCATTAGATCCACCAGCTTGAAACTCCATCTTTCTTTTCTTATCAACATAGCCATTGGACCATTCTGCAAAGTCCATCTCCACTTTGAGAGCACATCGAACAACTTATTCATAACTCCCAATGTCTTGAATTGCAAGAGCATTTAGAATGAGTGGTTTTAATCCACTAAAGAATCTATCAATTTTGCTATCATTGTTGATAACAAAACCTGAAGCGTACCTTGCAAGCCTTGTAAAATTATCTTCATAGGTTGTGACAGATTCTCTTGTTTTGGTGCGGATGGTGTGGGCATGGATACTAAAAATTCTGACTTTCACTTTATGGGCAGGGGTTTCGAGCAGAACCAAGCTCCTGATGATCCTGTTGATCCAAGTCCGAATGCACATTCTATTTTGGTGCAGGTAAATTATGCTGACTGAAGAAGTTGCTACAATAATCGTTATGTAGGTTTGGAAAATGAAGAGGTGCCGGAGGTTGAAGAGGGGGAAAATGAGGAGATTCACTGCCATCCATCTCATGATAGACCTCTGGATTTTGGTACAGCTCCTGCTGGATATGATGCTGGACAGCAGGGTGGTGTGAGAGTGGAAAGGTCTTGTGATGAGGAAAAGAACCCAACTGAATGTGTTTCGAGCAGGACAATGAAAATGGAGAATGTGAAGATGAGATCCAGGCCCTCTTTCAGTGACATTGTGAATATTGGGAACAAAGAGATGCCGAGCAAGGAGATAAATGGGAAAGCACAGGGTTGGAGGAAGCCGCGGAGGGACTACATGGATCTGCCCAAGCCAATGGCGACAATATCTACATATAGTAAGGGTGGAGGAGAGGAATATGACTCGAAAATAGGAAATGGTAGAAAGCGAACATACAAGGAGAAACTAACCAAAAAGGAACTTGTCCGCAAGAAGAAGTACATTGAACTCTTCAAGAAATATGAGTATTCAGAATGGGAATCAACGACACTGGATGATGAGGGATCTGATTATGGGGATGAGGATGAGAATGGGTTTGAGATGATGTAGTTGCTTATGTTTGTTTCTGTCTTGCACTCTACTTTCTTTTTAGGATAAATTTTGGGGATCAGACTTTAGTCTGATCCGAACCTTCCTGGTCTATAAATTCTCTCTCCATCTTCGTATGAAGAGTTCATGGGAAATACTTATTAAGAAACATTATCTTAATGTCTTCACATTCCATCTCTTCAATTTCCTCCCTTTTCTTGGTGTTCTTAATCAAAGAACACCATTGATCAGCTTCTCCATCTAAACGATAAACGACTAGGGTAACCTTCTCCATCTCAGAACAGTGAAGAACAGAAATGATCTTCTCCATGGAGTTAACCACTGTTCTGCAACTAGTGGATCAAGAGGATCCACTAAACGTCAGTGGCCTTTGCCGCCTAAAACATTCTATAGTTTCTCCCTCTTTAGTGAAGGAGTATGTTCCCCATTATTATGGTTATTTATCATAATCTGAGATAATTGGGTAATCATCTCCCTGATGTTTTGAACTCCACCTCCCAAATCATTGGGGATGTCGTTCGGGTCATCGTTGCATTGGCCCTCGAAGGAGTCGTTGGCCTGATTTCTCCTAGTTCCCACCATTTTCTAAAATAGAAAAGGTTAGAACAAAACATAAGTACACAAGTTATTAATAACTTATTCATTTAAACAATTTATACCAAAAGAAAATCATATGAGATCCCAATGTATATTTTCTTGTGTTTCTACTTGTACTTAGTCTCATGTTAGAGGTTTTCTCTTGGGTGCACTAATCCTAATTCCCAAATTAACTAAACCATTCCTCTAATACCAACTATGTCATCCCAAACTTTTCTTACATTACTATTACATCATTTTAAAGGTAAACAACTGTTGATGCTTCTTTTCGTCACAGATTCTAAAGATTGGAAAAGGGAAATACCTGAGTCCAAATTGATTCATCCTTTGAAGAAAGATAAAAATTCGACAAAGGGATGAAGAAAGAGAACATTTCCCATAGGTCGCGCAAGTTCACTCATGGTCGCGCAAGTATACTTGCACACCGCCTAATGGTTGCGCAAGTGACTAGCGCGACCTAAGTGATAATCGCCCGGGTCTTCTGCAGCCTATAAATAGACCCTGTGGTCCCCCCATTCGAAGAGGAATTTTTTCCAGAAACTCAGATTTGAGCTCCAGGGGCCCTAGTCTCTTCTTAAAGCATACGAAACACTTATATGGTAATTTCTTACCTAGAACGTAAGATTAAAGAGGGGGAGGAAGGCCTAAGTGTTGAAACTCATCAACACTTGCTCGCCTGAGTGGCCAACCCTTAAGGGAAATGGCCACACATGCGCGCCGCCTAACTCCTTCAATAGAACTTGCGCGCCACTATTCTGGAAGAACCTCAAGATGATTCTAAAGGCTTTAACCAAGAGTCTCTCATGTATTACCCTTCTGGTTAACCTTCGCGCAAGTACCCATGTGTCGCGCATGTATACATGCGCTACCAAGACTAGCGCGCCCACGTAGTACCTGCGCGCCTGCTAGGACTTGCGCGTCCCTGCCTTTTTGGGTGCCTTTCTTGCCCATTTCACCCCTCTTAAGCCATTCCACCTCTCCTATTCAAGATTCAGTCTTCAAGACACTCTTCAAAGCCATTTATGGCATGATTTCTTAATTTTACTTCCTTATCTGAAAGGAATTTTGTAGAATATATCTCAAAACCTAGTGATTTATACATCTTTATGTCACTAAATATTGATATTTCATTCATTCAACCTCATCCATTACGATGAGAGAACTCATTAACCTGGGCCTCCTTTTCAGGAGTAAGCCCCAGTCCCCTAATATGGGAATCCTCTTTAGGAGTATGCCCCAACCATAATTCTCTTAACCTCGGTCTCCTTTTCAGGAGTAAGCCCCAGTCTCAAATATGGGAATCCTCTTCAGGAGTAAGCCCCAGTCATAACTCCATTAACCTATGCCTCCTTTTCAGAAGTAATCCCCAGTCTCAAATATGGGCATCCTCTTCAGGAGTAAGCCCCAAGTCCCTTAATTTTTCAAGTCTCTTAACCTGGGCCTCCTTTTCAGGAGTAATCCCCAGTCTTAATTCCTCTTAACCAGTCCTAATTTACCTTTGATCTGGGATTCCTTCTCAGGAGTAAAAACCCAATCATAAGTCCTCTCCTAATTTGGGCCTCCTTTTCAGGAGTAATCCCCAAGTTAGAGTATTCAAATCTCTGTGAAGCACATATACATTTATGGACCCTATTCCTATATTTCTTCCCTGAAGTAAATCAAAATCATCATTTATCTGGGAATTCATACATACATAAGTCCCACCTTATTTCTTACGATTGCATCTTTCATGGCACAATTGTCTGATTTTTACCAATACCTCTTGTTTTTCACACCGATCATGACTCACGTGACCTTAGAGTGTAAAAGCAATTATGACATCCTTCTTTGAGCCATCAATTATAAACATCATACTCCCTTACTCGAACTACGTGGGTTCTGATTCCTTTTCTAAAACAAAGGATACGTAGGTAGGCCATCTGTGGGTTCGATCCCAACTCTGAAATAATCCATGTTCTTATGAATGGCAATAAACTTCAAGTGCCCCACTGAGTGGCTTTAAAACCACCATGGTCATCATAATGACATAGAGACTCCTATATAAATGTGTAGAAGGATACCATTGATCAAGAATCTCTAAATAAATATAGATGATTCTCTATCGATGAAGAACCTCGTATACATATAAAATATTCTCTAAATTTCCTACATATATAATAATTTATTGTCATATCTGAAGGAGATCTCATTTTATACTTGGTAATGTAATAAGGATTCACGAACATAACTTAAATCTATAAAGAGAGTCCCGGAGTAGAAAAAAATTCCCCTAAAGAAGGTGTGATGAGTCCAACCTCCCATCCTCTCGACCAATGCAAATTCCTAAGCCTCATCAGTCCACAAACTAATGAGCGCCTACCCAAATAGATGTGAAATCATTGGATGTTTCCGGTTCTACGAACAAACCCGTTAGATACCGATCGGAATGTTTGATCCTCCCATTAAGGAGGTCATCCCCTAATTCCGAGGGAAACAAAAAATGGTGAACCTGACATGAATCCTTAACCAAGTTAAAATGATGTTTTACCTATTTGTTAGGCCCCTATTTAAAACTCAATGAGAGGGCCAACAAAAACAATCATTGACATATATGCTCATCCAAAAGATGTAGTGGATGAATTTATCTTGATTACCTCTGTTATATCAAACATGCACTCTTTTCCAAGATCATCCTCATTTCTAGAATGGATGCTCTCAAATTCACTCCTGTGAATACTGTTGCTGCAAATGCCACTGCTGCTACTCCTACTGGATCATCGTCCGCTCTGAGGATGACATCACCTACTCAGCATCTTCAACGCTGGGTATCAAATGCGCTGGTTAATTATTGCCATCAACATGGTACCATCTCAACTCTGGGGGCTGCCCGACAAGCCCTCCAAGTGAACAACTCACACTGGTCATCCGGACAACGACGACCAGTGATCAAGAAGCAGGCAGTGCTGACTACCGTCTCCAACCGTTTCGGGTCGTTATCCCTAGAACACAATCACCATTCGCTCCCTTATTCTAAGGAGTAGAATGATCAGGTCCCTCAGGGCCTTAATTCAAGTAGACAGGAGTCCTTACCGAGGGCTCCCACTAACAATCGCCGCCAGACTCGTGTGGCAGTGCGCCCTCAACATGATAAGGGTACCGACACCAGACATTCGGCTCAGGTTCCTCGAACCTGATTATGAAAGAAGAACCGCTAGAGGCGGAATCCGGTAAACAGTGAGAAGGTTCTCATCTCTTCCATCTCCAGAGAAGTCCACCAACCTAACTTGGTGGCAAGAAATTAGCGGGGACACACACCTGCCCGTTTTAATTCTGCTATCCAGCAGACTCGTCTGGCAGCAGCACGCCAATCCCGTCAGGCAATTCCGGTGGAGTACTATAGGTAGGAACATACACCTGTTTATATATCATCAGTTAGTCAGCAGGCTCGTCTGACTACATATGATGAATCTCGTCAACCACTTTTGGCTAAGTGCAATCAAAAGGCACATACAACTGCTATTATTAATCAAGCCTACCAACAGTCTCACTTGGTAGCACAAGGAGAAGTCAGTCGGAAAGATCCGGTGACAAACAGGAGGTTGACTCAACTCTCTTCCCCTACACTTGAGTACTGTCAGGATTCACTGACATGAAAAGGAGGACAAGAGTAGGCACACACGCCTACTCCAAGCATGGAATGGACGTATATCCCCGTTCAGGAAGCTGAAGTCACCAAACATATTTTACCAATGGTGAAAGAGCAGAAGCAAATCTCTGCTCATATTCTGGATGCTTTCCAGGATATTATAACAACTTCAGCGGCATCTCACGGAAAGACACATAAATCTATCCCTACCATTGGAGTGACACATCAACAATTCACTCCAGAACAGATACACACATTTGATCCAGTCCAAGAGAGTTGTGGGGAATACTCCCCCATATCATACGGACAACCAAGTCAGGCACATACACCTGATTTGGGTGGAGATCGTCAGCCTAACCTGGCCATCTTTCCTGATCAGGCACATAAATCTGCTCAGATTAGCCACTTTCGTCAACAAGTGGTTTCCAAGGAGAGTAAGAAGGCGTCTAAGAAAAAGACCCACCAAACACAGTCAGTAGATCAATATCCAATCTGTAATAAGGTCTTGCTCGATGCTGGAGTTCTTGAATCCCTCAGACAGTTATCTGTTGGAATTCAAGATTCTAATCCCTCATTTCCCAATAGTGGGAACATTAATTCTGAAGGTCTTCAACAGAAAATTCCTCATTAAGGCTTGATTCATGACAATTTGGTCGATCTCAAAGTTTCGTCTTTAGATGAGAGCCACAGGAACCCTCTGTGTGGTCAGAAGACTAAGGAGAAAGAGATATCATCTTTTACTGTAACCCACCATGGTGGTCCTCCCCATGATGATGAATTTCGATGCGAAAGTCCTCTCCTCAGTAGTGATGCACATTGCCCAGAAAATGCTCCAGTGGACAATGTAGTGCTGAGAAATCCCTCTTATCTTGAGGCACTTGGAAATGTGAAACCAGTCATGTCTGATGCTTCATCGCTAGCAGGTGAAATACTTTCTCAATCAGAAGATAGCCCATGGTGTAGTTCATTCTTTGAACCACCCCTAAGTCATGCATCTTCTAGTTTGATCAGTGATTTCTCTTCCAATCCTGTTGAATCCAATGAAGCAACAAGGAAGCACTAGCTCTAGTCAAAATAGGTAGAAGAATCTTCATCAAATGATAAAGAGGAAATGGTGAACATGAGAAAACAACTGGCGAAAGGTGAAGTGCCATTCATGTTTGGTCCTCTGGATGACTCTCAGTATGACATTCCAGAAATGTTGATGGAAGATGAAATTCATGATATTCGTCTCAACATATGGAAAAATCTTTGTCAGTTGAAAAAAGAAAGTATTATGTTACGATGAATATGAAAATCATCTTAAGATAATAGAAGGGTTACAATGTCAGATTGATTTGGCATCTCTATCAGTCTCTCGTTATCCGAAGGATGAAAAGAAACATAGAGCCCTTCAATGTTCATTCCATAGCGCAATAAAAAGATTGCGTCAGTTAAGTGCCAATGCCTCATCTGGTATTCATGTCAGAGGATGGGGTGTTCATGGATCACTACATTTCATAGTGCTCTCCAGTCAACAAAGCCCGCCAAAAGTGGTATCATGCAATGTTATTGCCCATGGATGACCACAAATACCAGGCTTTTTTTGTAATCAAAAGCTTTCCCAAGAACAGGCTTCAACCAGTCCCTCTCAAAATCAAGCATAAAGAGAACAAGTTGTTGAATTACTTCTGCATCAAACAAACGAGAATATTGCACAAGCCTCTCATATGGAGAAATCACATCATCAAGTGACAGAAGTGTCGGAAATCATCCAACGGTCTTTTGAACCAGGTGATAAAAGTGTATACAGGTTAATGCATCCAGCTAATTTCCGGACTAAGGTTCGCAAGATCAGGAGATCTTTTAAGAAAGTCTTAGACATAGCATGTCAAGAGCCATCCCAGCTTGCCAGACTAGGGACTCTTTTAAACCAACCCCCAGAATCAACAAATAGGATTCGAGGAGTTGAGAGGGAACATTAGGAACAACCCAAATCCACCGGACTGGGGATTTTTTCAAATCATCAAACCCCTCCTTAGAGAAAGTAGGTCTTTTCTCGATTGGGGAAGAATCCTCAAGAGGAACGAAGAGCCAAATTATCATGATATTCCCTCCAAATTAAGGTTTGTCAAGATGTTCCTGAGGGATCGAATCAACAAAAGGCAATGTCTCATCAAAGACATGGAAGAAGACAATATCACAAAAATGATGATAGAAGGGATGTGATGCGTTATGCATTAATCAATGTCATCAATTCCATTGTTGCCGATCCACTAGATGAGGCTCACTCAGGGGACTCAGATGAAGAGGTTCCTTCTCAAGAAGATGTACGCACCGACACAAATGAAGAAGGTGTGCGTACATGAAATCAAAGGGTTACTCAGAAACTAGGTAATCCTTCGAGTAACCCACTTCCCCCTCTCTGAAAAGGATCCAACAAATGGAGGGGAAAGAATCAGGTTACATATCCTTCCTCTGGAGGAGGCCAATCACTCTCACTAGAGAAAAGGATTGCACAACAGGAGGAAGAAATGAAGGAATTAATAAGGTTGAATGCAGAACTACTTCAGATTAGTCTTCTTCTTAAGCATGCTGGAGTCAGTGAGCCAAAGGATTTTGTTGCAGCTACTGAGATGGATCAAGAATATCATCCTCTATCAGTACACCCTCACAGGTCTAATCCTACGGGTCAAGTGCAACAACATTTGGTAGTGCTACCATCTGTTGCAGCACCAACCGCCACATCTGTCTAAGCTCCAGTCATTGCTCCTACCCAATTCCAAGTTCAACCGGATGTCTCTCAAAAGTTAATAACTACTATTGAGTCATTAATAGCTCGGTTAGAAACTATGGAAGGGAAAGATGCACAGGTTCAACCAGAAAAGAAAGTTTACCCTGAATGGGTAGACTCAATCTCTCCTCCATCCAATTTTGGAAACCCTGTATTCCCTATTTTCAATGGATCATGTGACCCTGAATAGCATTTGATGCATTACGTGTCTTGTTGTGATCCTATGATGGGAACTCTAGAGCATCAAGAAGTAGTAAAACTCATATGATTTGTACGGACCTTGCAAGGACTAGCCTTTGTCTGGTATACAAGCTTGCAATCCCGGTCAATTACCAGATGGGGGGTTCTTCACCAAAAATTCCTTCTTCAGTTTAGCTCAACTTTTCCAAAGACAACAATTTTTGATCTTACAAACTGTAAGCAAATAGAGAATGAAAGTGTCTCAGATTTCGTTGCTCGCTGGAAGGGATTAACATATTCCCTAAGCTTAGCACTCCCTCCAGAGGAATTGTTGCCAATCTGTGTGTCAAATCTGCGTGACGAATTATGTGCACCGTTGACCCCTGTGAAATACACAGAATGGTTTTGAGACCTTACTTCAATCGCTCAGCAGATTGAAGATTCCCTTATACAGGCTAAGGCTAAATCTCGTGTAATTCCATCATCTCCAGGAAGGAGAATGGGTAAAGCAGAAACTGCTACAGTTATGCTTAAACAAGCACCTGTACGTGTTTTTACTTCAAAACCTTCATCTCCTCGAAGGGCTTCGCCTCCTGAGCGCCAACAACAATGACCGTTTAGTCTAGATGATCAAAGAGATCAAAGACGAAAACAATTTGAGGATTTGAAGAGACAAACATACTCTTTCTGAAATGAACAAGTTCCTGGTTACTTCATTTCGGCCCTAGAGAATAATCTGGTTCAATTACCAAGGCCAAAAAGGCCAAATAAGGAAGGAGTTGATGACCGTCCCAATTATTTCCCTTTTCATCAAATGTTGGGGCATCCCATCCAGGAGAGTTTTGTCTTCAAATACCTCCTGCAAAAGATGTTTGACTCAGTACAAGTCAAACTGAAAGGCTCTTCATCCCAGGTAGCATGTTTCACTACTGCAGTTCCAGAGGAGGAAGGCGAATGGAAAGAAGTCAAAAGAAAAAATGCACAGAAGTATGATGATTGGATGGTCATAAATACAATCAACCGAACTCATGCTATTTTGCGAACACAATTAAAGAAACCGATTGTTTCTTCTAACATGAATGTTGCGGCAAAACCCTCTTCGTCAGAGGGAAAGTCCTCAAAGAAACGACATGATTCAAAGAAAGAAAAAGAATCAGAAGAAGATGAGTATGTGTCAAAGACTAAGTTGTCTTTGACTCTGGAGGACTTCATGCCACCTACTTCAAATCCATGGGCATCGCCCCACCAAGGGGAACAGCCTAAACAGACTAATCAGGCAGAGTATTCATCAGATGAAGAGTTAATCTTTGGTTCTGTAAATATGATTCAATTAACAGATCCATATGCTAGTCGCAGTTTCAATTTCGATGAGCCTGAATTCCCTATATCAAACAAGGGAATCAAAGAAAGTTACAGAGGCTCAGGATATAGGGGAAGACGTGGATCTTTCAGAAGCCACTAATCCAATTCTACCCCAGCTAGAACTGTGTATGCAGTATAAACTCGTGGTAGATCCCTTCAACGAGCTCAGCAAGAACAATCAAGTTCTTCTACCAATAGAAAATTCAGTCCTGACACAGTTATTTTGGAAGACCGGTTGAATGTTCCATCTTCTTACTCTCAGCAAGTAAATGGATCTAATCGGTCTAATCTTCCAAAATCAGTAATATTGTCAGCTCCTATCCCAATACAGGATTCATCAACTTCCAAAGCATCTTCTTACAAGGTACCTGCTAAACCACATATTCCTATTGGGAAACACAGACCTCTAGATCAAAAGTATGATGTATTTAAACACTTGGACCAAGTACCAGCCAAGTTATCAATTTTGGATGCTTTGAATCTTTCAAAAGATCTTCAGGAAGCACTCATCGAGGCTTTGTCAAGTCCTCAGGAGTTTGAAACTAAAATTGCTGCAGCTGAAGTCTATCACATAGAGAATAATCCTACAAAATTCCATGCAATAATATCTTTTACTGATGAAGATGAAGATGATGTTGTGAATGGGCATATTAGACCTTTGTACTTATCTGGAAAGGTCAATGGTGTAGACGTTCGAAGAGATTTCATTGACAATGGTTCAGGAGTCAACCTCATGCCCATTCGTACACTTCATCGATTGGGCCTCACAGAATCTGATTTATCTCCTTATACCATGATGTTACAAGGATATGATAAAAATTAACAAGAACCACTAGGCGAAGATACACTCAGAACTCAGTTTGGAGATCTTGTATCCAATTCAGATTTCATGGTTGTTGATCAAGACTCAGCCTTCAACATCTTGCTTGGAAGACCCTGGCTACATCAACATGTGGCTATCCCTTCATCCTACCATCAATGTCTCAAATATTGTTTTGATGGTCATGTTGGGACATTGTATGGTGATAAGGCCCTGTTCAAGAGATGTGAGTCTCAATACATTGAGGTGGAATTCTATCACATGAAGGGAAGGGAGAAATCCACAACAAATGAGATTACCAAAGTTAATGCTCCATATGGTTTGGAGAAGATTCCAGTAAATCCATTTACACATGTGAGTACAGATTATGTGTTTCTTATTAGTAAAATTGACAAGATAGACCCAAATCAAAATACTCTTATGGAAAGATCCATAATGTCAGTTACGGAAATCGATCCAGACAACATGGGAGAAATTGGTAACCCACAAAGCAGTAATG
The DNA here is from genome assembly GCA_963277665.1 of Viscum album. NCBI lineage: Eukaryota > Viridiplantae > Streptophyta > Magnoliopsida > Santalales > Viscaceae > Viscum > Viscum album. The sequence goes on along the minus strand of CAUJRU010000031.1, from coordinate 2,467,493 downwards.
AAAGCACAAATGGTGATGTCTTCATTTCATCTGCTGAAATCCAACAAGTCTATAATTTTCCAATTAGGCCAGAAGATGTTATAGAAACATTGGAGGTGAACATTGATGTCGATTCTCAATCCATCATCTCCTCTTTATTACCCAAAGAAGACCCTTCATCATCAATCAGGTCGGAAATGGAAGATTCTTCTTCAAGATATGAAAATTTTGATATCTCTTCTGATCATGAAAATTATACTTTATCATATACTATGAAAGTATAAACGAAAGAAATAACACATGATGAGGAAGAAGAGGAATATCTCATAGATGCTCCTCCAGCATTTGAAGAGGGTATCTCTACCACTGTGGATGAACTCAGAGAAATAAATCTGGGTAAAAAAGAAGATCCACACCCCACTTTAATCAGTGCGGCCATGACTCTTGAAGAGAAAGAGATGTATATTTATTTTCTAAAGAAAAATAGAGATATATTTGCTTGGAACTATACAGAAATTCTCGGGCTTGATCCTGATGTTGCTACTCATCATTTGGGTTTATAAGAAGAACATTGAGGATTTAAGCAAGCCGCAAGAAGACCACACTGAACTTATGCATCCAAAATTGAGGCTGAAGTGGATAATCTTATCAAAGCTAAATTCATCAGAGAAGTTCAATATCCCACGTGGTCAGATAATATTGTCCGTGTAAAGAAGAAGAATGGACAAATTAGAGTTTGCATCGATTTCAGAGATCTTAATCGGCATTGTCCTAAGGATGATTTCCCAGTTCCGATTACAGAAATTTTAATTGATGCAACAGCTGGCTATGAAGCACTTTCTTTCATGGATGGATATTCTGGATATAATCATATCCGAATGGCCCTAGAAGACGAGGAATCCACAGCCTTCAAATCCTCTCAGGGTGTGTTTTACTACCAGGTAATTCCCTTGGGCTTAAAGAATGCAGGTGCAACATATCAGCGTGCCATGCATCGTATCTTCAAACCCTTCTTAGGGAAGTTTGTTGAATTCTATGTAGAAAATTTGGTGGTTAAATCCAAAAAACGTTCTAATCACTTCGCTGATTTGGAAGTCATATTCCGCAAGCTTCGACGACATAATTTTAAGATGAACCCCTTAAAATGTGCTTTTGGGGTATCCTCAGGAAAATTTCTCAGCTTTGTAGTACGCCATCATGGTATTGAAGTTGATCCTGAGAAGACCAAGTCAATCCTTGGAATGTCACCTCCTCGAAATTTGAAATAATTATGAGTACTTCAAGGACACTTATCCTATATTCAGCGTTTCATCGGAAATTTGGCAGGCAAAAGTTTACCCTTCACCAAATTAATGAAGAAGGGAGTCACTTACCAGTGGACTGAAGAATGTCAAGAAGCATTCGATATTCTCAAGAAATACCTCTTGATTCTACCGGTACTCATGCCACCTATTGAAGGAAGACCACTTATCCTCTACATGACAGCTCTAAAGCGATCATTGGGTGCCTTTCTTGCTCAAAAGAACGATGCTGGGAATGAAAATAGCCTCTATTATCTCAGTAGAACTATGCTTGAAGCAGAAACCCGGTATTCAGGTATTGAGAAGTGCTGCCTGGCATTAATCTTTACAGTTCAGATGTTGAGACACTACCTGCAACATCACGAGGTCCAATTGGTATCTCGCAATAACCCGCTCAAATTCATCCTTAGTCATCCAATGCTTATAGGACGTCTGGCAAGGTGGGCAGTTATTTTTCAGCAATTTGACATTCAGTATGTGTCTCAAAAGGAAATAAAGGGCCAAGATCTAGCTGATTTCCAGGATGAACACCCTTCAGTGGAAGACACATCTTCATATATTGAACGACCTGATGAGGAAGTCTTCTCTATTCAAGAAAGTCCTCAGGCATGGGAAATGTATTTTGATGGTGCTTCCAGAAGTCCAACAGGGAGGAAAATGGAAAATCCTAAATTCAACAAAGTTGGCTTAAGAATTATGCTCATTTCTCCAAAAAAGGCAGTGTTACCTTATTCCTTCTTATTGTGGGAAGCTGGTACCAATAATGAAGCTGAATACCAAGCTCTCATCGCTGGCTTGGAATTAGCACTTCAAGCACAAGTGAATCACTTAAAGGTGAAAGGTGATTCAGACATGGTAATCAAACAATTCAATGGGGATTATGCCATCAAAAAAGAAGAAAAAATCTCTTTGTATGATTACATTAGAGAGTTAATGGTGGAATTCCCTTCGGAACCGACATTTTCTTATGTCCCGAGATCACAAAATGCTCAAGCTGATGCACATGCTAATATAGCCACAGCTCTGGCAGATCCAAATCGGGACGAGACAACCATCAGTATTTCCCACCATTGTGCAATTTCACCTTATGTTTGAATCAGAACAGAGGAAATTAATGAAATTATTCCCATTCCTGAACCATATGGTCATACTACAGGATGAATGTAACCTATCAGGGAATACCTTCAAAATGGAACACTTCCACCTGATAGAGCTGAGAAAGAACAAATTCGGCGATGTGTGGTCAATTTTACCCTTTATGATAGCCCAGATCACATAGAGAAAATTCACGACAAACATGGTTTTGATGGAGTTCTCTTCAGATGCATTGATGGTGAAGAGATAATGGCTATCATGAAAGAAGTGCATGCAGGAGTCTGTGGTTCCCACCAGTCTGGACATAGACTATCTGATTAGATTCGAAGGCTTGGATAAGTTTGGCCTTCAATGATACAAGATTGTATCGATTTCACAAGGAAGTGTCATTCATGCCAAGTACATGCCATCTTCATTCATCAACCTCCAGAGTTACTTCATACATCTAAATACTCATGGCCATTTGACACATGGGGAATGGATGTGGTGGGACCTTACCCTTCGGCTACGGCCAAGCTGTTTAAGTACATTCTTACAACTACTGACTTATTTTCCAAATTGGCAGAGGCAATACCTCTCAAGGATGTCAGTTCTAAATGCTTTGTTATCTTCATCAAGTCTAACATCATTAAAAGATTTGGTGTCCCTCATACCAAATTGACAGACAATGGCACCAACTTCTGTTCATCCAAGGTGAAGAAGTTGTATCAAGAATAAAACATCAAATCCAACCATTCATCTCGGTATCATACAGCGGCCAACGGCTAGATAGAAGCCTTCAACAAGACTCTTTCAAATATACTGAAAAATATGGTGGATAAAGATAAGAGTTCATGGCCTGATAAACTCTTTCATGCTTTATGGGCTTATCGGACCACCACCCGCACTGCAACTCGGTCAACTCCATATTCACTGGTATATGGAACAGAAGCCGTCTTTCCCATTAAAGTTCAATTGCCTTCTCTCAGAGTAGCCATTTTTGATCAGTCATCTACAGATGAACAATCTCAAAAGCAATTGAATGAATTGGAACGGTTAGATGAGAAAGGATTTTGCACTTTGCACCACTTGGAAGTCTATTGGAATCGAATAGCACGAGCTTTTAACAAAAAAGTTCGTCTTCGTTCATTCACACAGGGGGAATTGGTATTAGTTCTTAGAACTCCAATGATACCAGGAAAGAAACCTCCCAAGCATGATCCAAAATGGGAAGGACCTTACTCAATACATAGTGTCTACACCAATGGAGCTTATTCATTAATCTCTATGGATGGAGAACTCATCACTACTCTAATCAATGCCAGATTTTTGAAGAAGTATTTTGTATAAACACAAAATATATCATCAACGGTCCATACATATGACCTTAAACTATTTGTACTTTCGTCCCACACGACGTCAAACTGTGAAAAAGTTCCCTAAATGGTCCAATATGACTTTAAACTGCAACTAGGTTCTGTATGACCTTAAACTGCATCATCAACGGTACATACATATGACCTTAAACTATTTTTACTTTCATCCCACATGACGTTAAACTGTGAAAAACTTCCCTAAATGGTCCAGTATGACCTTAAACTGCAACTAGGTCATGTATGACCTTAAACTGCATCATCAACGGTCCATGCATATGACCCTAAACTATTTTCAAGTCCCTTACGTCTAGCAAGACGTTAAACTGTGACATCCTAACTACATGACGCTAAACTGTATAAAAGTCCCTTACGTCCGGAAAGACATTAAACTACATAATCATCAAAGGTCCTATATGACCTTAAACTACACCACCGTCCAACATGACATTAAACTTCACCATCCACGGTCCATGCATATGACCTTAAACTATTCTCACTTTTGTCCAACATGACGCTAAACTGTATCATCCCTTTTTCGTCCAACATGACGTTAAACTGTGGGAAAAAAGTCCCCAATGCGTCCAACATGACGTTAAATGGTGTACTATTTTGTCCTCACTGCATGACATTAAAATGCAAAGTCCCCCTTTTGTCCAACATGACGTTAAACTATATTTTCCCCATCATCCTAACTACATGATGCTAAACTGTACAGAAATTCCTTGATACATCCTACATGACATTAAACTCTACTTTGTCCCTGCTACATGACACTAAACTGTGCAACACCAATAGTCCTAAATTCAAAACTTTAAACTGCATAGTCCCTTTATATGTCTTACATGACATTAAACTATGCATCATTAAGGTTGTTTTTACCTCTTGTTTCTCACACCGAGTATTACTCACGTGATCTTAGAGAAAACCTCAACCACAACACTCTCTATGGGCTACTAACCATGTGTAAGTCCCAACATCATTTTTTAGGTCGTTGTCCCCATGAAAAACTTGATCATTAATTCATTCTTTAATTGAACTATGCGGACTTTGATCCTTGCCTTCTAGGCTGGGTACGTAGGAAACCTCCCAAGGTTCAAGCCCAAAATCAATCTCTTCACATTGGTTCACCTCCATCTCATACGATGTTGATTCTTGAAACTACCCCTAGAATCAATATCATTACATTGGTTCACTTTCGTCCTTTTTATACGACGTTAAACTATACAACACTTTTTTCCAGTATGACAATAAACTATAATATTCATTGATACCCTCACCTAAGAGGGAAGCATTATTTACATTGATTTTTCAATCATGTTTCATTTCAAAGACTGTGTGCATACATGGCAATACCTAAACCTTTTATCTTGGTTTAAACCATCATTGTACTAAAGTCCCCTTTCACCCTTCACATGTACGAACCAAATTTGTACAGAGGGTATTTCTAGAACTATGTGGGCTTGATTCCCAACCTTATGGGATACGTATGAACGTTCGGGTGTCCCTCGAATCCAGCCCCAATTCTTTGGGCCTAACCCCAAATTCCACTTTCAGTCCCTTGGCTGAAAAGTCCCCATGAAAACACACACTGTGTATTTCTTATAATGGTCCAATATCTATGACCCTAAACTAAGATCTATAATCCTTTTGTCCCACATGACGTTAAAATGTAGTCTAAGAACTACGTATGGCTTGATTCTCATCCTTATGGGATACATAGTGAATTCCAACATTTCAATTCAGGACCTAGCCACAACATGATTATGGTTAGCATTGATCTGTGTATCTCTATAAACATTAGAAAAATACCCATCTTTATGTGTCATAATCCTAACCTTAAATATTTTCAGATCTTCATAACCCTTTTCATGACTTCTAGTCACAAAAAATGTCAAACTTCTGAGAATTCTTTTTCCTGACTATGCAGCACGTGCCCTTAGGTGGCCTTGCATAAACAGTCTATATAACAGACTTGTTAGCCAAAAGATACTATTTTATTTAACTACGCAGCCAATGCCCATAGGTGGCCCTGCATAATTCAACCCCCTAACGGGTTTGTTAAATAATGGTAAATTCATTCTTGGTAAGAAAGCATCTTTTTTCCTTATTGGTATTAAATGACAGTATGTAGGGATCCTCAAAAATAGTCATCCTTAATATATTTGTCCCATATCCATTTTCATGATCTGAAAAGTATTCAAGTCTATGGTTTATATTCTCCTTACCTACGTTTGGGTAAGACCTTCATAGGAGTGATATCTATTCAGTTCTTTGATAATCTTGTTTTGAAATATCTTCTCCATATTCAAGTACCTCTTTCCATACAACAAACTCTATACTTTGGAAAATTTGAATCTCCATAAAATTTCACTGGCATTTAGCACTAGGAAAGAAAATTTATGAGATTTCTTTTTCCTGACTATACAGCACGTGCCCATAGGGGGCCTTGCATAATCAGTCTACATAACAGACTTTTTATCCAAACAATACTATTTTATTTAACTATGTATCCAATTCCCTTAGGTGGCCCTGCATAATTCAACCCCCTAACAGGTTTGTTAAATAATGGTAACTTCATTTTGGGAACTACTTCTTCTAATTCCTTTTATCTCTTTTTCATATCATTCCTTAGATTCAAATAATCTTAATTCATAGTTTACATATTTTTCCCTCATACTTGAGTATAGTACTATGTTTTCAGATGAATTTTCAAGGAATTGAGTCAATTCTAATTCATTCGATCAAAGCTATTTCGACCTTAAACATTAGCCTTTTTATGTAAGATGTGCATGACTTTAAACTACCCACAAAAGACAAAGGAACTTGGAATAAAAGTCAAGTTCCATCTCACTAAACATACATTTTGTATGATTTAGGTAATATTGAGCAATTAAGAGTTTCAAAGTTTGTAGGGTTATTTATGATAATCCTAGTAAAAATCAAACTATGCTTACTAGGCTCATTGTATTAGGTAAAAATTAAATCATGTAGCAAAAGAATGCAGGTATAAATGATTGAAGATGAAAGTGTGTTTCATTGATGCACAAGAGATAGAAGGACATCCACATACTGGAGTCTCTTATCTTTTTCAAGAATTACAAGAGGCTTTCAACATAATTCTTCATTTGATTTATGAAATCCCGAGTTTCATCAACAGCCACCTGGAATTCATTCATTCAACTGGATATAATAAGAGATGTAGTGGTACCAGCTCTTCTTGGAGAAATTGTAAAAGGATGTTCTTGAGTACGGTTTGGGAAAATTTTTCTGCTGATCAAACAATGACTCTGTTTTTTGTCCAAGAGACTTGGAAGATGGATACATGGATTTGATAATGGAGCATTGGAAGTAAAGATCCATTTGGAGGGAGTACTCTTTTCAGATTTTTCTCTAATTCCATGTTTGTCTTCTCTCCACCAACTGGCAGTGGAAAACATTTCATCCCATGGGTTTTCCATTTTCATATCTGCATGGAAATGGCATTGTAAGAAAATTTGAAAGTTCATACCATTGTTGTTGCTCTTAATGCACAACATGACCGAAATAGAGGAGTAGCAGTGCAGCTGCATTTCAGGCATATAGTTCTTTACATCTGGAACATTGACTCCTTGCAGATGACCATGACCACACAGAGGAAGATAGATGCTTTGTGGGAAATTAAGATGATATTTCTTCAAGTACTTATCCAAATCTGGGAGAGTGCTGTTGCAGATATCATAGTAATCATGGAAAAAAATGTTCATCATGTCATCAATCCTCTTACTAGCCAGTTCATCAACTTTTCTGGGTCTAAGATCCATTGATTCTGCACAAAAGTTGAATAAATTATCTTTTAAGTAAATTTATTTTTCATAAAATTTGTGAAAGAATTCGAAAAAATGGCTAAGGCATTAAGGCACGCAAGTCTAATTTTGACGTGCAAGTATGGATGTGCCGCAAAAGTGTTTGGAGCGCAAGTATCATCATGCAAGTCCAAATACCTATACCACAGCGCGACAACAAAGAAACATCCGAAAACAGAGCAACCTGTGCGGCTAAGGTGACCTGTGCGGCAAGAGCTCGAAGGTTTGAAATCCGGAAATCCAGATGCTTTGTACGGAAGTGAGGCCCTCTATTTATAGACGCGGCCAGAACCCTGCACGTTGTACCCTGGGTGACTAAAGGCCGTACCCCTGCATGCCGGACCCTGTGCGCCCGAAGCTCATTTGCGCGCCCAGACTTCCGTGCCGCCTTTCCTTTGGTTTTCTTCTTTTCCTCAGAGTCAAATCCTCATTTCTTTTGGATCCAACTCTAAGTGGGGACTTTTGTTGATGCTCCTTTTTGTCACAGAGTCTAAAGATTGGAAAAGGGAAATACCTTAGTCCAAATTGATTCATCCTTTGAAGAAACATCAAAAATCGACAAAGGTATGAACAAAGAGAACATTGCCCATAGGTCACACAAGTTCCCTCATGGTCGCGCAAGTATACTTGCGTGCCACCTAATGGTCACGCAAGTGACTTGTGTGAACTAAGTGATAACCCCCAGGTCTTCTCCAGCCTCTAAATAGACCTTGTGGGCCCCCCATTTGAAGAGGATTTTTTTCTAGAAACTCAGATTTGAGGTCCCGACGCCCTAGTCTCTTCTCAAAGATTCTGAAACACTTCTAAGGAAATTTCTTACCTAGAATGGAAGATCTAAAGATGGGGAGGAATGAATAAGTGTTGAAACTCATCAACACTTGCGCCCCTGAGTGGACAACCCTTAAGGGAAATGACCACACTTGCGCGCCTCCTAACTCCTTCAATAGAACTTGCGCGCCACTATTCTGGAAGAACCTCAAGATGATTCTAAAGGCTTTAACCACGAGTCGCTCAATTATTACCCTGCAAGTTAACTGTCGTGCAAGTACCCATGTGTCGCGCAGGTATACCTGCGCGACCAGGACTTGCACGCCCATGCAGTACCTGCGCGCCTGCTAGGACTTGCGCGCCCCTGCCTTTTTGGGTTCCCTTCTTTCCCATTTCACCCCTCGTAATCCATTCCACCTCTTCTATTCATGATTCTTTCTTCAAGACACTCTTCAAAGCCATTTATGGCATGATTTCTTGATTTGACTTCCTTATATGAAAGGAATTCTGTGGAATATCTCTCAAAATCTAGTGATTTACACATCTTTATGTCACTAAAGAATGAGATTTCATTCATTCAAACTCATCCTTTATAAAGAGAGAACTCATTAACCTAGGCCTCCTTTTCAGGAGTAATCCCTTGTCCCCTAATATGGGCATCCTCCTTAGGAGTAAGCCCCAACCATAATTCTCTTAACCTGGGCCTCCTTTTCAAGAGTAAGCCCCAGTCTCAAATATGGGCATCCTCTTCAGGAGTAAGCCCCAGTCATAACTCCATTAACCTGAGCCTCCTTTTCAAGAGTAATCCCCAGTCTCAAATATGGGCATCCTCTTCAGGAGTAATCCCCAAGTCCCTTAATTTTTCATGTCTCTTAACCTGGGCCTCCTTTTCAGGAGTAAGCCCCAGTCTTAATTCCTCTTAACCAGTCCTAATTTACCTTTGATATGGGATTCCTTCTCAAGATTAAAAACCCAATCATAAGTCCTATCCTAATTTGGGCCTCTTTTTCAGGAGTAATCCCCAAGTTAGAGTATTAAAATCTCCGTGAAGCACATATAACTTTATAGAACCTGTTCCTGGATTTCTTCCCTGAAGTAAATCCAAATCTTCATTTATCTGGGCAGTCATACATACATAAGTCCCACCTTATTTCTTATGATTGCATCTTTCATGGCACAATTGTCTGATTTTTACCAATACATCTTATTTATCACACCGAGCATGACTCACGTGAGCTTATAGTTTAAAATTAATTATGACATCCTTCTTTGAGCCATCAATCATAAACATCATACTCCCTTACTCGAACTACGTGGGTTCTGATTCCTTTTCTAAAACAAAGGATACGTAGGTAGCCCATCTGCGGGTTCGATCCCAACTCTGAAATAATCCATGTCCTTCTGAATGACAATAAACTTCAAGTGCCCCACTGAGTGGCTTTAAAACCAGTATGGTCATCATAATGACCAAGAGACTTCTATATAAATGTGTCGAAGGATACCATTGATCAAGAATCTCTAAATAAATACGGATGATTTTCTATCGATGAAGAACCTCGAATACATATAAAATATTCCCTAAATTTCCTACATATATTATCATGGATTTTTAGATCTGAAGGAAATCTCATTTTATACTTGGTAATGTAATAAGGATTCACGAACATAACTTAAATCTATAAAGAGAGTCCCGGAGTAGACAACAATTCCCCTAAAAAGGTGTGATGAGTCCAACCTCCCATCCTCTTGACCAATGCAAATTCCTAAGCCTCCTCAGTCCACAAACTAATGAGCGCCTACCTTTGGAAATTAGGTCCAATGGTTGTGGAATCATTGGATGTTTCCAGTTCTACGAACAAACCCATTATAAACCGATCGGAATGTTTGAACCTCCCATAAAGGAGGTCATCCCATAATTCTGAGGGAAATAACAACATAATAGTATTACACATAGACGATACAACAGATTAGGGTCTTGGGAAAACTAGGACCATACATAGTAATTACAACAACATGCATAAACATTTATTTAATTTCTTCTTCCCTAGCTTCTTATTGTCACTTGTCCTCTCCTTAGTATATGTATCCACCTGAGGATATACATTAAAAGGGGTGAGGTAAAAGCCTCATAAGAGGATAGATAAGAAGAATATATCATGGGGTGAGCATAATCATGATACAGGTAAAGAAATCGTGAATATGAGAGGAACATAAATAAAAGACTTGAAATGGGGAAATGCATAAAAATGAAAAAACAAGTTTAAGTGGTTAACTACCACACATACTTTTGAAACATGGTAGAATCTTTCTCACACATAATTTCACATATACTCATGAGATTCATCACTTTACCCAATGCATTGGAGAGTTTTATAATTCTGGGCACACCTGTCACTTTGAAACATTCATATTGCGCTATATAATTCTGGGCGCACCCATCATATCATAACATTATCATTATAATGATTTCCACATAGAACACATATCAAAAGTGAAAATAACTAATCCATGTAAATGAATGGGTTTCTTCTCATAAGAATACATTTATAAACTTTGGGTTCCCAAAAGAAAGAGGGAATAACATACTTGATACAAGAACCATCAACCATGAATGAGAGGTAAAAGTTGGGTTCTTAAAAGTGGAGTTATTTTGGAAAAACTTTGGGTTGAAATAAACATCATTAGAAAACATGTATATACAATAAAAGGTAAGATAATTGTAACGCCCCGACCCCGGCTACCCAGAGTCGGTGCATTAATTACATAACATTGGCATGATCACAAGAAAGATCAAATCCCGAAAGACCGATTGGTTTAGTAGCCTTGGAAACACTAGATATAATCATAAAGTTTTACATTACATTTCAAATTGAAAAACTACTACAACAACAAAGTCTTCATATCCACACTATTAACACCTCATAATATCCCTGCAAGTCATTCATAATTTACTTCTTCACTACCTGGGAAAAATAAAACATAGAAAAGGGGTGAGCTCAAATGCCCAGTAAGGATAACAATATAGAGGAAACTTTCATAAATAAAAATAAACATTTAAGGCAAAGTATAACTAAAACAAAAGCCTTTTAAACTTGAACATTTAACATAGTATGGCATAAATAAAATGAAATAATGCCATTTACTTATTCACATGGATATTCTACTAATCGAATAATCACATGCAAAAATCAATAACCACTTTCATAATGTTGGAATGCATAATGCCAGACTATCATAACCACATAGCCAAGGCCTCGTGCCAAGACTACAAATAAGATTTTGTCAAGGCCTTGTGCCAAGACACTAGTTTGTCTCATGAGACCTACCGATGCATCGAGGAGCTATAGCGGGCTCCACCCGTCACTTATTAAGTCCAATGCATTCCCATATGAAAAGGTTTAAACATAACATAAACATTCGTATTAAAACTAGCATACGAAATGTCAATAATTTCACCATAAACTATGAATGGTATAAAAATAGCACATCCACAGTCAAACATATCACAAAACCTTCAATACAATATAGAATATTTGTATCATAATAAATCAACTTCAAATAATCTTAAAATCCATCAAAGGATGTTGACATAGATGAAATCAAAATTCTTTTTAAAGAAGTATCTCCTTTTATTTTGAAATCATTTAAGATCCATATAAAATAAAAAATTTTCTTTGAAAATATTCTTATAAGCTTGTATGGAAAGCTTCGATGATTTTATAACGGCGGAAAATAACCGCACCCGCCGTATAAGTTAAAAAAACATTCTTACCTCAATTCTGTCGAAAAGGTTAAAAAGGACATTGTTTTGAAAACGACGGAAAGATTCCTTTATAAACCTCTTATAAAAATTCAAACAAGGGTATAAATTACTTTAACACATATTCTTGTAAATAGTAAAAATGTTTTGAAATACATTTTTAAGAAAACATGGATGTGGATGATAAAGAGATCCCAGTAGATTATTACGTATATACAACCTCGGATAATGAAGAGATTGTGAAATAACCCTTACCTTGTACTTTTCCTTTGTTGGGGTAGGTTAACCTCCTGTATAATGGTGAAATAATTGTTATTAAATTACACAAGAATCATAAACATTAGTATGATATCATATATGATCTTTTAACATTGCTTTATTAATAATATCTTAGTATTATCGTCGTTTCGGGTGATAATCGATTCGTTCTTCTTAAATGTTTGGTTACGTAAGACATGTTTGTAATGTATGGATTATATCTTATTCATAATTAGAATGATATTAACATTATTTTTAACCCTAAAATGAGAATAATACTTGAATGGATATGATGGAGAATGAATCTTATCGCGTTCGTGGAGACGGTAGTCCGTACGTACGCACGAACGCTACTTCCATTTAAGTCAAATCCAAATGATAAATAGGTATATTACTATTCCAGTATAATATAATATTTTATATATGTTACTTAAGTTCATTAACACCATCCTTTATACGTTCCATGTGTGGTATGAACGAGTCATATCATTTTAAGGGGGCGGTAGTCCGCACTTCCTCAAATGAAATTATCGTATGTATATACAACATGAAACGAATAATGGTATGAAATAAAATGGAATTACAGAAGCTTATATATAAAATATATATCATTAATATCATATTTAATTACAGTGCCATCATAATGGCCACCATGAGAGGCGGTAAGATGTTTTTGAACAATCATCGTTTCGTGAGGCGTTAGTTTGCCATCCACAGAAACATTATGTTCATCATCCATTAGATGGAGTTGTGTGTATGTGTAGTTTGAATCCTTCTTATAACAACATATTAGTATATTGAGGATACTGGTGTTGTTACAAAAGAAAGGAAATAAAAAGATTTTGGGGGTTGAAGAGGCAAAATAAATGAAAATAATTTAAGAGAAATCGTTACCTTTAATTTAGGTAACTCACTTTGGTTGGAACCAAAGGAGTTCTTGAAATGCTTTATGCCTAAGGGGAAGCTTCAAGGAGGAGGAGAGGGATGTGGGGAGCTTAGTTGGGAAGAGTTTGGACGAGCCAAGTGGCTTGAGAGGTGTGAGGAAATGAGAAGGAGGAGTGCCCTTTTATAAGAGGGGTGAGGGGCACCTTTGGAAAAGCTAGAAATATTAATTTATAATAAATTCATATTCGGTTTCCAAAGGCTCAAAAGTTGACTATTCAAAGGTTGAGGTGGGGATAGGTCGAAAACAACTCATCCAATAGAAGTTAGACAGGTTTGGGTACTTATATTAACCTTATCTTTAAGTATTAACTCTAAGTTAATTAGTTTCACTTTTACAATGTCTCTTTGTATTTTTATATAATATGGTTAATAAACTTACTATATACATCCAAGCGACCCCCAGGTGGTCCATTAATGATTAACCTATCATAATGTAAGTCTCTTGGCCGAACCTTAGATTTTTAGGAATTTAATATCAATTAATAATATAATATTTGTTTTAAGAACTCTTTTATGTCAATTTTGACACTATTCAATAGTTGATTTTTGTGAAACTCATAACAGATTGATTACATCGAACAAAGTCCATTAAATCAATCCTAATATATCATATTATCCTAGAAAATTAGTTTAATTCATTAAAAGTTTCATATTATATTTATTTGGGTATTTATAATATCAATTATTTTAATTTTTTACTATTATAGTAATTACCGCATCATCATTGTGTCATAAATAAAATAAATTATTTAATGTCTAAAAATTATAAATAAAATATCATTATGTAGGAAATCTTTTTAGATTTCTAATGAATATTTATAATCGAAAATCCAGCATGTATAACCCTATGTAAAAATTTTCTTCTAAAAGATGTAAGCTTATGCCATTTTTATTTTTATTTTAGCTTTATTAATATAATGTGTCATTATCACTTACAAGTGGATCCATGGGGTCCCAAAATAGACCCAAAGATGCCCATGGTCGACCATGTATCAACCAATAGGGTTAAGACACGTTTTAGGGTAATTTAGTATTATTATAATATTATTTTTTAACCCTTATTTACCGGATTTACCCTTAACCATGGTAAATAAAATATTTACCGCAGTAATTATTCAAAATGTCTAAAAATAAAAGTTACCTATTTACACAATTTGAACATCCTGATTCCAAATATGGAATCCATTTTTCTAAATTCAAAACACAGAAGTGTCAGAAATTAATTTAAAATTAATTCCCGCTGTCAAAACAAAAAGCGTGTTTTTAAGAGATAATAACTATCAAAAGATTGACACTTGTTTATGTTCGGTTTAATTGTAAAATTATGTCCAATGACCAAAATTATAAAAATATATTCTAAATATACTTTAAAACTACTAAAATTCATAATTTATCACTATTAATTATTTTGATTTAAAAAGTCGTTTTTAATTAAAATTTAGTAATTTTCACTATTCATCAAAATATGAAAGTTATCCGAAAAGTACCAAAATTTCACCTTAGGCTAAATTAGATATTCCGAATCCAAAAATGAAGTCCATTTTGAAATATAAAATATATATGATTTCAAAAAGTATGTATTACTATTTACAACGGCTAGTTTAATTAGTTGTTGTGTGTGTTAGAACTCGAGGTTGCGTACAACACACGCTATCGCATTATTCGAAGGGAAACGTACCGTAGAAGCTTGGGGTGTTACATTCTCCCCTCCTTCAAATAATTGCATCCTCGCAATTTCTAGGGTATTACTGCATAAAAAGACTCGGGTGGTTCTTCATCATAAGTTCCTCGGGTTCCCACGTTGCCTCTTCCATCTTATGATTTCTCCACAAAACTTTTACCAGACGCGTCGTCCGGTTTCTCAGTACTTGTTCTCTTGTATCAAGAATCCTGACGGGCTCTTCACAATAGGAAAGATCGGGTTCCAGTTCTAATTCCTCATAGGTGAGTACATGCGTTGGGTCAGGCATGTATTTCCTCAACAGAGATACGTGGAACACATCGTGAACTTTGGAGAGACTTGGCGGCATTGCCAATCGGTAAGCTACAGCCCCAATTCGTTCTAGAATTTCGAAAGGTCCGATGTACCTGGGACTCAATTTACCTTTCTTACCAAAACGTATGACTCCCTTCCACGGAGATACCTTCAGGAAAACATGATCACCAACTTGAAATTCCAAATCCTTCCTTCGATTATCGGCATAGCTCTTCTGCCTACTTTGAGCTGCTTTAATGTGATTTTGGATTACCTTCACCTTTTCCACCATTTCCTCCACCAGTTCCGGGCCTACAAGTTTTCTTTCACCAACGTCATCCCAACAAGTTGGTGTACGACATCTCTTTCCATATAACGCATCATATGGTGCCATCTGAATACTCGAATGGAAGATATTGTTATAGGAAAATTCTACTAGTGGTAAATATTGATCCCACATACCCTGAAAATCAAGTGAGCAAGATCTCAACATGTCTTCTAAGGTCTGAATAGTCCATTCTGATTGTCCGTCTGTCTGAGGGTGGTAAGCAGTGCTCAAATGATGTTCAGTATCCAGGGATTTCTGAAGACTTTTCCAAAATCTTGAAGTAAAACGGGGATCACGATCAGAAACAATCGATAGGGGTACTCCATGAAGTCTCACAACTTCATTAATGTATAGTCTTGCTAGACGTTCCAGGGGTAGATCTTCTCTTATAGCAAGAAAATGTGCTGACTTGGTAAGACGATCAACAATAACCCATATTGCATCGTTCCTTCTAGGAGTCTTTGGTAGCCCCATGACAAAGTCCATTGTAATATTGTCCCATTTCCACTCCGGTATGGGAAGAGGTTGCATGACTCCTCCAGGCTGTTGCCTTCCAGCTTTCACTTGTTGACAAACCATACATCTTGACACAAAATCAGCAATCTCCCTCTTCATGTTGTCCCACCAAAAATATTCCTTCAAATCTCTATACATTTTGGTGCTCCCAGGGTGTATAGAGAAATTGTAACTATGAGCATCATCCAGCAATTCCCTTTTTAGATCAGGTATATTGGGAACACAAAGTCTCTTCCCGAATTTCAAAATTCCACCTTCATACGCAAAGTCTCTCAATCTCCCATCATTCACAGCTTTAATCTTCTTTTGGAATTCTTCATCATCAGTCTGAGAACTCTTAATCCTTTCTAGTAAAGATGGTTTGGCAACCATTTGAAAAAGCATTGATGTTTCACCTTCCCTGGTTATTCCCATGTCCATCTTCACTAGCTCCATGAAAATTGGATCCCTTTCAATTCTCATATTGTTCAAAACTCCATGGTCTTTTCTACTCAAAGCATCTGCCACCTTGTTTGCCTTCCCTAGGTGGTAGTGTATCGTACAATCATAATCCTTGAGTAATTCAAGCCATCTCCTTTGCCTCATGTTGAGTTCTTTTTGTGAGAAAATATACTTCAAACTCTTGTGATCAGTATAAATCTCACATTTTTCACCATAGAGGTAGTGCCTCCATATTTTCAAAGCAAAGATCACTGCTGCTAACTCGAGATCATGAGTAGGATAGTTTTGTTCATGAATTTTCAACTGTCGTGATGCATAGGCAATAACTCTATCATTCTGCATAAGGACACAGCCAAGTCCTTTCTTTGATGCATCACTATAAATAACGAACCCATCATTCCCCGATGGTAGAGTCAATATAGGAGCATTGACTAATCTTCTCTTCAGTTCTTCGAAACATTCTTCACACTCTTTTGTCCAAACAAATTTAACCCCTTTACGTGTGAGCTTCGTTAATGGGTTAGCCAATCGGGAAAAATTCTGGACGAAACGTCGATAATAACCTGCCAAACCAATAAAACTACGTACCTCAGTTATACTCGTAGGTGCTGGCCATTCTTGGATTGCCTTGGTCTTAGAAGGATCAACAGAGATTCCATCTTTAGAGACAATATGGCCAAGAAAAGAAATCTCCTGAAGCCAGAATTCACACTTGCTAAACTTTCCATATAATTCATGCCTCCTCAGAGTCTTCAAGATAATGCGCAAGTGATTTTCATGATCTTTGTAGGTTTTGGAGTATACCAAGATATCATCAATAAATACCACCACAAATTCATCGAGATACTCCTTGAAAACTCTATTCATCAGATCCATGAATACAGAGGGTGCATTAGTCAATCCAAACGTCATTACAGTAAACTCATAATGCCCGTACCTGGTTCGAAATGCTGTTTTTGGAATGTCTTCCTTCTTTACACAAAACTGATGGTATCCAGATCGAAGGTCAATCTTTGAAAAGTATTGAGCTCCATGAAGTTGGTCAAATAAATCATCAATACGAGGTAGGGGATACTTGTTCTTTATCGTTATAGCATTGATCTCCCTGTAATCGATACATAACCTCATAGATCCATCTTTCTTTTTAAAAAAAAGAACAGGGGCTCCCCATGGAGAAACACTAGGGCGAATAAATCCCTTATTACTCAATTACTCTAGTTGTTTCTTTAGTTCGACTAATTCTACAGTGGCCATTCTATACGGGGTCTTTGATATAGGCCTTGATCCAGGAATTAAATCAATGGAAAACTCTACTTCTCGTTCTGGAGGATGTCTAGGTAAATCTTCCGGAAATACATCTACAAACTCTTTCACAACAGGTACATCCTCTATTTGAACATTCCTTTCCTCACCCGCAGTTATTTCATTCTCTTCCTCCCCAATAATTGAATTTAGTTGAGCTACTGGGGGTGGATCTAAATAAGAATTAGGTGGTGACGATTCTGCTCTAAAAATAAGGTGCTCCTTATCATTATCATCAAGAATCGTAACCTCTTTCTTCTTACAATAAATCTTCGCATCATAGTCCGAAAGCCAGTCCATACCGAGGATTATATCAAACTCAATCATAGGTATGACGATGAAATCAGCAGATAAAGAAAATTTATGTGCTCTAATGGGGACTGATTCACAAAACTTTGTTGCAACGATACATCCCTTAGGAGTTTTAACTGACAACTCCCTTATTAAATCAAATTAGAAATATCTAATTTTCTTAGCAAACTGGGAAGATATGAAACAATGCGATGATCCAGAATCAAATAATGCATTTGCTAAACTTGAGGAAACCATTAAATTACCTGCCACCACGTCTTTCGGAGCTTCTACCTCAGCAGTAGTGATAGCATAAGCCTGGCCTTGATCCCTTGGCCTTTTCTGAGGTAAGTTCTCCTGACGCTTAGGACATGCATTTGCATAATGCCCCATCTCCCTGCAATTGTAGCACTAAACGTTGGTAGCTTCCTTCTTCCCCTTGCAATCATGAGCTTGGTGGCCTTTTTCACCACACTTGTAACAGACTCCCATTCCCTTCAAGCAAGTACCAGGATGTTTCTTCCCGCATTTACCACAAGATGGATATTCAACCTTTCCCTTCTTCCCCTTATTTCCATTCCCAGATTGATCAGCAGGTCTCTTCTTCTCTTGCTACGCTTTAAAGTCATAAGACTTAGAGAATTCTTTTTCGGTCTTGATAGCACATGAGACAATGTCTTCGTACGACGAAAAGGATTGTGAGACTAATGCTCGACGGAGAAATGGTTTTAACCCATCAAAGAAACGATCAATCTTACTTCTTGGGTTGTGAATATAATCTCCAGCATACCTCGCTAACCTTGTAAAGTTAGCCTCATACTTTGTGACATTATCATCCTCCTTTTGTCTCAGACTCAGAAATTGCCTTTCCATATCTGCTCGATGGTCGCGAGGAAAGTATTTTTCTAAAAACAAATCTTTGAACTCCCTCCATTCCATGTTTGATACTTCATCATCTTCCTTCATGTTTTGAATCAATGACCACCATTGATCAGCATCTCCAGTGAGGCGGTAAACTGCCATGGTAACTTTTTCCCTTTCACTACTCCCCAAAGCCTGAAATATTTTCTCTAGGGAAAATATCCATTGCTCAGCTACTAAGGGATTTGTACTCCCATTGAACGTTGGTGGTTGTTGTCTCATGAATCGATCTAACATTGATCCTCCACGCTGCGGATCAGGGTGCTCCATATGGGTAAGGTTATTATTCATAACCTGAGTAAGTTGTCCCAGTACGGTGATTAGCTGATCAGCACCAGTTGCATCACCAGCCCCACTATAATTATCTTGAGCGGGAGGGAAATCCCTACATGGAGTGCGTGCATTGATACGGTTTCCATTTCTTCCACTAGGCGCCATTTTTAAACAATGGCATAAACTAGATCAGTTTATGAATCAAAATACATAATCCCATACTTATAAAACACTTAACATAAATTGAACTATTTATGGATATAATCCATAATCATAAAAAAATTTTCTTTGAGGAAGTATATACTCATAAACCCTTCATAATGATTTGTAAAGAAAATGAGAGTTATCCTAAGCATATCCCCCGGGAGTGTCGTAACCAAGAGTGCAGCAAGGCCCGTTGTCGTGCACCAGTTCCCGTTCGAGTCTAGCTCAAAGCGGTGTTTTCGGGTTTTACCCCTAGGTACATCTGTGCCAGAGCCGCCTCTACCTGCTCGTATCCAGACAGGGATGTATTGCTCGGAAAAATCACAAAATCTCTACAATACCAAAATTCTAGGAAGTTCTTCTATACTAATCCTCAAAGTTCATCTTAAGTCTACGTGCTCTAATCAGAGTTTATCTAAATCTAGCTTCCAAGGTTTGTACTAAACTTCCTCTGATACCAACTGTAACGCCCCGGCCCCAGCTACCCAGAGTCGGTGCATTAATTACATAACATTGGCATGATCACAAGAAAGATCAAATCCCGAAAGACCGATTGGTTTAGTAGCCTTGGAAACACTAGATATAATCATAAAGTTTTACATTACATTTCAAAGTGAAAAACTACTACAACAACAAAGTCTTCATATCCACACTATTAACCCCTCATAATATCCCTGCAAGTCATTCATAATTTACTTCTTCACTACCTGGGAAAAATAAAACATAGAAAAGGGGTGAGCTCAAATGCCCAGTAAGGATAACAATATAGAGGAAACTTTCATAAATAAAAATAAACATTTAAGGCAATGTATAACTAAAACAAAAGCCTTTTAAACTTGAACATTTAACATAGTATGGCATAAATAAAATGAAATAATACCATTTACTTATTCACATGGATATTCTACTAATCGAATAATCACATGCAAAAATCAATAACCACTTTCATAATGTTGGAATGCATAATGCCAGACTATCATAACCACATAGCCAAGGCCTCGTGCCAAGACTACAAATAAGATTTTGTCAAGGCCTTGTGCCAAGACACTAGTTTGTCTCATGAGACCTACCGATGCATCGAGGAGCTATAGCGGGCTCCACCCGTCACTTATTAAGTCCAATGCATTCCCATATGAAAAGGTTTAAACATAACATAAACATTCGTATTAAAACTAGCATACGAAATGTCAATAATTTCACCATAAACTATGAATGGTATAAAAATAGCACATCCACAGTCAAACATATCACAAAACCTTCAATACAATATAGAAGTTTTGTATCATAATAAATCAACTTCAAATAATCTTAAAATCCATCAAAGGATGTTGACATAGATGAAATCAAAATTCTTTTTAAAGAAGTATCTCCTTTTATTTTGAAATCATTTAAGATCCATATAAAATAAAACATTTTCTTTGAAAATATTCTTATAAGCTTGTATGGAAAGCTTCGACGATTTTATAACGGCGGAAAATAACCGCACCCGCCGTATAAGTTAAAAAAACATTCTTACCTCAATTCTGTCGAAAAGGTTAAAAAGGACATTGTTTTGAAAACGGCGGAAAGATTCCTTTATAAACCTCTTATAAAAAGTCAAACAAGGGTATAAATGACTTTAACCCATATTCTTTTAAATAGTAAAAATGTTTTGAAATACATTTTTAAGAAAACATGGATGTGGATGATAAAGAGATCCCAGTAGATTATTACGTATATACAACCTCGGATAATGAAGAGATTGTGAAATAACCCTTACCTTGTACTTTTCCTTTGTTGGGGTAGGTTAACCTCCTGTATAATGGTGAAATAATTGTTATTAAATTATACAAGAATCATAAACATTAGTATGATATCATATATGATCTTTTAACATTGATTTATTAATAATATCTTAGTATTATCGTCGTTTCGGGTGATAATCGATTCGTTCTTCTTAAATGTTTGGTTACGTAAGACATGTTTGTAATGGATGGATTATATCTTATTCATAATTAGAATGATATTAACATTATTTTTAACCCTAAAATGAGAATAATACTTGAATGGATATGATGGAGAATGAATCTTATCGCGTTCGTGGAGACGGTAGTCCGTACGTACGCACGAACGCTACTTCCATTTAAGTCAAATCCAAATGATAAATAGGTATATTACTATTCCAGTATAATATAATATTTTATATATGTTACTTAAGTTCATTAACACCATCCTTTATACGTTCCATGTGTGTTATGAACGAGTCATATCATTTTAAGGGGGCGGTAGTCCGCACTTCCTCAAATGAAATTATCGTATGTATATACAACATGAAACGAATAATGGTATGAAATAAAATGGAATTACAGAAGCTTATATATAAAATATATATCATTAATATCATATTTAATTACAGTTCCATCATAATGGCCACCATGAGAGGCGGTAAGATGTTTTTGAACAATCATCGTTTCGTGAGGCGTTAGTTTGCCATCCACAGAAACATTATGTTCATCATCCATTAGATGGAGTTGTGTGTATGTGTAGTTTGAATCCTTCTTATAACAACATCTTAGTATATTGAGGATACTGGTGTTGTTACAAAAGAAAGGAAATAAAAAGATTTTGGGGGTTGAAGAGGCAAAATAAATGAAAATAATTTAAGAGAAATCGTTACCTTTAATTTAGGTAACTCACTTTGGTTGGAACCAAAGGACTTCTTGAAATGCTTTCTGCCTAAGGGGAAGCTTCAAGGAGGAGTAGAGGGATGTGGGTAGCTTATTTGGGCAGAGTTTGGGCGAGCCAAGTGGCTTGAGAGGTGTGAGGAAATGAGAAGGAGGAGTGCCCTTTTATAAGAGGGGTGAGGGGAACCTTTGGAAAAGCTAGAAATATTAATTTATAATAAATTCATATTCGGTTTCCAAAGGCTCCAAAGTTGACTATTCAAATATTGAGGTGGGGATAGGTCTAAAACAACTCATCCAATAGAATTTAGACAGGTTTGGGTACTTATATTAACCTTATCTTTAAGTATTAACTCTAAGTTAATTAGTTTCACTTTTACAATGTCTCTTTGTATTTTTATATAATATGGTTAATAAACTTACTATATACATCCAAGAGACCCCCAGGTGGTCCATTAATGATTAACCTATCATAATATAAGTCTCTTGGCCGAACCTTAGATTTTTAGGAATTTAATATCAATTAATAATATAATATTTGTTTTAAGAACTCTTTTATGTCAATTTTGACACTATTCAATAGTTGATTTTTTTGAAACTCATAACAGATTGATTACTTCGAACAAAGTCCATTAAATCAATACTAATATATCATATTAGCCTATAAAATTAGTTTAATTCATTAAAAGTTTCATATTATATTTATTTGGGTATTTATAATATCAATTATTTTAATTTTTTACTATTATAGTAATTACTACATCATCATTGTGTCATAAATAAAATAAATTATTTAATGTCTAAAAATTATAAATAAAATATCATTATGTAGGAAATCTTTTTAGCTTTCTAATGAATATTTATAATCGAAAATCCAGCATGTATAACCCTATGTAAAAATTTTCTTCTAAAAGATGTAAGCTTATGCCATTTTTATTTTTATTTTAGCTTTATTAATATAATGTGTCATTATCACTTACAAGTGGATCCATGGGGTCCCAAAATAGACCCAAAGATGCCCATGGTCGACCATGTATCAACCAATAGGGTTAAGACACGTTTTAGGGTAATTTAGTATTATTATAATATTATTTTTTAACCCTTATTTACCGGATTTACCCTTAACCATGGTAAATAAAATATTTACCGCAGTAATTATTCAAAATGTCTAAAAATAAAAGTTACCTATTTACACAATTTGAACATCCTGATTCCAAATATGGAATCCATTTTTCTAAATTCAAAACACAGAAGTGGCAGAAATTAATTTAAAATTAATTCCCGCTGTCAAAACAAAAAGCGTGTTTTTAAGAGATAATAACTATCAAAAGATTGACACTTGTTTATGTTCGGTTTAATTGTAAAATTATGTCCAATGACCAACATTATAAAAATATATTCTAAATATACTTTAAAACTACTAAAATTCATAATTTATCACTATTAATTATTTTGATTAAAAAAGTTGTTTTTAATTAAAATTTAGTAATTTTCACTATTCATCAAAATATGAAAGTTATCCGAAAAGTACCAAAATTTCACCTTAGGCTAAATTCGATATTCCGAATCCAAAAATGAAGTCCATTTTGAAATATAAAATATATATGATTTCAAAAAGTAGGTATTACTATTTACAACGGCTAGTTTAATTAGTTGTGGTGTGTGTTAGAACTCGAGGTTGCGTACAACACACGCTATCGCATTATTCGAAGGGAAACATACCGTAGAAGCTTGGGGTGTTACAATAATTATGAATAAATTATCTTTAAGGAGTAACCATATCAAAATGGAGTGAAAGAGGGAGAACCCGAAGGAAGAAAATTGAGTTCGAGATTTCCCCTTACCTTGTATCTGAATGCTTCCTTCTCTTTAACGTCCTGTATAATGACATTATATTCATTTATTAGAAATTAAAAAACCTTTTATACATTAATAGGGTTCATTATGATTTCATTATGAGATTTTATGTTCCTTTTAATGAGTTATAGAGTTTAGAAACATTATTCATTAATGTTTGTTTTTATGGTTTTCTTGAGTGGTTCACTTATATTCTTAAATTGATGTTCAGGTATAACATGGGTAATCATCCAGAACTGATATTACATGTTATTAATGATATAGAAGTATTTTGAATGATCTTATAATGAATTATATTATATCCATGTGGATAAATCATTAGATAAGAATTAAATGATGATTGTTTGGGTTAATTTGGGTGGTTTTTCGATCACAACAAACTTGTTTTAATTTATCACTTAGTAATGTAAAGACCCGTAAAATTCAAGGGAAATTTTTTCTTAATTTTCTTTGGAATTTTACAAGAGCACGGTTTCTGACGGAAACTGATTCCGAGGCCCGGTGTGCCCGGAATAAATTTTCGAAGTTTGGCTCGGGTACGTTCAGTGAACGAACGAGCATGAATTTCTAACTTTTGAACCAGTGCCCGGAATCGAATTCCGAGGACACCGATGGAACCGCAGCGCCGGTAATTTCTTAGGAACTCCTGTTCTGGAGTTGCGTTTTCACAAGTGTTGATGATAAAAATTGTGGAAGTTATTTTATAAATATTCTACAAATTTTTATCTTTTTCTAAGTGTTTAGTTCATGATGGAAGTTGGGTAACCACCCAACCTCCCTTGGGAGGTTATGAGGGTGGTGGGACCCACACGAACCCCACCCCTTCATATCCTCTAACCCCTCTCAACTCCCACATTAATGTTGATAACATAAGTTTACTTAACTTATGAATTTAATATGGTGAGTTACATGTAAGTTTTTGAAATTTAAACAATTGAATTTCAAATGCTTTGTTGTGTTAATAAAATAAGATTAGAACTTATTTTATTAGGGGTTGGTGTTGGGTTGTTTGAGAGCTTTTTGGAGAAAAATCTAAGGAACATCTTCTTCCTCGACGAAGAACGCGAAGAACACCGTTCTTCAATGAAGAACTTCTCCGCCGAAGAACACGGTTCTTCCGCGACGCTGTAACCGCGACGCGACGTTCTTCTTCCGCGTCGTCTCTTCCGCGATGGTTTTCCGCGACGAAATTGTCGTCAACGACTTCGAATCCTCGCTTCGCGACGTCGACGTTCTTTTCCCGTGACGCCCGCCCTCCACGACGCTCGTCTTCCGCGGGTCGTTGACGAACACCGTTCCTGAACCGAGGTAGGGGTTTTATTTTAATTAATTCCATTCATGATTCTAGTTTGTCGATCTTCGTGGTTTTCGACTAATTGTTATCAAAAAACGCGAGGTGGCCGGTCCGCACAAACACGGCCGACCCTCCTCCTTATTTCATGAATGATTTCTTTGTGGTTGGTACGAGGAAGCGTGGTGCCATCGCACCACGCGGTTTCATGCGGAAGATATGCGCGGTGCCGTCGCGCCGCGTCGAAGAAAACCGAAGACGCCGCGGCCGGAGCGGGGCCGCGGTGGAGGGACGCGGTGCCATCGCACCGCGCCGGACGACAAGGCCGCGACCGGTTCCGGGCCGTGGCGGAGCAAGGAGACCGGCGGCCGGGCCGGGCCGCTGGTGTCGGCGAGGAAGGGGACCGGCCGTCGTCGGTCCCGTGGAGGCCGGAACAGGCCGGCTAGGGCAGGCCGGCCGGACCGGTGTGAAACCGGGGGTTCAAACCCCCGGCCGGCTGGCCAAAACGGCCCCCTTTAATTATGGGGGGGGGGGGGTACACAGGGGGGCATGCCCCCCCCCCCCCCTTTTCCGAAATGGCTCGGCCAAAGGCCGAGCCAGACAGCGCGATGGGCGCGCTGTCCCCAGTCGGACCGGCGCCTGGCCGGTCTGCCAGGCTGAGCCGCGCCCAGCCGGGTCGGGTTGCGTCGGGCCGGGCCGACCCGGACCTGGGCGGGTCGACCCGGTTTGGGCAAACCGGGGGGTCTCGGGCCGGGTCGGCCCGGGCCCGAAACCCCCATTAACGGACCATTTGGGTTCAAATGCCCATAACTCGGGCTAAGGACCTCCAAACGACGTGCCGTCAGCAGCAACACGATCCTTAGAACGAGACGGTCGTTTCAACATATTGCACTCAAGGTTTCGAAATACTTTGAGTTTGGCCAAGTTGGTTCGTACACGAAACCAACCGGGCCCTCGGAGCGGAAACGCTCATATCTTGAGCTACGGACGTCCGATTGACGTGCCGTCAACTTTGTTGAGTTCCTCTTAGTGAGACGGATCTTTTGGTATACTCCGCCCGAGGTTTGGACGCAGGTGGATTATGGTCAGGTTGGTTTTGCCTTAAAAACCAATCGGGCCCCTAGGACGAAAAAGCCAATAACTCTCAAACTGGGCGTCCGATTGATGCGCCGTCTGTTGCGTTGAGTTCCTGTTGACGATACAGAACTTTTCGATACATCAACTCTGGACTATGTGACAGTTGATGTATCAGCCTCTCGGCTCATGGAGCGGACCCTCCTGAACGAGCTTGCTATGTGCGGGGACCCTAGTGCTGGCTGCGACTTCTACTGTGACTGCGACGACGACTGTGCAGAGATCCTTAGTGGATTCGACGACGACGACTACAACACTCAGCGATCCTATGTGGATCAGTGCTACCGATCTTGTGAGGGTCCGATCCTGTGTGGGTCAGCGCTCAGCAGTTCTGTGTGAGCCAGCGCCTACAGATCCTGTGTGGGTCCGATCCTGTGTGGGTCTTTGCGGGGGTTAGTACCTATCGATCCTTTGTGGGTCCGACGACTTAGATGGATCAGTGATCATCTCTATCATCTTTCGAAGAAGTATACCTGTGTGAGCTGAATCCTGTTTGCTTTCCTATGTGGATTGTGTTGTGCTATCCTGTGTGGATTACGTTTTACTTTCCTGTGTGGAATACATATACTTTCCTGTGTGGACTGGGTTGTACTTGGGCTTAGTGGATGGAGCGTTTTGGAATTGATGACTTAGGTATATGTATGGGCATATACCTAAGCAGTGTCGGTTGTTTCTTCGTGATTGTATCTTTCCTTTGTGGTTTATACTTTGTGGATTTTGGGAGACCTTCAGGGATCTCGGGGTCCCTACTGAGTAGCTTATACTCACCCCTACACGGGCTATGCCCGCACTATGTTGTGTTGGTTGCAGACGACGGACAACGTTGATCGTAGTTGAGGCTTGCAGAGCAGGACGGTACCTGGAGGTGGACCACTGGGCGGGATGCACTCGGAGCGGACGGCGGGACCTGAGGAGAAGTGGAGCTATCTGTACCCACCCTTCAGGTGGGATTTCTAGTGGACAGCTCGGCGTAGCGGCTTTTACTTTTTAGTTGTTGTTTTCCTTTTCGAGTTGTACTTTACTTTCAGTTTGGGTTTGTATACTGGCCCACTTACTTTCCGCACTTACAGTTGTACTTAGTTTTTACTTAGTGTTTACTTTTTCCGCTTGCTTACTCTGTGGTGCTTGTTTACTTTACAAAGGCAATGCCTTCCCTTTTTACCGGTATTTACGCCTTGGTGCTAGTCGCCAGCCCCTGGCCTATGGAAGGCGGGCTTGGGGTAGTCACGACACGGGCCCCGAGGACGGGTCGTGAAAAATTGGTATCAAAGGATTTCGGTTCTACCGCGAACTCTGATCTTTTCTATGTGAAGCAATAGTGTTTAGCATATTGAGTGTGGTTATCAGTCCAGGGAGTCCAGTGTTGGTGCAGCGGCCGACGTATCCGTACACCAGGACCCTGACTTCTGATTTCCGACTTAATGCACGAAAACATTGATTGCATGAGTTTTTCTTGTTTTCATTGTGATTACTTTGTATCAGCTCACCAGGTATACTGTTTTGACCGTGGCGCACCTATTTCCTTTTCAGGATGGCCCCATGACGGCAGCCAGCTAGGGTTCCGAGAGTCGAGCGTGACGACAACCCACCGAGCGACGAGGCCTCGGTGCAGGGCCCTTTGTCAGCAGTGGCACCGGCGGTAGCTTTACCCGTCGAGCCACTGATACTTCCAGCACTAGCCGCTGATGATGCTCGTCGCCTCAGCGCACTGCATGAGTTTCAGTGCCAGCGACCACCCAGGTTCCGCGGGGAGACGGACCCCCAGGCTGCTGAGGACTAGCTGGAGGCAGTCGTACGAGTTTTCAGGCTAGCGAGGACACCAGCAGACCTCATGGAGATCCTCGCTGCGAGCCTACTGCACGTAGCAGCGGGCCGATGGTGGAGCTTGATGCTCCAGGTGCACGTTGAGTCATCTCTACTTTGGAAGGACTTTGAGAGCCTCTTCCGCTCGGAGTTCGTCCCAGCCACCCTTTGTGCGGTGCGCATTCAGGAGCTTCTTTAGCTGCGGCATGGCATCATGACGGTCTCTCAGTACTCTGCGAGATTTACTGATCTCTCGTGATACTCATCCGACATTGTATGAGACCCATTCTTCCGGGCCCGGACCTTTGAGCTGGGATTGAGACACGAGATCAGGGCATCGCTGATCTCTCTCAGCATTCCGACTCAGACAGGAGTACTGGAGCGGACCCTTTTGATCGAGAGCATTCTTACTGAGTCTACACCAGTGCCGAGACCCACCGCAGGGCAGCACGTAGCAGAGTCTTCTGCAGCAGGCAGTCGACGGATGACTCTTGGGTCCAGGCAGACCAGACCCTCAGGCAGACGACCTCAGGAAACTGTCTCAATAGTGCAAGGCACACAGCGCGGAGCCAGTCTTTCGAGAGGCAGACAGTGCTACACGTGCAGCGGGCAGGGCCACATGGCTCGTGACTGCCCGACCCTCCGTGCCGAGGAGCATCAGACAGTTGAGGGACCACCGAGGCAGAGGCAGAGGGTCAACCATGGCGGTCCGCAGGGAGGAGGCGGATGAGGCAGAGGAGCTGGCCGAGCAGCAGGTGGTGGGCGACACTTTGAGGCTCTACCACCACCACCACCAGGAGGTCCACCCCGACCACAGGGAGCTGGAGGGCAGAGATAGGCACAGCTCCAGGCAGCAAGGTCCTATGACCACGGCGCGCCCGAGATGATTCGAGGTACTATCTGTGTCTATTCCACCCTTGCTGCAGTACTTATAGACACAGGAGCAAGTCACTCTTTCATAGTCGCTGCCCTTGTTCGGAGCTCGGAGATTCCGACAGAGCCATTGGCTCGATCCTTACGGCTAGAGACTCCTACGGGAGCAGACTCGACGATTACGCACTGGTGCTGGCAGTGTGAGATTACTCTAGGAGGCGAGAGCTTCGGCTGGGATCTTCTTGTAGCGGTGTCGAGGCCTTACGTCGTCATCTTGGGCATGGATTGGTTATCTATGGTCCATGCACAGATTCACTATTTTAGGTGCAAGGTGCGATGTGTACGCACCGATGGGAGCAGGTTCACCTTCACCGGTGAGAAGGGAGCCTTTGCAGCATAGGATGGACTTCCACGGAGGAGAGGACAACCCATCACTCATCAGTTGGCTAGCCTCATCCTAGGAGCAGTTGACGTGCATAGTCCTGGTTTTCCTGCAGTGGTGGATCAGTTTGCAGACGTTTTTCCCGACAACGTTCCAGGGTTACCTCCTCGCAGAGAGGTAGACTTTTATATTGACCTGTACCCCGAGACAGCCCCGATATCAACTCCAGCTTATCGGATGGCCCCCGCCAAACTTCGTGAGCTACGGGTACAGTTGGAGGACTTGCAGGGCAAGGGATTCATCTGAACCAGTGTTTCACCCTGGGCTTCCTCGATTTTGTTCGCCAAGAAGGCGGACGGGAGCTTGCGACTGTGTGTCCACTATCATCGCCTGAACTAGGTGACAGTGAGGAACAAGTATCCACTACCGAGGATTGATGACCTCTTTGATCATCTCAAGGGAGCACGATGGTTCTCGAAGATAGACCTTAGGTCAGGCTATCATCAACTCAGAGTTCGAGATGAGGATGTGCGGAAGACAGCCTTCAGATGTCGGTATGGCCACTATGAGTTCTTGGTTATGCCATTCGGAGTAACCAATGCTCCATCAGTGTTCATGGCCCTCATGAACATGATATTTCAGCCATACCTCGATCAATTTGTCGTGGTCTTCATCGACGACATTTTGATTTACTCGACGATTGAGGAGGAGCACGCCTACCACTTACGGGTTCTACTAGACACACTCCGAGAGCACCATCTTTATGGTAAGCTCTCGAAGTGCCATTTCTTTATATGTGAGGTCCAATTCTTGGGGAACATCATATCTGAGGCGGGAGTTGCAGTGGATCCTGCGAAGATCGAGGTAGTGCTAGCTTGGGAGCCACCCAGGACCGTGACGGAGGTTCGGAGTTTCTTGGGACTAGATGGATACTACCGGAGATTCGTGCCAAACTTCTCCAGAGTTGTGGCACCACTATCAGCTTTGACGAAGAAGGGGAAACCCTTCGTGTGGTCAGACAGATGTCAGCAGAGCTTCTAGGAGCTGAGACAGAGATTGACCAGCGCACCTATCTTGAGGTTTCCTGAGGAGGGAGTAGGGTACATAGTCTACTGCGATGCATCAGGGACTGGACTCGGATGTGTCCTAATGCAGGAGCGGGCAGTGATTGCTTATGGATCATGTCAGTTGAGGCCGCATGAGCAGAACTATGCTACCCATGACCTGGAGTTAGCAGCAGTGGTCTTCGCTCTGAAGACATGGTGACACTATCTGATGGCCGAGCGCTTTACAGTCTTTTCTGACCATCAGAGTCTCAGGTACATCTTCTCGCAGAAGGACCTGAACCTGAGACAATGGCGATGGCTCGAGTTCCTCCAGGACTATGACTTTGAGATAGTCTATACTCCTGGGAAGGGGAACGTGGTAGCCGATGCTCTCAGCAGGAGGACGAGCATTCAGCTATTTGAGGAGGCGACAGAGCAGCTAGCCTCTTTGCAGATATCCTTCGTGGATAGATATGGAGCAGCCTTCCTTTAGTCTCTCACAGTCACTCCTCCACTACTACAGCGGGTCAGAGAGGCAAAGCGTGGGGACGCTGACTGTGAGATGCGGCGTGCACAGATATCCTCAGGACATGCACCTGATAGTTTCTCCTTTGGAGCAGAGTACGACATCCTTTTCAGAGGACGTACCATGGTACCAGTCTCTTTACGAGAGGAGGTGCTGAGAGAGTTTCACACTTCTCCTTTAGCGGTACATCCTGGAGTGGTGAAGATGTACCAGGATCTCAGACGACAGCACTGGTGTACGGGCATGAAGAAGGCTGTGGCAGAGTTCGTTTCTCGATGCCTCACCTGCCAGCAGCTGAAGGCTGAGCACCAGGTACCAGCAGGCTTGGTACAGCCCTTGGAGGTTCCAGAGTGGAAGTGAGACGGCATATCGATGGACTTCGTGACTGGACTTCCACGTACTTCCAGAGGTCACGACTCCATTTGGGTGATTGTCGACCGACTCACCAAGTCAGCTCACTTCTTACCCATCAGAGAGCAGGGCTCAGTGGAGAGCTTGGGATGACTTTACGTTCATGAGATTGTTCGGCTTCACGGTTTTCCATCATCTATCGTCTCTGATTGAGATTCTCTCTTTAATTCCCGGCTTTGGAAGGGGTTGCAGGAGGCGTTCGGAATGCAGCTACGTTTGAGCACAGCCTTTCACCCTCAGACGGATGGTCAGACGGAGAGGACCATTCAGACTCTCAAGGACATGCTCAGCGCGTGTGTCCTCGACTTTGGTCGTAGCTGGGAGGACCACCTACCCTTGGTGGAGTTTGCGTACAACAACAGCTACCACTCCACCATCGGGATGGCACCGTACGAGGCATTGTACGACCGACCTTGCAGATCTCCTTTGTGCTGGACAGACCCTGGGGAGTCAGCACTTGTGGGACCAGAGATGGTCCAGGCCACGACAGAGAAGGTCCAGGTCATCCAGGAGCGGATGAGGACAGCTCAGAGCCGGCAGAAGTCATACGCTGACAGGAGGCGGAGGCCACTAGAGTTCGAGGATGGCGACCACGTCTTCTTGCGTGTCTCACCTCGATGTGGTTTATGGAGATTTGGCCGAGGCGGCAAGTTATCTCTGTGCTTCATCGGACCATTCCAGGTCCTCAGCAGGATTGGCGAGGTGGCTTATCGGCTGGCTCTACCACCTCAGTTGCACCGGGTGCACGACGTCTTCCACGTATCTCAGCTGAGGAGATACGTGCATGACCTGACGCACATCATTGACCATGTGGAGCTTGACGTTGACGATGGGGTGACTTTTATGGAGGTCCCGGTGGAGATCGAGGATCGACAGGAGCGGGTCCTACGTGGACGGTCGATTCCTCTTGTGCGCAACAGATGGCAGCACGGGAACCTCCAGGAGAGCACTTGGGAGCTGGAGGCTCAGATGCGTTCTCAGTACCCTCATTTGTTTCCCTAGTTTTGATGTATCTTTACGGGGACGTAAAGCCCTGAGGTGGAAGTAATGTAAAGACACGTAAAATTCAAGGGAAATTTCTTCTTAATTTTATTTGGAATTTTACAAGAGCGCGGTTTCTGACGGCACCTGATTCTGAGGCCCGGTGTGCCCGGAATCAATTTTCGAAGTTTGGCTCGGGTACATTCAGTGAACGAACGAGCGAGAATTTCTAACTTTTGAACCAGTGCCCGGAATCAAATTCCGAGGACACCGATGGAACCGCAGCGCCGGTAATTGCTTAAGAACTCCTGTTCTGGAGTTGCGTTGTCACGAGTGTGGATGATAAAAATTGTGGAAGTTTTTTTATAAATATTCTACAAATTTTTATCTTTTTCTAAGTGTTTAGTTCTTGATGGAAGTTGGGTAACCACCCAACCTCCCTTGGGAGGTTATGATGGTGGTGGGTCCCACACGAACCCCACCCCTTCATATCCTCTAACCCCTCTCAACTCCCACTTTAATGTTGATAACTTAAGTTTACTTAACTTATGAATTTAATACGGTGAGTTACATGTAAGTTTTTGAAATTCAAACAATTGAATTTAAAATGCTTTTTTGTGTTAATAAAATAAGATTAGAACTTATTTTATTAGGGGTTGGTGTTGGGTTGTTTGAGATCTTTTTGGAGAAAAAGCTAAGGAACATCTTCTTCCGCGACGAAGAACGCGAAGAACATCGTTCTTCAATGAAGAACTTCTCCGCCGAAGAACACGGTTCTTCCGCGACGCCGTAACCGCGACACGACGTTCTTCTTCTGCGTCGTCTCTTCCGCGACGGTTTTTCATGATGAAATCGGCATCAACAACTTCGAATCCTTGCTTCGCGACGTCGACGTTCTTTTCCCGTGACGCCCGCCCTCCGTGACGCTTGTCTTCCGCAGGTCGTTGACGAACACCATTCCTGAACCGAGGTAGGGGTTTTATTTTAATTAATTCCGTTCATGATTCTAGTTTATCGATCTTCGTGGTTTTCGACTAATTGTTATACAATAACGCGAGGGGGCCGGTCCGCACAAACACGGCCGACCCTCCTCCTTATTTAATGAATTATTTCTTTGTGGTTGGTACGAGGAAGCGTGGTGCCGTCGCACCACGCGGTTTCATGCGGAAGATATGCGCGGCTCCGTCGCGCCACGAAAAGAAATTCAAGGACGCGACACCGTCGCACCGCGTCAAAGAAAACCGAAGACGCCACGGCCGGAGCGGGGCCGCGGCGGAGGGACGCGGTGTCGTCACACCGTGCCGGACGACAAGGCCGCGGCCGGTTCCGGGCCGCGGCGGAGCAAGGAGAACGGCGGCCGGGCCTGGCCGCCGGTGTCGGCGAGGAAGGGGACCGGCCGTTGCCGGTCCCGCGGAGGCCGGCACCGGCCGGCCAGGGCGGGCCGGTCGGACCGGTGTGAAACCGGGGGTTCAAACCCCCGGCCGACTGGCCAAAACGGCCCCCCTTAATTGCGGGGGGTCGCGGTTACACAGGGGGGCAGCCCCCCCCCCCCCCTCCCCCTTTGCCGAAACGGCTTGGACAAAGGCTGGGCCGCGCCGGGCCGGGCCGAGCCGCGCCCCGCCGGGCCGGGCCGCGTCGGGCCGGGCCACCCAGACCCGGGCAGGTCGACCCTGTTTGGGCAAACCGAGGGGTCTCGAGCCGGGTCGGTCCGGGCCTGAAACCCCCGTTAACGGATTGTTTGGGTTCAAATGCCCATAACTCGGGCTACGGACATCCAAACGACGCACCGTCAGCAGAGAAACGATCCTTAGAACGAGTCGGTCATTTCGACATATCGCACTCAAGGTTTCGGAATACTTTGAGTTTGGCCGAGTTGGTTCGTACACGAAACCAACCGGGCCCTCGGAGCAGAAACGCTCATATCTTGAGCTACGGATGTCCGATTGATGTGCCGTCAACTTTGTTGAGTTCCTCTTAGTGAGACGGATATTTTGGCATACTCCGCCCGAGGTTTGGACGCAGGTGGAGTACGGTCGGGTTGGTTTTGCCTTAAAAACCAACCGGGCCCCTGGGACGAAAAAGCCAATAACTCTCAGATCGGGCGTCCAATTGACGCGTCGTCTGTTGCGTTGAGTTCCTGTTGACGATACGGAACTTTTGGATACATCAACCCTAGAATATATGACAATTGATGTATCAGCCTCTCGGCTCGTGGAGTGGACCCTCCCGAACAAGCTTGGTTTGTGCGAGAACCCTAGTGCTGGCTGCGACTGCTACTGTGACTACGACGACGACTGTGCAGAGATCCTCAGTGGATTCGACGATGACAACTACAGCACTCAGCGATCCTATGTGGATCAGTGCTACGGATCCTCTGTGGGTCTGATCCTGTGTGGGTCAGCGCTCAGCGGTTCTGTGTGAGCCAGCGCCTACAGATCATGTGTGGGTTTGATCCTGTGTGGGTCTTTGCGGGGGTTAGTACCTATCGATCCTTTGTGGGTCCGACGACTTAGATGGATCAGTGATCATCTATATCATCTTTCGAAGATGTATAACTGTGTGAGCTGAATCCTGTTTGCCTTCCTGTGTGGATTGTGTTGTGCTATCCTGTGTGGATTACGTTTTGCTTTCCTGTGTGGAATACGTATACTTCCGGTGTGGACTGGGTTGTACTTGGGCTTGGTGGATGGAGCGTTTTGGAATTGATGACTTAGGTATATGTATGGGCATATACCTAAGCAGTGTCGGTTGTTACTTCGTGATTGTATCTTTCCTTTGTGGTTTATCCTTGGTGGATTTTGGGAGACCTTCAGGGATCTCAGGGTCCCTACTGAGTATCTTATACTCACCCCTGCATGGGCTATGCCCGCACTACGTTGTGTTGGTTGCAGACGACGGATAGCGTTGATCGTGGTTAAGGCTTGCAGAGCAGGATGGTACCTAGAGGTGGACCACTGGGCGGGACGCACTCAGAGCGGACGGCGGGACCCGAGGAGCAGTGGAGCTATCTATACCCACCCTTCAGGTGGGATTTCCAGTGGACAGCTCGGCGTAGCGGCTTTTACTTTTTAGTTGCTGTTTTCCTTTTCGAGTTGTACTTTACTTTCAGTTTGGGTTTGTATACTGGCCCACTTACTTTCCGAACTTACAGTTGTACTCAGTTTTTACTTAGTGTTTACTTTTTCCGCTTTCTTAATCGGTGGTGCTTGTTTACTTTACAAAGGAAATGCCTTCCCTTTTTACCAGGATTTACGCCTTGGTGCTAGTCGCCAGCCCCTGGCCAATGGAAGGCGGGCTTGGGGTAGTCACGGCACGGGCCCCGAGGACGGGTCATGACAAGTAATATGTTAATAAGTGAGTTATAGAACATTAAATAGAACATAATACATATAAAATATTCTATTTCAACCATAAAAATGGTTTCATGACCAGATCTGAAGGTAGAAATGGAAGAATAAAACATGTCGTTCTTAAAGGTCATAAATTAACACCTCACGAACAACCCTCTCTTTAGTAAAATAAAAGAAAGACAGAAAGGGATGTTGGATGATATAATATCCCATTAGCATCATAAAATTACAGTATATGTATAATACTGGAGTTACAATACCATTTGGGTGATGATAGGTGGAGAGAGATCAAGAAATGAACTTGAACATGAAATGAAATTAAAGGAGAAGAGGGAGAGAAATTACCTCTTGAATCTTCCTCTTGAGATCCTCCTTAAGGGCCTAAGATTGGTATTTTGATGAGATCAGAAGATCTTGGACGTGGGGGAGGGGCTAGGGAGGATGTTTGGGCATATTTTAGAGAAGGCTTGGAGCTTGAGAGGTGTGAGGGAATGAGGGTGTGAAGGGTGGTTTTTATAGTGGAGGGGAGGGGTAAATTTGGAATATTTAATTCATTGTTTTATTATTTCCCTCAATACAACCAATAGTATTGTTTCATGTGACCCCTAATAGTAATAAATTCATGTGATTTCGAACCAAGTGGCCTTGCATCACTTGTTATGTCATTAATAGTGTATTAAACTGTTAAATTGTATATACGGTATTTTACCATATTTCAATATTCATAAAAAAATCGAGTTTTTCAGAAAAAAACCAAAAATTTACCCTAACCATTTTTCAATGTGTAGAATTCAAAAATGAACTCCATTTTTCAAAATTAATTTTCTAAATATTATTAATTTAATTTTTAAATAAAGTCATAGTTAATTCGAAAAATAACAATCTTAAGGTGCACTTAGTTTTATTTCTCATTGAAAAAATTAATTAAGATCTCATTGTCTTATTGCTTAAGAAAATAAAATAATATTATTATTTACTATCCATAAGGGTCATATTACTATTCATTTTACTATTCATAAGGGTATGTTACTATTCGCCCAAAAAACAAGTTTGTTCTATCTAACTCCAAAAATCATCTTGAACACAACCGTGTATGTCCTATTTTTAAAATTCCAAACACAAAAGTGACAAACTTATGTTTAAATGGAACTTAACACTTATTAGTTCATAATGTTGTGCATTCATGTGATTTTATGACCAAATTTTATAAAGGGATATTTCATTAAAGAACTTTGGGTCATTACATTTTTAGTTTTTGATAATATATTTGAGGGGTTGTTATGACTTTTTAGGTTTTATTAGCGTGTTTTTAGTGTTTTTGAGAATTTTTAATGGTTTATTAGCTTTTATTTGAATTATTTATGGTTTTTTAGGGTTTCTAGGGCTTTTTAATGGTTTGTTTGTGTTTTTTTGTTTATTGGGGTTTAGTTGGGTTTTATTAGGTTTTGTTATGGTGCGTCAAGGTTTATTAGGGTTGAAAAGGTTTTTTAGGGTTTTATTATGTTTTCATTAGGATTTATTAGTTTTTATTAGGGTTTATTAGGAATTATTAGGGTTTATTAGGTTTTATTAGAGGTTTAATAGTTTTTTTGTTTTGTTAGGTTATATTAGTGTTTTTATGTCTTTTTAGACAATATATCGTGTTTTTATTGTTTCTGAGCATTTTGTTTTTTTTGGTGATCATTTTTAGGGTTTCTTAGGTTATATTAGAGTTTATTATGGTTTATTAAGGTTTCTAGTGATTTATAAGGTATATTAGATTTTTTTTATTAGTCTATATTAGTGTTTTTAGGTCTTTTCGGTAATATAGCACGTCATTATTGTTTGTGATCATTTCTTTATTATTTGTGATCATTTTTAGGGTTTCTTAGGTTATATTTGAGTTTATCATGGTTTTTAGTGATTTTTTAAGGTATACTAGCATTTTTTCTTCATTATGGTTTGGTAGGGTTTTATTAGGGGTTATTATAGTGTGTTATGGTTTGTTAGGGTTGAGTAGTGTTTATTTGGATTTATTTATGGTTTATTATTATTTTTTAAGGTTTGTTTGGGGTTTATAAGGGTTTATTAGTGTTTATTAGGGTCTATTAGGGTTGGTTAAGGTTTTATAGGTCTTCATAACGTGTTTTTCGGGTTTATTAGGTTTTATTATCATTTATTAGGGTTTATTAGGTATTTTTGTGGTTTTTTAGGGCCGAGTAGAGTTTCTTAGGGGTTTTTGGGATCATACGATGTTTTTAGGGATTATTTGAGTATATTTGTGGTTTATTAGTGTTTAACTTTTTATATTAGGGTATATTAGGGTTTTATTTTTTTGAGGGTTTTAAAGCGTCTTTTGGGGTTTCGTAGCATTTTTTAGGGTTTTTGTAACATTGTTAGAGTTTATGTAGCATTTTTAGTGTTTATGCAGCGTTTTAGGGTTTAGTGAGTAGATTTATATTTTATTTATAATTTTTAGGGTTTATGTAACATTTTTAGGGTTTATGTAGTGTGTTTAGGGTTTAGGTTTTACGTATCATTTTAAGGGTTTATGTTTTGTTATCTGGGTTGATGTAGCATTTATGTTTCATTTTTTTGGTTTATGTAATGTTTTTAGGGTTCATGTAGTGTTTTTAATGTTTATATTGTGGTTTTTGGTATTATGTAGCATTGTTAATGTTTATGTTTCATTTTATAGGGTTTATATTGTGTTTTTAGGGTTTATGTTATAGTTCTAGGGTTTATGTAGTGCTTTTAGGGTTTATGTAGATTTTTTTGGGTTGATGTTGCTTTTTTGGTTTATGTTGGGGTTTTAGGGTTTTTGTTGGATTTTTAAGGATTTATGTATCTTTTTAAGGGTTTATGTATCTATTGGAATCCTTTTTAGGCTTTTAATGGTTGTTTATGGTTTGATGTTCTTTAGGGTTTTCAAGGGTTATTAACGGGTGTTTTTGGTTTTTTTGGTATCTGATGGCTTTTTAATGGTTGGGGGGGGGTTAGGGGTTTATTTGTTTTTTTGGAATTGATAGCGGTTGTTAGGGTTTTTTAGTGTGTTTTAGGGTTTTTTTGGTATTGTAGTAGTTTTTCGGGTTTATATAATGTGTTTTAGCATTTTTTTTGGGTTCATTAGGGTTTTTAGTGTTCTTTAGAGTTTAATATGGTTCTTTAAGATTTATTAGGGTTCTTTAGTGTTAATTAGTGTTCTTTAGTATTTTTTACAGTTTATTATCCTTTTTTATTGTATATTAGGTGTTTCTTGGGATTTTATAGGCATTAATTGATTTTTCTAGGGTTTATCCACCTTTTATAGGGTTATTTAAGATTTTTTAGGGTTTATTAGGGTTTATTTTATTTATTAGGGTTTATTAACATGTATTAGGTTTTATTATGATTTATTTGGGTTTATTACGATTTATTAGGGTTTATTGCAGTTATTAGGGGTTTCTTATAGTTTGTTTCAGTTTGTTACATTTTATTTGGCGTTGTTAGGATTTGTTACGATTTATTTGGGGTTGTTAGGGTTTGTGACAATTTATTTAGGGGTTATTAGGGTTTGTTAGTGATTATTTGTGGGTTGTAGGGTTGTGTAGGCTATTATTTGGAGGTTTTTGTAGCGTTTTTCCAGGTTTTTAAAGGTTTTTAATGATTATTAGAGTTTATTATGGTTTAATAGTATTTTTTATTGTATATTAGGGGTTTTAGGGATTTTGTAGCGTTTATTAAGGTCTAATAGAGTTTGTTTGGGTGTATTACAGGTTATTACGATTTATTAGTGTTTGTTAGGTGGTTTAGGGTTTAATAGTGGGTTTTAGGGGTTATTCGGGTTTATTAGTAGTTCTTAGGGGTTAATAGTGGTTGTTAGGATTTTTTAGGTTTTGTTAGGGGTTTTAGGGTTTGTTAAGGTTTGTTTGAGTTGTTTGGGGTTTTATGTGTTTTTTGGGATTAATGGGTGTGTTTGGAATCTTTATGCTTTGTTAGGGTGATTTTAGCATTTTTTGGGGTCTAATTTCATTTTGTGGGTCTTGAAGCATTTTTTGGTTTTTTGTAGCAATTATTAGGGTTTATGTAGCGTTGTTAGTAGCTTTAGTGGTTCTTTGTGGTTTTTAGGGTTCTTTAGGGTTCTTTATGGTGTATTAGGGTTTCTTTTGAGGTTTTTAGGGTTTTCTAGGGGGTTTTTAGGGTTTGTAAGAGTTTCATAGGGTTGGTTAGGGTTCTGTTTGGCATTTTTAGGCTTTTTAGGGTTTTTAGCATTTTTAGGGGGTTTTAGGGTTTTTTGAGATTTATTTGAGGTTTTTTTGAGTTTATTTTGGGTTTTTAGGTTTATTTTTAGTGTTTTCAGTTTTTTCTTATTTTTAGGGGTATTAGGGTTTTTTATGGTTTTATGATTTTTATGGTTTTTTGGGGTTTAGGGTTTTTTGGGATTTTTGGGTTTTTAGGGTATTAGTGTTTTTAGGGTTTGGTAATGTTTTGTCAGGTTTGTTAGGGTTTTTTGTGAATATTAGCATTTTGAATGGTTTAATAGCATTTTTGTTGTATATTTGGGGTTTTAGGTATTTTTTAGCTTTTATTGGGGTCTCATAGGGTTTTAGGGTTTAATACAATTTATTTGTGTTTATTAGGGTTTAGTAGTGGGCTTTATGGTTTATTAGGATTAATTATGGTTTATTATTGGTTGGCAGGGTTTGTTAGGATTTATTAGTGCTTATTAGAGTGATTTAGGGTGTCTAGGGGTTTGTTAGGGTTTCTAAGGATGTGTTAGGGGTTTTTTTGGAGGGATATGGTTTTTAAGGGTGTTTAATGGTTTCTAAGGGTTTCTAAGGTTGCGTTAGGGTTTCTATGGGTGGGATAGGGTTTCTAAGGGTGTGCTTGGGTTTCTAAAGGTGTGTTAGGGTTTCTAAGGGTGTGTTAGGGTTTCTAAGGGTGTGTTAGTGTTTCTTAGGTTTTCTTAGGGTTTTGTTAGGGTTTTTAAAGATTTTATTGGGTTTCTTATGGTTTCTTATGCATTTTTTAGGGTTTCTTTGGGTTTTTTGGGTTCATTGGGGTTTTGTAGGGCTTCTTGGGGTTTGTTAGGGCTTATTAGGGTTTGTTAGGGGTAGTTAGGGTTTATTAGTGTTTGTTATGTTTTATAGGGTTATTTGGGGTTTGTTAGGGTTTGTTAGGGAATGTTAGGGTTTGTTAGGGCTTATTAGTGTTTGTTAGGATTTGATAGGATTTTTTAGGGTTTTTAATGGTTTTTAGTGTTTATATCATTATTCATTGGGTTTTAGGGTTATTTAGTTGTTCATTATTGTCACAGATGTGTAGAGATAGTCGCAAGCTTCAATTTTATATGAGGTAGAGGTGAAACGGACACCCAGTACCAATGTAATGGTCATTTGGAGGACTTAAGGACCTTTTGGGAATTTAATAACGTGATAAGGTGTTACTATTGGTCACAGATGTGTATATCTAGTCGAAAGCTTCGACTTGATATATAGTAGATGCAAACAAAACTCCCAGAGTAGAT
The DNA here is from genome assembly GCA_963277665.1 of Viscum album. Lineage (NCBI taxonomy): Eukaryota > Viridiplantae > Streptophyta > Magnoliopsida > Santalales > Viscaceae > Viscum > Viscum album. The sequence continues at coordinate 2,426,137 of CAUJRU010000031.1, read as the reverse complement.
GTTATGGTCTTTTGGAGGGTTTAAGTACCTTTTGGGCCTTCAAGGATGTGAGAAGGTGGTTCAATGGTTATAGGAGTGTAGGTCTAGTCGCAAGCCTCGATTTGATATGTGGTTGAGGCAAAACGGACACCCATAGAAGAAGTTATTGCAAAACAGACACCAGAATCCAATCTTTTTACCATCCAAAGTGATTTTGGGTATTTTGCGGGGTGGAAAAATGTCAGAAAGGGTTCCGGTGGTTACCAGAGTGTGTATCTTTTCACAATCTTCTATTTTATATGTGGTAGATCCAAAATGAACCCACATGGTAGAAGTTATTGTCGTTTTAAATTGAGAAACTCTCCAAGTGCCTAAAAACCTAAGAAACCCGTAACTCACTAAAATAGGCATAACTTCTCCTTTAGGTGTCTATTTGAGTGTTGTTACCATTGAAATCAAAGCTCATGAGATTTGTGAGGACCACTTTTAGTAGAAACTATGATAATTTCAAAGAAATATAAGATATATTAGCTATACCACTCCAAAAAAACTCCAACATCAAATGACCATAACTTTCGCTCCGGTTGTCTGTTTGAGCTCTACCACATGTCAAATCGAAAGTAGAAAAGAGATCTACGCAAAAGGATTACTTGAAAATTGTCCATGTAATTTTTGACACCCTAAAATCCCAAAAATCCCATCATAAGGCCTCCTAAACACCATTTTTGTGTTAGGATCCCTGTTAAATTTTTCTTAAAATTGTTATAACTTCTGATCTGTGTGTTTGTTCGGCCTCTGACACCTGTTTTGATCGTAGTTCATTCCATGAGATTCAGTTTGACTATTCAAGGAGTGGAAATGGGCCCCCAAAGAGGATGTTATGGCTTTTTCAATGACTTTGTGATTTGTTAGGTTTTTCGAGACCCCATTTCTAGCATTTTTGTCATGTCTGCTGTTTTTTAAAAAAAAACTATAACTTATTATTACTGTTATTATTATTATTATTATCATCATCATCTCATACACATGAACATGCACATGCGCGTGGCTTATTATTATATCTTTATTACCATGCACGTGCATATGAAATTCTCACACGTTATTTTACTATAACATGTGTTATTATTATTGTTATTATTATTATTATTGTGGTTGTTGTGGTTGTTGTTGTTGTTATTGTTATTATCATCACATGAAAATGCACATGCAAATCCACATACATGCACATTCAATGCATGTGCATTATTCTATTATCAAATGCATTGTTAATAATAATAATATTATTATTATTATTTTTATCATCATCATCACATGGAAATGAAATGCATGGGCATTATTATTTATTACCATGCACGTCCACATGTAATGCACATGAAATATTCTATTATCACATCCGTTGTACTACTACTATTATCACCACCACTACTACTATTATTACTACTGCTGTTTTTATTACTATCATCACTTGAAAATGTAGATGCACATATCTTATTATTTATTATTTATTACCATGAACGTGCATATGCAATGCACTTGTATTATGCTTTTATTTTTATTATTATCACAATTATTAATATTATTATTATTATTATCATCATCATTATCATTATTATTATCATTATCACATGAAAATGCACATGCATGTTCGTTGTTATTTATTATTTATTACCATGCACATGCATGTAATATTATTATTATTATTACAATTAATATTATTAATATTATCATCAAATGTAAATGCACATGCACATTCATGTGCATTCTTATTTATCATTATTTATTTATTATTTAATACTATGAACGTGCACATGAAATGCACTTGCGTTATTCTATTATTATTATTGTTGTTGTTATTATTTTGTATTATCAAATACAAATGCACATGCACGTGCATTGTTATTTGTTATTTATTACCTTGCACGTGCATGCGTCATTATCATTATCATTACATGTAAATGGACATGCAAGTGCGTTATTATATATTATTTATCATCGTGCACATGGAAATTCAATGCACTTGCGTTATTCTATTATCACATGTGTTATTATTATTTATTCTCATGTACATGCACACACAATGCACGTGCATTATTCTATTATCAAATGTGTTATTATTTATTATTTATTATCATTCACATGAAAATGAACCTTTATGTGGACATGGTTATTATTTATTGTTTATTACCATGTACATGCACATGAACTTGGATGTTCATTATTATTTTTTATTTATTATCATTCACATGAACATGCACATACACATGGAATTCATAGGCGTTATTATTAATTATTTATAATTTATTATCATTCACATGCAAATGTGAAAGAATATGCACATGCATGTGCATTATGATTTATTATTTAAACCATGCACATGCAAATGCACATGCACATGCATTCTTACTATTATTATTAGAGGTATTTTAATGGTTTACTAGATTTTTTTATAATTTTTAGGTGTTATTAACATTTATTATGGTTTGTTTGGGTTTTAGGGTTTTTTAACAGTATATTAGAATTTTTAGGGTTTGGTGGGGGTTATTAGGATTTTATTTGGGTTTATTATAGTGTGTTAAGGTTTATTATGGTGTATTAGGTATTTTCAGGGTTTTATTATGATTGAGTTGGGTTTATTAGTGTATATTGTGGAATATTATGGTATATTTGGGTATGTTTAGGATTTCTTAGGGTTTAGTATCATTCATTATGGTTTATTAATTTTTAAGTGGGTATATTAGGGTTTTTTAGGGTTTAGTAGTGTTTATTAGGGTTTGTTAGTGCTTTTAATATTTGTTAGGTTTTATTAGCATTTATTAGGGGTTTTATGGATTTTAAATGGTATATTTTCATTTTTTAGGGTTTTTGTGGGGTTTATTATGGTTTATTATAGTGTGTTAAGGTTTATTAGGGTTGACTCGGTATTTTTAGGGTTTTATTAGAGTTGATTAGGTATCATTAGGGTTTATTAGGGTTGAGTAGTTTTTATTAGGGTTTCTTAGGTATTTTTAGGGTTTACTCAGGTTTGTTACTGTTTTTATTAGGGTATATGAGTGTTTTTTAGTTTTTGTTAATATATATGTGGGGTTGTTAGGAAGTTTTAGGTTTTATTATGGATTTTTTAGTGTTTGTGAGCATTTTTTATGGTTTATTATGTTTTATTAGAATTTATTATGGTTTATTAGGGTTTCCTGGGATTTTTATTGGATTGTTTAAACTTTTTTGTTTATTGGGGTTTAGTTGGGTTTTATTAGGTTTTCATATGGTGTGTCAAGGTTTATCAGGGTTGATAAGGTACTTCTAGGGTTTTATTATGATTTTATTATGGTTTATTAGTTTTTATTAGGGTTTATTAGGGATTTTTAGGGTTTATTAGGGTTTGTTAGAGGTTTATTATTATTTTTTGTTTTATTAGGTTATATTAGTGTCTATTAAGTCTTATTAGATAATATAGAGTTTTTATTACTTGTGAGCGTCTTGTTTTTGTTTTGAGTGTTTTTAGGGTTTCTTAGGTTATATTATAGTTTATTATGGATTATTATGGTTTCTATGGATTTTTACGGTATATTAGCGTTTTTTGTGTTTATTAGGTTATATTAGTGTTTTTAGGTCTATTTAGGTAATATAGTGTGTTTTTACTGTTTGTGATCTTGTTTTTATTGTTTGTGAGCATTTTTAGGGTTTAATAGGTTATATTAGAGTTTATTAGGGTTTCTAAGTATTTTCTAAGGTATACTATCATTTTTTTCGTTATTAGGGTTTTGTAGGGTTTTATTAGGGGTCATTATGGTGTTTTATTGTTTGTTAGGGTTGAGTAGGGTTTATATGGATTTATTTATGGTTTATTAGGGATTTTTATGGGTTTTGGGGTTTATTATGGTTTATTAGTGTTTATTAGTGACTATTAGGATTTTTAGGGTTGTTTAGGTTTTCTTAACCTTTTTTTACTGTTTATTAGGTTTTATTATCATTTATTAGGGTTTATTAGGTATTTTGGGGTTATATTAGGGTTTAGTAGAGTCTCTTAGGGTTTTTAGGGACTATAAGGTGTTTTTAAGGATTGTTAGAGTTTATTTGGGGTTTATTAGGGTTTAATTTTTTATATTATGGTATATTAGGGTTTAATATTTTTGAGGGTTTTGAAGCGTCTTTAGGTGTTTTGTCGCATTTTTTAGTGTTTGTGTAGCGTTGTTTGAGTTTATGTAGCATTTTTTGTGTTTTTGTAGCAATTTTACGATTTAGTTAGAGGTTTTAGGTTTTATATAGCATTTTTATGGTCTATGTAATGTTTTAGGGTTTATGTAGCGTGTTTAGGTTTTAGGTTGCATGTAGCATTTTTTAGGGTTTATGTTGCGTTTTCTGGGTTTATGTAGCCATTTTAGGGGTGACGTAGCATTTATGTTGAATTTTTTAGGGTTTATGTAACTTTTTTAGGGTTCATGTATTGTGTTTAGGGTTTATGTTGTGTTTTTTGGTTTTATGTAGCGTTTTATATTGTTTTTGTTCTATTGTTTAAGGTTTACGTTACGGTTCTATGTTTTATGTAGTGCTTTTTGGGTTCATGTAGCATTTTTGGGTTCATGTTGTGTTTTTGGGTTTATGTTGTGTTTTTAGGGTTTATGTTGCATTTTTAGGGTTTATGTAACGTTTTTTGGTTTATGTATGTATTTGTTTCCTTTTTGAAGGTTTTAATGGTTGTTTATTGTTTATAGTGGTTTTTAGGGGTTTTAAGGGTTATTAATGGGTGTTCATGGTTTTTATGGTATTTGATGGGGTTTCAATGGTTTTTAGGCGGGTTTTAAGGGTTTATTTTTTTTTCTGGGATTGATAGGGGTTGTTAGGGTTTTTAGGGTGTTTTAGGGTTTGTTTGGGTATTGTAGCAGTTTTTAGGGTTTATATAATGTGTTTTAGCATTTTTTGGGTTCTTTTGGGTTTTTTAGTGTTCTGTAGAGTTTATTATGGTTCATTAGGGTTTATTAGAATTCTTTAAGGTTTATTAGTGTTCTTTAGGATTTTTTACGGTTTATTTGCATTTTTGTATATTAGGGTTTTATTGGGATTTTGTATTCATTAATAGCTTTTTCTAGGGTTTATCAACCTTTTTATAGTTATTTAGGAATTATTAGGATTTATTAGGGTTTATTATATTTATTAGGGTTTGTTAATGTGTATTTGAGTATATTACAATTTATTAGGGTTTATTATTATTTGTTAGGGTTTATTGCGGTTTATTAGGGGTTTGTTATGGTTTTTTTCAGTTTTTTACGATTTATTTGGCATTGTTAGGATTTGTTACGATTTATTTAGGGTTTTTGGGGTTTGTTACGATTTATAATGGGGTTATTAGGGTTTCCTAGGGTTTATTAGTGGGTTTTATGGTTTTCTAGGCTATTATTTGGCGGGGTTTCTAGTGTTTTGTGGGGTTTGTTAGGGTTTTAGTGATTATTAGCTTTTATTATAGTTCAATTGTATTTTTTATTGTATATAAGGGGTTTAAAGGCTTTTTTAGTGTTTATTAGAGTCTAATAGAGTTTTTTAGGGTTTATTATAGGTTATTATGATTTATTAGTGCTTATTAGGGTTTTAGGGTTTAATAGTGGGTTTCATGAGTTATTTGGGTTTATTTGTTGTTCTTAGGGGTTATTAGTGGTTGTTAGGGTTTGTTATGTTTTGGTAGGGTTTGTTAGGACATTTGTTTTTCTATTATCACACACGTTATTATTATCATTATTATCATTATCATTATTATCATCATCGTTATTATAATTATCATTATTTTTATTACTATTATTATTATTTTTATCGTCACATGAAAATGCAGATGCACATGCGTTATTATTTATTACTTATTACATATTTTTTCTTTCCATGCACGTGAAAATGTTGTTCTTGTTGTTGTTATTATTATTATTATAATTATCATCATCACATGCAAATGCACATGCACGTCCGTTATTATTTATTACGATGCACGCGCACACGCAATGCACCTACATTATTCTATTATCACATGCATTTTTATTGTTATTGTTTTTATTACTATTATTCTTATTATTGTTATTATCATCAAATGAAAATAAAAATGCACGTGCATTATTATTTATTACCATACATGCACACATTCAATAGATGTGCATTATTCTGTTATCACATGTGCTATTACTATTAATATTACTATTATTGCTATTATTATCATCAAGTCTGCTATGAGTTATTATTTATCATCATGCACTGCACATGCAATGCATGTGCGTTATTATATTATCACATGCGTTATTGTTTTTATTATTATTATTATTATAACTATTATTATTATAATTATCATCTCATGCACATTCACATGCACATGCACATGCATTATTATTTATTTATTATTACCATGCATGTGTAAATTCAATGCACACACGTTATTTTATTTTCACATACATGGTAATTCTTATTGTTATTATTATTATTGTGGTTTTTTGTTGTTGTTGTTGTTGTTCTTGTTATTATCATCACATGAAAATGCACATGCAAATTCACATGAAAATACAGAAACACTCACATTCAATGCACGTGCATAATTCTATTATCACATGCATTGTTATTATTAATATTAATATTAATATTAATATTATTATTATCATCGTCATCATCATCACATAAAAATGAAATGACCATTATTATTTATTACCATGCACGTGCACATGTAAAGCACATGAAATATTCTATTATCACATGCATTGGTACTGCTACTATTATCACTACGACAACTACTGTTGTTATTAGTATTATCATCACATGAAAATGCAGATGCACGTGCGTTATTATTTATTATTTTTACCATGAACGTGCATAAGCAATGCACATTTATTATTCTTTTATTATTATAATTATTATTATCACAGTTATTATTATTATTATTATTATTATTATCATTATCATTATTACTCTCATTATCACATGCAAATCCACATGCATGTGCTTTGCTATTTATTATTTATTACCATGCATGAGCATGCATTATTATTATTATTATTACAATTAGTATTATTAATATTATTATCAATTGTAAATGCACATGCACATGCATGTGCGTTATTATTTACTATTATTTATTTATTATTTACTACTATGCACGTGCACATGCAATGCACTTGCATTATTCTATTATTATTGTAATTATTATTATTGTTTGTATCATCAAATACAAATGCACATGAAAATATGTTGTTATTTATTATTTATAACCATGCACGTACATGAATCATTATCATTATCATTACATGTAAATGTACATACATGCGCATTGTTATATATTATTTATTACCATGCACATGAAAATGCAATGCACATGTGTTACTCTATTATCACATGTGTTATTATTATTTATTCTCAAGCATGTGAACAAGAAATGTACTTGTATTATTCTATTATCACATGTGTTATTATTTATTATTTATTATCATTCACATGCAAATGCACATTCATGTGGACTTTGTTTTTATTTATTGTTTATTACCATGCACATGCACATGCACATGAATGTGCGTTATTATTTATTATCATTCACAAGCACATGCAATACCAATGCAATACACATGCATTATTATTTATTATTTATTATTTATTATCATTCACATGCAAATGAGCATGCACATTCACATGCACATGCATTATGATTTATTATTTAAACCATGTACATGCATATGCACATGCATCTTTGTTATTAGTAATATTATTATTAGAGGTATTTATAGGGTTTACTATCGTTTTTTAGGATTTTTTGGTGTTATTAAAATTTATAATGGTTTGTTAGGGTTTTAGGGGTTTTTAATGGTATATTAGTGTTTTTTAGGGTTTGGTGGGGGTTATTAGAATTTTATTAGGGTTTATTATGGTGTGTTGAGGTTTATTAGGGTTTATTAGGTATTTTTAGGGTTTTATTAGGATTGAGTTGGGTTTATTAAGGTATATTATGGTATATTATGGTATATTTGGATATTTTTAGGATTTATTACGGTTTATTATGGTTCATTATGGTTTATTAATTTTTAAGAGGGTATATTAGGGTTTTTTAGTGTTTAGTAGTATTTATTCGGGTTTATTAGTGCTTTTAAGCTTTGTTATGTTTTATTATAATTTATTGGGGGTTTTAGGGATTTTTAATGGTATATTTACGTTTTTTAGGGTTTAGTTGTGTTTATTATGGTTTATTATGGTGTGTTAAGGTTTATTAGGGTTGAATAGGTATTTTTAGGGGGTTATAAGGGTTCAGTTGGTATCTTTAATGTTTTATTAGTGTTTATTAGGGTTGAGTATGGTTTATTAGGGCTTGTTAGGGATTTTTAGAGTTTACTAGTATTTTTTAGTGTTTTTATTATGGTATAAGAGTATTTTTTTAGTTTTTGTTAATATATAAAAGGGTTTTTTATTTCTTTTTAGGTTTTATTAGTATGTTTTTAGTGTTTCTGAGCATTTTTAATGGTTTATTAGCTTTTATTTGACTTTATTATGGTTTATTATTGTTTCTAGGGATTTTTAATGGTTTTCTTGAATTTTGTTTCTGTTTATTGGGGTTTAATTGGGTTTTATTCAATTTTGTTGTGGTGTGTCAAGGTTTATTAGGGATGATAAGGTATTTTTAGGGTTTTATTAGGGTTTAATAGTTTTTATTAGGGATTATTAGGGATTTATAGGGTTTATTAAGTTTTTTTAGGGGTTTATTAGTTTTTTTTGTTTTATTAGGTTATATTAGTGTTTGTTAAGTATTTTTAGATAATATATCGTGTTTTTATTGTTTTTGAGCGTTTTTTTTGTTTGTGAGTGTTTTTAGGGTTTCTTAGGTATATTAGAGTTTATTATGGTTTATTAAGCTTTCTAGGTATTTTTATGGTATTTTAGCGTTATTTCTTTTATTAGGTTATATTACTGATTTTGTTGTTTGTGAGCATTTTTTTTCTTTCACTCCGGTTTTCCGTTTGAGCTCTACCACATATCTAATTGAAGGAAGTGAAGAGATCTATGTATAAGGATAACTTGAAAAAATTTCAAGTCTAGTTTGGGACCCTAAAATTCCAAAAACCCATCAGAAGGCCTCCAAAACTCCATTTCCGTTTCTGGATCCCTGTCAAATTTTTATTAAAACTGTCATAACTTTTGATCTGTGTGTCTGTTCGGCCTTCAGCACCTGTTTTTATCCTAGTTCGTTCCATGATATTTAGATTGAATATTCACGGAGCAGAAATTGACACCTGAAGAAGATGTTATGTCTTTTTTAATGACTATGTGATTTTGTTAGGTTTTTCGAGACACCCTTTCTAGAACATTTGTCCTGTGTGCAGTTTTTTCAAACAACTATAACTTATTATTACTGTTCTTATTATTATTATTATTATCATCATCTCATGAAATTGCACATGCACATGCACGTGCGTTAATATAATATTTTTATTACCATGCACATGCACATGCAATGCACACACGTTATTTTATTATCACATGCGTTGTTATTATTATTGTTATTATTATTATTGTGATTGTTGTTGTTGTTATTGTTGTTGTTGTTATCATCACTTGAAAATGCACATCCAAATGCACATACACGCACATTCAATGAATTTGCGTTATTTTATTATCACATGCATTGTTATTATTATTATTATTATTATTATTATCATCATCATCATCTTCATCATCATCACATGCGAATGTAATGCATGAGAGTTATCATTTATTACCAAACACATGCACACATAATGCACATGCAATATTCTATTACCAAATGCATTAGTACTACTACTATTATCACCACTACTACTACTATTATTATTACTTCTGTTATTATTACTTTTATCACATGCAAATGTAGATGCACGTACGTTATTATTTATTATTTATTACCATGTACGTGCATATGGAATGAACTTGTATTATTCTTTTATTATTATTATTATTATTATTATTATTATTATTATTATTATCACAGTTATTATTATTATTATTATTATTATCATTATCATTATTATTATCATTATCACATGCAAATGAACATGCATCTGCGTTGTTATTTATTATTTATTACTATGCACGTGCATGCGTTATTATTATTATTGTTGTTATTACATTTAGTATTATTAATATTATCATCAAATGTAAATGCACATTCACATGCATGTACATTATTATTTATTATTATTTATTTATTATTTACTACTATGCACGTGCACATGAAATGCACTTGCGTTATTCTATTATTATTATTATTATTATTATTATTATCATTATTATTATTATTATTTTTTTCTGTTTTAAAAAAGGTAGGGGCCGGGAAACAAAGCGGGTGATGGCCCAGCCCCCGAGTGGGTACGTGGTCAGGCATGCAGTGGCCCGAGAATCCCCTACCTTCCCCAGGCCCACCCAAGGGGTGAAGCCCAGTTCCCCACGGGGGCCGGCGCCGCGTAAACGCTTGGGTAACCGGCATGCAATACGTGCACCGCGTGTGGTGAACATGCTTTTTTACAGCATACCCCCTGACAGGGTTCGAACCCCCGACCTCCCCAATGGGGAGCGGAGCCTTCGACCACTCCACCACGCCCACGGGGGCATTATTATTATTATTGTTGTTGTTGTTGTTGTTTGTATCATCAAATAAAAATGCACATGCATGTGCGTTGTTATTTGTTATTTATTAACTTGCACGTGCATACGTCATTATCATTATCATTACATGTAAATGCACATGCACGTGTTATTATATATTATTTATTATCATGCACATGAAAATGCAATGCACTTTCATTATTCTATTATCACATGTGTCATTATTATTTATTATAATGCACGTACACAGACAATGCATGTGCGTTATACTACTATCACATGTGTTATTATTTATTATTTATTATCATTCACATGAAAATGCACATTCATGTGGACTTGGTTATTATTTATTGTTTATTACAATGCACATACACATGCACATGAACTTGTATGTGCATAATTATTTATTATTTATTATCATTCACATGCACATGCACATACACATGCAATTCACATGCGTTATTATTTATAATTTATTATTTATTATCATTCACATGCAAATATGCAGGCATATGCACATGCATGTGCGTTATGATTAATTATTTAAACCATGCACATGCATATGAACATGCACGTGTGTTATTACTACTAAAATTATTAGAGGTATTTTTAGGGTTTACTATCATTTTTAGGATTTTTAGGTGTTATTAACATTTATTTTGGTTTGTTAGGGTTTTAGGATTTTTTAATCGTATATTAGACTTTTTTAGGGTTTGGTAGGGGTTATTATATTTTTATTTGGGTTTATTATGGTGTGTCAAGGTGTATTAGGGTTTATTAGCTTTTTTTAGGGTTTTATTAGGATTTAGTTGGGTTTATTAAGGTATATTATTGTATATTATGGTATATTTGGGTATGTTTAGGATTTATTAGGGTTTATTATGGTTCATTATGGTTTATTAATTTTTAAGAGGGTATATTAGGGTTTTTTAGTGTGTAGTAGGGTTTATTCGGGTTTATTAGTGATTTTAAACTTTGTTTGGTTTTATTTACATTTATTAGGGGTTTTAGGGATTTTTAATGGTATATTTACATTTTATAGGGTTTAGTGGGGTTTATTATGGTTTAGTATGGTGTGTTAACATTTATTAGGGTTGAGTAGGTATATTTGGGGTTTTATTAAGGTTGAGTCGGTATCTTTATGGTTTTATTAGGGTTTATTAGGGTTGAGTATGGTTAATTAGGGTCTGTTTGGGATTTTTTGGGCTTACTAGGGTTTGTTAGTGTTTTTATTAGGGTATATAAGTGTTTTTTAGTTTTTGATAATATATATGAGGGGTTGTAAAAACTTTTTAGGTTTTATTAGCTTGTTTTTAGTGTTTGTGAGCATTTTTAATGGTTTATTAACTTTTATCTGAATTTATTATGGTTTATTAGGGTCTGTAGGGATTTTTAATGGTTTGATTGCACTTTTTTGTTTATTGAGTTTAGTTGGGTTTTATTAGGTTTTGTTATGGTGTTTCAAGGTTTATTAGGGTTGAGAAGGTATTTTTAGTGTTTTATTACAGGTTTTTAGGGTTTATTAGTTTTTATTAGGGTTTATTAGGGATTTTTAGGGTTTGTTAGGTTTTGTTGGGGATTTATTGGTTTTTTTATTTATTAGGTTATATTAGTGTTTGTTAGGTCTTTTTAGATAATATAGATTGTTTTTATTGTTTGTGAGAGTTTTTTTTGTGATCATTTTTACGGTTTCTTAGGTTATATTAGAGTTTATTATGGTTTATTAGGGTTTCAAAGGATTTTTAAGGTATATTAGCCTTTTTTGTCTTTATTATGTTATATTAGGGTTTTTTGGTCTTTTAGGTAATATAGCGAGTTTTTATTGTTTGTGATCGTTTTTTATTGTATGTGATCATTTTTAGGGTTTATTAGGTTATATTAGAGATTATCAGGGTTTTTAGGGATTTTTTAATGTATACTAGCATTTTTCTATATTAGGGTTTTGTAGGGTTTTATTAGGGGTCATTTTGGTGTTTTATGGTTTGTTAGGCTTGAGTAGGGTTTATATGGATTTATTTATGGGTTATTAGGTATTTTTAGGGGTTTTTGGTGTTTATTATGGTTTATTAGTGTTTATTAGTGTCTATTAGGGTTTGTTAGGGTTGTTTAAGTTTTCTTAATGTTTTTTAGTGTTTATTATGTTTTATTATCATTTATTAGGGTTTATTAGGTATTTTGGGGTTTTATTAGGGTTGAGTAGAGTTTGTTAGGGTTTTTAGGGATTATAAGGTGTTTTTAGGGATTGTTAGACTTTATTTGGGGTTTATTAGGGTTTAATTTTTCATATTATTCTATATATTTGGGTTTAATATTTTTGAGGGTTTTGAAGCGTCTTTAGGTGTTTTGTTGCATTTTTTAGTGTTTGTGTAGCGTTGTTTGAGTTTATATAGAATTTTTAGTGTTTTTTAGCACTTTTACGGTTTAGTTAGAGGTTTTAGGTTTTATATAGCATTTTTATGGTCTATGTAACGTTGTTAGGGTTTATGTAGCGTGTTTAGGGTTTAGGTTGTATGTAGCATTTTTTAGGGTTTATGTTGTGTTTTCTGGGTTTATGTAGCATTTTTAGGGGTGATGTAGCGTTTGTGTTGCATTTTTTAGGGTTTATGTAACTTTTTTAGGGTTCATATATTGTTTTTAGGGTTTATGTTGTGTTTTTGGGTTTTATGTAGCATTTTTTATTGTGTATGTTCTGTTGTTTAAGGTTTATGTTAAGGTTCTATGGTTTATGTAGTGCTTTTTGGGTTTATGTAGCGTTTTTGGGTTCATGTTGTGTTTTTTTTGGGTTTATGCTGTGTTTTTAGGGTTTATGTTGCATTTTTAGGGTTTATGTAACGTTTTTTTGGTTTATGTATCTATTTGTTTCCTTTTGAGGGTTTTAATAGTTGTTTATTGTTTATAGTGGTTTTTAGGGGTTTTAAGGGTTATTAACGGGTGTTCATGGTTTTTATGGTATTTGACGGGGTTTCAATGGTTTTTAGGCGAGTTTTAAGGGTTTAATTGTTTTCTAGGGATTGATAGGGGTTGTTAGGATTTTTAGGGATTTTTAGGGTTTGTTTGGGTATTATAGAGGTTTTTAGGGTTTATGTAATGTGTTTTAGCATTTTTTGGGTTCTTTAGGAGTTTTTAGTGTTTTTTAGAGTTTATTATGGTTCATTAGGGTTCATTAGGGTTCTTTAAGGTTGATTAGCATTCTTTAAGAGTTTTTACGGTTTATTTGCATTTCTTGTATATTAGGGTTTTATTGGGCTTTTGTATTCATTAATAGATTTTTCTTGGGTTTATCACCCTTTTTATCATTATTTAGGATTTATTATAATTTTTTAGGATTTATTAGGATTTATTTTATTTATTAGGGTTTATTAATGTGTGTTTGAGTATATTATAATTTATTAGGGTTTATTATGATTTTTTAGGGTTTATTGCGGTTTATTAGGGGTTTGTTATGGTTTTTTCAGTTTTTTACAATTTATTTGGCGTTGTTAGGATTTGATACGATTTATTTAGGGTTGTTAGGGTTTGTTACGATTTATAATGGGATTATTAGGGTTTTCTTGGCTTTATTAGTGTGTTGTAGGGTTTGTAGGCTATTATTTGGTGGGGTTTCTAGTGTTTTGTGGGGTTTGTTAGGGTTTTTAGTGATTATTAGGTTTTATTATAGTTCAATTGTGTTTTTTATTGTATATAAGGGGTTTTGGGGCTTTTGTAGTGTTTATTATAGTCTAATAGAGATTTTTAGGGTTTATTATATGTTATTATGATTTAGTAGTGTTTATTAGGGTTTTAGGGTTTAATAGTGGGTTTCATGAGTTATTTGGGTTTATTAGTGGTTCTTAGGGGTTATTAGTGGTTGTTAGGGTTTGTTATGTTTTGGTAGGGTTTGTTAGGACATGTGTTATTCTATTATCACACATGTTTTTATTATCATTATTATCATTATCATTATTCTCATAATCGTTATTATAATTATCATTATTGTTATTACTATTATTATTATTTTTATCGTCATATGCAAATGGAGATGCACATGCGTTATTATTTATTATTTATTACATATTATGTATTTACATGAACGTGCATATGTTGTTATTGTTGTTGTTATTATTATTATTATTATTATAATAATTATTATCATCACATGCAAATGCACATGCACGTCCGTTATTATTTATTACGATGCACGCGCACACGCAATGCACCTACATTATTCTATTATCACATGCATTTTTATTGTTATTGTTTTTATTACTATTATTGTTATTATTGTTATTATCATCAAATGAAAATGAAAATGCACGTGCGTTATTATTTATTACCATACATGCGCACATTCAATACATGTGTGTTATTCTATTATCACATGTGCTATTATTTTTAATATTACTATTATTTATATTATTATCATCAAGTATGCTACGAGTTATTATTTATTATCATGCACTGCACATGAAATGCATGTGCGTTATTCTATTATGACATGCGTTATTGTTATTATTATTATTATTATTATAACTGTTATTATTATTATTATCATCTCATGCACATTCATATGCACATGCACATGCATTATTATTTATTTCTTATTACCATGCACGTGTAAATTCAATGCACACACGTTATTTTACTATCACATACATGGTAATTCTTATTATTATTATTATTATTGTGGTTGTTGTTGTTGTTGTTATAATCACATGAAAATGCACATGCAAATGCACATGCAAATACATAAACATGCACATTCAATGCACGTGCATAATTCTATTATCACATGCTTTGTTATTATTAACAATAATAATATTATTATTATTATCATCCTCTTCATCATCACATAAAAATGCAATGCCCGTTATTATTTATTACCATGCACGTGCACATGTAAAGCACATGAAATATTCTATTATCACATGCATTGGTACTGCTACTATTATCACTACGACTACTACGGTTGTTATTATTATTATCATCACATGAAAATGCAGATGCACGTGCGTTATTATTTATTATTTATTACCATGAACGTGCATAAGCAATGAACTTTTATTATTCTTTTATTATTATAATTATTATTATCACAGTTATTATTATTATTATTATTATTATCATTATCATTATTACTAACATTATCACATGAAAATCCACATGCATGTGCTTTGTTATTTATTATTTATTACCATGCATGTGCATGCATTATTATTATTATTATTACAATTAGTATTATTAATATTATTATCAATTGTAAATGAACATGCACATGCATGTGCGTTATTATTTACTATTATTTATTTATTATTTACTACTATGCACGTGCACATGAAATGCACTTGCATTATTCTATTATTATTATTATTATTATTATTATTGTTTGTATAATCAAATACAAATACACATGCAAATGCGTTGTTTTTTATTATTTATTACCATGCACGTGAATGCATCATTATCATTATCATTACATGTAAATGCACATACACGCGCGTTGTTATATATTATTTATTACCATGCACATGAAAATGCAATGTACATGCATTACTCTATTATCACATGTGTTATTATTATTTATTCTCAATCATGTGAACA